>CM074579.1:44250000-44940000 GCA_037305975.1 Chrysolophus pictus | reverse complement strand
CTCCAGGAGATCCTTGTATTTTTTGTACCAGGGAGCCCAGAACTAGATACGGTACTCCTGGTGAGGCCTGAGCAGGGCAGGGGAGGATCAGCTCCATCAACCTGCTGGCCACGCTCCTTTTAATGCACCCCAAAATGCCATTGGCCTTCTTGGCCATGAGTACACACTGCTGTTATCCACCAAGACCACCAGGTTCCTCTCTGCAGAGCTCATCTCCAGCAGGTCCTGTCCCAACCTGTATTGATACTTGCAGTTATTCCTTTGCAGGTGCAAGACCCTACACTTGGTTTTGTTAAACCTCGATTGATTTCTTAGCGTCCAGCTTTTCCCAGCTGGTGCCTTTGAGGTCTCGCACTGTCCTTCCCTTGCAACAGCCAAGCTGGCAGAGAAGGAAGAAAGAGATGGAAGCCCAGAGTGAGTAAGAAGTGCTTTTTATTGGCCCTCGATAAAATGCATTTTCAAACTCCGTGTTTGACTTGAACCAAGGCCAGGTGCCCTCAGCTGCCTCTGTGGGACTCTGCAGGCCGCCATTTTGTTTTGGCACCGTGCCGCCATTTTGTGCCCAGGTTCCCTCGCGTGTGAAATGCCACAATTGGCTGCTGGCCATGCCTGGCCGTGGTGTTACCGGGCAGCCCTGGGGCTGGCTGCCACCTCCCAGTGGCCAGCTACTGCTCCTGCGTACGTCCCCGTGCATTTGTAATAGGCAATACAAATATAGCGTATGTTATACGAGTACTTAGCATCATAGAATCACTCAGGTTGGAAAAGACCTTAAAGCTCATCGAGTCCAACCACGATCTAACCAAACTACCCTAAACTTAGGACAGTATAAATAAATTTCTACTTAGATAGGACTACATAAATGTCGTCTGGCGTGCTTCTATTTTACATTAATACGTAGGTATGAAGCTGTTTCATAAAGGTACATAACCCTATACGCCCGCCGTAACCACCACTTCGCGCAGCACCTGAACGACTCCGCTCTTGAGGGGCGGGGCCAGGAGGTCTGCGATCTGGGATTGGGCAGAGCGAAGGGAGGCGGGGCGGGATTGGCTGTGCCGGCGCTATGCTGGGCTGTGATTGGCGGGCGGGGAGGGGTGGGGCGAAAGCGGAAGACACGAATTGAGCGGACAGCCGGTGTCCGTGTTGGCTGGCTGTCGGTTTTGCTGCTCCGCTGGCTGTTGTGCTGCGGAGCGGAGCGTGCCGGCGAGCTCGGTCGGGTGGAGAGTGGGGCCTGGGAGCGGCCTCGGGGTCGGTCCAGCCCGTTTGGCCTGAAGCCTGGAGCGGGAGTCTCGGGTTAGGTATGTCCGGCAGCTTTGGGAGCGGTTTGGGCGCTGGTGGCGGTCGTGCTGGTGCCGGTGGCGGAGAAAAGCGTGTAATAAAACGAAATAAATGAAAATAAATCGACCCTCACCCCTCCGGCGCCGCCCCACAGCCGCACGGGGTCGGACCCTCCCTGCGAGAGGCTGCCGCCCCTGATTCCCAATGCCCAAGCGTTTCCCAGCACCGCGCGTTGCGCAGGGTCCCAACGGCGGCAGTGCCCCGGCCTTCCGCATCACACGGGGTCACGTTCGGTCCTTAGCGTGGGAGCAAGGCACACGCTGTGCTGTCAGCCACAAAATGTGTCAGCACTGTGGTTTTGGGGACTCTAATGAACTCGTGGGGCAGTTCGAAGGGTTCAGAAACCAAGGCCTGGTCATACCTTTGTGGAGCTTAAAAAAAAGAAAAGCTTAAGTCTTGCATTTTCAGTAAATGAAAATGGAGCTGAAAGTTAAGTGTTCTTGGGGCTCTCAGGACAAAAAAAAAAAAGCTGAGTTCTTCATTTTCAGAGCTTGAAAATGGAGGGTTACATTTTGGGCATGACAACAAGCACCGAGGGCTGGTTTTGGAGCTCAAAACTGGAGGCAGCCATGCATTTCTGAAGCTCATAGAAAGGCTTAAATCCTACATTTTTTGTGATTGGAAATGTGGGATTCAGTCCTTTGTTTCCGAGACTCAGAAAAATATCTAAGTCAGTCCTACCTTTTTCAGACTTGAGAATGCAGATTGGGTGCAGCATTTTTGAGCCTGAAAACAAGCTGTTCGGGGGGGGGGGGGGTTATAAACAGGCGGAATGTTGTTTCCGAAGCTCAGGAAAAAAAAAAAAAAAATCCCACCTTTTCAGTGATTGAAAGGGGAGGGTAAGTCCTGCATTTCTGGATCTCAGAAATTAACTCAGTGCCATGCTTTGGGGGCTTGGATACAGGCAATAGGCTGCTTGTTTCCAACCCCCAAAATGAGAGCTTTGTGGGTGGGCAAATTGTGTGTGGGGGTGTTTGGTGGAGGGGAGGGAGGAGGGAGGGTTGTCTGGGGGAGGGGAGAAGGGAGAGGAAAAGAGGAGGAAGGAGTCGAGAAAGTCAAGTCACACTGGTTCCCAAACCCAGGGACACTGGCGTGCAGCAGGCTGAAATAAGTGTTTTAGATCATTTCTGGGTGAAATGGCACCATCCAGGCTCTGCTCTTTATTTAATGTCTACACATCCTCCAGAAATACTACTCTTGTATGATTATGACAGTTCATATTAATACGTAAGTTATGACAGTGATTGATTTATGACCTTGGCACAAGCCTCAATTGTCACAAGTAGCCGGAGGTAGAATTAGCCAAACACAAGCTTTTATTTAATTGGAGTTTCAATTAGTTTAACAAAAGAAGCCACATCAATTATGTGGAGATGGAATTAGCCGAAGCTGACTCTGGAATGTGGCCTTGAAGAATCCATTATCTGTAGCTTCTACAACCAGAACAACTTCAAGAAAGAGGAACAACAAGAAACAATCTGGGACAGCCATTAGTCAGACTGTTTATAAGCTGGACTGTGCACTGGTCCAGAGCTGGAAAAAGTGGGAACAGAGTTAGAATTAGTTGCGTATCTTCCCAGGGAAGCAAACAGAATTAAGTACCTTGCTGTACAGCACTGGTGCCTGCAGGGCACTGCCGGTCAGGCCCTGAAAGCTGTCACTCTTTCTTGAGCCCCTGATTGCAGGGGAAAAGGATGGAGCAGTCATACAGGCAGCCTATTAAACACAGCAATAAGGACAAACAGCTGCTGAGTCAGGAGCCAAGGCGTGCCTGATAAGCTTAGTAGGAAGAGCAGCGTCCTTGAGTGCATGATGGAGAAACTAGGATAACTAACTGTGAGAGCAAGGCTGCCTGGAAAACAGCTGTCAGCCGCAGATAGGAAGGAGATCTCATTAAATAATAGAATCATCTGAATCGGAAGGGACTCTTTCCAGCCTGACCTTGAATGTCTTCAAGAATGGGGCTTCATCCACCTCTCAGGGCAACCTGTGCCAGTGCCTCATCACCCTTAGCGTAAAAAAGTTCTTCCTTATATCCAGTCTCAATATCCCCTCCTTTAGATTGAAACAATTTCTCTTTGTCCTTTCAAATAGATCCTTTCCTTCTTATAGCCCCCCTTTAGATACTAAATGGACACTCTCAGGTCTCCCCAAAGCCTTCTCCAGGCTTCCAGCAGGAAGGACGTTGCTCCAGCGGCCCCCACCTTTCAAACCACATCCTAAAACACACCCGTGCATTGACACTGAAAAGGGATAAAATTAACTCAGTATTTACCCAGGAGCAGGTTTGCTATGAGAGCTTCTCTGCAGGAGGTCTCCAGGGCAGACGGGACCCTGGTGGCTGGTGTCTGCTGATGCTGGGTGCTGTGACACCTGCAGCAAGAAAATTCTTTGCCTTCAGCTGGCCTCAGTCCTGGGCACAGTTTGGTTTCTGCCACACTGGAACCACCTTGAGTAAATGCATATAAACGTGCAGAAATACAAGGCATTGTTAAATACGTAATCACTTCCGAAGCATAATAAAAAAACAGAAACAAAGCCTCCGCGTTCCCTTTGTATTACAGAACTCTGCACATCCAGTCACCACCACCTCACACCCATGGGCAGGGAAACCTTTTCAGCACACAGCCAACACCCATGCAGCCCCAGTGTTCCCAGAGGAGAGGAAAAAGGATCCCCAAAGGGGTCCTTCAGCAGTGTGGGGGAGAAGGGACAGGGCTGCGGGAGCTCAGGCTGGGGACACAGTCCTCACCTGTCACTGGTGTGTAGGAATCTCTGGTGCCCTGAGCTCAAATGCCTTTGTGCAGCAAGGCAGCCCACAAGCACACGTTTTTTCTCCAAATCTGAGGGCTCTAGGCAGGTGGGCTCTGCGCTGTGGTTCCTCACGAAGCTCATGCAGACATGAGAAGCCATCCTGTGGTCCCCACCGCTTCCCCATCCATGCCATCACAGGCCCTACTGCTGCATGCAGGGGGGAGCTGAGGTGTCCACAGCTGGCTTGGCTTCTGCTTCTTTTTTTTTCTCACCAAATTTTGCAGTCAAGTCCCATCCTGATGCAGGTCTGCAAGAGAAGGTCTCTACCTGGTGTGCTCGGTGCTGTTCTGAATGCTCAGCAGAAAGCAGCATGCTGTTCTCTGGGGTTGCAGCCGGACACCAAGAAATCATAAAATCAAAGAACAGTAAATGAATAAACACAGACTCACACACAGAAGTGAGGGCAAGCACTGTTATTTATTGACTGTGTTACTGAAGAGGTGGTTGTGGGGAAATCAGTGGGGGGAAAAAAAACAAAAAAACCCAACACAGCAAGCCAAACAGTCCTAAAGGGCAGCATCGACTTCACAGGCAGGAGACCAGCATCTGCAAGAGAAGGTGGCGTTGAGGGGTGGAAACACTGGGCCTGCTGGAAAGGGGCTCTGGGATGCCCTGGGTGGCTCTACAGGGCAGGGAGCACTCACCAGAAGGTGCGCTGCTCTTTCCGATAGTCAATGTCTCTCTTCAGCTGGCAGAGAGAGCACATGGGGCAGCACAGCACCGAGTAGTAGTCACCCAGGATGGAGCCCTGATGAGAAAATGCCATCACATGAAAAACCCCTCGTGGCTGAGCACCCATAGGGCCACCCGACACCGCTTCCCCCCCAGCCCACCACTGACCGGGATGTTGTAGCGAGTGCGGTACAGTGTCCGCATGGCCACACTGCCGCCGCACAAGCAGAACTCGTCCATGGCGTTGGCCACCTGGCAGCCCAGGCAGGGATAACAGAAGGCTCCACAGATGCCTGTGAGAAATGGAGGGAAGCCCTGAGCTCACAGCCTGACCCAGGCCAGGAGGGGAGCACAGCAACACTGCCAACATCCCCTCAGGAGGGACCCAAGATACGGGGCTGGTGCCTACTCACAGACGCTGCAGTCAGACATGCAGTCCAGCAGCCCCGTGTGCCACTTGCTGGGCTGCGGGGATGCAGAGAAGCCAGGCTGGATTGTCACCACGTGGCGGGTGGCCATGGTCAGGACTTGCACAGAGTGTCCTGGAAGGAAGGCTGGTGGAGAAGGAAGGAAGGGGCGTCCTCCCTCAGCAACTCCAGGGCAGCTTGCTTTTTTTCCATCCTCCTCCCTGCCCCACACCCAGCCACCATCCTCACCATCAAGCTCCCCAGGGCCACCAATGCTGCTGCAGCTCCCCTGCTCCCATTCTTCCCGGCCGAGAGGCTGCAGCCTCTACCTGACACCCACTCCTCCCTCTATGCCCACACCCATCTGCCCCAAAACAGCTCCACTTGAGGCCCCTTCCTTCTTCACCCCCACCTTGCTTTCTCTTCAGCTTCACAGCTGCAACTGTTTTTCATTAAGTGATGACAATGCCCTGCAACATCCCATGCAAAAAGTTCCATGTGCTCTGCCTGCTCTGAATGGGGATACAAGGCATGGCTGCTTTGTGCTCTCATCCCCAGCACAGGAGTTAGAACCCAACCTTTGTCCCTTGCCGCTGCTTCTTCTACACAGTGCCACAACCCCCTCCCACTGGAATACCCATCACCCCTTCCCTTGCCCAGGCAGTGCTGTTTCACCCCAATGTCCCACAGTGTCACCCCAAATACCCCTCCAGCTGCACACACCTGTCCTGCTCCTGGTGCCGTGCTGCCCTGCCCCACTCCCCATCCCTTTTATACACTGGGTGCTGCCAACCTATGCTCCTCCTGGCCAGTGTCCAGGTGCCCCGCCTGCACAACGTCCCCACTGCTCCCGCAGTGATGAGGAAGCTGCTGACATGACACAGGGTGACACCTCCACCAGCACCCCACATGCATCCCAAATTGCTTAGGAAAGGTATAACTGGGAGAACCCTGGTGGAAACCCATCCACACAAGACATAGAGGCAAGGCAAACATTGCTCTTTATTGGGGACATGAATGAAGGGGAGACATGCAATGGTCACAGGTGGCTCCGTGCCCCTTTCCCACAACGCAGAGGTGGTGTCATCTCTATGGCATCTGCAAGGGTAGAAGAAGGGGCAGTGAGGAGGGGGAGGCAGCCACATACACCCTCCCATGGCGTGGGGCACAAGGAAAGGGCACACCGACCAGAAGATGCCCATCGCTCTCCTCCGATTGATGTCCCTCTTGATCTGGCAGACGGAGCACACGAGGCAGCAGGAGGAGATGCAGCAGTCGGAGCAAATGGAGCCCTGTGAGAGAGAGGCTGGTGTTAGGAGTGGGGCTTCCCAAAAACACATTTTGGAACCAGGAGGCTGTGCCGAGCCGGTCACTCTTCACATTTCAACTCTTTGTTGCGATCTGACTGCAGAGCAGCGGGCCGTCCTGCCTGCAGGAGATGATAACGCAGAAAGGGAGACATGATGGCTTACCACCGGCCTTGGGAGAGCAACTTATCTTTTGTTTTCTCGGACTGAGGCACAGGGGAAAAAGCACACACCGCGTCCTTCCACCGCCCGCGCGGAGCCGATCCCCGACGGGGAGGGCAGGAAGGGTGCAGAGCGCGGCCCCTCCGCGTGGCTGTGCGGGGGACTGAGAGACAAAAGGGGGAGAATGGAGCGCGCCGCCCGCGCCCCACTGACCGGGATGTTGTAGCGGGTGCGATACAGGGTCCTCATGGCCACGCTGGTCCCGCAGAGGCAGCACTCGTTCATGTCGCCGGCCACCGTGCAGGCCAAGCAGGGGAAGCAGAACAGCCCGCAGCAACCTGCAAGGGGGGACGCACCGTCGGAACGCGCTCTCAGCCCCCGCCGCCCGCCCGGACCCCCGGCACTCACAGACGCTCCAGTCGGTGAAACAATCCATCAGCCCCGTCTGCCACATAGGCTTGGCGCTGGTGGCCATGGCCACCGCCTGGGGCTGCAGGGTCACCACGGTGGGGACGGCCATCGTCGAGAGCCAGGCTGCGAAAGGAGGGGGCAGCAGTCAGGAAGGCTCGTCCTCGCAGAAGCCCCGCGTCCGAGCCCCAGGTGTGCCAAGAGAGCTGCTGGCACCGTGCTGGGACACGCAGCGCTCGGAGGCGCCGGGAGCCGCTCCCCGGGGCTGCGCTCACCTCGGTGCACCGACGGGGGCGAGGAAGAAAGTGATGCCAGGCAGCCGGCGCTTTGCAACAAATTTGTTTCTCCCCCAATGAATGCAGAGCTCCTCCCTGTCCCGCGCGTAGACTCACAGCCCAGAACAGAAACCGATAGTCAGCCGTGGTGCTGCCGACCCTGCTCGTGGGGCCCCGACACCTGCAGCAACGGGACGAAGCTGCAAGCAAGGAGCAGCCTGCCCGTAAAGCAGCTTTTTAACGGCGCCCCTCGTTCCCCAAGTAGGACATGGCAAAAATCTGCATTAAGCCATTCGCTGAGCAGGGGAAAGTAGAAAAATAGTGATTTGAAGAAGTAATTACACAAAATATTATGTTAATGTTTGCTTGCAACACTGCAGTGGTCTTTAGATGTCGTGGATGATATTTGTAATGTAGTACTGTAGACGGGAAGACGTTGTCAGGCCGGTCTGCTTTAACAAGGCAAAAGAAACAACTACGGAATGACATGGCGGACAGCGAGATGTTCCCCTTTGTCTTCCTTATCTGTGCGTGTAGAGACTATTCCAATTGCTCTTGCATTCCACAGCAATCTCTGGGACAAAAAGAGTGTTGGGAGGAAGTAAACGACCCCCAAGGACTAACAATGAACCATCACAATGCTAGAAGTACACTAGATGACATCGAAGATTGCTACATTAGGCTATGTCTGTTAGGCAGTCATTGGGGGTGAATAGGCTAATGAATTTGGGAATGCAGTGAATATCATAGAATTGGCAAGGTTGGAAAAGACCTACAAGATCATCCAGTCCAACTGTCTACCTATCACCACCAATAGTCCTCACTAAACCATGTCCCTCAGTACAACATCTAAACGTTCCTTGGATACCTCCATGGTTGGTGATTCCGCCACCTCTCTGGGCAGCCCATTCCAGCACCTGACCATTCTTGCAGAGAAGAAGCATTTCCTAATGTCCAACCTGGATCTCCCCTCGTGCAACCTGATGCCATTCTCTCTCTTCTTATTACTATGCATGTAATACATGTGAAAATATAACCTGTTTATGGACAATCAACCACGAAAGCACTTTTTGGAGAGTTATCTCAATGCTACCCCAGCACTGCCAATAAAGAATTCCTTGCTTCATGGTAGCTAAACTTTGCTGTTAAGTTCCTACTCATCAATTTCTTTAAATCAACACACACGTATATACATACACATCATTTTCCCTTGCTATCCCACTCCTCCCAGGCTGGGGAGCGTGCGGCAGCACCATGCTACTAACCTGTGGGGGACAGCAGGGCACAGTGGGGCAAAGGCACCACTTCTGGCAGCAGTGCTCGGAGCAGTGGGACGTGATGGCAGTGGGGCCAGGCCCTTCCTGTGTGAAACCACAGCTGCTGCTCCACCTAAAGCCAGGCACCCCGTCCTGCTCCCACCTTTTCCCCCAGAGACCCCGGGTGCCTTCAGGCAGCAGGACGGGCAGGACCCATGCTGTTATTTGCTCCCTCCATCTGGAGTGAGATTTGTTGAATGCACTTTGAAGAAGCGTTGCCCTCGTCGGCCGCTCACCAGACACCCATTTTCCGCTGCTGTGCAAACACCTGTGCTTTCCCTCTGCTCATGGTCCCACCAAGCCCTGCATTAACAAAGTGCGGTGTGTGCTGGAGTGAGGTGCAGCACAGCCTTGGAGAAACACAGCGTCCAAGCAGGGACTGTTTCTAAACAACACCTGCAGCACAAGCCCTCACCCTGAGATGATTTGTGCCCTGCTGCACACACACACGCAGAGGCACACACAGCTTTTGGGTGTTACTTTGTTTTCCTTCACCTTGCAGTGTTAGCTATATTTTTACACTTTGCTTTTATACTGTGTGGTTTCTGGGCAGGTTTCCCTGTTGTTTTGCCAGCCCTGTGCATACAGACACTTGGTGGGCAGAGGTGTTGTGTTTCCTTACCAGCAACATCCTGAAAAAGAAAGACGCTGTGAAACCCACTCTTCCACTGCCGTTTCCTGTGTGTTTGAGATAAGCACAGAAGCACATCAAGGCTTGGGGTGGAAGGAACCTTAAAGCCCATCCATCTCCAAGCCATGCCATGGGCAGAGCTGCACCCACTAGTGTCAGGGCACCCCTGCTGCTGCAGGAGGAGCATGAGACTTCCATAAATGCTACAGAATGTGAGCTCTTCTCAAACCAAAGTGGCTTAAAGACACATTAATATGTAAGAAACCAATGAGTAACTTTTGCCATAATCCCTAAGGTACTGTTAGAAACATTAAGACACTTACTTATAAATATGAATTACATTATTACGTTCTTGTATTACCCCATAAGTGCTTCATAACAAAAGTTCAATAGGAAGTTGAATGCATTCAGTTTTCCCTCTTGATATAGGTTAATTCAGCAAAAGTTTTCACTGTGTTTCTTGGTGGAGATGGGTGTTGGCTCCTTGCCTTGGATGCACAATGCTTGCTTTCCTAAACAGAGCTTTGTCTGCTTGATACAGGTTCGGTGTATTTCTTTGTTATCTACTTGGTACATACAAGGACTTTATAAGCAAATTATTTAACACTATGTTAGCAAAATTGGGAACAAAGAGTCTTTCATTGTAGCAAGGCAAGCTATGGGAACTACCAACTTAGCAAAAAAACAAACAAACAAAAAAAAGAAACAAAGAAGAAGAAAGGCAGTCAAGGGTCAGGAAAGAGGAAGAATATGATGGATGGGATAAACGACCATCAGGGACCATCAGAGGGCTCTATCATGCATGCCTGAACAACAGTTCTACATATTAATGAGTTCCCAAAAAATGTAAACCGCTTCTCAGAAATATAATGAATATGTATCTCCCATGTGAATAAAGCTTATCTCTAACTTTGTGGGTGTGCACTTGGCTTGGTCCAAGACGGCCAGCACACTGAATAAAGAATGCCTGCTTTATAACATCCCATTGGAATTGGAGAGTTTATTCCTGTATTTCAGATGACACTCCATGAACTGCAGCTTTGTCACATAATCGTTCAGAAACTTACTGTATTTCATTTTTACAACTGGAAAATATACTTTAGAATTTCTAGGTAAGGATGTCATTGGAAAAATCCAGGAAGAAAACTCTCTAACTCCAATGTGGTGTTGGAAAGCAGCATTCCCTTATTCCTCACAATATGTGCCGGGTAACTTGACAAATCAAGCATGCACTCTTGGAGTTCAGGTTCTGTATTTAAACAGTTAAGACATACATATGCAATGCATTTGCATACATATAGATTATTTTCCAATAACTCATTAATATATGCAGATGTCTCTCTGGACACATGCAGTGGGGGCCTATGATGGTCGTAGACCTCTTAGTTCCCTTTCTCTATTTCATTTTCAGCTTTATCACGGTATCATTTGGTCGTCCCACAGCTATTTTTCCCCAATTTGGCAAATTCCCATTGCTTGTTATGCCATAATGAGCAACTATCTCGGTGCACTACAACTTCAACCAATTTAAATGAAATCCAAGAAAAAGTCCTTGCATCTGGTGGTCCAGGTAGAAGAAGACAAAAGTAATCTATTCTGACTTCAGTGCTTTAGTGAAGCAGGATTGTTCAGAAAAACAAGACTGTTCCCATACCAAGTGAAAGCTGAACTTGAAAGTTTTACAACTAGCACACATCAATTTCTTTTTGCTAAACTAATCTACTGATCCCTATTGCTAAACCAGCCCGTATCAATGATCAAAAAAGCTCCCCTCAGCTGACACAGCTGTGGTTCCTGAACTTCTCACCTCTTCCAACTTTTGGTGCAGTCAGGCCAAACAACCCGTTGTGATTTGTTCAGAAGGTATTTGATGTCACCAGGTGTTGTGGTTTAACCTGGCAGGTGGTTTTACCTGTGTGGCTTAGTCGTTGGCTCATCCCTTCCCAGTAAGATGTGGGAGAAAATTGGGGAAAATGAAGTAGAACTTGTGGGTTGAGATAAAACTACTTAATAAGATAAAGGATAATACTTATGAGTATGTATATATGAATGCATATAACAAGTGATGCACAAGCAGTCACTCACTGGTGCCCCGCTTGCCCCTTTCAAAACTCTCCTTCCACATGATGTCATATGGTATGGAATGTCCCTTTGGCCAGTTTAAGTCAGCTGTCCTAATTCTGTTCCCTCCCAGCTCCCGGGGCTCTTTGCTGTGAATGGCCTTGGCTCTATACAGCACTGCTTAGCAGCAACTAACATCAGTGCATTATCAACACTGCTTTTCTCCTAGAACCAAACATAGCATCATACCAGACACTGTGAAGAAAATAATTCCTTCCCAGCTGAAACTAAGACACCAGGGTAGACAAGCGCATGCGCACCACCTACCAGCAGGTAACAGAGGTCAGCTCTGGCATTTTAGGTTCCTGGAACAGGTGTGCCCGTCGCTCCCTCCACAGCAAGTCCCACAATGCAGATGCTGGTAGACAAAGAAAAGTGCAACCAGCATGCCAACTGCATAACCAGCCAACCATAAAGCAGTGGAAACCTAGGAACGGTTTGGAGCCCTGTAGTTTTAACCTGCTGTTGCTATTCTCACTTTTCACAGGCCTCCTCCTACAAACAAGTTCCTTCCTCAAGTATAGAAATACAAGAAAGCAGAAGGTAAACAACTGGAATTAAAAGGAGGAAATAAGATTCACTTCTCAAGTCAAGTTGGTAGCTTAGAGTCAACCACCACTCATGCACACTTGGCTGGCGTTAGCTGCTGATTGTTAAGTTGGTAGTCCACATTCAAATCACAGAATCAGAATCATAAAATCACCAAATGGTTGGATTGGAAGGGGACCTTAAAGTCTACCCACCCCAACCTCCTGCTGTGGGCTGGTTGCCCCCACCAGCTCAGGCTGTCCAGGGCCCCATCCAATCTAGCCTTGAGTGCCTCCAGCGATGGGGCATCCTGGGCAGCAGTGCCAGGGCCTCACTATCCTGTGAGTAAAGAATTTCTTCCTAATGTCTAACCTAGATCTTTCCCCCTTTAGTTTAAAGCCATTCTCCCTCCTCCTATCACTATCAGACTCTGTAAAAATTTTGTCTCCTTCCAGCTTATAAGCCTCTCATCAAGTACTGGAAGACCACAAAGAAGTCTCCCCAGAGCTTTCTCAAAGCTAAACAAGCACAAGTCTCTCAACCTTTCTTCATAGGAGAGGTGCTCCAGCCCTCTGACCATCTTCATAGCCATTCTCTGGACCTGCTTCAATGGCTCTGCATCCTTCTTGTGTTGGAGGCCTAGGCCTGTATGCAGTGCTCTGAACAAAAGGTACTCTAAAATACTTTCTGGTGACATCTCTGTATTCGGAGCTCATGGAGCACTGACTGCATCCAGACATATCAAATTAAAAATCTGATTACTTCACACAACAAGCTCCATCTCAGGATATAAATTCTTTTGAAATAAACCATGACACCAAACACGTACAGACAGATTTTATTTACATACTGGAATTGCTTTGCATTTTCCCACGTCCTGCCACTGAGACATCAGTCTTGTTCTGTACAAACTGCTGGGCTCAAAGTTGGAGAGCAGACCAGGAGTACCCTTGTATAATATAGGACCAACTGAGCAGCCTCACTACTAGGGAGGTTGAAGTCGTTCAAGAGTAATCACAGCTTACATTGTAAGATAGTCTCATGTGCTTGGTTTTGTTGTGGTTTGTTGGTTTTGTTTGTTTGTTTTTAGAAAAAAAGAATCATCAGATTTTTATAAATAAATAGAACCAGAAATAATGATGTTAAAAGTGCTTCTCCCCAACTTAGAGATATTAATTTTAGCCAGATTAAAACATCAACATGTACAATAATTTCAACTACCTGCTTTCTAAAGTCTCTTCTACAGTTTCAGAATTTTTCCTTTTCCAGAGATTTCCAAGCATGATCCCTATGAAGAGCAGAACTCCTACAGTACGGTTTGAAGCAAATTTCTTCCAACAGTCTTCAGGCTTATCTATATCCAAAGTGTAAATCTGCAAAAGCACAGTATAAACATCCCACCATTAGTATTATATTGACATACAAAGATTTGACACAATATAGTCACAGGAAGGTCCATAAACTCGAAACCTCCCAGGTTCTAAACCTACCCTGAGCCACAAAAGAAACAGGAATGCTCTGCTTGCAGAGAATGGGATTACTCGTGGACCTGACTCCTGGACCCTCTCAATGAATCACAGCACAAGCAGTCTAGATACACATGTGTGCAGTTTGATAATAAAATCTGTAAAAATGTCTGAGCAGGTAAAGAAGCCTTTGGAGACTTTCCTCAGCAGGAAGGCAGCTAATTCTTCAACAGAAACTTTAAGAAGAAAAACAGCAAAAGTACATTCCTGCGCTTTCCATATCTCTGCTCACACCCTGTGCTTTGGTAGAAACAAGGCAGAGGAGGGAAAGCAGTGGAGCTGCTGTCCTGCCTGTCCTGCCCAGCTACACCACAGACTACAACTGGCTAACGCTCAACTGCTTCTCATGTTTACCTACGTCCCCCCTGCAAAGAGGAACTAGGACAACTGCTCACAGCAAGACTTGCCCAGCTTGGCAGCTGTTCACAGCTTGAGATGAAAAAAACCACACAGTGCAGCAAGAGGAAAGTTATTGAAAAACAAGAGCTAGAAATGAAACCTGATACAGAAGTCTTTCAGGAAGAATGATGAGAGTAAAGCTTAAACAACAAAAGTGAAAGCATTCCATAGAGACACCTCCCAAAACCTCAAGTCCTGCAATTCACCCTTGCACTACCCAAGAAGTCATGAGAGAGCACATCCAACTGAAAGAAATAAAAGCCTCCCTAGGAAACCCATTCCTCTGCCGTCTGCACTTGGGCAGAGATGAGGGGATGGGTTCTCATCAAACTACCTGAAATGCTGCCTGCACCTCTAAATCCCATGTTATTCACACCTTTAAAGCCTGTCAGCACCTTGAGCACACAGAAATGAAAATATGAGATGGCTAAGTGAAACCCAACAGCAGCCAAGCCATAAGATGTATCTTCAGAAACACAAAGCAAATTAGACATCTCAGCTTTCTTCAGCAGTGCAGAAATTTGATACCAGCGTGACCCAAATTCCTCTCTCAGGCACAGATTCACTAACTTAAGGAAAACCTACTCCTTACATGGCTTATTAGGCTCTTTAAACTCTGTTAGGCACACATTTGGAAGTCTTTAACAACATGAAAATTTAGGCAGAACTAATATTAGAGTAGTCCATAGGAGGGCCACTAAGATAATCAGAGGGCTGGAGCAGCTCTCCTATGAAGAAAGGTTGAGGGAACTGGGCTTGTTTAGCTTGGAGAAGAGAAGGCTCCAGGAAGACCTCAATGTGGCCTTCCAGTACTTGAAGGGAGCATAGAAATAGGAGGGGAAATGACTGTTTATGAGGGTTGATAGTGATAGGACAAGGGGGAACGGTTTTAAACTGAGACAGGGGAGGTTTAGGTTAGATATTAGGAGGAAGTTTTTTCCCCAGAGAGTGGTGACACACTGGAACAGGTTGCCCAAGGATGTTGTGGATGCCCCATCCCTGGAGGCATTCAAGGCAGGCTGGATGTGGCTCTGGGCAGCCTGGTCTGCTGGTTGGTGACCCTCCACATAGCTCCATACTCTCATAGCAGGGGTTGGAACGAGATGATCATTGTGGTCCTTTTCAACCCAGGCCATTCTGTGATGATTCTATGATGAAAAGCTACGCTGTGGCATGCTTGTATGGCTTAGTTATTGTCACACACTCTTTGCCCCTTACATCCCGCACCCTCACCAATAAAATCGTCTCTGCAGGAAGGTAATTTCCACTTGTGCCACCACTAGCAATGTGAGGCATTCACTCCGCATTGAAAAGTAGAATGCTTTTCCCCATGAATTTCCACAGTCCTTGTGGAAAGCAGTTGCTGACAGGTAACAGACCATAGTATTGCAGGAGTTTTATAACCCACTAATATGTTTAGTACCTATGAACTGCATGAACTTCCCTGCTGAAGAGTCACTTAAGTATAATGGGCCCTAAAACAGCAAGTTTCATATTAATTCCATTCTTCACCTCTCAGACTGTTGACAGTATTACTGCTATGTTACTACCACTTGCCTGCGAAGGCCAGCAATTACTTTTCCTAAGGGCTAACTTGTCACAACAAGACTGGAGAATGCAGTCATTTGGATAACAAGATCCTGTCTGCTTCCTTCATGGGCAGGCTCAACTTTCTTTTTTTTGTTTTTTTTTCTGATATACATTAAAATTTGTAACCCTGCATAAGTATGAGACTGAACTTTACTGTTTTCTGCTATAAAAACAACAGTGAATTAGAACTGTCAGATGTCAAGAAATTATAGTATTGACATTTACTACAGAAGGTAGTGAAAAAACCATAGATACATGATACTCAGGTAGATCTAACTGCAGCTGCTATCAGAAGCAGGAAGACATCACAGTTTAAGGTGAGCCAGAAATTATTAGAAACATTGAAAACCAGCGCTCTACAGCCTATGGACCACTGGAGGTCTCTTCAAAAGAGAGGTCTGTAAAAGTTACTTATGAGAAGCAAGCTTTTGTCAAAAGATTTAAATTATTTTTACACAGGTATTTACAAGATGATTGTTTTTATGTACTTGGTTTGTGTGTGTTTGTTTGCATTGGAATTGCCAGAGGTTGAAAAGTGCTCTGATTCCTTATCAAGAACATCTACGCACAGAAAGTAGAAACGAATCCATCAAACCTGATGTGCTAGGTGAGCACCTATGGCAGCCACTGCTGAGTAATAGGGGAAAGTCTGGTCACAGTTCATTCCTGCCACACACAAACCCAAGACCATTGCTGTGCTGAAGCCGCTGAGCCATTGCTTTGTATCTTCCTTGAATTTCAATGCTGTGGACTTAACACCAATAACGATGTCGTCCCTCTTATCCTAGAATGAAAGGGTCAATTAATAGAACATCTATAGTCCAACTGCCACTTCATAAGGAAAGTAAAATGGGAGCCTTTCCAAAGCCTCCAACAGTTGTTAACAGGAACCCTATTTAAGTGTATTTGTAGGTCCCCAAATTAAAATCCCAATTAAAAGATAGGTCCTTAGAGCTGCGTTAGCAGTCAATAGCTAATACCAGCTGCACATTTATTTACACAGTGCAGACATGGGGGCATGAAAATCACCGTACACTTTCAGCTTTTTATCTGCACATAAAACATTTGCAAAAAGCAATAAAAGGTCCAAGGGCTGGGCTTCCTTTGGTGGTCATCTGAGGGTGAAGAACTGCAGCAGGTTAGTATGACAATTTGAAACCAAGGCTGTATATTAAGCAAACAAACACACACGTAGCTGTAAAGTTTATCACTGCAGCTCTACCTGGTGAGCATATATGGTGTCATAGACCAGGGTCCACATGACTCCAGCAAAGTATAAGGGCAGGCATACAGACCAGTTGCAGGACCCCTGGATGGCAGACCAGCCAAGGAGGGCTCCCCAGTTAAACGTAAGCCCTAAAAACAAAGAGAACCAAATGAAAAAAGTTAAAAAGGTTCCAGGAGCAGTCTGAATTACATATATACAATTCACTATCATTTGCTAAAGCATACGGTGTGCCTGCAGCTTTTTCTACAATACTGGCATCTCTATTTTCTAGCACATAGTTTCAGTCAGGTTAATTAATAAACATAATTTGAAATTAAATACCACGGAGATATAAGGAGAAATAAGCACAGCTACATATTCTCCTCCCATTTAAATTTGATTTTGTTATCTGAAGGAAGCATTTGCTCAAAATTATTTCACTGCACTGACATCAATGCACTTCAATGTCTGTAAAACTGACTACAGAAGAGTTCACAGCAGCCAAGCATGGCACTTCCAGGCTGAAAAAGGCAATTCTGGCTGATAAAGCTAAGGGCAGCTGGAGTGAAAAGGCCAAGATACACAGAGACGTGTTAGTGGCACACTCTGAAATGGAAGCATCATCATCTTCTGTATAGAACTTGATGCAGAGGCTGAAGACTGAACAAATGTATTTTTAAGAAAGGTTTAAAGATAACCCTTAAAGCAGAGCTGTTTCTCAAGTGCCGAACATTCATTCTCTCTCTCGACAGTACAAAAGACAGGACAAAAAAATGAGACAGAACACAGCTCCTGTATGTGTTATACATTGCCTAAGAAGCTTCTGGCACAACAGAATGTTGTCTGCAAGGTTATTTTAACACATAGTTGCATAAAACCAGATTGCTGAAGCTCAATTACTAACTAATTAGGGGAACTCCCCAAAAGCTAGATCAGAAAGAGGGAACTGAAAACATTTCCAACTCACCCAAAACTAACTGGGGCCAATATGTTATTCTCTTCATCAGAGGGTAGGTGACCACAAGAGACAAGGAGGCTGCTCCCAGGATGATACTGTAAAAAGTACAAAGCGACCTTACTGTTTGCTGGTCTGAAGATCACAAGACACTGTATAGCATTACACGTGCTGAACTACTGAACTACAAGTACTGAACTACTTCCATGACTTCAACCCCTCTGACCCCAGCACACTTGCTGCTCACAATTTTCATCCTTAACAAGGACAAAGAAGGAAACTCTAAGCAACAGAAGATAAGTTGTATGCCACCTGTAGTAGTTCAGACACAGAAGCACACAGAGAGCCAGGCTGAGCTGTCCACCAAGGAAAACAAAGGACTGAAAAGTGGAGATTTCTCCAGCTGCCAGGGGTCTTCCTGCTGTCCTTGCAACCTAAACATGGAAAGAATCATGTTAATACACAACATATTCTGAATGTATCTTGAAAGTTAAAGCCACACTATGTTACACAAAGCATGTAAAAGGATAATTATTTTAACGCTAATTGGGGTCCAGTTGAATTTAGTTCATCTCTCAGGAGTAGAGAAACCATGCCAAGCAAGCTGATGGAATAAACAAATATTAGAAAAACCTTTAAACTGAAATATATGATGAGTTAATTGCCAAATGTGTCAATCATCCAAACAAACAAGCAAATCCACAAAAACAAAAGGGAAAACAAGTTTTACATTTGTAGGCAATAGGTCTAATGACAATTTGGGGAAGTTTGAAAGCCAACTTCCTACAGAATACTAAATAGGTATCAAGTGTTCTGCAAATGCCTTAATAATGTGAACTTAAATACACCCCCTTAATTTGTTTTCCTTCCTCTCCTAAATAACTTCTGCTAAAACATCAAATACTGCTTTTGCAGTTTAAATACGTGCTTTACACTGCTGTGAGCAGCACTACTGCACATCAAAACTAGGACATGGCATGATCTGTTTAAAGAAAAGAATAAAATACACATCTACCAAAAAATCATATATATAATGTATATATTATATATATATAAAAACCCCAAACCATGACTAAGCAGCACAGACCAACATCCTGCTACTGACTCAGCCTGCAGCACAATTGTTCTGAAGGCTGCCTTTTGAAGTATATAGGAAAGTCCTGCTATGGGAACGTTCCAGCCTTTACATACTGATCACACACTCTGGGAAATCTTCTTGGCACATGCAGCTCAATCTCTGAACCCTAAACCATCCAAAGATGCCCCAAAACCTTTATTGAGTCATTACTTCCCCAGTAGGACAGCCAGAACAGTGCTGGCAAGGAAAACCTCACAAATCACAGTGGCCAATATTCAAAATCAGAGGAAAAACCTAGGATCAGAGAAGAAAATAAGCCAATAGTGAGGTTTCACTAGGATCCTCCCCTCCACCATGCATGTACACGTCAGCACCTGGCACTGCCTTTTGTTAATTTCCTGCTAGTGAACAAAAGGGAGGAAGAAACATATCATAGCAAAGAGGGTAAGTTCACGCTTGGGCATGAATCTCTCAGCAGCCATTCTCTAGAGGAAATTAACGATAATCAAAGAAATACATATATATTTTAAAAAGGATAGCATCATACAATCATAGGATTGTTGAATGGTTGGGTTGGAAGGAACCTTAAAGCCAACCCAATGCAAACTCCTGCTGTGGGCTGCTTGTCCTCCACCAGCTTAGGCTGCCAAGGGCCCCATCCAACCTGGCCTCGAGTGCCTGCAGGGATAGGGCATCCACAGCCTCTCTGGGCAGCAGTGCCAGGGCCCCACCGCCCTCTGAGTAGATTGCTGCAGTCCTGTGCAGTAGCATTACACAATACAAAATTATTTCCACGACCCTAGGAAAAAACACAGACAAATGAATTGCATGCGTGCTGGAAAAAAGGACAGAGGAGGAAAATCTCCACCTGTTTGTCGTAGTCACGGTCCCACAGGTCGTTGATGGTGCAGCCAGCCCCACGCATGAGGACCGCCCCAACGCCGAACAGGGACAGCATGTGCCAGTCAGGGAGGCAGCCCGGCTCAGCCGCCAGCCCGATGCTCCAGGTGCACGGCAGGTACAGCAGCCACGTCCCTGCGGGCAGAACGAGCTCAAAACGGGCAAGGGGAGAAAGAGAGCGTCACCGAGCAGGCTCACGCCTCCATCGGGCACCGCGCCCGCCCGGTGCCCTTAGCCGGCGGTGCCGCGCTCGGCCCCGTGGCAACCGTGCTCCCCGCCACCGCCGGGGATGCTTTGCGAGTCGCCATGGTTACCGCATCCTTAGGATACCGCGCCCCCCGCGTTGCTACGCCCGCCGCGTTGCCATGGTGACGGCGCCCCCGCCCTCCATTGGCCGCCGCGTCGCCGTTGGCTACCACGTGACGCAAGCCCCGCCTCGCGCACGTACCGGCGGGCTGATGCAGGCGCATCAGATGCAGATAGGGCCGCAGCGGACCCGGCGCGGCGCGCACCAGCTCGGCCGCCGAGAAGCTGAGAGGCCGCGGAGGATCCGGGGGGGCGGCCGGACAGCGGCGCGGCAGGGCGGCGGCGGCGGCGGCTAGGGTCGGACGCGCGGCGTGGAAGCGGCAGGAAGCCCGGCTGAATCTGGCCAACAGCGCCGCCATCTTGCCGTCGCCGGACGCGCTTCCGGCGGGGCGATGAGGTGCGCACACCGCATGCGCCATGCCGTCTGTCTGCCGCGGGGCCGCCACGATGGGAGCGGCCTGCGGGCGTCTGGCCAGCCTTAACGGCTTTTTACAGCTGTTCCCGGCTCTTCTCGGTGACGGGAATGACGCTGGCATCAATAGGAGACGGCCAGCAGGCCCTGGTTGTGTGGGGGCCTCGCCTGACACTGGCTCTGAGCAGCAGGTGCCCCGCCTGAAGGAGCCAAGTGACAACACAGCAACGCGTTCAGTCTCTCAACTGCTATAGTGCAGCGTCTCACTACAAACCCATCTACTGTTTGGCTACAGAATTTGCCCGAACTAGCATGCAAAGACATATGTACCCACACAGAGGTGTATGTCTCATTTTCCAACCATAAGCAGGAAACATTCACAGTTTTGCAAAGGGCTTCCAGATCTGCAGCCTCATCTCCTTGGTTCTGTCACCTTATTGCAAATAAAGCATAAACTGGGGATGTGAGCTTTGGGTAGAGCTGTAAAAGTTAATCTGGTGAGTGTGATGTGGGCAATAAAAACTTTCCTGAGCTACCATTGAGTGGTTCTTAGAAAACAATTTCCCTGTCATGCTTCCTTCAGCACTGAGAACTGTTGCACGGTCAAAAACCAAGAGAAACAGTTTTAGTTCCCCAAATTGCTAACTGCCAGGAGGAAGCAAAAAACCGTTGTAATAACAAAGTGACTTTCACATGTTTCCATTCACTGTTCTGATAAGTGGCACTCCACAGCTGTAAATCAATGTGCGAAGGGCCACAAAAGATACTCCTGCTCTGGCAAAGTGAAACTCCTATTTTTTTTTTTTCTTTTTTCCCCATTTTAGTCATGTTTCACGACAAGAACAGCAACCCCGGGCTTAATTCAGGCCTAGGAAACCTCCAGGAAACCTTCACTGCTGTTCATCTATGCTGGAGAAAACCAGTCTGCATCCTGACCTGTCCTGTCAGACACAGCTCACTGTTTTGTTTTGTTAAGTTTTATTCCATTTGCTGTTACAATGACAGAGTTTCTGACCTCTGAAATAAGCAATGAGCAAACCCCAGGGCTTCTGCAGGCTACTTTTAAGAAGCTCGGGATAACAAGCTAGAAAAGTTTTTTTTTATCAGTGAATTTCTATTCCTTGTAAAGTACCCTGGCCCTTCACAAGCAATATCTAGGGAAGGAAAGATTTCAGATGTTAAAGAAATCGTCGGAGGTCTTTAACAGCCCACTGCCATCTTCCTCTCACAATTGCCAAATTGTTCCCCATTCTCAGAAGATTCCCCTTTCCCTATTTTCATGTGACTGATATTACTCCACCTTCCATAAACTGATTTACAGTAAACCAAGTGTGAGCAATGCCATTTCCTGTGTCAGAAATCAAAACGAATGTAGGAATGCAGGTTGTGGTCAGAGATCAAGGTGTGGCGTAAACGTGCAGATCTGAGTCTCCAGCACACTGGTGAAGGCTGCAGAGCCAGCGCTGTTGCCAGCATGTAATAACCACCTCCAGATGGGCAGTTTCTAGGAAAATTGCCAAAAGCTAATATAAATCACTTTATTAAAAAAAAACAAAAACAAAAAAACCCTCCAATATCAAAGTCACAAGCATCAAAACAAATCTGTTTAGAAAGGTTTAAAGAGAAACTACCAGTCAACCTCCAGCTTTTATGTCAAAATTTTAGCTTATCCTGTAATAACAATAATACACTAACAACTTTATATTGACAACATGAGATTTTTCCACTCATTTTATGCCTTATGTACTTCCCTTTTTGAACTAGGACAGTGTGAACAAACTTAGCCCTTCTTATTTGTGTTTTGGATACGTATCACCTCCTGGTGTACAAGCCTTCGCACAAGGCACATACGCTGCATGGGCAAACACTCCTTTTACAGTCTGCATTTAAATATAAATTTTATTATGCTTTTTTGATCACAGTTCCAAAGAACATCCTCTTGCTTGGTGCTGTAAAGCCTCCATGTGAACCATAAGCCACTCCTCTACCTTGAAACCCCACTGAGCCAGTAGCATCATTTTAAAGCTCAAAGAAGGGAAGTACGGTGCATGCTAGCTTTCTCCCTGCTGTGCTCTGAACATTGTAAGGCGCTGATGGTGGTGTGAGTTGCATACTTCCAAGAGAACCAGCTGCACTGGTGGGAACTCACCTTATGCAGGTGAGAAAAGCTGCTGTGAGGCAATTTTCTCCCAAACGGGCTGTTTCCCCAGCAGGAGGGATGCGAGCCCCTCAAGTATTGCTCTCAGGATGCCGAAGCCTTTCTGGTGACCTGGCTTTCTACAGCCTGCGACCACAATCTCCCTACCTGGCAAAAACAAGTGGCACCGCATGGCAAGCCCTGTTACTCTGTGTGCTCAAATGCAAGCAATAGCCTTAGCGTTCCTGATCACGTAAAAACCGTAAGAGAAGGCTGGCAGGCCGAGCATGCTGCCAGGGGCAAGAGTCATCTCGTGCAGTGCGGGGAGTGTCTCATCATCCACCATCTGCAGTAGGCGGCCATTCAGCTGCACCTCTCTGTCAAGGCATGATGGAATACTGCAGGCATGCTCGCCAGCATCATCTTTGGCTCTGGGTGTGAGCAAGGGCACCCGGAGCAGCATGACAAACAGCCCCCAAATGAGCAAGGTTTCTGAGGCTGCCTACATGCTGCTCAGTCCTTGCTCCAAGAGGAAGAGGTGTGGGCTCACCTGGACAGGATGCTGTCCTTGCCATGGGGCAGCAGCAGGTACTGATCCACGCTCTTACTCCACAACTGCTTAGGCAGCTGCAAGCGCTGGGTCATGTTGGAGAGATTCAAGGCAAACAGTGTCACATCCCCTTCCCGGTATTTGGGGCTGCGTGAGAGAGACAATGAGTTTGGTAGAAACAACAGACACCCACACATTTCCTCTTTGCCGCTGCCCGGGCGTGACTTCACGTCCGTAGTGTTGCCACCATGTGGGCAATTGCTGCTTACTGCTGGGGGTTGGTGCAGTGCAGGTAGACCCGCAGGCGCCGTGCATCTGCTTGCTCCACGCTGGCCTCCAATACCCGGGTGCCCACCAGTCTCTTGTATAGCAGTGACAGCCAGTAGTCCTGGGGGAATGGGATTCATCTCTACCTAGCACTTATTTTTTTGAGGCAACTCCGTAGCTTTTCACGTCTCCTGGATTTTGGCGATGCTGTGCCCCTTCTGCGGGGCACTGTGGAGCTGGCAGGGAACCCATAGGGGATGCACAGCTCTCATGCAGGAAAACCCCAGGGATTTTGGCAGCCCAGTGACACGGTGTTTCCCAACAGGTCATGTACGCACCGGCAAGGGCTTGAAGCTGGCGTCCACCAGGTGATAGCTTCCAGCACCAAAGAAGACCTGCCTCATCACCACATCAATGCCACGCCGAGCCGCCAGCCCCAGCTTGTCCAGCCACCTGCCAGGAACCGGCCACAGGTCACAGTGGGGCTCAGCATGAGAGCAGCTCCCATGCTCCCACCAACACTTACATGAAGCCGGCCACATATGTATTGGATAGCTGGGGGGCCCCCCCACCATATGCTGAGCTGGTCTCACCCAGCCATACCTTCTTGCCGGGCACTGTTGCTTCCACGATCTGTGTGGAGAGGGAAGGGAAAAAGGAGACAGGTCAAGTTTTGTCTGCTGAAGTTACTGCAACCACCTATGCCTGTTGCACTTATTACTTTCACTAAAATTACGGATTTTTGCACTGTCAGCAGCAGCTGAGTTTGGAGGATGCTTATTAATTGTTGCATAGCAGAGCAGTCTCTGTGCAAAGCCACATGGGGAGGATTAAAGAAGAGTAGGCACCTCCAGGACATCGCGTACGGCTGTGGCAAAGGAATCCAGCACATCAGGGCTCAGGAAATCTTCCCTCGTTGCACTTCGGCCATTCACATAGTAGCTGGAAATGAAAAAAAAAAAAAAAACAACAGCTGCAATGAAGGAAAAATATCAACAACAGTACCTGCTCTCATGCAAGCTCAGTCAAAGTGTCCCTGCTGCTGGGAAGCTGGGAAGCTGCTGAGCATTTGTTCTAAGTGACAGAGCCACTGCCTGTCCTTGCAGCCATGCTGCATCCATCTGATTTGTGTGAGCCATGTCCCTTCCCAGTCACATATCATTCTGTGGCTGAAGGACTTGGTGCAAGCCCCAGGTGTGGGTGGAGAGGTTCTGCAGGTGGACCAAGGATGCTGTTGTTCCCCACCAAAATACAGCATATGCCAATAGGCTGCGCAGCTCTCCGTGCGAGAGGGAGAGATACAATGCAGCTCTGCATGCCATTTCGAAAAGCCAAGCTGCTGTGCTCTCACTTCTTTGCACATCACTTCTCTTTTTATTGAAAATGACCTTGCACGCACTGCATTCCCTGCTGCTATGTCTATGCTGCAACTCCTGGCGCAGATTTTGGGTCTTCTTTGAATACTCTGCTGTTTAGAGCAAAGCACTATATAGAGGCACCTGGGACCTGCCTACAGAGGTGTTTCACGTCCTCCTTTCCACTAGCTCGTGTGAATTGACATTTCTTTAAAAAAATAACAGCCAATAAGTGGAGCAGCAATAGCAGCTTAGGGTACTCACTGGTGCCAGGTGACAGAGTCAATCGCCTTCCCTCCGGATTTCAGGAAGCTGCAGTCAAACAAGAGTTATAACAGGTACTGGTGACATGCTGCAGCACCCACCCTACGTCCCTGCCTGCCGTGGTCCCTAGATCACATCACTGCTACCCTCCCAGTGGTGTCAGAGGGGTCCTGGGCACCCTGTCTACCTTCTGAGCAGGCGCTGGGTGTGCTTGCGGGGCTGCCCCACGTCGGGGCCATACAGTTCAGCGTGTCGATACAGGGGGTGCTGGCTCAGGAGCTGCCGCAGGTGGATGAAATCACGTCCCAGCTGGAAGCCATCAATGTAGATGCCCGACTTCTTCCTGAAGCTGTTGGGCTCTGGGGAAGAGGTGTCCATCAGCACCGCTCTGTGCACAGGGCTCATCCCCAGCCAAAGTGGGAGTGCTTACCATTGCCCAGCTCCCAGGAGATGTTGTAGCTGCGCTGTGCACAGTAGCCTAGCAGCTGCTTGGCGTTGGAGCTGTCCCACTGCAGGCGGGCCCTGCGCAGCAGTGCATTCAGTCCAAACACCAGGCGGAAGCCTGAGCAGCTGGCGAACGTGTGGAGGATGTCCAGTGTGTTCCCTGAAAGGAGCAGAAGACAGCTTCATCCTGATACCTCAGTGTGGAGTTGGGCACTGTGGGCTGCAACCTGTTGGTTATAAACCCTACTGGGAAAATCCATCAAAAACTTACTTGTAATGGTGGTGTTTCTGTGCTTTTTCCAGGAATGTTCAGCAAGGAGCAGTTTCTCCTGGAGGGGCCACTGGGTGAGCAACAGCTCTGGAACCACATCAAAGCTGGGCCATGCTCCGCACACATCTGTAGGGCAGAAGAAGGATGGGAGAAACCAAGCTGCCATCACCGTATCAGGCAACACACGAAGAAAGGTGTGTGTGGGGCTGAGCACTAGACATCCATTGCTGTGCAGCACGGGATCAAATGCCTCTTACCACCCTCGGCCTGAAGTTCTGACAGGACTTTCTCTTCCCAAGTTGAATCTTGTTTGGGATTGAAGATCAGGAAATCTGTACTGGTGCCGCCAAACCTCAGGAAGCCTGGGGAGAGCCCACTGGCCAGAGTGTGCAGCTTGGGGTGTCTGTGGAAGGTAAATTAAATGTCAGGGTCATCTCCCACATGGAAGCAAAGCATCAGCAGCATTCAGAGAGACACCTTGCAGCAGAGGATCTGAGCCACTCATCCCATCAAAGTGTGGGCTTCAAGCTGGCTTTGCACCATTTCTCCCTTTTTCCATGGACAACCACCAAATGGATAGATTTTGTACCAAAACCAGAGCGTGTGTGGAATGAGTGTTCAAACTAAAGCAGAAGTTGTGCAGGACATGCAGTTCCAGTGCTATCTGGGATGGCAGCAGCCCTATCTCACTCTGCGGGGACACCCAGCAGATACGAGGCCACCAAGCACTTCCTGGTGTCACTGCGACAGCCAGAGCTGCCTGCCTTCAGATAAAGCTGGTGCTGCCTTACAGCTTCAGAGCAATGGGGCAGGGCTAGAATTTGGGATCGGGTGGGTGAAAAGGAAGGAAATTAAATGGCTTTGGGAAAACAAAACAAAACAAAAACAACACAAAAAGTTGAATCCAAAAGAGAAGAGAACAAAGAAATGGAGCTGAAGGAACAGTCTAGGAGCCCATCGCCTGGAAGCCCTGAGCTGGGATTTGCTCACAGTCAGAAAACGCTTTGATTTTAGCAGCTACTTGTTCGCCTCCACGCGCATCAGAACCTCTCTTGCATTCAGTGGGGCTCACAGCACCCAGAGCCCCACTAAGCATCCACAAAGCCGCACCAAGGCTCAGCCTGCTTCTGTCCCAGCCAGAAGCATCATCCCCTGCCAGCATCACACACCAGCACCTGGCATCTTCTCACCCGTTCCCCTAGGAGTGGAGCAGCTGCAGAGCTCACCTGAGCAGGGCAACAAAGCGCGGGTCACGGGCCAAGCTGGCGTCCAGTGTAAGAGAGAGGAAGGCTGGGCTCACCACCCCGATGGGTTCCCGCAGCCCCAGCTGCAGCTCTGCCGTCTGCCTCGGCGGCACAGCCAGCAGCAGCAGCACCAGCAGCAGCAGCACCAGCATCCTTCCTCCTCCTTCTCACCTTCCTCCTCCTCCGGGCCGCTCCGCTGTCCCAGCACCACCCCTGGAGGGCGGGCAGCCCCAGCACCGCCCCGCAGCCCGCCGCTCCCAGTTTTCCCGATATGAAGTCACCCTCCGCCAGAACGAGATCAACCAGATCGCATCAGCGCTGCTGTTCTTAAACACACCCACGGCTCTGCCGGAGCGGAAGCATCAACGACACTCCTCTTGGCGTCACGATCACCAGGATGCTTCCAATTTTGGGGTATGGCACACATCTACCCTTTGCGGGGTGAGTTGCAGTAACTCCTACATCCATCCCGTGGGTGCTGCAGCAGCCACTCAGCCCTGCGACTGGGACGTGGATCCAGTGATCTGTGCTATGTTTGGGATGCAATCCACGGAGAGCGGATGGTGGCATGGTCTGGAGCTTGCTGGCCCTTGGGGAGCCTGCAGCCCCTTGCAGCCATAAAGTAACATTACAGGTATTACACGACAATTAGCATCACTTATTAGGGCGTTTTCCACATGGCATTAAGCACATTTTAAAATCCTGCACACAAAGGAAGATGAATACAGAAGTATTCGAAGTACTCATCAAAGTACAAGCAAAGTGTTTTATTGGGAACTACAGAGCGAGGGTGTGAGGGCCAGGACATGCCTAAAAACCCTTTCTTAGTGCTAATGCTCCACACTGGTCCTGTCCCACTGCCACCACCCCTGTTGCACCAGTCACTGGCGCCAATGGCAGGCACACAGCAGGAGTTTATAGCAATAACAGTGCTTTCTGGGAATTTCTGCAGCCCAACCACGGAAGTGCTGAGCTATCACCAACAGCAGCACCCCAGCTCTTCCTGAGCAAGAACCAGCTGACTTTTATGTGTGCAAAGGGAATGCACAAGGGAAGAATAAACAGTGCAAAAGGCAAACGTCTCTTGTGGCATCACAGCATTTATGCAGATCAACAGAACTAGCGGTGTCAGATTAGTCTTTCTGTGTAAGAAACCTCTCTGAAACAAAACTCAGTTGCAGAAGTAGTCTGTGTACTGAAAATTAGGACTCTTAAATAATTAAAACCACAGGCTGTGCTTCTCAAAGGCCTCCCACATCATCCTCATGTCTCCTCACACTGTGTACCACAAATCTTTGTTTTCCAAAGCCAGGTAATTTATCTACAAACCAAAACAAAACCTTCACGTGCTTTGTATTCATTGGAACCTGCACCCCATGCCAGGCCCGTGGAAGTGATGAATGAAGCTTTCAGTCACAGGATGAAACGAGAACTGCCTACACAGGGCCAGTTCACACTGCAGCACCTTTCCAGAACAGAGACCACAGCAGTGAACCTGGCTGTAAGCCTCCCACCAGCCCCTTCTGGACACAGCTTTCTACAAGCCACATGCAGAACCACACATGTGGTGAGAGAGGGTTGCAAGGATTGCTCTTGGCCAGCAGGTTAGCTACCTTCTGTAAGGATTTATTATATTATTTGTAAGGGATTAATTCAGAGGGTTAATTAATTCAGAAGATTAATGTAGTTTTTATGCTTGTTTCCAAAATCCCTCAGTATGAGGTTCCAAGTAAGACCATTTCAAGTGGGAGTAACAGCTGAGCAAACCAATAAGCCTTTAAAGCAGCCGGTTAGGTGTTGGAAAGATCTTACAGTTTAAGTTCTTGGCCTGGTTTAATATTCCAAGTATTCAGTTCCATTTATTAAAATTCCAAAGCCACTAGAAAAGTAGGTGAATTAACCTTTTTAGGCATTTTGCCATCAAAAGAAGCCTAACAGATTATTTACTTGTTACTCAAGGTTTCTCTAATGAAACAAGCAAACCAGCAGTAAAATACTACTCATCATATTCACCACCACCTTTTGAAGCAGTGTTCTATAATGCAGACCCAACTGTGATTTGATCGCTCTTCATGCGAAGTGCTTTAACGTTATCATGTTTTACATAGCAGTTTGAAAAAGGAGCTCAACTGTATCATGACTGAACATTTAAGACATTTTTAAAGCTGCTTTTATGAAACATACGTTCTTGCTAGAACTGCTCTCTTTGATGTGGCTTTCAATATCCTTACTACTACAATTATCATTTACCTTTGTAGTCTCACAAGTTGACATGGCTTCTGATATTGCCTTACTATTCAAAAACCTTTAAATAAAATTTAAACCCTATTTGAAAGTCTTTTACAGAATCATCCTTAACAGTTCCTCCTCAGGCATTAACAGAAACAGAATAGCCATTTGGTGTTCTAATTTGTTAAAAATAATACTTAGATGAGGCAGTATCTACATTCCTTATGTGACTCTGGTATTTCTTCATTAGAGCTACAACTCTACTTCTCATTCCATTAGCTTTCTCCAGAGGACAGGAACTCCTATCACACATGGGTGTCCTAAGGGATGCTTATGATGCTACAGCATGACTTTTTACTGTGCTTTTTAAGCCAGCTATGAGCCATAGTTCTATGTAAATAAGTACATACCACCACTTAAATCCAGCCCCCAAAGCACTCCTAGAGCTACGTATAAATATGGGAACTATTTAACAGCACATGTTTTGATTCTGGTCTGCAGAAGAGATTCATTATCAAAATTTTCTAATAAAGAAAAGTTTCCAAGAAGTACTTTCAATTCAAAATTCACACAAATAAAATGTATACAAAAGATAATAAATATTTATTATATTTACAGCATGTGTACATAAGACAAAGTTAAAACCTAAGACACGCCCAAATACTTCAATTCATTATTATTTTTTTCATACTGAGCTGGTCACTAGGTTTATGGGATATCCGTAGGCACCTTTAGGAGTTCCTCTACTTCTTCTTGTAAAGCTTCAGCTTTTTCAGTCAGCAGCATCTGTAATAGCAATCAAATAATTAGGAAATTAAGACAATCATTTGCTATACTGTTAGGATTAAACATCAACGTTCCTTTCCAAGTTTCTGTCTGGTCTTGAAAAATTGAACAAAACAGTGCTGTTGCTCACAGGACTACAGCACACCAAGTCTAGTATCTTCTTATGTATTATGCCAAGACCTTGTACTGTTCACTGTTCCAGATCAGCTACCAGAACATTTCTGGTCTTTGCTTCTCCAATGAAGAGAACTCTGGACTAATACCGATCACTGCTGCCATTGCAAATATTCACAAATGCTTTTATTTCTAAACTGAATCTTCCACTTTCTTTTAATGTTATTCAAATATTCACTTTTGAAACTTTGAATTCCTCAAGTAGTTTCTTTTAACATACTTGCTTACCTTTGCAGATGAAACCATTTGTTTGGCTTGACGTCGTGACAAATGCTCAATTGTCTTCACCAGAGTTTCTGGGCTTGCATTAGCTAAGTGTGCTAAAGTTTTGTACCCTGCATTATAAAGCTGTTTAGCTCGTGCCTGTAAGCCAAAAATTGTGTTAGGTTATTTTAAGAGGCAATAAGAATCCCCAGTCCTAATCTCTGCACCCACCTCAAACATTTATATATATATTTTTAATAGTGATCCAGGTTCCCTTTGATTCACCTTGCCAAGAACAGCAAGCCTAATAAGGACTGGCACTAGTAATTCAGAAGTACTGACTTAAACCTGAAAAACCTTACACAGTTCTAAGTAAACCAGGCATTATTACTTCCTCTGCACCTGCACAGTACTGTGTCTGCCAGCCTCATTTTTCTTTTGTCATGTTTTCTGCATTTGCTGTCACTGACACAAATCACTGCCTTATTTTCTTTAGAAGATCTAAATGAAATGAGAACTTGTTGTGCCTGAAAAGTGTTGCCCCTATTTTTCTGCAACTTTGAATACCACCTCATGAGCTTCCATAGAACTCCAGATAAGACTGCACTTTGCTGCTCAAAGCTTATTAATATTTTTTTGCTTTAGTCAATTGCATCTTTTCCTCTAGTTTTATACCAAATCATGGCGGTTAGCTCACAAGGACAGGAGAGATTCTCTGGAATTTGACAGCTAAAATGGGAGTATATGTGATGCTTTTCTTTACTAGGCTTGGTCCTGTTGTGGTATAAGGATGCAATGCAGCCAAACAGTATTTACTATATACAGTCTTTTTGGAGACATTTCTTTTACAAAACTTACAGTGATTGAACTTGTATACAAAGTTTAAGTCAAAATGCATTTCTAGGCTAGTTGTAAGAGCATTTAGTAATGCCAAGGCTCTAATTGCCCGAGTAATAATTCATACTAGATGGATAACTGGTACACTGCTGTATGGGAACTGTTGAATCACGGTCTGAACCTCTGATTGATCACCTGAGGCAAGCACTGAGTCAGCCCTGGGAACACAGGTGAAGGCAATTCAGCTGTGTGACTGGAAGGGGTGGAACCTGGCTGCATCTCTCCTAGACCCCATTTAAGGGCTGACTGCCCCTGAGGAAGGATCTCTCTCTGGAGATTACTCTTCGTGGAGTTTCTTGTGAGCCTACAACATCTGTGAGTACTTTTCATTTATCTCTGATTATCTTTCCCAATGTGATAATCTTAACAGCCTAACTTCTCTATATACTATATAACATCTGTGTAATTAATGATTGTACAACTGCCATTATACATTTGGTTAATCAGATTTTTTTCTCCTATTGTTAAGACACCAAGAAATAGAAAACTTTATCTGATGGCATATATATATATATTCTTAAGCATCCAACAGAAAAGCTTACAAACAATACATGAGTACTTAGTGATGTGAAGTGCCATATAATTCACAAAAAATATCCATTAAATGCCAGCAAACCCTTTCTGTACTGTTTTGCAGCTGTACGCACAGCATGACCGATAGCTCAGAACCTGCCCTTCCTAATAACTGATGGGGAAATTAGTTTGCTTTTTGGCAACTCAAAATTCTAAGGAAGTTTTCTCATTCACTATGGTAATCCAAATATTGATTCTATCAGTTTTCTACACACAAAGGTATGTGCATCATGCCTGCTCAAGATGTCAGTATCTGCTGGAAGTACCAGCTGTCAGTACGGTTTTAATTATGTTTTAAAAGCACCTTGATGAGGGCAATGCACTTCAAGAGCAATCTGTACAATGCAACTTCAGCAGAATCATGCTGTTCAGACTCTTCTTGCTCTTACGGACTTCAAGCCATAGAATGAAGACCTTTCTTCTCCCTTTATACCAAATTCAGGCCATTTCATACAAAATGCATCAAGCTGTAAGTCTCTATAGTTTTAACTTTTCAGTGTAAAAACTCACTGCCACCAATCTAACAAGGTGATTTCTATGGTATGCTGGAATAGAAAAGAAGTCCTTTTCAAAGGAGGTTCAGTAACAACTCACAATCCTGCACTCAGTTCCCGCAGTATCTTCCTACTTGAATAGAAGCCCTCGGATCAGAAACTAGTCACACTTCTCATCTGAAATACATGCACCAGCATTAGTGATACCAGAAGCTTATGTTCCCTATGTAACTTCCTGTAGTTCTGTAATCATCTTTTAACTTCAAAATAAACTTGACCTGGGCTATGTTTTACAGTTGAGCACAAAGCTCTAAATTAGTACACAAATGGAGTGTTTTCACTGTTGCTGCAGCAGCAACTGGAAGGAGAATATGATTGGCTCTAGCTCGCATTCCCCCCAACAGTCCCTGACATACCAGACTGTTGTGAGGTATTTCTATGATGCCAGATTTGGAATAAAAAACTAGCCTGGTCTTCCAGAGATACTTCAGTGATAATAACATTTAGCACAAAAATTTGCCTTTGTCCAAGATAGGTTTACTTACCTCTAGAACCCCTGCTACCTCCATCAGTGGAATGAGCTCTGTCTTAACACAGTATGTCAAGCGCTTGGTAAGTTCTGTCAGCAGGGCTTTATAAACCCAAAATTCCTCCAGTTCCTGCAGAGACAAAGACAATTAGAAGTCAAAGTAAAAGGCAGTAAAAAGACAAAAAAAAGACAATAGGAAAACTCTTCTTGTTTGCTATTCTTCCAGCTTGTTGCAGAGTTGCATCTGGCACTCATCAGCTAAATATGGGATGGTTCTGAAGGATGAAAAATCATTTTTTCAATGGAAAAAGAAACAACCAAGGTAGCTCTTTTCTCACGGTGACATTCTACAACCAGAAGGCCTCATCTCACAAAGGCAAGCTCATAATCAACTGCACTTAATGACACTGATCAATGACCTCTAGAGTAGGTATTCTTGCATTTTCTGTCCATCAAGCTTACTGTTAATACAAGTAATATGCAACACTGTACTGGCATGCTTTTCTTGACAATGTATAGTTATGCACAGGAGATGTGAAATGCAATGTATACATTAAGTTTAATGTAACAGAAGAAAATTTCAAGTTTTGCAAAGCCAATCAAGAGAAGATGCTAGGAGATATTTAGCACACTACCTCACAGAAATGTAGAACACAAGAAGTAAATGAGGCAGCAGATGTAAGGAGATTCTGCACATAACCTCGGGACATGTTGAATTTCTCTGAGACGCTCCATATGTTGGTCTCTTTCAGTAGGGCATACAGGACAAATGACAGGTAGAGCCTGTTCACGACAGCACTGTCCACATTCTAAGAATAAAATAAGTTAGAACTTAGTACCCCCTATGAAATTCATAATTTTCTACTCATTCTTCAAGTACTGAGTCTTTACATCCCTATTCATTCAATCTCTAAAACAGGTATATTTTAGACCCAAATACATTAAACATGAAAACCAAGATGAGGTGAAAACAAAATTAATGAGTAAAAGAACAGTAATAATTACTTTCAGGGAAGTTATCCAGCATTTCTAAACCGTTGAATTACAAGACTACACTGTTGTCTTACGTGTAAGAAATCTCCAGCCTACCTTTCTGATGGCTTGACCAGAAGCCTTTTTTGCAATAAAGCTCTCGGGTACTCCCACCATATCTGCTACTTTTTGCTCTGCTGAACTCAGCTGGTTGAACTAAAGGAAGATTGATTACAGTCAAAATCATTTCTTCATAACTAATTAGAAATTAAATGTTACAAATCAGAATAGATCTAGACAATGTATGTACAGTATATTTAGCTCTAAAAAGTAATTAACATCAAATTTGTTTAACATGCATACCGCCTGCAGGCAAACAGCTAATTTTACTTTCCCTTCTCCTCCACAAATAAGGAACTAACATACTTTTTCACCTTTAACTCAACTGGTTTAAAGCCATGTATACAGATGTGTTCAGCTGTTAAACTTCTGGTGTATGTGTACAAAGGCTGTGTACTTATTATTACAGCTTAATTATTAAGGTGCACACAGCATCCCATTTCTCACCTCATCTGGTAACGATAGTTAGCCTGTACAAAATTCAAGATGTATCAGTTAAAAACCCCAGAAAACTACCAGTAGCTCTTCTACATGCTCTAGTATCTTCTTCTAAGTCTTGCTATTTACTTAAATGCATCTGGAATTTAAGTTCTTCCCTGTTAGATAGTGATCAATGCTAGTATGGAGTTGTATAAAAAGGAATCAGTTTCAGTTTCACCAAATAATTCAAAAGTAAGTAGCTCCATGACCAACAAACAATTTTTTTTTCCTGTACTCCATGCTTAAGAGTTGTTCTGCAAACTCTAGGATAATTTTATACAAAATTAGTTCTTATGAAATGTGTTACTGAAATCTGAAGTCGGCTACTGAAAGTAAAACTATGCTTCTGAATATTTCTCTAATATTTGAATACTAGGCTGACTTCTCTGCAGTCAGATCTGCAGCTTCTTTACCTGTCAAACTGTTGAGTACCGCACATTAATAAACCCAGTTATACAGACTTTAGTGCCACCATGCTGCTGTTTCTCACTAAGAGGACAAAATATCAATGCACAGGACAAATTACCTTCTTGAGGTAAAGAAAAGCATTTCTGCCCTATGATTGGAAACATTAACATCTTTACCTTTTCTTCAAAGCATTATTGTATTTTACGTTCTGTATGTATAAACACACTCAAAATCTACTAAGCAGCGTTAGTATATGCCCCGATCAATTTGCATTGTTTGAAATGCAAATCTCACCTGCCTCAAGTATATCATCCAATCTGGGCTGCAGTTGGAAACCATGTCATATGGAGTAGCTATATAGAGAAGATGAAGACTGCTCTCAAGAACCAGCCCTTCCAAGCCTTTCCTTAGTTCTTTGTAAAGAAGATTACAGTACGACACATCTATAGAGCCTAAAATAAGCAGACAATGCACAGCAATTTTAGGTAGGCATACAGAGTTTAGTGCGATAGATTCTCACATGAAGTCATCATTTTGGTATTTCCAGAAAAGTCTGTTGGCAGTGCAATCTTAATCTAAGATAAAAGTGTAGCCCAAATAATCATTATAATCTATCATTATTGGTAAAAAGGAATTATGAAAGGTCTGCAATTGCTGGTTTCCACATACATTTTGTGTGCTTTTGGAACATTTGAATTATCTTTTTTTGAAGAAACTCTTGTAAGTTTTACAGATTGAAGCTATCTCTCAGTTTCATACAAGTGCTTTCCTTGTCCTACATGTTTATGCTATGAGATGAAAAAAATCATACTTTCTCGTTGTATAGGAACTACTGATCACAGCCTGAACCTCTGATTGACCACCTGAGGCAAGCGATGAGTCAGCCATGGGAGCACAGGTGAAGGCAATTCACTTGTGCTACCAGGAGGGGATGGAGCCTGGCTCCACCTCTCTTAGACCCGACTTAAGGACTCACTGCCACTGAGGAAGGATGTCTCTCTGGAGATCGTTCCTTGAGGAATTTACTGTGAGCCTACAACACCGGTGAGCATTTTCATTTATTTGGATTATCTTTCCACTGTGATACTCTTACTAAGCCTACCATCTGTAACTTATTGATCCTACATCTTATCAAGCCTAACCTCTGAGTACTTATTGACTGTACACTGGTATACTTTTTACATTAGATTTGGACCACATGTAATATTACTTCCTTTCCCCATTAGTCTCCTAGTAGGCTAAAAAATAATGTTCCTTGCAATGCCTACTTGTAAAAATGAGACTGTGAGTAATTTTCATTACAAACACTAAAATTAAGTCATTAATTTTAATACAGTTCTGGTTTGAGTTGTCTTGTGATTCATGTTGTTAAAATTCATAGCCGTAACATTCAGTCACATAATGCTTACTCATTCTTAATTTCAGTCCAACACATTATTTAGTAACTAAACTAGCACTGGGCAAGCTTTTTTTTAATTGCGTTTTCAAAGAGAAAAGAGAAAACTACATTAAATGGAGGTAAGGCTGACATGAAAGGGTTTGTTGAAGAACAAGATTAATCCTACCTTTATATGTAGCTTTACCCAACAGTGTGATTGTTAGTGTACTTCTGGAATTTTGATCTTTTTCCATTATTTTTCCTTTTAAGAGTCCCTTTTCTATTAGATTTTCTAGTTCATCTCTAACAATCTCTGAGAGGCTCTTTTCTTTCAACAGCAGCTGCTGCTGGACACCCAGCAGTGTATGGCACATAAAACTGTAGACTTCCTCTTGGGTAACTGCAATCTGTATAAGATTTGGAAGCGATTAGATGTTTAAATGTGTCATCACACAAAAAAGAGCATGGTATTCAAAACAATTACTCAGACTATCATTTAAGTTGTTTATAGAGAGCTAAGTGATGAATAGAATAGACAGCTGATCATTGATCTGATGGGACAGCATGTCCATTTGTTTATTATCCTGGCTGTTCTATTATGTTCATTTGTTTAGACTGTTGCTAGTTTTTATTTTCAGAATCTAGCATCAGAAATTGAAGTATTAAGACGAGAAGGCAGACATAACTTTGGCCTTGTCCACACTAGAAAAGCATCATGTTGCCTCACTGCTTTTTAAGTGAGGAAAATATTATTCTCAGTTTTGCACTTCTCATTTGAAGGCAAGCTGTGCCGAACTTGGCTAAGTTCAGCTGTTGAAAATATCTGGTTTTCCTACAGAATACAAAATTTATTGCATCCCCCGAACACTTTAACTGCTCATAATACTTAAGTAATACCTTCAATCCAACGAGTGATAGCAACAGGTACTGCATTCCCTTGGTGAACTCTGGCAGAAGATTGCTGTAACAATTCTCCAAAGGACTGGTTATTAAATCTCGAACCTAAAAGATCCCAAGAAATATATTGGTAGAAAAAAATATTTATGGAGTAGTTTTAAACTGTTCTGAAGTACTGATACTTGCGATTCTGCTTAGAAACAAAATATCTGTAAACATCTAGCATTTATAACTCATGTGTGAAAACAATCCATGTATGACTAAAGCAATTAACTGGTATTTCATAAGTCACTTACTTCAAACAAATTCTACAGAAATGAGGCTAAGGAGCTCATCTACTCCTCTTTATCTCACCAACTTAATCCAATGACTTAAATCACCAACAGCTTCATAAAAGTTACCAAATGCTTGTCTTTTTCCTGCACTATGAGAATACTTTCACCAGCACTGTCAATACCAGCTCGACCAGCTCTGCCAATCATCTGTTTATATTGATTCTTCTTCAGGAACTCACTAGCAACATAAGGTGCTCTTAAAATCACCCTGTAAAAAGAAATCATTGGTAAGTTGTGCTTAATATTAAAATTACTATAGTTGCAATATCTTAAAAATGCATTCTCGAGATATGCTTCATGCTTTGCAACTAAGATAAGCAAAACTAATTGTATTTGTTTCCAAAAAAAGTGTTCAACAAAACACCTAACACCTTCAAGTCTGAATCGCAATCCATTTTAGTTACTTGCTGCAGAGCCTTTGTACCTTAGTCAAACACAAACAATGTTGACCTTAAGTCAGCAATGTTAAAAACAGACCACATTTCTCTGTTAGGAAAATAAAGTTCTCTTTCCTCAGATGTTACTCAAACACACACAGAAAACTGGCTTCTTAACAAATAGACTTTGGTCTTAAAGACCAGGGCAAGCCATACCATCAATACCTGTGTAACAAGTGCTAGCATATTATTCTGGTAAAATATATTTAAACATCTCCTTATATAAAATAATTACTTTAGAACTTAAACATTATTCTTGTAAAAGCATTTAAAAACATCATCACTTGCTCATTATTACTGAACACTGAAGAAATTTCTCAATATAGTAGAAATTCCTTCATCCATTCAGGGAAGTGTTCCTCAACTATGCATTCTGAGAGACTTGTTACTGATAGATTTTTCCTAGATGATAACTTTGCAGTTTTAATTCTGTCCTAAGCTCAGTGTGTTAAATTACTTCCTCCTGAAATTTCCAAGTAACAGCTGAAAGATATTTAATAGAGCTCTGATATTTCCATTTAAGGTTTATTATTATTATTTACAATGCGAGAATGAAGCAATGTAACATTTTTTGGTTAACTAACCTTCTGGCTGGCAGGTTGACTCCAGCAGCTAACGTAGCTGTGCAAGCAAGAAGACACAGGACACCTCTAGAATATGCTTCTTCTATACTCTTTCTTTCATCGTTTGTAAGGCCACTATGGTGATAGGCAACACCAAAAGGAATTGTTTGCCTCAGAACAGGACAGATGCTTCCATTTCCAATATCCTTTAGGTTCTTAATTAGGTCCTGTTTCTCTTTCTCCCTGTGAGCTCTGAATTCTCTTTGAGAACAAAAAACATTTCTTCAGACTTTGATCAATTAATAATCAGTTTAAAAAAAATTAAGGCAGACATCTACATTTCCCTTCATTGTCCATTCCTGAAACTAAATATGTGAGTTTGGATAAAGATTTGTTTCTGGTAACTTCAAAATAGTAATACACAGGTAGAGACTGAAGTCACCCACAACTGATTTTTTTTGTTGTTGTTTGGAAGCATGGGTATGGAAGACATCAAATATTGATTAGGTGCGTATCAGGCACATTGAAGACAAGAGAGAAGGTCAATATCAGCTTATTGCAAAGCTTATAGACATGAAAATTGATTCCAAAATTGGGAATTTGAATAATCGATGTAATTTCTTCCTACATACCATTTGAACTTTGCTAGACTATAATTATATCAAATCAGACTTTTATCCAATCAAACAAATCTCAACTACTTCTGTATGTGAAACCTAGTTTAGTGTTTACATCCTCTAAGTAGAGAATGCTTGATACTTCCATATTCAACTAATGACATACATGACCAAATACAGAGCTATAGAGAAAATGTCTTTAAGTAGCTTGTGGAGATAAGTGCCAATAAGACAAGGTTAAATGTTTTTAGTATACTTTTCTCTTACTATGTATTTTAATTTTGTCCTCTATTTGTAAAATCTGATAAAAAAAAAACCCTTGTAAAACAGTTTACTAATAAGCCTTGAGCAATTTTCTGTAATATATCCAGTTAATAGCTTCACATAATTCTGTATATTCAAAACACCTCATCACCCAGAAAAAGCCACTTCCATACTAGTTAAGATAAACCCCAAGTTCTAGCCAATAATTCCATACGCAATAAAAAAAAATCAGGAGATAAAACATACTTGTTCAGATACTTGCAAACCATTGTAGCCACATTTTCACAGTTCTTTTTAGTGGGACAAAAGATTAGGCAGGAATATTTTGGAATAACTTCAGTAACCAGTGCAACGATGTGGTCAGGATCTGCTTTCTCCAGACTACTAGAATACTATCAACAGATTGACAAACATCATTTTTTAAATGTAGAACTTAATTCTTAAACTCAGCAAGTACTCAGTACCTGTTCTCTGCCTTCCCTAGGGCATTCTCCATTTGGTTTAAGGTGACTTAAAAAACAAGAATTTGTAGGATGAACTTCTCCCAGCCAAACACTTTACAGTTTACTAAAAGATTCAGCTCAGTATATCCATATAAAAATCAACACTCTTTTTCCTTCTTAATATCGTTATCTGTAGTGTCACAGTAGCAATGCTGCTTGTGCTAGTGGCAGAATACCATCACTCACCACTCTTAACATTGAAGTGAACCCAGTAATAAGCTTATAACAGTGAACGTATGTTCTGTTATTTAAGAATGATAGAGCTGAGAAAATCTACCCAAAGACTTGCAGCAGTTAGTTCTCTGGAATTTTCAAGCCCTTTACTACCTGTATGGGAGAACATTGAAAAGAAAACAAACCAACCCCACCTTCTACTAAGAGCGGTAAAAATGTTAAAATACAGTTAAATATTTGATATTTAAAGGACCTTTTTCTTCTCCCTAAGTTTGCTATTGTCTTTGTTATGTGCATTACAAGTCAATTATGTTATTTCTTCTGTGAAAGCACTGCAAAGACATCAACGAATAATGATGTTTTATAATCATAGTTCAAAGAGACTTAGATCTTACCTTGAAATTAAGGAGACGTGAAAAAGTAAAGCCACTTTCTGCTTTGCTGTCAACTTCATAAATTGTATCTCTTATCTTTATGTATTCCTTTAACTCTACCTAGATTGATTTAAGCCAGAAACAACAATAGTCAAATTACCAAGAAGAAGCCATTATTAATATGTAGCTGTTTTTTAGTAAACATCATGCTTTCTTTAAATACATGCATGTATTTTTTAAAAAACAGATCTAATTATCTGCTCTGACAAAATAAATGTCTAATTAGCTAAGAATATGCTGATAAGAACAGTTAAGAATATCACTGTTCATAAACAGTTCTCATGATTGAAGACCACTAGCTCAGATTCCACATGTATTGCATAATAATGATTTATCACTAGTTCATATGTAAGTATATGTATGTACACAATACACTGTGTGGCAAATAATGAAAAAAGTTTTTGTTAGTACAAAAAATTGCAAGCCTTAGCATGCATATTGCTTTAATCTTTAAATTTTAATGTAAACACGTAGCCCATGTTAAAAGTCTGAACATGGCTGCTATAATTTTAAAGCCAGAAACAATATTTACTGTTTTACAATATTTTGTGTACATACCGGTCTGAAATTTTTAGTATAGTACTCTGCTTGCAGGAACTTTTGCAGGTCTCCAACATTATTTAAAGTTGCACTCATTCCAACAATGTGTGTATTTTCTGTAAAACACAGGTTGGAATGAGTTTATTTCCATGGTCACCATTTTAAACACTTTGCTCAATATTTAACTCATAAGCCTACTTATCCATTATTAGCATTTACTTTTAAGTGCCAAATCAGCACGTTTCAGAGGGATGTAGCTAAGAAATATTGCCTGAGATGTAAACATAAAAAAGGAAATCTTCTCTATAGAAATGTTTAATTGCAATGGCTAAGGGGCTCCTTATGAAGAAATGAAAGGTGTTTGACAGTGCTCAGAATTGCTCAGAAAATATCAAGCTTCAAGAACAATCAGCCCCTCCTTATGGGGTAAAACAAATCAAGCAATCAATGCGTTTTCCAAAAGCAGCCAAGACAGTACAGATCTAGAAAGCAAAATCAAGGTGATCTCTCTACAGGTGATCATAGAACAATATTTTAGAGACTGACTTACTACTAGCATAAAGTATTTTTGCAAGAGTCATTTCCAGCGTTGCTCCACGACTTCCCTCACCAATCATATGCAACTGCAGACCAGAAGAGAAAGCAACCAAGAGTTTCTACTGGGTTACAAATATTCCCACAAATACAACAGTATATTTCTAAGTAATTTTGAGGTGAGTGTCTGTCAAGGCTTCATCTAGAGATCTATTTGGTAAACTGACATGCTAAGCATCTTCTCTAAGTATTACCTTAATTAATATGTATTTAAGAACCACAGGACAAAAGATCCAAGCAGCTAAAATTTGCATTCCATTTAATTAGATCACAAGTGTCATGGAAATAGGATCTCTTCCAAGTACAGAATTGGCATGGAGATGAAGCAACCTAAACTGACCTTGTTCAACTTATTCTTAAGAAATACTTGTTAGAGAACCTAAACAAATCTTTTCTTAGCAGGCAGGTGCTACCAGAAAAAGCCTAACTTATTTATTAAGCCTTTTCACATTTAGAAAAGTTGTGTTTAAATAAGGCGAGCCTGGAGCATTCCAAGAGTTGAACATCCAATTTTACACATTACACATGTGAGTCAATCCCATAGTTAACCTTTAGCAGTACAACTCGTTACATTACTAAAAAGCAGAGTAACAGGTAATTCTCAGTGAAATATGACTTTGTTTTCCCTCCAGTATACCAGCCTTCAGATGCCAGGATACCAAATTCAGGCACACAATGTGCATATGAAAAACACATTCCACACAACTCAATATCACTTTTTAATTTTTGTTTCTTTGTAGAGCCAAACTGAGAAACAGTTAATTTACAATTAAGCACTAACACAGTAGATATGTTAACGCAGTCTCTGAGACAAAGAATACTTCAGTCAACGAATAAAAATAACATTCATCATAACAGGCATTGGTTACAGATCAGTTTCCTGATCCCAAAGTACCAATGCAATAACAAAGTTATACTATTTGTTACATGGTAAGCCCTGGAAACTAAACCAGTGAAATAAACTAAAGCTATTTATGGAAAATCTTGTGACCTACCTCATCTACTACAACTAGACCAAGGTCACTGATTCTATCTGTTTCAATTAAAGAATTCACAAGAGCATGTCCTTTTTCTATGGTAGCAACATAAAGTGACTTTTTTATTCTTCTCTTGATGGGTGGAAATCTTCCCTTACTTCCTGCATATTCTTCAACCAGGAAACCTAATTCTATCCCAAAGCTTGATAAACCCCAAACCTGTAAAAAAAAAAAAAAAAATGCAATGTCAGTTGGAAAACAAACTTGTGCTCGTTCTAATTTCGGACCTGTCTCAATTACTCAACCATGCATGTAACCTTCCTATCTAAATCAATTGCGTAATGAATGTGTTCCCCAGTCGAAATGCAAAAGCATTCACAAACTTTATCAAACTGTTCTCTAACTTCATTTTGATTTAGAGAGAGTAGCGTGTGTTTTTATTACAATGGTACTTAGCCAGAAGGGTTGACAGCAAAAGACACTGATATAAGAACAAAAATACGGGTGATGCTGCAGAACGCTATCATTTCAAGAATTTCCTATAACTCAGCATATTGAAGTGATAACCACAATATTTTATTAGAATAAAATTGAGTCTTAGAGTAGCACTAAAAGGCTAAGCCACTCATTTCCCCAAATGTTTTCATGAAAAATACAGTTATCTAATGCTACTGCTAAAACCAGTCATATAACAAGGCACATAGCAGAAGATGCGCAATACCAAGAACTTTACAGACCTTTTCTTGGACAATGGCAACGTATGGCAGGATCATCAGAACATCCTTCTGCCTGCAGAGTAATTCTTGGAGAATTAAAATTTCAGCAACAAGTGTTTTTCCACCACTAGTTGGTAACGAGTAAATCAAATTCTTCCTCTGCTGCAGAGATTTTAATGTTAAGCAATCATGCTGCCATTCTGCAAAATTAAAAAAGAATTATTGCCAATCCTTTTAAGGATATGTTCATCCCCCACAAGGCTTTTTGCCTATGCTGTATAAAACCCATCAATTCAGCGTTCGAGAGCTTTCTTCAGTTAAGTGCTACAAGTCTTACCGTTTTATCAGATCTCACAGAAGAAAGTATTCCTGTAAGCCACATCCTCCTCCTCCACACTGCTGAAAAACAATTCTCTTCTGACATAGCTTAGCTATTATTACCTTAACTTTCTTATGCTTCCTCCTCTGGAGATCCAACACGACTTAGGCTTTTCCCTTAAATGCAACAAGTGGCGTTACATTATTCCTACTTTTGCACTTGAAAATATTTTAATTTAAATATTTAATTTCCGTAATGGACAGTAATTCAACCATAAACAAGTAACTTTATACCATAATGGATAAAACAGAAAATACTTATAATACAATTGTTTGCTTTGAAGAACCCATAAGTTCTATTACCATAAAGTGTTTCAATGCCCCGAAATTGCCTGAGGAGATGTTTAACTTTACTGGGTAATCCGTAAAATGGGCCTATATCAAAAGACGATGATTCAATAGTTTCCCTGGCAACAGAAATCTCTTCAGATAAAATAGCTTCTTTAAGCTGCTTGGTCTTTGAGACCTTTGGAGTCTGGGCTTTGGCATTTCCAGTCATAGCGTTTTTCAGATGATCTTTAAGACTCACGCTTTTACATGAATCAGACCTAGAGCTTTTGGAAGATTTTGTGCTTCTGTTCTTGTGTCCGGAATCGGGACATGGAGATGACAGACTCCGGATTTTGTCCAAGGAGGAATTCTTCCACTCATCCATCTTTTCTGTGCCTGCAGATCTTTGGGAATGAGAAGAAAGCTCACCCATTTTCTCCAAATACAAAAGCTGTGATGAAGGCAATTCATCGAAAACAGAATCGTTGAGGTCTTCATTGGTGTCTCCGGCATCATTTTCATTCATTTGGAAGCCATAACGTTCATCCACTTTATGCACACTACTATCTTCTATAGCATGCAAATTACCTTGCTTGCTTTGGTTCATTTCTGACTGAAGATTCCCATGTACAAACTCACCAGCTGCTTTCATGTCCACACCTTCTTCCTGGGGGTGCTGGTGTTCTGCATCAAGAACTTGAGCCAACAAAGAATCACTTTCATGGAAGCTGTCATAGTCACCAAACATATCCTCTTCACTATCGTTGTTACACTGTGAAAGCAGAACAATAACAGAATTAACACTGCAAAGTAACAAGCTAGAAAAACCTTGGCAACCGAAGCATAAAGTGTAATTCATTTAACTGTTCTGCAATTTATCAAGCAATTAATCTGCCTTTTCACTTTGTCAGTGAAAAACAGTTCACCTTTTAATGCAACATGTACTTGCAAATGAATGAAGTGCGGCACAGAGTCAACGAGAAGATTTTTCTGAGGTTTCTAAGCCCGAACACACCCCCTACTCAGATGCTTCCCACCATCACCGCCTCACTCCGGCCCGCTTCCCCCGTCCCAGCCACCACCTCCGTACCGGGGGCTCGGCCGGGGACCCCTCACCCCCAGCACCGGGTCTCTTGCGAGCCAGCGGCGAGCAGGCGGCCCCGGGCCGTGCAGGGGGGTGGCTCCGCTTGCGAGCGGAACTGATGCGGCTCCTCCTCCGTACGGCGAGAGCGGGCTCAGCCATGAGGAGGGAGACGGGAGACGTCAAAGCCCTACCGGGGCTGCGCGCATGACGGCTGGCAACGCCACGAGGCACCTGGCCCCAACGCCGCTTCCGGCACAAGAACAAAACAAACTGTACCACGTGTCAGACGCGCAGCCAATCGTCTGCCCCCACTAGTGCAGGCCGCAGCCCCATTGGCCAGCGGATCGTATTTCCGTTTGGCTGAATGGTGCGGGGGAAGTTGCGCGCAGAGGGAGGCGAGAGAGGTCAAGATGGCGGCGCTGGCTGTGCGGTGCGGCAGGCTGTACTGCGGCTGGGTGCCGGGTGAGCGGGCTGCGCGCTACTTCTTTGCCGTGTGTCTCTGCGGTGGCTTTAGGCTACCCTATCGAGCTGCCGCTGACTGTGTTGTCCCTTTGCTGTGCAGCCTTGATGCGGGAGAGGCCTTGTCGTCTTCAGCACCAGGGAGCAGCGGTCCAGTCTGACATGGTAAGGGTTCCTCATCTCGCTGCCAGGTGTGCCGTGGCCGCTTCCTGGCAGCTGTACACGGACTCCAGTATCAGTGGGTGAGCTGGTCGAACAACAAAAACGAAAAGGAAGATAGCATCTTGTGCTGTGCCTGCTGCTCTCGTGATTGAAAGATACATTGCTGTATAGGTTACTGTGTTTATCACTTTCTCACTGTTTCTGAAATCAACTACTAAGCGTTAATAAGTGCCCTACATAAGGTATAGCCTGCTACTATTAATGTAACTCTTCTGTGCTTTTTCAGTAGCTCACACCTAAAAAGTTTTTTTTTTTCTGGACTGCAGAATAGTTTCAATTGGAAAGGGCCTCACAGCCTACCCAGCCTCAACCCTTTGCTGTGGGCAGGGTTATTCCCCACCAGCTTAGGCTGCCTAGGATCCCATTGGATCTGGTCCTGAATACTTCCAGAGATAAGGCATCTGCGGCCACTTTGGGCAGCCTGTGCCAGGGCCTTACTGCTCTCTTGAGTAAAGAACTTCTGCATTATATCTAATCTAAATTTTATGTTACTTTGTTGTCCTACTTCTATCAGCTCATATAAACAGTCAGTCTCTTTGTTTGTATGCACCTTTCAAGTGCTGGAAGGCTGTAGTGAGGTCTCCCTAGAACCTTCTCCATGCTAAAGAAGCCTAACTTCCTCAAACCTTCTTTGCAAGGGAGGGGCTCCTTTTGGTTTGAAGGCATTCTTTTTTTCCTGAAGATCTATGTGAAATCAAGTGCAAGCTGACTATTTTCTTGCAAATTTAAAACATTTTAGCTGTTGTCTAATTACAGCCTATAGAAATGGAGAATCCATATAAAGAACCTCCTAAAAAGTGTATCTTATGTGGAATAAATGTGGACTACAAGAATGTGCAGGTGAGTGCCTTGAAAATGTATATTTATGTAACTAATTGATCTATAGCATTCAAGGGCTTGGGAACAGAAGTCTGAAGTTAATACTGAATGACTAATACCGATGTTTAGAGGATCTATAAAACTGAAGTAGTGTGTGTTGACTGATAAATCTAGTAATGTAACTAGTTACTTCAAATCTCTAGACCTATTAAATGTTCAATTCTTGTTCTACTGTAGTGTGGCTTAACTGATAGGATATGTGGAAGGTTCTGTAAGAAACAGGTCCAAATGTGAAGATGTTAAAGCTTTTTTTACAAAGCAACCCTTACACTCTTGTCTTTGCTTTCTAATAGCTTCTGTCCCAGTTTGTTTCTCCATACTCTGGCCGCATCTATGGCAGGCATATAACAGGTATGTGGAATAGTATTTACTGTTCAGTGTTGATGCCTTCTAGAGTCTAGTTCACTTATCAGATATGTTTACAGAACTGGATATTACTGATTGTGCACATGTTCATGTTAACTAGTAGCCTTCATCAAGAAATGAGAATATCCCTTAAATAATCACTTTTTAATCTTAACCATAGAAAGGTATGTAAGTGTTCATACCTTTTTGTAAGAAGGCTTTGACAAAGCTAGAACAACTTGTGACTAATAAAACTTCCTCCTTAAACTAATCAGTGAATTATGGTTGAAACCAGGAAGCTAAAAATAACTTATCTGTTTAGGCTTGTGTGATAAGAAGCAGAGGGAAATTTCAAAAGCCATAAAAAGAGCTCATATACTTGGTAAGTACTGTTACACTTCAGAGTATTTGGTAAGTCACACTTATCCTTTATTTAAAAAGATCCTTCACTTTATTTTCTTACAGGATTTATGCCAGTTATGTTTAAGAACCCATCATTTCTTACAGACCCCAAGATTTGTAATGTTAAGTATTGAGAATAACGTACTGTAAAGAAATAAAAATAAAACAAAGTCATGTTTAATATTCTCTACTGGTGTGAGTAGCTGGAATGGTTTTTGGCTCAAAGCTTGTTCAGTGGCATTTATCTGAGATGTAACCTGTTCAGTAAGCTTTTGTGGTTAGTGATTACCATGATCACAGTGAGAAGAGAAATAGTGGTGGGTGACCAGGAGAAACCCTTTTTCAGCTGTTGCTCTTTGTGGGCATGCAATCTGATCTGTGGGGATCCTCTCTGAGGAGAGGACCACCGTACAGTCAGTGTGCATACCTAGCAGCCCACTGTGTGACAACTGTGTGTTCAACTGCTGATTATCCAATGGGAGGGGGATGTGCTGTTGCCCCTGATGAACAAAACATAAGTATCCCTGACAACAAAAGGAAGCTCTGATGAACCACACAGAAATGCCCCCTGACAACGAGCTGCTGCCCTGGCAGCCAAACTTCCACTGTGAAGAGGCTAAAAACCTGAAGAGTTCTGAGGTAGAATGGGTACCCTCTCTGCCAAATTGCAGCTGTGCAGGTCAGTGAGATATCGCTGACAAACTTGCTGCCTTCCTATGGACCAACATGTGGTGTTCTCTAAGAATACAGTGCACCCTTTAGGATAGATACTGAGTTGAGAGGATTATCATTCTAGACTGTTTACCCTTGGGGAGTGTAAGGAGTGAACTGATTTGTTGATAATGTTTTCCCCCTAGATGTACAGACCACTAAACTTATCCAGAGGTCTTGCTGAAGTTCAGTTTTTCCCTTCCATTTCAGAAAGGGTCAATTAAGTACCAGATAGCTAAGTAAAAATATCAAAAACTTTGTTATATATAAACAGCTATTTCTAAGATACATCTGATTTGATGTTCTGCACATCACCTTCTGCTGAGGAGATGCTCATTGTTGGAGTGGTCCTGAAATCTTCAGCAGCAGCTTGAAATTCTATCACTGAGGCATTAGGTGAGACTATTGGAATGCTAACACAGTGCTAGCATAGTTTTAGAACCCTGAGATAGAGAATACAGACTTCACTCTGCAAGGCAAAATTAAGGAATGTCTTTTAGACTCTGCTTGACTTAGGCCAAACAGGATTTGAGTATTTAAAAAATACATCTTTGTACTTTACAAGAACTCAGTAAGCTATTCCCATCCCTGCAGTGCAGTAATTTATGTCACTTTAATATGCTGGCAATTGCTTTTTGTACAAATACATCTGGGCAAATCATTAAGTGATCAGAAAGTGGGAGAGTATGAATATTCATTTGTATCTTTGGGATTTTCCAATGCTTCCTCATCTGTTTCAGTGCTACTCAGTGCGAGCTTTGTTTCTTGGTTGCTGTCCTCTTCATCTTGGTGTAGTTCTTGGTCAAGTTGCAGTGATCTTAATTTCTTAAATGATTTTGGTCCTGTTGTGGTGTCTTTGACTTTGCGCTTGGTTACTAGTTTTGTTTCAGCTTCAGTGAAGTCCCTTTCCTCTACCATGAGAGTCAATTTATCCATGATATTAATATTATGGTCAATCTTACAACAGTTCTTAGAGATTCTTCCTTCGAAGGAAACAACACATGTCTGAAGTCCAGAATTGGGGAAAAATGTTTTCAGTGCCTGACAAAGCAAAACATTCTCCTTTGGTTCTTCTAGTTGATCTTTGTTCCCTCCTGAAAAACAATGGTTACAGACCCTCCTGTACACTTCCACCAATACTGCTCTGGGGTCCTCAAGTTCACAAGTGTTCTTTTTCCATCAGTGAAATAACTTTGCTGTCTTACCAGTGCTACTATTGGACGTAACTTACCTGAAGAGATCTTGTGTTGCTTTTTTCTACTGATTTCTTCTTTTAATTGGCTCACCTCTGTTAGGAGCTTCTCTACAGATCGTTCACTGACTTCTACATCAGAGCATATTTTCTGGAAAGAAAAATCTCAGTTGAGATCAGCTGCATTAACAGAAGTAGAATTTAGTTTTAGCAAAACCTGTAAAGCTACTGACTTTCTGATAATGGTAATAGTATTAAAAAGCTGAAGTAATGAGTTTGAGGTTGGTTTTCGGAGATGAGAACTTCAGCCTTGTGTTGAGCGAGGTGCAATGTCTTTTACTTGTCCTCGCCTGCCCAAAGGAGCGCTAACAAACTAGAGATGATAATTTCCAGAAATAATCCTCTTTAAAGAACTTCTCAATACACGTGGGTTGATCTTTAAAATTTATTAAGGATAAACTTATATTTGCAACTGTTATGTAGAGCAAAGAACTTTCTATCTTGCACTGTACCTCCAACTTGGTGCAGGATACCAAATGCTTTGCTTGACTGTTTGATACTGCTGGAAATTTCTATGCTGTGGGTATACTTAACTGACCTTCAGCTCTTCCTGCAAGGTGGCATACATCTCATTTATCTTGTGAACCTCTTGTAAGGATCCATCTTCATAAAAGAATTCTGACCTGTGGAAAAATTCAATTGTATAACTGAAAATTGATTCCAGCAGATATCGATGCACATTTGAAAAGAACTTCATTAAATAAAGAAGCATTCTAGGTTTTCATTGTTTTGTTTTAGGATTAGCTATTAAGTCAGATTTTCTAAAGCTTATTTTATGTAACTTCAAGAGACCCCTTTACTGAAGATGGTACTGACTACTGGCTGATGCATAAAATTGTAAGGGGGGGAAAATGACCTGGACTTTTACTTTGAAGTAAGAAATAGAGTATGAATTGCTCTTGTTAGGCTAACAATCTGGACTATTTTTTAATTCTAGCAATAGTATTGCATATCTCATGTCACCAAGACTCAAGGTAATCACAACTGGAAACAATACTTATGTAGGCTGGTGCAGTGTTGGTACTTATTTTGACTGTTCTCACTGCTAATACATGGATGAACAAATTCTAAAGCCCTTTGTAAAGGGCAGAAACTACAGGAGCAAGTCAGGAAATGAGCAGTGTAGCTGTACCACTACTTTACTTTGAGTACTTAAAAAAAAATCTTCACTTAAAGAAAGCAGCTATGCTAACCTTACTGGAAAGCTTCGATACCAGTATGTAAGGTTTATATTGTACCTGTGTTGTCTTATTGCTCTCACAAAGCGGGAAGATGCACAGGAACCAGATACTGTTCTGTAACCTTGCTGTTCTGCCATACCCAAGTTGGTAACAACTAGAGGAACTTTCTGAAAAAGACTTGAAGAGCATAAGTATGAGAAGGTGCTGCATTAACATTTAAGCATACCTCTTTGGTATTTCAGTGTCCCCTCTCACTGGGCACCACAACCAGAGGTGCACAGTATAGTTCTTGCTGGATAGACACAGGTGACTAGACTTTGAGCAATAGTTAAGTATATGGTTTAAAACTGCTTTTGGATGTCAGGCATGCTCTAATGCAGTTATTTTCTTGTTAAACCTGACCAATTAGCCTGTCTCAATAGCTTCATAAAGGTGTAACTAAAATAAATGAGTCCTAATAGTAACTCAATTACACCCATAAAAATAATAAGTCAGTCAAATCAGGTTATTTAACAGCTCTGTTAAAACTAGAAAACAAACTGATTACCCTTCTTGTGGCCGGTGTAAGGCATGTTCTAGCCTGTAAGTTGAACAGCTTTCTGTCATCACGCTAGAAGTTAATAGAAGGAATACAAGGCCTTGGTTTGATAGGTGCGACTGCAAGTTCTTATGTAGAAGTCTTTCCCGGAATGTCATGATCTGGTCTGTGTTGCGTCTGAATTTGTACCATCCTATTACATTCTGCAAACAGAACAAAGCTTATCAGCACTGCTCTTAAACTACAATGTCTGTGTATTCCATAATGGAGCGAAGTGGGAGGTTCAGTACAAAGGCATTGATCTAAATGGTTCTGTGTACATATTTAAGCAGATACTTAACTGTAAATGCCTGGAATGCCTAAGAGTATTTTCTAGTACAACAGCATCTCTTCTTCTGGAATCCACTGAAACAGTTTTCTGAAGCTATACTCAACCTGGAAGTTTGCAAATGTAGTTTAGCTACTTAGCCACTTGCTGCTCTTCAGCTTATACTTTCCTCTGTAGAAATGTTCTTCTACAGAGAAGTATGTGAACTTGCTTCTGCTGAATTAAGGGAGTGAGTTGAAAGTTGACCTCAATTGATCTCAATCTAGGAGTCAGTGTAATTGTTTTTGGATGTTGAAAAAGTTCACTTAGGAAAAATAAAAGAATGAAGATAGAATCATAGAGTTGTTCAGGTTGGAAAAGACCTTCAAGATCATCAAGTCCAACCACAGATTAGCCATACTACCCTAACTCTAACAACTCTCTGCTAAATCATGTCCCTGAGTACCACATCCAAACAGTTTTTAAACATCTTCAGGGATGGTAACTCAACCACCTCCTTGGGGAGCCTATTCCACTGTTGTGGCAAACCTTAGTCAAAGATAACCTAAATTAATAGTATTCTTTAGGGGAGCTGTCTTGACAAGCAGTATATTGGAGTAGATTGGGGGAGGGGGGGGTGAGGGGGGAAAAGAATCAGACAGAACAACCCCCAAAAGTTGGGATACTCCCTTGGCATGTATTAGATTTGAAAATACCTTCTTATGGCCTGATAGTATTTTCTTCAGGGCTGGTTCATTGAGTTCTCCTGCCGAATTATAAAAGCTAGAAGAAAATTATGACTATTAGAACTGTTGTTGTAAAGTCCCTCTCTGGCAATGTTTGTATTTATTAATTTGCAGAAAGATTGCAGAGGGAAATCATGCTGTGATTTTCCTCTCATCAGGATGTAAATCTGCATGGCTGTGTTCCTATTTACAACAGAACTTGATAAATCAGTCTGTGAAATGACTCCTAATGTAGAACTATCAGGTGTTTCTTCTGCCCCACTCAGGACCCTATGTTTCTATTTTCTGATTGGGTGAGGGGTCAGGATATGCTATTTTAGAAAAGCAATTTTTTTTTCCTTTTTTTGCAGCAGACTGACATCATTCTGTAGTTCAGATAGTTCCACAGCTCACTAGGGTATGGTGTACCACATCTCTACATAAAGAGATACAAGCACAAGCAATACACATAGAACTAATATAGGAATAACAAGGCTTTTAGCATCTATATTTCTACAGAGATAACATTGTATCTGTTACTGTATCTTGGTGATTTTCTCAGACATGTATTACAAGTTAAACCTAATTTTAACTCAACAAATGATAAATATTAACTTTTTCTGCATCTTAAAATTTTCTTACCTGAACAGCTGGTAGCATGGAATATGCTTCTGTATATCTGAAATGAGAAAGCAATATTACTTAGTCTGTCCGCTCAAGATGTACATTTTTCTGTATGCTGTCATGAGAATTGTCATAAGGAAGAGGAAGAACTTTAATGCTACATCTTTGGATCAAACTACTTGTCTACTTAAAGGAAATCTTTAAGAAAGTAAGTCTAACCCAGATTTCTTTCCAAGTGTAAAAAGGAACTACTTCTATAAGTTATTTTCGATACATTTTTGCCAAGTGGAAAATCAAATTTGTCACTTAATTTTCCCCTTCCTTGAGTACAGAATTAGAATACAATATAGTATCACAGAATAGTAACTTGGGTTATGTTGCAGCAAAGCACAGATGCTGCTAGGCAGGGACATAAAGCTGGAGAACAGAGTGCGTGAGAAGAATGGGGTAACTACCAGTGAAAAGAGGATAAGGGCTAGCATTCAGAATCCTCTTCTTTGCCCATTGTCTCCACAACTTTTGTTGTTACAAGTTTTCTAAAGTCAAGCAAATAAAACAATCAGAGCAACCAAAAAGAACCCCACAAAGTTTGGAGCAACTAATAGTGCTCAAGAATTTGGGTAGTTTGATCAATGGCACCACAATTTCCTCAGATTTTGGGTTCAGTAGTGAGATTCAGTGGAGGAAAATTAAACCGAGGTAAAACTGAAAAATGAGATGTGACTTCTCTGTTGTCAGTAAGGTTGGAAAGAAGGCGTGCATTACTTTTTTTTTTTGTATTGACTGTGTTCTGAAGGAATAAAGTTTAATTTATGTATGCATATATTCTTCTTTAGGGCTACTAGAATATACATATCTGCTCCCACTGCAGTTTAGATTTTACAGAAAAATGCTCCTGCCATCTGCTCAGTGAAGTACATAATTTGCAACATCCACAGTATAAGTTTCAAGTTCTGTATTAAGCATGAATGCATTAAAGTTCACTTGACTGTACCAAATTTCTGGTAAGCACAGGCAACTGTGCTTCAGGCAAAGTAGCAATGCTCAAGGAGCTAGGAACTTGTGTTTGTTAAAGTTTATCCTTTTCAGATTAAGATTACTAATTTTTTAGCAATTAAGTGTTGTAAAATAAGCTGTGTGTGCCCAGTTAGACATGAATGGCAGCCTAGGATCTAGCAGTTGCATGCAGTCACAGGTGCAGTCACAGCTGTCCCGGCAGCAAGCTTGCTATGAGAAATGAGGATGCACTGACCGATTGTATAAACCACTTCCACATCGTCCATCTGTGAGTCGGTGATGCTGTTCTTGGCCTCACCTTTCACATCTCCAAGGAGAAAGCCTTCCTTTTTCGGGAGAGAACAAAAGGTCACGTTAACTGGCGTCTAACAGGAGTCGGTCTTAACCGTAAGCAAGCACCTTGGGGTGAAGAGTGCATGGATCTTTTCAACGGCGCAGGTTCTCTTTCATTTTTAAATGTATGCAAACACTTAAAGCAAGAAGTTGGGCCGCGTTCTCAGGCGTTTACGAGAAAGGGCGCGGTGCGCGGCTGTCCGCGTGCTGCCTGCTTCCGAGCCCGCAACTTTTATCGGCCCCCGGCAGAAGCGCTATGGCAGCCGCAGCACCGCACCGCCTCTGGCCGCTTCCTCCTAGCTTTAGCTAGGAAATAAAAAGCAACTTTCCGGCGTCGTTAGCGGCGAAAGCAGCCGAAACAGCAGCGGGAACCCTCCCGAAGGGCCGCGGGGACGGGCGAGGCGCGGCCCCGCGTTGGGACACAGCCGAGCCGAGTCTCGCGTCGCCGACGGCGGGGCTCCCCGCCGTCAGGCTGCGGGCTGCGACATGGCGGCCGAGCGCTGCCCGCGCGCGTGCACGGCGGCCGCCCCGCCCCGCCCGGCCGCCTCTCGCCGCCCGCCCCCGTCCCGCCCGCGGCACGCACCGTGTCCGAGTCGGTGCTGAGGTGCTGGAAGGCGAGGGCGCCGAACACGAAGCCGGAGAGCAGAGCCGACGTGCTCTCGCCCTCCATGCCCCCGACAATGGCGGGCCGCGCCGCGGCGGCGGGAGCCCCCAGCGGTCGCCGGCGGCAGGGCAGGGCTCGGCACGACCCGTCCGTCCTGTGCCGTGCCTTGCTTTACCTGCGGCCGGCGGTCTGTCGGCGAGGCCCTCCGTGAGGTCCGTGCCGACCTTGGCGCGTTTCTGCCGCCCGTCCCTTCGCCTTCCCGCTGTAATGACTGGATGAGGGACGCCTGTTCCGTGCAGGGGAGCTGGACTAAGTGGCCTTTAAGGGTCCCTTCCAACTCAAATGATTCTACGGTTCTATGAAATCAAGTATTTCCCGAGTGTGAATTCCTCCCGTGCAGGAGAAACAATGCCATTATTGAGGAAGGCAGGTTAGCAGGTGGGTCCTGAGAGCAAACCGAGATGTCCTGGCTGGACTGGACTTCAAGTTAAAGCATCAAAACGGCAGTGAAACAGGACTGCTTGGGTCTCCTGCTGGGAGTGTGGGTGGAGCAGACTGTATTCCCAACTGAAGAGTAGGAAACTTGTGTCATTCCACCTCGCAGTGTGTCCTGGCACAGAGTTGGCAGAGCTAGCATCCGCAGAAGGAAAGCCACCTGCCTTTTGAAACAGGGTATGCTGCTGTGAGTGTGTCTGGAGGTGCACTTCTGTGAATGGTGGTGGGAATCTTCTGAGCTAATAACCTCAGGAATTCTAGTAAGGAGACAATGAATAACCTAAAGCAACTGTCCGACAAAAGCACGTTGCACCACTCCTCATGGCATGAACCGAGTCAGTTTTTGTTTTGAATTGTTTTGATAGTCATGTTCCCTTTAATTTGCAGTAACGTTATCTTTTCCCCCACATTCTTAGCAGGTGTTCTTGATCAGAATGCAGCTCTAAAAGCCATCTGAGGAAGGGAGAGGTGGAAGTTATAGTGTTTGTAGAAATGAGATAGAGGTCTGTTGTAAAGGCCACCGGGGTTTCTTCATTTCAGGAAAGGAAATGCTTAATTTTGTTTTTCATCAGGACTACACGCAAGCTTATTATTTGCTTTTTGTATAAGTAAAAAATGACTTTTTGCATAATATTTATGCACCTGCAGTCTCTCAAGGGATGTTTCTACTGATTTGGGGGTGTCACATGTATTTTTATCTATTCTTATCTTTCATTAGAAATGAATGTTTTCAGTGCATTTTTTCTCTTTAAACCTGTCAGCAAAACTTAGAAGAGTGGCTATTTCTTGCATTCTTAGATTTAAATAAAATTAAGTGTATTTAAATGCATGCAAATGGTGCTAATACTCAGAAGATGAGAATCTTTGCACTTCTTACCTATTCTCACAGTGAAGAGAAGAACTGACTAAGTGTTTTTTTCTTTTCCTACCTCAACAAGCATATGAACAGGGGCTGACAAATTCTTCATGTGATGCAAAATGATTGAGAAGATGAATGGGAAATAACTATTGGCCATTTCTTGCAATCCAAGCCACAGGGCGTTAGATGAATGCGTAATAAATACCATGCAGCTGAAGTGATGAATTGGAGCAAACAGTGACATGGATTACGTTGCTTTGGTAAAAGGCAGCAAGAGTATAAGAGTATGTGACCAGCTTACATAGCTGTTTGTGGAGAAAATTGTGAAAATGAACATGAATTCTGGCATCTTTCAGAAATTGCCCCCAAATTCCATTGCAGCCACTTCTAAACCAGAGCAGTGGGGGCACTTTGTGCGTTTAATCAGTGTGAGAAATGTTGGGCATTGACAAATTATTCTTTAGTATTCATCATGTCCAAAGAAGGACAGGGATCCGGAGCACAAGTCTTACAAGGAGCGGATGAGAGAGCTAGGATTGTTCAGTCTGGAGGAGAGGAGGCTCAGGGGAGACCTCATTCCTCTCTGCAACTCCCTGAAAGACAGTTGTAATGAGGTGGGATTCGGCCTCTTTTCACAGGTAACAGTGATAGAATGAGGGGTAATGACTTTAAGTTGCGCCAGGGGAGGTTCCAGCTGGATATTTGGAAAGAGCAGTGAAGCATTGGCACAGGCTGCCCAGGGAGATGGTAAAGTCACTGTCCCTGGAGGTGTTCAACAACCATGGAGATGTGGCACTGGGGGTCATAGTTACTGGGCATAGTGGGGTGGTTGGGTGTGTGTTTGGACTAGGTGATCTGAGAGGTCTTTCCCAGCCTTCATGATTTCATGATTCTTTGATTAATGATATGCAAATCATATACAAGATGTGTATTGACAAATGTGCATTGAAAGCCATGCGATGCCTAATCATCTGATCTGTACACTGCTGAGTTAAACAAATGTAGGCAGATCTTTAGTGGACTCCCAGATTTTGTGATATAAAGATGTATCCTGATATGGTGATTAAGGTTTTGTAATGACTGAATTTATCTTCTGAGGAAACCATAATGCTAGTGTGGTCAGAGCTAAACATGTTACAATCATCCTAATGAGTAATACAATGCTTAAACGTACTTCTTCAATGTCATAATTCAACTGTTGACAGGCAGAGATAACCTAAAAGTAGCACAACTTCTCTGTGGTCAGACGCAGACCTATTTTGTGACACAGATGAGATCTCTGCTGACCTAAAGAACAGCAGAGATAGGTCAGTTAGAGTATGGATGCAGAGGTGTGGATACTTGCATTTCATTGCATGAGAACAGTGTGATTTCCATATATGAATATTCAGACTGAAATTGCTCACCATAGAATGGGTGATCTTTAAAGTAATTCTTGTGACGTGGAGATCTCTCACAAATGAAGTACAGTCTTTATAAAAAGCAGACCAAAGGTACCAGAGATTATTTCACTCTTTAGCAACCAGGTGAGGAGTCTGCACAACGTGAGGTTGAAACATCAGAAAAGTTTAATCAAAAAACAAGAGGGCCTTTCTTCATTATTATTATTATTTTAATATTAATATTGTTGTTAAAACTGGTAATAGTCAGAGCTATGTTTTCTTCTCCACACAATGAAAAAATGAATGGGTCATAGTTCCAGTTCCCTAAGACAACCAAAAAGTGTTGCCTAATAGTAATGAGTAGAATGACCTCAAGGACTGAGAGCCAGGAGTGGGCAGTTGACACAGTTACGATAGAATGACCATTTCTCATGGAACACAAATGTCTCCCAGCTTCATTGGGCAGCCAAAAGTTATCTGTCTTGGATTAAAAGCAGCTAATAAGCATCTGGGTCATGTCAGAATAAGCTGATACTAGCAAGAAGAGGGTTCAGAAAAATTGCTTTCTATCAAAAGTAACCTCTCAGACTGTTAAGTCACGATGGAGGTATTTGTTCTATGGCCACAAAAAGGATATGTTGCCTGTGCAGTTGGCCAAAAAGTTGGAATTTTCTGTTGCTCTATGGCAAATGTGACATGCTGGATGAAGAGCAATAGACTCAAAATCCACCCCCTCCCCCCGTACTTTTTTTTGTCCCCCCCCTCTACTCAGTGGTACTTCTTAGCAGGCATAACTTTGCTACATGTTCCTGTCGTGGCAGCCCCGAGGAAGCCTCAGTGGTCTTGGGCTGAATGGTTTGCCAGAAAAATCACAGCTAACAAAGGGCTGAAATCCTGTCATTCAGCAGGGTGGAAGGGTGAGCCTGGGAGGGGTTTGGGTGCTCTTTCTTTTTAGAAGGTGAAAGGGAAGAACTACACTGTCTGTTTGCATTATTGTTCTGATTTGTGGGAGTATGACTTGATAAAGGTTAGGGAGGAAGTGCAGATGATAAATTCTCACAGAATGGAAAACAAGTCTTCCTCACTCAGGAGAGGAAAATTCTACTTCCTCTGTGCAGGGTAGGGAAATCTCTCTCTCTCCTTTTAAGAAAGGATCCCTCTTACCTATACCTAGGCTTATTGCCAATTAAGGCTGTTGCTACACCTCACTGTTATGTCCTGACGGGCTATTGATATTTAATTTGGCCCACCTTTCCTGACTCAAGTCAGGTCCCAGAAACTACCTCCACCCTCCCGCCTACAGGTTTTAGCACCCAGCTGGTGTGAGTATGCCGATCACCTGCGCTGAAGCTGAAGGCAGCTCTCAGATGTGCTGCATTGTGCCTCGGGATCAGCATCCTATCATCTACAACCCTCTGTCTTGTGCGACCATAGCTAGCAGGGCAGGCAGCTATAGGAAGAGGCCAGAAATGAGAATGTAAGAGGTGGTAGCTAAAGAGGGATGAGCAAACAGAACTGTTTTTCTAACAAAGAAATATTGTTTCCAGAGAAGCTTAGAAGAACCTATAACTTTTGGTGAGATGGGTTGGGAATGGTGGGTGATGATGCACAGCACAGGACCCGTTGCATGGCAGCGTCAGAGGCTTATAATTGCCATTGAGAGAAAGAGTGATGGGAAAGCAGAAACCATAAAAAATATAACTGAACAGTTTTTTCCAGAAGATGTAACATGCTCAGAAATAGATTATCAGAGGCAGATAAAATAATGAGGGGAAAAAGACAAAAATTAGATCGTGGAAGAAGGTGTAGTGATGTTATGAGGACCTGAAGTCTGGCATCCAGCAGCAAATCTGAGGACACAGAATGTTACTTGACTCATACGGCACGTGAAGCATGTGATGGTATCATGAGCTTGTAACAGGGAGCCTGTTTGTTGGTCCCTGGGTGCGTGGTATGAACTGGAGGACTTAGGGTTGGGCAGCACACTCTGATTCTTGTGTTTCTATTCATGACTGGAGCATATGGGTCACATTTTCTAGAGCATTTCTGCTTTAGTTCCTCAAGAATCCAGTGTGTGGAGTGAGGCTGCTCCACCATGCAAACCAGACCATCGTACCTGGGGATGGAGAAGTTTCACTTATGCAAGCTTGTGAATGTGATCACCTGCAAAGGAAAGATCTTTCATGGATCCACACGTAACTGCTTTGGAAGTCATTCCCAGAGTGGTCATTCCACCAACATCAATTGATTTATTCTGTGGTAAGGTTTTAAGTGGAGTTGGTGGGCTCCTCATAGGTTCTAGGGATACAGTTACTTCTTTCTCTGATGCATATAGGAGGACAGGCTAGGGCTGGAACTGGGGGCTGAACTGGATCTTTCCTAAAAATACTATACTAAATTATTGCTGTTTCATAGGATAGAAGGTGAAACCTCCTTATCTAATGTGTTTGGATTCCTGCAAAGATATGTGACTTGTTTCGTCACCACATTTTGTAATCCTGTGATACAATTTGGCTAATTTCTTGTAGAACAAGAGGGAGCAGGTTTTATTTGCTTCTGATGTTGATTCCTGCCTGCTGCAATTCGCATCTACATCTCAGAGGTATTAAAACAAACAAACAAGAAGTAGCTGACTTAAACCTAAAGCTTCAGTTTGGTTCTTGTGGTGAAATACTGAAATGAGGCAGTCATTTCAATGTGAGGTAGAAAGTGTGACAAAGGAAGATAGTAATTTGACCAGACTTCATTTGGAGAAGTTCTTTCTATGCATTATGTTTTCTTTTTTAGAAGAGAACATTTTAGATGATTTGAAAACCACACCTACTTGATTTTGTGTTATAATTTATTGGCAGGACACCTTGGGTAAACTATCTGACATATTGACAAGTTCTCATTTGACAGCACCTTATTACCAGACATATATTCTTCTACCCTGTGTTATATCTGGTGAGTAATTGCTTATCAATTACATGGAAGTGGGTGGAGCTAGGGCGGGAGAAGGGGTAAAAATTTTGCTATCACTGAGAGCATCTCTGGTGGCACATTTAGTGTGCAGCAGCTCTCTCCTAGGAATAGCTTTGGCTTTTAGAATGTGTAATTTTTGTTTACCTCTGTCTCCTGAAGCTTGCCTGATTCTCCACAGCAGATGAGCAAATATTCTAAAAAAGTCAGCAGGTTGATGTTTTAAAGGAGCAAGCATGGAAGAAAGTAAACAGGGCTATAGCCTTGCAGAGGGCAAAACTTTGTTTATCTGGCTGACTTCATTTGTAGTGCTAGTTCTGTTGCCTTCGATGTTTAGAGTGTCGTTGGGGATTTCTCATGTCTATGTGAAAATTGTAATAAAAACATTGGAGGTAAGTTGGGAATTACATTAAAAGGTATGTGCTTTCTACAGGACATTTTTAGTTTTAAATATACCTGTTCATTTGAATTAGATGCCATTAAAGCCACCAGGAATGTTTCCATTAATTCTGAGACTTTTGGATATAGGGTGTTGGGTTTTTGGGGGGTGACAGGTGTGGTTTGTTTGTTTGATTGACTTTTGGTGCGATTTTTTTCCCCACTTTTGACTTACACGATGGTTTCTTTGAACGATACCTTTAATGATATTTAGTTAAGTGTTGGGTTATAGTACAGTATCAGATTGTTTTCTCATGTTAAAGTAGAGATTCCACGATACATTGCTAATAGTTCAAGCTGGTTACAATACTTCATGCTATATTTTGGGAAAATCAAATATAATTGAAATGATGCACTAATTTATGAGAAGTTGTAAATGCAAAAAAAGTATATTTGACAAGTACGTAAGCTTAATGGATTTGGTTTGGTTGTTTCAGTTATATTACAGGAATTAGTACTGTTCTAAGTGAGAATACAGACTGCACTTGTTTCAATTCCATTTATAATTCTGTGTGATCCAGCAGTCACAACTTCTGCTCTGCAAGAAATGCAGAGCCACCCTCTGGAAGTGCACTTCTCTAGAAGTGAACAGGTCATGGCTAAGATCCTGATTCTGCTGATAATTATGAACGCTTCTTTTGGGTTTTAATAAGCCAGGATTTCATGTTGTTTTTCAGGTCTGATCTTTTTATGCCCACTAATGGTCAAAAGTAGGTGTTGTCGGTTTATCATATTAAAATGTCACATGGCAATGTGATATAATTAATACTACCTCTGTCCTGCCCTGCCAATTCTCTATACTTTCTCTCTTATTAGAATTTCTCTTTTTTTTTTTTTACTAGTGATTAAGAACTCTTTGGTGGAGACTGTCTTCAGCTGTTTAGACATCATTTAACATAGTGGAAATGGCTACAACCTGTAGGTGTTACCAGTTGTTTTCAGATATCGATATCAATGGGATATGACCAACTACCATGGTACTATGTAATATTGGCTTTTATGTGTGATACTTTACTCTATCAGCCACTGGTATGGTAATGAAACTCTTACTGGTATCTGAATAAGAAGCTTGTAAGAGCTTCAAGAGTTCATTTGACAGCTTTACTGCTGCAGTTGACAGATATTTAAATACTCACTGTGGGTTTTGTTGTTTGTTTGCTCCCTATCTCCCTCCTCCTCTATGCTTTTGCCAGTCTCAAAGGAAATTTGACCCATTGTGGAGCCGCTTTCTGTAGGAAGACTTTCTCTTTGGAAAGTACTTTTTTTTTTCTTTTTCAGTTGTCTGAAGTTTACAAGCACAGTAATCTTGCCTTCAAAACGTATAGGATTGTTTTATCAGAGAAAAAAGTAGTAAGTCAATAGTTCTGTGATCTGATCCATCCCCTAATGTATAGCTTCCCAATTCTGCAGCAGCTAATAACAACACAACAAAAAGTACTGCAGTTCAGGTTGATTCTATGTGGGCATTTTTTGGTTTTGTCATTCAGTTGAAAGTTGATCCCTGACTGTCTTGAAAGCAAATAAATATTTAATCTGTCCTTATATTCTGATTAATTTTAGCTGTTTTTAGGCTGAGGTATTATGCAAAAGGCTTCTTACACCACAAGAGTAGCAAAGATGTATCTTGATGGGAAATGGGGGAGAGGATGGAGGGTAATTTGGATCCCCTTTACTTGTGCTACGATTCACTTTGCCCTGAGGAAGTGTGAGCAGTATTGGGAAATGCTGGGCTAAGGCCTTTGCTTACACTTTCTGGGCCTCTTCTGAAAGTCCTGGGGATCATACCAAGTAGCAGCATGGAAACTGTTACTTGACATGCAATAAGCTTTAAGGCAGACTTACATACAGTTCAAGACATGAGCAACTTGGCACTGATAACCTAGTGAAATGTCAACCTGTTTCTAGCTGTGAAAATGTTTGTCTGAGCTCTTGCTAACAGGGTGATGCAGAAAGACTGTTCTCTGTTGTTGCTAGCTTGAGTGGGGAAATAGGATGCCTTGTCCAGTAGGTACGCCAAAAATCCTTATAGTCATATACCAGCGTGATGGCAATGGTATTCCAGCAATATCTGCTCTTTAGGTAGTACATAACAACTGATTGATATTTTACAAGAAATACAGCCTTGGATGCTGACTGGATTATCCGTTGTTATGCATTTGATTTAGTCTGTTATGTAGTCTTGCAAAATAAATAGAAAATTTCTAAGAGCAGTCTATATTTGCTTTGTACAACTTTAAATGAATGCACAAATGTGGAGACAGAAGAAAAAAGTGATTTACTTTCCTCCAGGTTTTCTGAACTTGAGGAAAATAAAAGAGTAGATGTGAAAATCGGGTTTTAAGACCAAATACTATTTTTTTCAATATTGCATTCACAAAGAAAAGATATTTATAGCCCTTACTGAACTTGCTTGGAGCTCAGGTTTGCAAAATTTGTTTGTAAGCAATGGGTAACGTTGGCATTTGATGAAGTGCCTCTTTCTGATTTCCATCTTTGCTGAAGTGTTTTAGCAATGAGAACAGTGACTGATATAAATGAGCAAGATGGAATTTATGTACAGAAATACTTGAATTTGTCCTTTGCTTCTTTTCCAGCAAGGAGTCTAGATATTTGTTTGTTTGAAACAGAGCAAATCTTTTTCCAAAAATAAGAAGAGGGAAAATGAGTCTAGATAGGATAGCTTGATGAAAAAACATAGGTGCTTGATCGTAGACAGTGACTTTAGCTGACACTAAAAACCCATTGGCCTTTTGGTAATTACCTCAGAAAACTTTATATGGAGTAATTTCACCAAGGGAAACACTATGCCTTTGTCACTCATGAGAACAAAGTTAAGAAGAGGATTGAAAAACCCAGTTTGGTCAGTGATTAGTAAATGCTTCTGAGAGGTCATAGGAGAAGAAAGATAGTAAAACATGGAAATGGAAGGATAAAGAGATAAAAATGAATTATTACACAATACAGAAAAAAAAATACTGAACAACACACTGACTTCTACTTAAAAGGAAAAAGGAGAAGAAAAACAGAAGAAATGGGATTTAAAAAGTTAGTGTTTGGTATCGTATAGCTTATAATGTATGTACTATGAAGAGAGTAATTAATATAATATAGTACTATGGATACTTATTTTGTTCAGAAGGTAATTATAGGGCACCTCGCATGGGCTGTTGGAGCTGAGGAGCCAAATCTTCAGTAGTTCAGGTGGGATCACCTGAGGGATGTTTGGACTTTTTATGTCCTCATCACTTGAGAAGTGGGTGGGAAGAAAGCACGGTATCTGAGTTGTCATTCACTCAGCAAACTTAGGAATGAAGTTAGTCCATTCAGCTCTTCAATTCTGTGTTAGTTACAACATCTGTGGTTTTGTAAGCTATTTAGAACAGCCTCTCATTACAGTTTTGCAACAAAGACCAGACAGACAGAGCTGTCTCAATACTGTACAAAATAAAGGCAATCAAAAAGCCGTATTTCATATTTCAAAAACAAATTAAGCATACAGATGTCACAGAATCCTGGAGAAGATGGTAACTAAGCTGCTGTATCAGTCCAAAAGATTGACCTAGCCCTGGCTTTGGCAGGAGGCAGCATATGTGCTTGATGAAAAGCCTAAGAGCCGCATGAATGTACAGCTGTGTTGCTAAGAATACTCTCCCTGCTACTCACCGCTCCAACCTCTTGTGCTGATTTGTAAGTTAGGAGAGGTGACTTTGTGTTGTGTATCCCATGATGATTTTTGTCTGTGCCTTAATGTTCCTTGAACCCATTTCAGTTGATCTTTAACAATATGTTCTCAACAATGAACTCTACAACTTAGCTGTCAGTTCTATGACAAGGTGTTGCCTTTCTGCTGCTCATATCCATTGCCAAGTACTTTCATAGGATGCTCCCTTGTAGTTGTGTTAGGAGACAAAATATGTAACTGTATTTCATGTGCCTGCTGTGCACCAGCTGAAATTCTGTAGATGCTGTTTTCCAGTCTAATGTGTAACCATTCCTCTACTGGAAGCCCTTCCTCATCTGCCTTGTCCTTTGCCTTTGTTGCCTTAGTTGCGTCCTTAATTACAGAGTGTTGCTTTTGTCCCACCATTTCTCTCTGCTGTGAGGCAGGGTGTTATGCTTTACGAGTCAATTTCTTCAATGTCTGTTTGGTTTTGACTTATCTTACTCATTCAATTAGTTAATATATTTTTCTGAGTCATTTAGTGATTGTACCCTTTTTCTGCCCTTTTTGGGAATCAAAAGGTAGACTTCTTGAGATATTCAAAAGACAGTATGGGGAAACGATTTCTGGAGGTACTTGCCAACTGGCAGACTGTTCATGTATGTGCATGATGGGCAAGATAAGGGTGACAGACAAAATATGAGGAAGAAGAAAGTAAGAAAATGGTCTTTATTTGCTGAACTTTGGTGATTTTTTTTTTTTTCCCCATCTTTTTTCTTCTCATCCCTCATACCTTTGGATACTGGGGAAGGGATGAATGTGTACAGATTGAATTGTCCACGTGTCTACCTTGATTTTTTTTTTTTTCCAGAATGTTCTTTTTCATGTGGATTATCTTCTTTCTTTTCTCAATGTGTGGGCTGTAATTTTTTGATATCTCCTAGATTCCCACTCCTGAATGACTCACCATGTGTTATCACAGCTTGAGACGGTTGATGTACCAATTCAGCTTTCTTAGGGAGTAAGTGATTCTGGAACAGCCATTACATTTTAAATTTACACTGTATTTTAATTTTCTAGTGTAGATAAGGCAAAGGTTTATTTTGTTGCTTTTTCTTCCCCCCACCTTGGTCTTACGTAAGATAGATTTAATGGAGTTTAATGTATCACATCACTGTGTTTTTTTTTTTTTTTATCTTTGTTGTTTTCCTTTGGGTGTGTTCCCCCACCTCCCCCCCAAGATGTAGGTAGCAAAAGTCAACCAAAGGTAACTATGACATCCTGATTCTGCCATGATAAGCTGTCTCTGTCTTGTCATTGAGTTTAACTTCAATAGCTAAGAAAGGAGCTGTTAGGAACCATGCAGGCTCAGAGGCTCAGACAATTCATGTGGAAATGTTACGGAGTACCTAGAAATGACAAAATGAGAACCATCACCATCTACTTTTCTTGTTTTGAGAACAGTGGGCCACCCTGCAGATTGAGAAGGGAATAAAAATGCAGAAGGTGCTGGCACTTGAAAATTTAATCGCCAACGGTAAGATCTCTGAACAAAAGTGACACAGCACTGTTCATCTGGTATAAAGGCAGCTACTGTGATACCTTACCCAGGAAAGAGTGAACAGATATATAAATTTAATCTCATATTAAGTAGGAAAACTAGAATGGTAAATAAAGAGTTAATGAGCAAATAGTTGCTAATGTTGTAAACCAACAAATGAGGCCTTATGTGTATAATAAGAAAGATGTCTGTGAATGATTGAGCCTTCTGAATAAAAGGCATTAAAGGAAACCAGTGTGGGTAAAGAAAGGAACTGCTGATAACCAAGAGGGAAGCTATCTCTCTTTTCATGTCTGTTTTGTATTTCTGACTCCAACAGTTCTCTCTATATACAAGATTAGGAGTGACCGATGTCTGGTTGCTGCGGACATTGATAATTTTTTGTTTTCTCTTGCTTCTTGTACCTCCTAGCATACAAAAGCCTGAGTCTCAAGTAAAGCAGCTATGCTACGCTGTGGATTGCAGACACCTCTTGCACTTTCTCTAGGTATAGGGAAAGAATTAGAGAGAGTAAATTTTTTTCACATCTGTTTTTCCGTTCTTCTTTCCCACAAAGGAATTGGCTAGTGCTATTCTTAGTCATTAGTCACATGGACTGCTTTATTAACTAATTACCTTCAAGTCTGGTGATTTCCTGAACGTTGTAAGTTTGACCAAAGTGCAGCTGGAGGAAGTTTTCTGATTCTGATCCGTTAATGGTATGCTGATTAAAGGTCTTGAAATGAGCCTTTTTTTAAAATTAAAAAAAACAAAACAAACAAACAAAAAAACACCCTGGTTCAGTGAAATTCTAGTCATTGTAAGCAGCCAGAATCTGGTCTCTGAGTGACCTTAACAAGCATCGGTATGATCACAGGTGTGGCTCTCCTGTGAGGCATTAATTTTACAGATATGAAATATGAATTAGTTTTTATTCTTTCTCTACTGTACATTTATCTTATGGTGTGTATAACTCAGAGAAAAATCTAAAGCTTTAATGTTTGTTGGTAGTGAGATGACTCTTATAGGAGAGAGGATGGGGAGGAGATTACTGAGAAAAAATATCAGAGGAAAGTGTTTGTTACAGCTGGGAAAATACTGTGGAAAAAGTAGAACTAAACAACACAGTGAAATCAACAACAATATAAACAACGCCTAGCTTTGAGTCAAGGCAAGAGGAAAGATCTGTAATCTAAGCAGTACACTGACAACATTTGGAGCTGTGTGTACTTACACTGTTTGATAAATGACAGTGAAGTAGATGTTGTGCTCAGGGTTTTATTTGCAGCTCATTCTGAATGCTTGTCTCCTTCAATAATTTGTGATATGGCATAGGATTAGAGAAGTAACTTACGGAATTAAGTGCTAGTGTATACACAAAGCATACCAATGCAATTATGGTGCTTAGAATAGAAGGAAAGATATTTCTAAAAAGTACAGTTATTTTACTTTTTTTGGACTCTACTCTATAAAAAAAATGTTGTCCATTTTACGGAGTGGGAAGGAAAACTCATTTCCTCATGCTGTTGGATTGTTTTTTTGTCTTTATTTTTCTATTTGTTTCTTGAAACAAAGGGATCATCCAGAGAGAGGAAACCTCCATGGAAAAGGAGATTGCTGGCCAGCATAGGGGATACTTCAGCCTTGCAGATATTATGTACTTTGCCAAGAAGGGGTGTGAGGCAGTTGCAGAAGATGAAGTCACACAGCGATTCACCTCTGAGGAGCTGTTGTCCTGGAATCTCCTCAGCAGAACCAATGCCAACTTTCACCGTGTCAGCTGGCAACTGACTGCTGTGTGGGTCATTGGGATCTTAATCCGGTACTGTCTCCTGGTGCCTTTTCGGTGAGCCAAGGGTAATTTGTTGGGGTTGTTTTTTTGTATTACTTTTAATAGAAGGTATGACGTTATATGTCATTGACTAGTGCACAAATGAGGATGTGACATGACTTTGCTTTCCAGGTTGCCACCAAAGATCTCCAGAGGGGAAAAAAGAAAGCTCAAGATGCGTGTTTCTTATGTTCTGTATATTTTATTAGTATGCAAATACATCTATTCGTCTAATTTGTTTTTTAAAACATAGCAATGATCTGGAGATCTTTTCATTATGTAAAATAAAAGCTGTTTCAGCTGAGAGTGTCGGGCTTTACCTGTGTGAGAAAGAGAGAAAGAGTGTATATCGAACCCTTGGGATGTGAAGCAAAGCCAGTGTTCTGTCAGTGCAGGGCTGGATGGAAGAAAGAGATATCCCACAGAATGTGTTTCTTTACAGAAATTTCTGTGTTCTTTTACACGAAAACAGCCTTATCACATTGATGAGGCAGATACAGCTATAAATACGTTCTAGTAAAGAGCAGAACTTTGTAAAATGTTTACTTTTTTTGAATATGTTGAAGGATTTCGTAACAGTTAAGCACATAGCAGAGCACAAGTGCCTGTGTGTTTACTTAAATATGTAGAAGCCACTTAAGTAGAGGACACCATTTATGTAGGAATAACTTCAGTGTTTGTTTTGTTAAGCCAGTAGTGTCCAACAGTACCCAATTTTCATGGTTCTAGAGTAATTTACTGCTTGGAATAGAAATAGCTACTGAAACTTCTGAGTAGATTTTTAAAAGCTTGATGGTAGTTCTCTGTTTTGCTACTCAGGAATTTCACCTGTGATAACAAATCACATAATCATTACTTGCCATCTTCTTTGAAGACAATGAATTATTCTCCACTTGATGCCTTGCGACCAAGTTGTGACTCTTCTTGTAAAATAGGCTTCAAGAAGCACAGTTTTCTACTGGAGGATTAATTGAATAAAAACCTGTACTCATATCTCATTGGCTTTGACTGCTTTGTGATGATAGTTCAATGCTATTTATGGTGGATAGAAGCATCCTGGAAAAGAATTAAAGGATTAAAAGATTTTCTCTTTTGACTTGCTCTTCCGGATTTCATTCTTACCAATTAATGAAGATTATTTTACTTTTTAGCATCTTCTTGGCTTTCTTCAGCATCCTCTTGCTGGTCTCAGCAACTACAGTAGTAGGACAGTTTCCAAATGGCAGGTGGGTGTTTTCTGAGGACTCTTTCCACTTCTCTTGTATTTCTTTGAGGAACTGAATTAAGGTATTGGAACTGAAATATACTTGAATTTGGAGAGTTGATGTGCACAATTGTGGGGTGACTTTTCTCTTCCAGGATTAAACACTGGCTGAGTAACCAGGTTCAGCTGACATGTGCTGCATTAGGTGTCCGATGTCTGAGTGGTCTTGTTCAATTCCACAACAGGTGAGCGATGCAACCCTACTCTTGTCTATTATTCATTTCACACAGTGCTGAATCTCAAGTTTCAGAGAGGGTTTTAATTCCATTAATACATTGATACTCATATTGAATTGCAGCCTTGGTAGAATTGCATAGATGATGTAGACTCTGTCTTGATTTCTTTCAAGATGTTTTTGTGCTCTGCTGTATTGTCTCTTGGGTATTTGCAGAGAATGCAGTGTTGGACTAGTACTGTATTCTTCATTAAATACAGACTTAGACATTTTCCTTTATGTTTTCTATTAACACATTATAATTGCCTAGAAAAACATCACCACGAAAACATCAACTGCTCTATTAGTCAACTTGATAACCTGAGTCTTCATATTTGCCTCTCTAGTATGTTATGGATGATGTTTCAGTAACTACTTCTAATATCTTGCTTGTTTAGTTGTGAAGGCTTATGTAACAAAGGCCCTCAAAATAATTTTTGTTTATAATTTAGGAGGAAAAGAAAGCCATGCTTTTTAGTATCTATGAGTTCAAGTTTAGTGCTTGAGTAGTCTTTGATATATGCCTCTGAGAATGGTAATGAATGCTGTTGAAATGCCCTCTCTGGTGATGATGCATATTCTGAGCTGTAAGGAAAATGGTTTTGACCAAAACTACTTGAAATCTGAAGCAATTCTCAAATGTATGGGAAACGATGGCTTCTGTAATATACAACCAGAAGTTTTAAAAAACCTTAGAGTTATATTTGTATTTTAAGTTGTCTTGTGTTCTTATGCTTCCCTTATCTACAGATAATGTATGTACGTTATATGTTTTTGTCACCAAGGATCTTTGTTGTGGTTGTACATTCACTAGATAGATGACCTGGTGGGGCCTGCAGTCTGAAGAATAAATGTGAAGTAATTACTCTCATGGCTGTTGTTACAGAGAAAACAGACCACAGAAAGGAGGCATCTGCGTAGCCAACCACACATCTCCACTAGATGTTCTAATCCTGGCTAGTGATGGATGCTACTCCTTGGTATGAGCAAGACAGCTGGTAAATATTGGTAATGTTGAGGCAATCACAGATATGGTATTGGACAGGAGGATAAAGTTATTGGTAGAGAGAGTGGATTTTCCAAACATTTAAATTCTCCTATTTGGAACTTCTGTTCAGACAGGTGAGTGAATGCATACTTTTGGCCAAAATAATTGGTATAATTCATGGAACAAGTTTAGTTTAGAAGTTGATGCATCTTTAGTTAGAATTTAGTCAATTAAATAATTGTGTGTATTTTTGCCATATAAATACTTCACTTTTTGGCTTGCAGGTTGGCCAGGTACATGGAGGGCTTCTGGGACTCATTCAGAAATCTTGTATGCAAACCAGTCAGCATGTTTTGTTTGAACGTTCAGAAATGAAAGATCGTCATCTGGTGAGAAAAAGGTAGGACAGCGAGATCTTTGCTTACTTTTCTCATCAGTTCTTGTAACTGTGAGGTCCCATTGTGAGCTGAGAGAGTTCTGACCATGCATCTCTTCTTGGCAGGCAGCTGTAGGCATTTGTAAGATTTGGAACTACTCTGACGATGAAGATGCAGGCTGTAGCACTGCTCTTTGGAGCTTTTGATTGTTTGTCCTCTAAACTCTGGGAATTTCCACATTGGTACAATCAGGCTGCTTGCCACAGGCAGATGCCTGCTCATTCATTTTCAAAGTTTGTGATTCTGGATGTCAGGACCAACATCACAGTTCCGTCAACATATCATTTTCCTAGATCATATCTTACCCTTGCACATTTTCCCAAAAGCTCTGAGCATCAGAAGTCTGGTTATGTCTGTTGTGAGTACAGGAGAAAGGGAAGCTGATAATAGCGAACATTAACGTTGGGTTAGCTATTTGCTTGTGGAGATTGACAGACTATCTGAGGAAGCCAGTTGCAGCTTATTAGAAACATCCACAGTACTCAGCTGTCTTGCACGCAAAAGTTTGCAGAAGGAATTAAACAAGTTCGTAGGTGGTACCACCTAGCTGCTAGAAGCTGGAAGAGCATCTTGGAGAAGTGTCAGTGCCTGATGCCTGTGCTGCTCCAAAGGCCTGCAGTACTATTCCTGGCAGAGAAGGTATATTAGACTTTTAAGGACATGAAAATGATAGACTTGTTATGGCATTTGTTGGTGTCTTAGGTCCTCTTAGTCATCTGGAATCTTCATGAAATAGGGCGCAGTGCAGCTAACACGAAACAAGCACTTATGGCAATTAGTCCTTAGGAAAGGGAAAAGGTGCCCTTTTACTGGACAGATCTGTGTTTTGTTTGTTTGTTTGTTTTTGTATTTGATGTTTTGTTTATACGCTTTTACATGGAGTTCAGAGGAACTGTATACTCTTGATTCATAGGAAAGACAGAGAGGCATCTTGAAAACTGATAGATCTTGTGTGTCAGTAATCTGTTTATGTGGATTATTTGCTTAAAAGCAGTTGTTTTTAAGTAATGAAGAAAATGCAGTACAGTAGCTTTGTTTCTCATATGTAGGTGTGGAGAAACATTAGATGTGTGTATATATATGTTTATATATGTATATATACATCAGCACAAAAATTTAAAATATAGAATATTCTTTATTAAAAAAGCAAAACAGCAATCAACAAAAATTCAACATTATTCATTACTAGGACCTGTAAAAGATTTTTTGTGAAAAATCTATTTATGTATTTAGCAAGAGAAAACCTTCAAGGCCTGAAACTAGTACACATCCTTGCTGAGACCACTGTCTGTCTAAGAACTATTAGGCAAGAGCTTTTCCTGTTCTATGTAAGAGAGAATCCATATTTAGTTTCCCAACCGCACAGAAATACGAGAGTCTTCTGCAAAAATGAAGTGTACACTGGAATTTTATTTTCTCTCCACAGAATCAGAGAACACATTGCAGATAAGGCCAAATTACCCATTCTAATTTTTCCAGAAGGTAGGAACCAACTCTGTATTTCTTTGCTCACTTTACACTGAGTGCAGTTTATAATGTCTAATTTTTAAAACTGAGGTGTTTGTTTTTAGTTGTAGAATTATTGAGCTCTTGTGAGATATTAAAAGTGAGATTCTACTATGTAACACAATTTTATACCAGTTTATTTGGTTTAGTGTTTTGCAACCTGACTCCGAGCTACTCTGGGTAATGTGTGGAGATCACAGAGTTCAAGAATCATTTGGAGTAAATTAAGGTGAAATGACACCAAATGATCAGTTAAATGTTCATTTGTATCCCGCTATGATATTTTGATTTAAGTATCTATCATAGCTTATTGCCAATAAGGTATAGTATGACTTGCTTTATGTTCTAATATGACTTGGAAAGAGAGAGAGAAAAAGAGAAAGGGGAGGGGAGAGAGAAAGGGGGAGAGAGAGAGAGACAGACAGACAGAGGAAAGAATAAAACAAAAAAATGAGCTATCACCACCCTTGGATCTCGCAGTGTAGTCATGGTTACTCTTCCTGTGTGAGTGCATACCTGAACTGGCAGTATTCTGCCTTTTACATTCTTGTGACCCGCCCCCCAAGAAGTGGTTCAGTCAGCAGTTGTAAATGAGTCTGGGGTCTCAGGCTGTTAGGCCCCCTCTAACGTTGTGATCACAGCAGGGCCTTACCCCTGCCCAAGTGCAGTTTGAGATTTGAGATCTAGACTATTCTGGGAGTGAGTCAGAGGGGCTTCAGGAGGTCTCATTCTCCCTCTGCCCAGATGTCTACTAGTTGACCCTCTTTGGTGTGAAGGTGTAGTTTGTCAGATCTCTCCTTTTCCTACTAAATTTTCCTATTGTAATTCAACACATCTTTTTATTATTGCAAACTGACTTTCCTCCTTCACAAGACCCTCTTCCTCCAATCACTCCTTATCTTACTCCTTATCTGGTTAAGTGGTGATCTCCTTTTACACTTCTATCAAGTGTTTGGGACATTAACCCTTTCACTTCTTAGCCTCTTACCTAGTGCTTAATACAATGGAATTACGTTTCTGAATGAAAGATTTTTTTCTCTTCTAGCAATTTCATTATCTTTAAGGCAATATAGTATGTATTTGCTGATATTTTTTTGCAGAACGGACTGAACTTTTCACTCGTTTCCATTCTGGCCAGGTACCTGCATAAACAACACATCAGTTATGATGTTTAAGAAGGGAAGCTTTGAAGTAGGAGGGATCATCCATCCGGTAGCTATCAAGGTAAGTATGGAAAATGATTTTGCTGAATGGCTTGGGAACAACTTGAAACAATGCTGTGTGTTTAATTCTACTTGGTCTTTCTGTTCTGGGGTTACTGCCTCATGATGGATAAAGGCACTAGTAATTGAATTATTCCCTTGGCACTTGCAAGTCTCTCTAGTAAGCTTTAGCCAAGTTATTCTGGCTGTAGATACATGACTTCCTTTTCCTGAAGCTATAACGTTGCATAACCTTATGGAAATTGTTACAAGTAGTGTGAGCATTATCAAGTCTACCTTTCAAGTCAGCATATCTGTAGATGATAAATCTTTACATATTGAGTAGCTCTATCTGGTTATAGTTAAGATTTGTTTCAGTGGGTCTGTCCTAGTTTGGGGTCCTGTGTTACTTCTAAGGGTTCTTAGAATTACAGAATATCCTGAGTTGGAGGGGACCCACAAGGATCATAGTGCCAGGGGCTGAGCTCAACTCAGGACCATCCCACATTAAAACCCAGTGTCTGAGAGCATTGTCCAAATGCTTCTTGAACTCTAGCAGCGTGCTGCCATGATCACTGCCTGGGGAGCTTGCTGCAGGCAATCCTTTCCCTCAACCAACTATCAGTGCTGTGTCTGATTCACCTCTGGGTACCATTGGCTCTTTTTTTTCTGCTAGGATATACAGGTTAACTTGTATTAACTTGTAACAAATGTTAAAACATGGAGCTTTGAACTCTAATTACTTCTAGAAGGTGTGATTAGATTTGTCCCTCATGTAATAAGTCATTATATGATTTCACGGCAAAACAAAAAACAAAAAAACCAAAAAACTGCCTATAAGATCGAAACTAAGCACAGCTACACTAGTATATAGTCAAGGATGTGCTCTTATTTTGCATGTACTGGGTGTTCTGTGCCTTTGGGTTGTCTTTCTTCAGAACTGACATCATGTTCTTTCTGCCATCGTATCTTTGTACTCTTCTACTCTATCATCACTGAAGTGCTTCTTTTATCTCTGGATGATCTCTGATTGCTGTTACCTCTGCGCTTGTCGTTCTGTGTGTGTGTTGTACACCTTGATGTACCATCTAGCTAGCAGTTTGAGCCCCTTAGCTTATTCTTGTCTTCCAGTATGACCCTCGCTTTGGAGATGCATTCTGGAACAGCACCAAGTATTCCATGATGACCTATAGTTTTAATGTGTTGACCAGCTGGGCTATTGTCTGCAATGTGTGGTACCTGCCACCAATGGTCAAAGAGGTACTTATGCTTTTGCCTGTGTTTTGGAAATGCTCACAAATCATTTCTAAGAGGAAAGCTGCATTACTACTGTCATGATGTCAGCAAATCTTTATTGACAGTGTAATGGAAAAAGTTGTAAGTGATACTGTACTCCTAAAATTAAGTAGAGCTTGTAGGATAGGATGTGCAGCCTATTAGGATAATGACAGCAAGCCTAATAGATGGGGGTTGCTCCGAAAGTAATTTTATTTTATTATGTTGGTTTTGTTCATGAACTAAAGTTCACGGTGCACTCTTTACACCGAAATTAAGCTAATTTCTGTGAAGGTTGTAAACTTCCTGTACCATAGTCACTTACCTATGCATGGATATCTCAGAGCCCTTGTAACTGCACAACTGAAATATAATCACCATTCATACATGCCTGCTGCAAGAAAAACTGCACACTTCACAAAAGAAAGTTGCAAAACTTTAAAAGATGGATTTGCATCCTCTCTCTGGCTTGCTTCTCACTGAAATTCTTGGCTGACCTGGTATACAAGAAATTTATAACACATAGGTTTATATGCCATCCATCTATTTAGAAACAAGGAAAAAAAAAGTCCTTTAATTTTAATAAACTTGAGAAGGTATAACAGTAGCTGTAGGAAGGTGTTGGTGGATCTTAGGTCCAGAAGATTATTTTTACTGGTTTTTTTTTTTTTTTTTTTTTTTTTTTTTTTTTTTTTTACTAGAGAACACAGCACTTTTCTTTACCTAGTGACCGAGTTCCAGGAAGTTAATAATCTTATAAAATTCTTTCTAGAGTTTTCATTTGGCTAGTTTCTATCTGTTTCAGAATCGCTATTTACTAGCTCCCTGCAAGTCAGACCAATTTAAGTCATTTAATACTTTATAGTCATTTCTCTGTGTGGTTATTTTCTTTTCTTTCTGGCATAAGGAGATTGTGTGGGATACTGGAAACAGCAGAGAAAGCTGTATAACATGGGTGTGTCAGCCCACTGCACCTGAGCACCAACCTGAAGCTGAGAGCCAGGACTTTCACTCTAGCAGTGCCAATTCTGGTATTGCCTACCACAGCTTTTGTTCAGCCCTAGTTTTAGAAGGCAGGCTGCTGCTAATGACACTCAAAAAAAAAAAAAAAAAAAAAACAGTGTCTTCTGCAGTGCAGCAAACAGACCCTCACTGACTCGTGAAAATTCACTGGTACTGTAGTGTCTGGCCCCAGCTCTGTTCAAGGCACCTCATGTCCTCCAAGGTGATCCTTTCAGTGTGTTCCCAGCTTCCTGGGATTAGATTGGTGCCAAGGTAATGGGTGCACATACATTCCCATGCTCTGGCCAGACCTGTGACCTTGTTCTACATGTTACTTTGAATTGCCATGGAAAGCATGGAGTCTCACACTTTGTTCTCTTGGCACTGGATGATGGCAAACTCAGCATGCTGACTTGCCAGGTGGCATTCCTGAGGAACAGCTGAAGTATATCTTTGTCATAAACTGAAGTGCCCGGTTTCTGACAAAAGGTGTCTCTTCGGGTGAGACATAGAGAAAACGTTTCAGCTGTAAATCACTGATATCTTTTACAGGAAGAAGAAGATGCTGTTCACTTTGCCAACAGAGTCAAGGCGGTCATTGCTGCTCGGGGAGGAATGTCTGTACTTCCATGGTAAGAGGGAATGTCTTTTGAAGATGAGCTGAAGGCGTATTTAGGTGTTTTGTAATCTAAAACTTAATCCTGGATTCTTTTTAAAACTTCTTCCTTGTTTTCTTTGCTTTGGCTGTAGTCCATCACCCTTACACACTCTGAGTGAGGCACTATTTCCTTATTCTGTGAACAGCTTTACTAGTATAGATAGACTAATAAAGTATAAGAAGATAAACAGAGTTGACAGGTAGTTCCACCCAGGAAGTGGAATTTGGTGAGAATAAATACTTTGCTTGTTAAACATCGGATTAAAGGGAGGCAGTTGTTTATAGCATGATAGATCTTGGCAAAACAAATCATTTAGTGTTGCATTGCAAAAGCCAGCATCTGGGGGTGAAAGTTGCTCTTACTAAGCAATGTAATTATTGTAACGCTTTCCTACCTTTACTCTGACATGAACTGAAGGCCATTTCCTTATCTCTATTTTTCAGGGATGGAGGACTGAAAAGAAAAAAAGTCAAAGAGTCTTTCAAGGAAGAGCAACAGAAAAAATATTGCCAGCTAGTGACAGAAAATGTGTTTGTGGGAAATGGAAATGTTTAGTAAATGTTATTTATTTTATCTTCTGTTTTTTTTGACTGGACTTATCCTCATGGAAAATGGGTTTTTTTTATATTAAAATTATTTCCTGCTGTTCCTGTCAGATATCTTGCACATGACACAGCAGAGAAGCCGTGAACAAATAGTATTTTGTTTTAAAAAAAGATATTACTTTAAAAATAGGAATGTTTATGAGATTCTTGTGAAATTCTCTTCAACGATGAATGTGAAGAATCTGCAGTAAAATTACCTAGGTTCATTAAAACACATTTTTTTAAAGAAATCTTTGAGTTTCTTAGAGACTTAACTGTTAATTTCTTAACTACTAATAAAACATATATCTTTGCAACCTGTATCAGCACCTTGTTTAGCTGTTTTCCTGTGAGCTGCAGGCACTGTGTTGTTGTAGAGATACGCTTGCCCTGTGAGAAGACATGGAACAGTTCACCATAGTGTTTTCAGAATTTCAAGATGCGGATGAAGTGTTGGATGTCAGAAGGGGAAAAAAGCACTTGCTGACTTTACTCTTCATGTCACAAGACAAGTGATTGCCAGGTAGGATGTTTCCCACTGTGCCACTGACCAACAGCAGCACAACAGCCATGGCAACGTGTTCCAGGTGCCTGCTTGTGTGACATGAGGATCAGTTGGTGAAAGCCAAGGAAAAATACATTTTAAAATTTATACTTTGTCTTCTGATTTTCCTATATCCCTTTCTGTGTCTGTCTGAATGCATTGCACAAATTAAAGAAAACCTATGTCATGGCTTCCACTATGTTCTGTTGTAATTATTGCTTCTTAAATCTTAAATGATACTACTTAAATCTCTTCAGTGTGCCAGAGTTTAAAACAGAAAGTATTTTTTTCTGCGTGGCACTAGCAGAGATTGTAGTTCTATGTAAAGGGCTAAAATGAGTATGGGCCTATGACTTCTGCTTTACCATGTCACTTCATCTTGCTCAGAGTTGAAAGGGGACACAGACTAGGCAAAAAGAAAGGGTAAAGAGGGAAAGAGATGGCGAGATCAGAATTGTTGGAACACAAATTTTCTCATTTGGACTGTGTTTTTAGAAGACAATAGGAGATTATGTCCCTCTCTACCTGCCATGCAATGCTTCCCCAGCTCACTAAAAGGATAAGCGCTGTTGGATATGTGATCCTTGTTACAGTTATAACTCATCTTGCATGTTTGAATCTGCAAGTATCACACATCACTTGTTCAGCTGTGAAAGGAGTGGGCACAGGAGTGTGTGTGTGTGTGTGTGTGTGTTTTCTCTGCCATCTTTTGGCTATCTTGACAAGAAAAAGCTAAACACTTTGTCAAAGAGGTACTTCTTTATGCAGACAGTGACATTTAAAGCACGCATTGAACCCAACAACTTCTCAATGATAGCTGAGGTGTGAATGCCAGCCTGACTTCAAATGGAGGCTACTTTCTTACCTTGCTTAGAAGTATTTCTTGTTTCTATAGTTGCTTTTTAACCTACCCTACATCTCCCCCTCTCCTTTCCCTCGATACTCTATGCATATTCTGTATTCACTTGCAGTTGTCAGCAGTGGCCTTTGGCAGACACTTTTAACTGTGATTGTTCACTGCACTCAGAGTGCTAGCATTATGGAGGAGTTGGTTGTTTTCCAAAAGATCATAGCTAAGCATGTCCTCCTCCTCCAGCAGGAGGATGTGATGGCAGTAAAAAGATCATGTTCCCATGATAACTTGTGAGTGGGAAGTTAGGAAACTGCAACTTATTTCTTATGTAATTTTTTTTTTTTTTCAGTGGGTCAAGTACTCAAAAAATGTCCTTCCTCAGGTATGCTTCCAACACTGGAACTTGTAAAGAAGTCACTTGAAAGCAATTTTTAAAATGCTCTTGTTATTATTGCCTAAGTCTTCCTTGGGGGGAAGTAGAACTTGTGGTGACAGCATAAACCATCTTTACATTATATTATATGTGCAGAATGAAATGACTTGAGGGCCTGGCTCTTATTTCTGGATTTTAACCTCTGGAGTAAGAAGAGGTTATTTGGATATAATCACTTTTCATGTTTAAAGTATATTTTGCTGCTCTGCTAATAGTGTAAAGTAACTTGAAGCTTTTTAACTTTCCAATGAGTTTATGTGTAATTGACTGTCATTGCCCTAATTTACCAGTTTTTTTTGACAGCTTCTCTAACTTCCCTGGCCCTCCAAGAACATATATGCGTGTTATCAAAGATCAGAGGGGACCAGAAGTTTTGAGGTGTGACTTTGTTTTCTATAATTCGTTTGGCAATGCTGTGTAAGGATGCCTAAATGCCTGCTGCTTATTAAGACAGTGCCTAGAGAAATCTTACTTATATCAAGAGAAATGTTACAGATGATTAGAAGACATAGTGATAAGCAACTTCACGACCTTTTGGACTCTGAGAATTAAGTCAGAGTTTGGTAAAACCACTCATAATCCTTTAATGCATTTGCACGTGGAGACTGACTGCTCTAACTACAGAGTTCTTAATCCTCTGTCGTCCAAATGTCTCTTCTACAGCTGTGTTATCCTAAGGAACATCTGCAGTGCTCTTCTCTCTGGCTTCAGCTGACCTGCTGATCCCCTTTCCTTCCTAACTACCTGATCAAGTCCTTTTTGCAACTACTTTGAGGGACTCCCTGTATGTATTATAAGAAATGTGCATTAAAAGTAATGTGAATAGTGCCATCTAGTTGGCACTAAAAGACTCTTTTCTGTACATCCTTCTTAACACTTCATTATAATGCAGAGAGGTTTGTTTCATTTGTACTTAGAAATTCAATGTAATTGAAGGCATTGTAATACAGAAGATGTTCAGGTCTTGTTTCTGCCACCTATTTCTTGGACCAGCAGTGAAAAAAGCAGGGCAGCCTGTGCAGCTTTCCAGGGCTGTGTTGTTTGAGGCCTGATTTCAAGTAAAGTTGACCAGTGAAAGTTAGGTCACAGATTCATCACAGACAGAACCTCTGAGTTTTATGCGCTAAGGATGATTTGCTTTTGGAAATGCTTGTGGTGAAAAACCCATTTGTTGGTGTGCTTTCAAACACGTTCCCCAGCTTTGAAACAGATTACAGAGATGACCTGTGGGAGTTTCTTAGGATCATCTGCTTTTGAAGAAGTACTCTCAGGAACTAGTATAGGGACAGAGGCCTTCTTGGCTCTTTTCTTTTTATTGTTATCTACAGGACCTTAGCTTTGTATCCATTTCTCCTCCCAACTTCTCCTTCTTGATTATCTATTCTATTTAATGATGGCTTCTCAATTAGTGTAGCAGACTCCTTTGTGAGAAGGGTTCATTCTGATCAATTGTCATCAAGGCTAGCATTCAGTACGTCCAATCAATGCTGTTCTATATAATGGCCATGCTATTGACTGATTTCTAATTTTACAGTATGTTGAGCCCTGTTGAACTCTTTTACTATGATAATTGCTTTACTAATCAGTAGTCATGATTTGTATGCAATTGAGGATTATTGACATCAACTGATATCCCTTGACATTTGTATTTGGCTGTAAGGAAGATGCATGTGGCAGAACGCTTTATGTACCAATAGATATTAAATAGAATGATACTAAGGAAAATGCTACATCCAGTATACCAGCTTTTTTACAAAATTTAGAAAGGTCATTTTTTAAAATATAGGAATCGTTACTAAATACTACTTTCTAACATCATATAGGCAGCTGTTAAGCAATGTGTTCTGTAAGAACATCACAAGCATTCATTAGTCTGTTTTAAATACTAGCTACTAATCTACATGCGAAATACTGCCTATCGATTATATAACATGTATTTTAAATGTGCATCATATATGGCTAAAGTCAGTCTCCTTTATCCATACAGTGTATAACTTTACAAGAGATTTAAGTATGCACACACATTTGATAAAACTGTGTATTCTGTTTCAAATAACCACTCAATTTGTCAGCTTTTTTGTCATTTTATTCCATGAAATGCACCTACGATTGATTAGAAAACTATATGTATATATCATAAATTCGTTAAAGTTCTCTAAAACATCCACTGTGCCATTATGAAATGTTCAATTTAAGCTGAAGCTGACTTCTATCCAGCTGCTCTTTCACCCAGCTGGGACCAGCTGCTCTTGCTGTGGGACCAGGAGGCGGCAGCACCGCACGCATCTTTCATGCGGCAGGGAGGCACAGACCCGTATTCGTGTGTCATCTGGGAAGCACAAACAGTAATAGCACTTAAGTAAAAAGATGAAAGGGGAAATTAATTGACTGGGTAGCAGCACGTTTTGTCCTTCCTTGCAGTACTAGCATGAACAGAGAAGAACAGTAGAATTTCAAGTTGTAATTTTACTTCATTAGGAACTGAGGTCATTAAAGAGATAGCAAAGTGCTTGGAGCTGTGTGCACACATACATGCATGTGAAAAAGAAGCAGGGAAAAAAGTCAGGCTGCCAGGCCTCAGGTCATGGTGGCCAGTGGTGGGAGGTGCCATCCTCACAGCGTGTTCCTTTGGTTCATGCTGCAGATTCTCTTGTCTCTGCGGGCTTGTGTTTTTTAGCATTTTCACTCTCTGCAGGTGCTGTGTGTATCTCCTCTTGTGCTTGATGCATAGAACCACACCAACGCCCACAAAATTCCTCCCATGTTAACATGGTGGTAACATTAGCTCAGCACTTGTCAGCTGAGCACAGATCCTGATCAAGTGACAAAAGGAAGACCAATCAGTTGCCTTCTGATTCTTCTTTACTGATGAAGAGCTAAGCTTGAAGTGTGTGCTTAGGTGTTTTTGTTGCATGAAGTGCAGGAATAAGCACCAAGACATCCCCGCTGAAAAATGCTTAATGTATTGCTTGCTAGAGAGGTACTAAAAACGGTTTCAGTACAAACAGTTTCAGCTGTAACATCCCAGGAGACGAAATCATACATGTGAGGATAAATGCTCCAACCTCAATGCTTTGTGTGTATTGAGATGAAAAATGCTGGATGCTGAACATCTGCAGAAGTCTGCCCATCACTTATTCATGTCATCACTGCAAACTGGAGGAAATCTCTCCTTTTTTTTTTTTTTTTTTAAAGCTGGTGTTAAAGATTCAGGTTCTACCTCACCATAGGCTCTCTTGGTTGCGTGAGACACATGTGCAAAGCTGACAGCTAAGTAATAGAGGAGCTACGTGAAGCCCAGGCGTTTTGGAAAGAGAGCCAGATGGAATGCCGAAGGGCAGCCAAAGAGAGTCTGTGCCATCTGTGGGCAAGCAGCTGAACTGCCCTACATGCCCCTTTTTTGTGACCTGTGCTGTAAACAGGGCTGGTTTGGGATTGTTGATCTTTGCACAAAGAGAAGCTGAAAAATATTTCTGGGTTTTAGGCTCTGAAGTGGGTCTGAGTTTAACTTAGTGTCACTTACTAGACTGGGAATTGCGGTAAGACAGGAGTTTGACTCTGGAACTCTGTGACAGGTGCAGCTGGGATAGGAGATGTTTGTGCCAAGGATGATATAACAATTTTCTCAAAATAGAACTCCACAAGTGGAAAGAAAGAGAAGAGTGTGGCCTTGGGCCTACCTTGTAATGGTTGTGAGGAAAAAGGCTGGACTGGTTGAAGTACTTGCTTCTGGGAAGGGCCACTTGACTGGCAGTCCTGGGCAGAAATGGGTGCTTTTCTTTGACTGCAGATGTCTTTGCTGCAATCCATTCCACACTGGCTATTTCAGCAAGAATCAACTTTGTTTCTGCTAGCTTCTGTTAATGCTATTCTTTGGGTATTCACGTTTACCCATACTTTATAACAAAAAGCTAGATTTAGGATTTTTAAAGGTTTATAATTGTAACTGTATCACTGAACTCCCAGCAACCATAATCTCTAATTTATGAAATTAAAATTGATTGAGGTGGGATACACCTCAGTGCTGAGCTGATGAAGTGCACAGTGCTCCTGCGCCTCGACCCTTCTTGGAGCCTGCACACGATTCACTGCAGCTCTGTGAATACGGGCTGCTAGGCATAAAAGCTATGTGAAAGCAAGACTACCTCTAAAGCTTATCTGTAGTTTCTGTGCAACAAGGATTAGAAGTTCACAGCAGCATGGCAGAGGATAAAATTCTAGGTAGGTTCCAGGATACAAACTGAAGTTGAAACTATCTGACTCCTCTGTGTACACAGCATATCAATTTTTACAGTGAGTTATAGCAAATAAAGTGGTGGAGAGAAAGCGTGACCTGCCTGCAGTCATAAGACAAATGAAAGAGAGCAGAATTCCCAAGTGGTTTACTGGCTACCTGCCATTGCAGAATAGCAGAATGGAAGGAGATAGCAGGTAGTATGGATAAGTATCATATTTATTTCCAATAGAATACAGGAACTTACTGTTTGATATTCTGAAAGCTGCCGGCTTTGGTGACAGGAGAAAAACAAAAAGATACTTCTTACTAGGTCTGATCCACCAGCAGCCAATAATATTTGCAATAACTTAGCAGTGCTGAAGGAGATGATGCTGTCCAGACACTTCAGTAGGATTTCCATGATCCTGGAAACCAAGTTTGTAGTTACACTCCACAGAGCCAAACTCTACAGGAACTGGTAATCAAGTAGGATAAAGTGAGTACAGCCAAAAAAATTAAAAGGCTCTGCAGTTTTTGGATTCATTTGGAGCATCTGATTTAGATAAACTTGGAACATTTCATTTCATCTTCTGCACTTCTTTGCATGTATTGCACTTCATGAAATAAATTGAAGTATATGGGTATATGAAAAAGTTTTCTTCTGAGTTTAACGCTGAGTTTAATGCTGATATATTTTCACAGGATTTTTCTTTCTCGTGGTTTGCACTTTCTCCTAGATGATGTTATGTTAGAAATTATGGCTGTGTGTAGTCTTTGCACATAAAATAGGCCTTCAGAAAATGAAACCATGGAAAATCGTTAACATGAGTGCCACTCTCTGAGCCATTGATGGAATGACGCTGCTATACCCATGTTAAAGTATGGTCCCACTGCCTGAAAGAAAAAAGCGGGCTCACTGGTTGGAGTGGAGCAGTAGAACTGTGTGTTCTCGTGAGGTACAGAGCAGACAAACAAAATGAAATGATGGAATTAATTTTAAACTAATTTATCAGTAGATAAATGATCAGTGGTTTATAACAGCTGTATCTTTTTTTTTTTTTTTTTAACAAGGCAAAGGCCACTTGGCAAGGATGGTAATTTATTTCTGCTTTTTTTTTGCAGGAAGCAGCTAGCTGTCCTTTGATGGGAATGCAAGATAAATTGAAAGAAAGCACTTGAACACGTTCACTCCAGGAGTTGGCAGCTTTGTCACTAAGAGGAGGATGTCAGACTACCAGACACATTTCCTCCACACTCTGCCAGGCAGAGAAAAAGGTTCTTCGAGCAGCTCACCATGAAAATTGATTTTTTATACAGTTTAATGTTAATATCATTGTGAAATATTCATTTAAGGGTACAGTGGAAACCTGGATGCAGTAGGTTCTGTTTACTCATTCAGCTTTGCCTCGGTTTGGGCACCTGAAACTGGTGCCCATTTGTATTTATTTTCAGCAGCATTTTTCCCCCATTATTTTTATGTGACAGCAGGAATCAAAATAGTGATCTTCCCATGCTGTAAGAAAAATAGTGGAGGCTGGTTGTTCCCTACTGTTTGTTCATGGAGTCTGCAGGTGTCTGGCTACGTCCAGTGCCATCCAGAACAGGGGTAGGTAAAACAGCCATGCTGTTAAAGTAGAAAAGTGGCACTTTAATTCCTCATAATGAATATTAGAAGAAGAGGACTCCAGAATTTTTCTCTGATATTTCAGGGACGTGGATGAATCTCAGCCCTCTAACTCCGGAATTTGGTGTGGTACCAAATTAGACATACACAATACTAAGTTCAACCTTGTTGTTTTACTACCACACTGGCTAACAAGCGCATAGGCTCGATCAAAATCATCCATTATTTTCAATTTTCAAGGTTCTGTCGACTAATAATAATAAAAGAAACCCTCACATTGCACAAGTATGTCTATACTATTGACCTGAGGAGCTAGATAGATTACACTGTTGCTACTTTTCTCCATCTGTCCTTAGGATAGAGATTTCAGCTCCCTGAATAAACAAACAAACCATCTCCCTTGGCCTTCTTCATTTGCATCTGCAATGAAAATTCATGGGTAAAGAATAAAGGTCTTGTTTGGCTTCTTGATGGTGAAAAAATAGAATGCAAATTTTAAATGTAGCTCTAGGAGGTATATATTGTGAAATAGAACCCGGTTGTTTCTGATCCAAGCTGCTTTCTGGCTTTGAGCACAAGCAACTCATCTGGTTCCAGGTGATACAGGTATGGGAAAGAACATATGTATTCTTAGGATAATCATTATTTCTTTCAAATTTATTTTGATAGCTGATGCTAGGATAATTGCAAATGTTAGAAGAGGAATGTTGCATGACAGCAGAAATACATCTAGTTCAGGATATGCCTTCTCTTTTTCCTTGGAACAAAGAAACAATCAATGCAAAATGGGAACAACAATGTTATTTTCCAGGGATTCCTCTTTTGCTTCCCAGGGAGTGGTGAATAATTGACTAATGCTTGTCCCAGAGACCTTGTAAAAAGGTATTTTGAAGTATTTCAGTTGCAGGAAATTACTTCTGTGTATAGTCTTCATGCATTACTACAGTGATGACAAAAGTATGACAGCTGTGTTTTGTTTTTACACTTGTTTTATATTTATGTTGTTTAAGAAATTATTGTGAAGAGCTCAGTTTTGGTATACTATTTGTTGAAAATAATAAAGGGAGATCCCTGTGACTTGGTAGAAGGAATACCTGAGGCATTGCCACTGGGTTACAATTTGGCACACTGGGGAATGTTTGGAGAATATCTGTTTCATAAGAAAAATTAATAATGTATGTAATTGATGGTGGCCAATGTATACTTTGGAAGATCAAGGAATGCACTTTTAATGATGATACTATTTTACAACTAATGTTATTTTATAGAAGGGACGGAAAATGGGACGTGGTTTGTTTGTAGGACAATCAAACTCAGATATTAGAAAGAAATTGCGAAAGCAGAAGAAAGGGATGCCAGATCTATTGACAAATTGTTGGATGCTGCATGGGGGGTGCATAATAACAGGGGTGAAATGGAGGAAAAAGATGCAGAAAAAAGAGCAGGTGAGTTCCAAAAAAGGGCAAGCTCTGGCTACAGCAATAGCTCGGGGAAACAGGCAGATCAGCCCAAACAGGTTATCAAACTAGGGATGGAGAGCAGGACGGAGGTCTCCCTTTCAGAGTGGGAGGGCTCCTCTAGAAAAAGATCAGCGAGCTCTTTGTAGACAGAAGGGGCTTCGGACGCCCACAGAACCCAAATAGGAGAAGTCCTCTCCAGATGAAAGAGGATGACAGAGCGCTGAACAGCGCGGTCATGGAGTTTCCTTCTCTGGCGATATTCAGAACCCGCCTGGACACTTTCCTGTGCGACCTGCTGCAGGGATCTGCTCAGCAGGGGTTTGTGCTGAGGGATCTCCGGAGGCCCGTTCCAACCCCTGTGCTCCTGCGCCCCCACGCCCTCTCGCCTCCGGCCGCCACGGAAGCAACGTTCCCGCGCGTTTCCTCGCCGCGCGCCCCCTGCAGACAAAGCGCCTAAATAACACGGAACGCCCGGCTCGTCCCGCACCTTTCCAGCACCGCGCCGAGGCGGCGGCGAGATGCCCGTGCCGGGCGGAGGGGCGGGCCGTGGGGCGGGCCGCAGGGCCTTAGGGCGGCGGCGCCCGCGCTCGCGGGGATAGTGGCGGTGCCGGAGGTGCCGGCGGGCGCTCGCCGCCATGGAGGAGCTGGGCTCGCTGGCGGTGTCGCTGAGCGCGGCGTGGCTCTCGCTGGTGTTCGCCCTCATCGTGCTGCCCTCGGCGCTGGGTGTCTCGCTGGGCATCTCCGAGGCCTACATGTGGGTGCTGGTGAAGACGCTGGAGGTAGGCGGCCCGCACGCCCTTCGCTGCCCCGGGGCCGCGCTGCGCGGGCGGGGGGCCGCCGTGGCGGGCTGGGTACGGCCTGTGCCTGTGGCTGTGCCGGGGTGCCGCCTCGTTTCGTCCCGTTCTTCAGCGATAGCTCTCGGGTGTGTCTGCCGTGGGTACGTTTTAAGGCTTTTGGTGCGAGTGAGCGTGCTTGAAGTGCTTTCTGGAGGCCCGAGACAGATTTATTCTGGTGTGGGGTGAAGAGTAGCCATGCCCAAGCTGGGGGAGGGTTCTGAGGCGAGGAGCCGGCTGCGTTGGGCTCTGCTTCTTTCCTGAGCAGACGGACTCGTCCTGCTTAGATGGAACAAGGTGAACTTGAGGCGTTCTCTCCTACAGAATGCATACATGCAGAGAACACCTCGCTGCTGGCCTGTTGTTGAGAAGTGTCTCCTTGCCTCACAGATATGCCTTGCTTAGCAGCTTGACACAGAGCCAGTTCCAGGTAGCGCCTACAGGAGCCCCTGGAGATAGATATTGTCACATCTGACTTTTCTGTGCCAGAAATAACGTTAGCGGAGGCATGTGGTGAATATATAGCTGTTAGCCTTGTGCAGCTGTGCTGCCTGAAACTTCCTTGGCTGTTGAATTCAGTCTGTGGGCTTCCTGCTGAGTAGTGGCTGTTGAGTCATAGGATGCTGCAGTCTCGGACAAGTGAGACTCCTTGCAGTAGCTCTCTTGACAGCTTCCTCTTCAGTTCATTCCAGCCTCGGATCTCCCAGCCAACCCCTCATTTTTGCCAGGATGGTGGTAGGATCTTGGGCCTGTAGAGCACTTTGCACATCTGCAGCCTCTGTCATCTCTTTGGGCTGGATTGAAGGTGCTATTGCTGTTTATGGGGTTACTCTGCTTTGGCTTTGTATGGTCCTCTCTTGGCTCAGTGAAAGGGCATGGTGACTGTGATGCTGAATTTCTGCATAGTTTGTATTGTCAGGTAATGTATGTGCTTTATTAGAGCTAATCTATTACAATGGGCCAGCTCCACCATCTTGGGCACTGGAGTCTGGGTACCAAGTAACAGGAGAGTCTGAAGTGTGCATTGTGTCTGCTAATCCACAGTCGTGTGTAATGTGGCAGACAAACGTGAGCCTGTGGTATGGAGCAAGATGAGAATGGTGCTGGGCTTTAGATAGTATTTTTGTTTGCTCATAGAAGTAGATATGTTTACGCTTGATTCAGAAGGGGCAATGCTTATTTCCCATGCTGCAGGCATGGCCTGAGAAAAGGGAGTGTAAAAGCTTCTTTAAAGAACAAAAGTGTTCTTGTGCTCTGGTGTTCTGACACTACTGACAAGGGAGATCAGTTGGTGCACAATGACTTTTTCTCCATGCTGAGCTGTCTTAGCAAGGAGCATTATTCTAAGCATGTACAGACAGCAGTGTTGAGGATGTACTTCCGTTGGGCTGCATTGACTAAACCCAGAGTATTGTACTAGGGATGACCAGCTTTATATAGAGTACATAAATATGTATTTGTTTCTCTATGTGAGAAGGTGAAAATAGTGGAAGACCATGACAAGCTATCCTTATATTGGAGGAGTGCTGGTTGCCTACTTATTATCAGAAAATCTTCCCCTGCTGTATTTTTTACAGAATATTAACTTGCTTCTGAATTGCTCTTCCAAATTGAGAGGAAACTTCTTCTGCCTGTGGCTTCCCTTCCAGTGTGATAAGAACAGTCTGGCACAGTGTTAGCATGTGCATGTTGTTCAAATGTTGGATAATTGCTACAAAAACTTCTCTGGCAGCTGCTGACTTCTATGAAGAATACTTTAGGCTAATGCTGCCCTGCTGTGTTTGGTGCCTGTGGAATCACTCACCACTGAAATCTTGTTGAAACAGAAGTCTTGTTTCAACAGAATTGTTGAAATGACAGAGACTGCCTCCTGTGATCTGTCACAGCATGACAGCTCTCCTTGTTGGTTTTAAACACTCCGAGGTTGCTTCCAGTTTTTAATTTTGTGCATCTTTCCTTCCTGGTCTCAATCATATGCTCCCCTCCATCAAAGTTTTCCATCTTTGGGGCTTTTGACTAGCAGAGAAAGCATTTTTTGGCTTGCTTTTTTTTTTCTTTTCTCTCAGAGCGTGATAATGCACAGCAGATACTTGGAGTAGTAGGTGTGTTAACATTATGTAACTGTGGCCCCTGGTAACAGAAGCAATTTCTAATAGCTTATTATGCTGTCAGGCGGTGAAGGCACTTTCACTGAGCAAGGGTGTAACAGTATTTAGTAGCTCTGAAGAGAAGGTGCTTGCTTTAGAGATCGCTTGGACAACCCAAAAGGATCTAAAGTTGAGAATATACCTTGGTATATTCTTGGTGCCATTGGTCAAACAGTAGGTCCTTGCCACGTGGGATGGGATGTGTTCCTTCCCCCGTTCTCCAGGTATCAGCTTTGCTCCCTAAGCCACCATTGGGATTAGGAGCTATGGCATGTGGTGCTAAGTGTAAGGGTGAGAAAAGAAAAGGTGAAATACGTAGCCTATAAATCTGTGAATCACTGTGGGATTTCTGCTGATTCATGTTGAATTCGTTGGCTTCTTTAAGCAAGCTTTGCTGACTAGTGGTGTCTAATAGTGTTGTTGAAGGTCTTTGTATCTCTGTAGTTGGTGTTTGTGAGTTGTTGGGTGGAGAACTCTGAGTTAAGAGGATGGCTCTGAAGGGGCAGAAGTTAATGGAAAGCAGCTCTTGAAGATGAGTCTGGTGGGGATGGTGCATTCTTGCTGACAGGCCAGAAATAGCTTTTGAAAAAGTGTTTTAGCACATCTACTACATAATCTTAAGTTCCTTGGCTGTGTTAATTAAGTTCCTCAGCTGCCCCAGTCCTGTACAGGTTCTTATGGGTGGTTTCAACAGATTTAATAATGAAGGCTACTTGTATGCAGGTCAGGTTACTAGAGCTGGGGTTACCCTCCACAGGGGTTGCATCAATAATTAATTCAACATCTTCCTGGTCAACAGCACTGACCTGAAATGCTCCCAACTTCACAGCAAATGAGCACCGGTGTTTCTGATGCTGTTGATTAGTAAATGCTGTTCACAAAGAGCAGCAGCTCTAGGCACATCTTGCCTTCAAGTTATAATGCATGGAGCTGGCATAAAAGAAGCTACTTAGCATTTCTGCTGCAGATCCCCCTTCTTCTTTCCTGTAAAGCTGGAACAAGTTGCCCTGTTTGGAGGCAGTGACAAAGACATCTCATGAGGGTGAGGAAAAGATAACATGGATAACCAGAGAACCCTTCACTCCCCCTCTGAAATGATTGCTCCTTTTTTTGCATTGCTGTTTTCATTTACACTGATTTCCCTGCCTCTCACTGTGTGGGAGGTGCTCTGAAATCTCTGTTGCTGTTGAGGTTTGGAAGGTCTCCAGAAAGGAGTGATCACCTAAACTAGCACGGCAGCTTTTGTGCTGAGTATGACCTGCCAGCCTTGTTAAATAAAGCAGTGATTCCAACACCGTTATGACTTAAGATTTCAGTCTGCTTCAGTAGATTGTTGAAAAGAGAGATTACCAAACCTTTTCAACAGTCAGTGAATATGGCTCCTAAATCAGAGATGGTATTTCAAGATGATAAGTGAGAAGAAAAGCTCAGTTTACTAGGGTAATAGGGGAAATCCACATTGTATTCTGAACTGACTTGATTGATTCTCACAAATGTTCTTTTCCGTTTGCTTTAATGAAACCATGTGTTGCATTTGACTTTGTACATAGCTATCTGCTTGTAAATGTGTTGCTTTGAAGATCTTTTGCAATTTTTTTTTTTTTTTTTGCATCTGAAGTTTTGCATTGGACTTCTCTTGAGTACTGCATAACCCGTGTAGGTCTCTTAACTATCTGTATAGGCTGTTGGCTTATGCGTGTGGTGTATCCTTATTCAGGGGTTGGAAACTTAAAAGCCTTTCCTATCAGGATGAGGTGGGGATGTTCTCAAGGAAAGGTTGGTAGGCTATTCTTATCTGGTGAGATGTAGCATGGTATCTTCAGACTGGTGTGTGTGACTAAAGCATGAAAGCTACTTAGCTCTGAGCAGCACAAATAGCAACATTACTGAGTTGGATCTGTGATGTTTGCATACTTTGTCACTGTGCTGATTTCTAGCTTTACATACTAGTTCAGTGAGTAGCACAAGATGCACAACTTACTTTTAGTGTTGAAAAATCTGGTGTTTTATGCTTCTTCCCAAAATCTGCTCTGGTGTCCCTGGAGAAGGCTTAGATCTGCACCTGCTGCCTCAGGCTGCCTGCTCAGCACCTGCACTCATGTCAGTGTTACTGCAGTACATCCATGAAACCTGCCACGTGGCTTTTTGGTCATCTGCTTAAGAAAACTGAGCCTGTACTTGACTTTCAGGATGCTTTTTGATCTACAGTACGCAGACATGGTATTTTCCTCTCTGTGAGGTGAATCAGATTACATAGTGAAAGCTCTTTCTGGTGTGAAGCTGAGCACTAGGGTAGGAAGCAGCTGAAGTTGTAGTGGATGGTGCAGATCACCAGCTGGCAAGGAGGAAGGAAAATGACTCACGTAGCTGCATGAGGTGCTTCTTGTTTTCCAAGTTGGATATAAACAAGCTTCTCATTTGATCAAAGTTAGAGGTGCTGTCAAAGCCAGCAATTTATTTCAAGTGCCTCAGGATAAGTGGCATGATTACATTAAGTAAACTTGAGTTAGAATCAAGTCTCGCTGCTTGGCACGTGCCTGGTCTTTGGAAGTTTGACAAACATGGGAGAAAGAGCTAATAGGATTTTAAACCAGTTTGCAGTAGCAGCTGGTAGAGCTGTGCCCTGATAAGTGCCCAAAGTCTCATGTGTGAGAAAGGAACAGGAAGGGAAGATGGCCTGATGTGGTGGCTGGATGGCTTTTTGAAGTGTGTCTCAGTCTCCTGGGAGAGCTGGCAGCAAAAGTGAAGTTGCCTCAGCTTTCCCCTGCTGGAGTGCAAGGCAGCAGTCCCTGGAAATGCTCTGTGCAACGTCTGTAATGGTGCTGGGCTGTGGCCCTGCGCCCATCTGCTGGCAAAGCAAAGGACAAAGAGAACAGTCCTCTCTGATCTTTTCCTTTTCCCCTCAAGTTCTCTTTTGGGGGTTCTGCAGCTTGCCAAGTTAGATGAAGAGGTGGACTGTCAGACTGAATGGGAAGCACAAATGTATTCCGAGAAGGTGGTAGAAGGTTGGTTAGTGGAATTACGTGAGCCTGTGGTCTCTATGTGCTTTGGGGAAAAGTCACTACTTGCTTTGCTAAGTGAAGTGTCAGAGGAAATTGCTATATATTGGCATATTGCAAATTTCAGCATATTGCACAACCATGTCTCAATAGCCTGCACCCTCAAGTTGTTGCTGCCTTGTGCTTGGCTGGGCTGAAACTTTCTTTTGGATGTGAGCTGAGTTTGTAACCACAGGATTTCTGTAATGAGAATAATCTGAAGAGAGTTGCATATTTTTTCTGAGCTCCAGAGAAGCTCTTTTCCCTGGTTGTGCAAAGCAAAAGTGGGCCAGCGCAAGGTTTTGAAGACTTATTTGAGGAGGACTTGATATAATGAGATGGGATATAGGAAGCAGTTCTGTCAGTGCTGGTCGTGAGAGGTTATGTGCTGGAGGTGATGCCTTCAGGATGGACCTGAATCCCCAGTGCCCCATGGCTCTGTTCAATGGAAAGGGAGAAAACAGCATTGTTTGGGCTGAATAAAGCGCATCACCAAAATGATGTCCGATGACTTTCATCTGTCTCACCTTGCTTTGAGACCTTTCTGTATAGATTAACACAGCCTGTTTCTGTGCTGTGAACCAATATGACTTTGCTGCTGGAGCTGTGAAGGTCTGAACAGCAGAATATCCATATTTTTCCACAGGAGCTGCTGGATCAGTGTTTTTTGGGAGCACTTACTGTAATAACTTTTCTATAAATAAGGTAAGGGCTCATGGGGAAGGAACTAAAACAGTTACCTTCAGAGTGAGCTGCTAAGCCAGTCCTCTTCAGCTGGACTTTCCGTCCGATTGCGAAGTAGCTTTGTGGAGGAGTGGACCCAGGGCAGAAGGTCTGCTTCAGGGTGAAGGACAAGCTCCAGGGCAGCCAAAGGCTTGCTGTGGTCAACCTGATAAAAATGAAACCTGATGTTGGCAGAAGGGCTGTTGCATGGTGCTGTGCAGAACTGACAGAACTGAAGGTCAAGAAAGCCCAAGAATAATGTAAACTAGCTGCAAGTGAGATGTTTCGTGATGCCAGGGAGCTTCTATCTCACATGTTTGTGGGTAGGTGGAGGTGCTGAGAAGCATCAGTGTGCTCCCTGTGGCCAGGGGGGCAGGGGTTGCTTCCTTCCATCTTTCAGTCTTCTTTTCCCAAGCCATGTAGTAAAAAACAACAATTAACCCTGGTGAGCTGGCTTGTTCAGGCCGCGGTTAGACTTAATCCGACCGAGGACCTTATTTTTGTAGTTTGATTTTTTTTGTAGTGAAATAGCATTGGTAGAATGAGTTGCATTGTGCTACGTGCTCATCAGGCTGTCGTGCTGCTCAGCTCCAGGAGCTGCCTAGTGACGGAGGCTTGTGGTGGCTCTGTGCCTGCAATGACACAGGCTGTGTGTTGCTTCTCTGAAGACTGGCAAGCAGAGTCAGAAAGTGCTGACTGTACCTGCATGGTTTTTGTTATTAGGCATATTCACCAGTGTTCTCTGTGGGTGTAGTGTACTGAGGGGTAGTATATATACGGTTTTAGGAGTACCCATGATCATTATCTGATGAAGAGACTAAAAATTAGTGTTGCTTTGCAGGAAACTTGTTTCTTAAGTGATTACTACTTTTAGAAAATTAATGCAATCTTTCTTTTCAACAGTGGGCCACTATACGGATTGAAAAAGGTGTCAAAAAGCCACAGCCACAGATGCTGAAGATTCCTGCTGCTAATGGTAAGAACTTGGAGTAAGATCATATTGTTAAGACTAACATGCTGGAGTAGGCAGACCGAGCCCTTTTCAAATGAGAAAGGATGTGTGAGTTCAAGAAAGAGAAATAGCGGAGGAATGGGATGGCCATCTACTTACTGTATGTCTAATTATTTTGCAATACTACTGGCACATTCACTGTTCCCGCAGAGGGGAAACATGAGTTGCAATATGAACTTGCTTTTGTACTTAAAGCTGCATTTAGATTACAGCCTGCAAGGCTGCTTGCCAACTCTCTATCTTGGGAGCATCAGGGTACATTTAGTAATGTCTTAGTAGATCTGACTGCGTGGTGGACTGTGTTTCACAAGCTCTGTGTTACTGGAGGTTTATGGATATGAATGCTGTTATACTTTTTCTTTTAGTGTGCTGGTGTTAAGAGTTGGTCCCTTGAGTTAGTTAATTCACTGTTGCCAGGTAAGCTTCTTGCTGCTCTCTCTTTTGTTCAGACAGCTGAATAGTTGCTTCATATTTCTTTCTTTAGCCCAATTTTGAAATATTGTGGTGGTGTTTAAAAAAGCAACTGTATCTTATCCCATACAGTGCATGTGTCATGGTAGCTTGTGCTGGGTCACTGTTGGCCACAGGAGGATGTGGGAACTGTGTATGCAGTGAGTGTAGCTCTGGTCCTGGTACCAACTGCCTTTGTATCACCGTGGATTTGCTCTGTTTTCTTGACTGCTTTAGTGTCAGCATTTTCTCTCTCTCTCTCTTTGTTTGGCTGCAGAGCTGGAAGCAGGAGTTTGCCCTTTTAGTATATAAGTGAATTACTATCTGATTCTACCAGTTAGCTGATGTGACTGTGATGCAGTAATGGGGATGGAGCTGCAGAGCTGATTAATTGCATTTCATCTGCAAAAGAACATCCTTACCAATACTGGAAACACTGGTTATTGTGCTGTCTTCATGGCAGGCCTGAAACAGGCTTTGATGGTAGCAGACTCAGCAATCAGTTGGCAGCTGTAACAGTAAACTGGAGGTACTGCACAGCAGTTCTTAATGGAGGTCAAAATTGGTCTTCTAACTTAATTTTTGTTGTGGCTGGAGAAAAACTTATTTTTTTCTGTGTCACATGTGTTTTGAAGATTATCTGGGAGGACAAAAAGGGAGGTAGTGGTTTCCTTTGTGTTTTGTGAGCTGCCTTATGCTCCACGGAGTCAGTGAAACAGGGAGTGAGACATCCTTCATTTAAGGGTGATGAGTCCCATCATACCTTGAGTCACTGAGAGGGTGGAGGATGTGACTGTGCTGCTCTAATTGCAGAGTCATAGAGAGCACTGTCCTTCCTATAAGTTTGATTGTGGAGGCACATAGGTTGTTTTTTCCTAGAAAAGAGAGGAAAGCTTTAGAGAGAGAAGACTTAAGCAGTGCATGTTGCTCTGATCTACTTTTTTTGAGAAGGTGTGGGAAGCGTGGAGGATATCTGCGCTCTCATACCAAACTGCTTTCTCTGCACTACTCTTGTAGGGACTGACTTATGATTAGGTTCCTTTATGTGGATGAGACTACTTGGTGACCGGGTTGGGTGAAGGTCTATCAATCCTGTATTGGCATTTGCTGAGGTGTCAGAATGCAAGCAGTCAGAGGCCTGGTTGCATTATGCAATATTTACTGAGGGAGGAGAAATTTCTGCTGATAGTGAATTGTTGCGTAGCTGATTAAAATGGGGTAAAGGTAGGGGTCTGCACGTGTGTATGCACATGTGTGTTCAGTGCTGGCTGACATGAGGGGAATGTGCAGTACCTCTCCTGTCTGTCCTAACAACCCAGTCCTCACTGGGAGACGGGTCAGGAAAGAAGGGAACATTGCACATACAAGGACTGATTTTTTCATGGCAGAGGAACGATGTGCTTACTCAAATACCTTAAATACTAATCTCATCTGTCTCTTGATATAAAAGTGAGAAGGTGACTGAGCAGACACTGCCTTTCTCTCCAGTACCAAAATCCTGTGTATTTCATACCTGTTAGCAAAAACAGCATTCAGCTCTCATGTGTGTGAAGAGTAGTCCCAAGAAACATGTTGGCTGGTTCTTGCTATGTGAGGAATTATCTGGGACTGTTACCTTGTGTTTAATGTTTAAAGGGCAGCGTGCTTCTGTGCTGGTCCCAGTATTAGAGCTCTTGGCAAAGCAGGTATTTAGAGGTTAGATCTGGGTCTCAGAACAGCAGGGGAACCAGCTCTGAGCTGTCAGTGTAAGTGCAGGCTGGTCAAAAAGCAATCCTCTTCAAGTTGACGGATATGAAAACACTGAAACACTGGTAAAGTCGCTTAAGTGACATCCACTAGATGACATATGCAAGTAATGTAAGTAGCAGATAGTGAGAAGTTTGAGGCTTGCATAATTAGCTAACCAGTGTGTGAGAACTGAGAGGCTCAGGGCTTGTGTTGTCATGCTGAGTAATGTAGTAGCTATGGTGTCTTGTTGAGAAAGATCTTAGCTGTACTTCTACCTAAAGCTGTCTTTCAGCTACCTCTGGCAAACTGAGCTCTGCCTATGGCCAAGGGATTAAAGGCTGTTAAATACTATCTTCTGATAACCAGAAGGCTAAGTATATCACTTAAGTAGCATGTGCTTAGTTCTGATCATAATACCTTCAGGTCCTGCTTGTAGAACCTTGTCCCAAAGGCAGCCTGTGCACAGGGGTGTGACGACGACTGTGCAGCTGGTGAGGAAAGGTTACAGCTGTGGTGTGCCAGCAGTGTGTTCAGCTTGAGCCTCGTGTTGGTGTTAATGGCGGTTTGAGCTGAGAAGCCTGAGCTGGGAAGGCAGCTGCTTGGCTGAGCTTTCTAGGTTCTGGGAAGCAGTGCAAGGAATGTTACTGGTGTGCTGGGTGCTGGAGTCTCTCACTGGCCCACTTGTTGGCTGTGACTTGTCTTCCACCCCAGCAGCTGGGTGGAGCAAGAAGCTGGGTTGTTTTGCCTGCAGTGTGGAGGTCAGGCTTCCTGACACTTCTAAGGGACTATCTGAAAAAGAAGGAATGAGATGTGAAATAAAGCTCCGATCTGTGCTTAGAACACTACACAGAAGTAATACATGCTGCTGAATGTGGTGCTTTGTATAATTCAGATTCTGAAGGAAATGTGCATGTTTGGGTGTGCCATGTTTATTTCCTTATGTTCATAGGCTAGCAATAGGAAAATGTGCTGGTCTTGATGAAATAGCAAGCTGTGACTGCAAAATTCAGAGCTGAAGGTGCTAGGAATTTGTTGCAGTATGATGTCTTTATGGGTGCTTTTTTCAGTATTTACATTGGAGGCTTGTGAGGCATTTCTTGGAGCTCCTTCTTCTGTTCACACGCACGTGTGATATAGTGCAGTACAAAGAATTCCCACATCAGTTGTAATGTGACTGTTGTATGTAATGTATATTGGAGTTCTGCAGGCAAGGCTTTTTTGGGAATTCGTGGGAAGTTAAGCCCTGCAGGGTGTGTACTTGTGAGAAAGGCTCTTGTAATTTGAAACAGCTGGATGCTTCCTCCTTACCCACGTGTCTCAACCTTGAGACACAGCAGATACGCAGTTCATCAGTGACAAAGTGGTTACCTGAACTTGGACCTCTGTCATATAGCTGAGTGTCTGAGGGGATGGTTGTTCTGGTTAAATGCTATTCTAGATTTCTTCAGTCATCAATTACATGAGCCAGACCAGAAAGCAGCTACTTGATCTTTATACTTAGCTTACATGGCTTGTCTTTAAAAGCTCAACTAGCAAATGAATACTATCAAACAGTGAGCTTTAAAAAAAATAAATGTCCAGCTCTGACAGTAGATTTGTATCCTAAACCGATGCAGAGTTCTGGAGGGTGACTGTTTAATTTATAGACTTGCTTCTTCATATGGTTACCTTTTTCTTCCTTAAGGTATCATTGAAAGAGATGAAACACCTATGGAGAAAGAAATTGCGGGTCTACATCGAATGGAGTTCCAATTCTCCGACATATTCTATTTCTGCAGAAAAGGGTTTGAGGCCATTGTGGAAGATGAAGTCACCCAGAGGTTTTCCTCTGAAGAGCTGGTCTCCTGGAATCTCCTCACAAGGACTAATGTCAACTTCCACTATGTCAGCCTAAGGCTTACTGTTGTGTGGGTCATTGGGGTTATAGTGCGGTACTGCTTCCTTCTGCCACTCCGGTAAGCTTGCGGCTGCAGAGGGGTTTTGTTGCTCAGGGATCACATAAATGTGCTCCTCCCCGTTTTTTTTCAGACCAAGTCAAAATTGGCATATACAGAAGATCAAGTGGCTTAAACTCTCCTCTGAGTTGTTAAGAAGCCATTCAGAGCATTTATCTCGTGCACTGAGGACAGTACGTGAGGTCTATTGATCATCTCTTCATGGAATGCTTTCCCTAAGTTGCTTATATTGAAAATGTGAATGTAAACTGTGCAGTCCTCTAAATATCAGTGTTAAACTTGCACACTACATGCGTCAGGGCATCTGATGCTGCTGCCTTAGCTAGTTTGGTTTTGAGCATTGTGTATCAGGGAATTAACTAACTGTGTAAAGGATCTGCAGAATAATTGAACATTGGAGTTCCTTTTCTGTTGCAATGTGATACTGATGTAAATCGAACTTACTTGGCTTTTATGTCTGTTTCTCTGTAGCTTTACTCTCGCTGCCATTGGGATTACCTCAATGATTGTGGGGACAACAGTGGTAGGACAGTTGCCAAACAGCAGGTGAGTACTGTCTGTGTGAGGATCAAACTGCCAATTACGTAGCCTTACATCAGTCCAAAGTACTCAAGATTGAGACTGGACAGGTTTTGCATGTTGTGGACTACTGATAGTCTGCTCTACCCACAAAAATGCTGCCTTGCTGAGGGTGGCTGCTTGTCATGTTTGGCACTGAGACTAGTGCTTTGATGGGGCCCTTCTTGCTGCCATGAGAAATACTAACCCAGAGTACTAAAAGAAAAAAAAAATAAGACTGTTTTTTAAATCCCAGCACAAGCTTAGGTAAATGAGACCAAGGACATGATGTGCCTGTTGGCATAGGTGTAGTAGTGAGTGGTAGACCTGGGACAAGTCCTCCTACACTAGAGTTCCAGGAAAATCTTTTAGCCCTATGTTATGTTGAGTAGGGTAAAGAACTTATCCCATGTGTCTAGCTGCTTTCCAGCATGCCCCAGATGCCTGTGTCTTCTCTTTCAGTCTGAAAAACTATCTGAGTGAAGTGGTGCACCTCACATGCTCCCGGATCCTTGTGAGAGCTCTGTCTGGAACTATCCATTACCATAACAAGTGAGCAGGCTAATGTTACGGCTGTAAAACTGTGTTTATGTTCCTTTGTTTATGAGTATTCTATTAGGAACTGGGGGAGGTGTGTGGAGAGGAGGGCAGTTTGTTCCTGAACCACAGGTTTATGTCATGCTTGGTGATGATTTAACTGATGGCTTTACAGAGTTGTGTGCTTAATGTGGTGCTGAGTGCACTAGTAGTCTAACAACAAATTGTGTAATTGCAGGGAGAACAAACCTCAGAAGGGAGGCATTTGCGTTGCCAACCACACATCACCAATAGATGCGATCATTTTGACCAACGATGGATGCTATGCAATGGTATGAGGAGACTGATGGCAGAGAGGAAAGATGGGAAAGGAAAGATTGGCATAATGGTTCATGAGTTCAGTACATTTTTTAGCTTTTAAAGTTGGTGGATAAGGTTACCTTGAGAACGAGTCACTGGGGAAAAACATAAAGTATGTTGAAGTCTGCCTTCAAGTTGCATGTTGATGAAATTTCTCTGGGATTGTCAATTCAGGCTCTGTTTGAAATACTTCAGAGGCTTTCTTGCATGCTTGTAGATCCTTCCAAGTGAATGTACTTTAATAACTTTTGTGCACACTACTCAATCCTGGATGTGATTTACAGTATGACCTAATCTGCTGGGATGCAGGAGAGAAAATTGTTCTTTTCTGAGGGTCTTGTTTGTTGATATGTTTCACTGGACCTGCAGGTTGGCCAAGTTCACGGTGGATTGATGGGAGTTATTCAAAGAGCCACCGTGAAGGCCTGTCCTCATGTCTGGTTTGAGCGCTCGGAAATTAAAGACCGCCATCTAGTGACAAAAAGGTGAGGTGTGAGTTGGAGTGGGGAATTGTGCTCCTCATGTGACTCTGGTACCTTCTTGAGAGGTGCTTGAGAGACCACCTCTGAACAGTCATTCTACAATTGAAGATCCCGATTTATGAAATAAGCTTTGAAGAGACCCATATCAGGAGATGTGCTTGTGGAAAGACAGACAGAAGTGCAAGCTGGCAGTGAGGTTGCAGTGGGAAATGGGGAACTTGTACGACCTCAAGATCCTGAGAGGACAAAAGGCTGATTTATAGAGGTGTCATCTTTTGGCATGTGCAATTGCCTTTATTCCATATGGGCACTGCTGATTATAAACCCTAATCATAGGAACACTAGAAACCTGTAATTTACTGTAAGCTGAAATGAAACAGTGTTATTCTTTTAGTGGGTTGAAGAGATGGTGTCCACTGATCAGATTTATTCAGAATGACCTGAAAGTGCTTGTTTGAGTGGGCTTTGGTACAGTGGTCTAAATGAATGGCTCCTGAGTCACAGAGAGGTGCTTGAAAGAATGAAATGGTTCAGGTGCAAAAGTTCTAGTAAGATCTGAGCTGCAAGAAACAACCACAAAATATCAGATCTGGGAAATTATCATCCTAACAGCTACTTTGCTGTTAAAGTCCCAATATTTATATCTAAATTAAATTGACTTGAATTCTGCGTATAAAGTGGACTTTATATAATAGCATCTGTCTAGGCTTAATTCAATAAGGGAGGTGTTAGAAATGATTGTCTTTGCTTGCTGATGTGGAGGTGGAGTGCGTGGGGAAGTATCTGACTGAAAAATACTTCTTCCAACAAGTATGGCAGAACCTGTGAAGGTTTTTTCCTGCTGTAAGCCACTTGTAAACTGAGTTTGGAGTTAATTGGCGTGAGCTAATGGCATAGGTTGGTTGGCTTTCCTGACAACCATTTATAAAGTAACATACAGACAAAGTGTTGCTTCAGTGTAAAACTAATTGGAACAATTTGTATATGGTAATGAAGGACTCTTTGCACAGTGTTTCAGATTTATTGCAAACAGAATGGAAAGTACAGATTTGTGTCTACCTAAATAGTTTTGGTTTCTTACAGATGTGTTTGGTAATCTGATGCACTTGCCTGGGGAAAGAAATGTGGAAAAACAGCTATTTTAACTTTACCTTTTGCTTCCACAGACTCAGGGAACATGTGGCAGATAAGAACAAGCTTCCAATCTTAATTTTCCCAGAAGGTAAGAAGATGAACTGTTCTTTTTTCCCCCTGTTCAGCATAGATTCATGTCTGTTCTTTTCTCGTGACTTGTGGTGCCCAAATGAATTCTCACCTCTGGATTAGCTTTCTTATTTTATTCATCTTTCATGTAAGATTACCCTAAGGGAATGCAATACTGCCCTGCTTGTTGGGTGTCCTGGCCAAAGAATGAGAAGACAGTTTATTTTGCCCTGTGGATGTTTATTCACAGTGTTACAGATCTAACCTTAGCCTTGAGTTTTTTCTCTCACATGTGCTGTGGCTTTATTCAGCAAATCAATCACAAGAGAAGGAAGAAAAGCAAGTGTGGAGAGGTGCTTAACTTACCCATAAGGGCCTGCCTTTGCTCCTCCTTGCTGATGCTACTGAAATGTGCTAGGCTTTGTGAAATACTAACTTTATCTTCTGGACAGGCACCTGTATAAACAATACGTCTGTGATGATGTTCAAGAAAGGCAGCTTTGAAATAGGAGGGACAATCTATCCTGTTGCAATCAAGGTATGAGGAAGTGTCTGGCTGCTTAACTTGAAAATGATTTGGGGTCTGTTTTTGTCAGGGTGATGGGAAGCTGTCTCAGAGCTGCTAATGAAAAGCGCAGTGACAGTGACAACTGGCCATTTGCTGTGGTTGTCTCCTGGCTTGCAAGTGACTGGAATGAGCCTGGACTGTGGCTGAAAGCATCCACCTTGCACTTAAGACAGGCTGTGGTGATTTGTGAGGGAAGGAGTGTTTTCATTTTTCTTTTTCCTGTGATCCCTTGCAGTATGATCCTCAGTTTGGAGATGCGTTCTGGAACAGCAGCAAATACAACATTGTCAGCTACCTGCTGCGAATAATGACCAGCTGGGCCATTGTTTGCCATGTGTGGTACATGCCACCAATGGTTAGAAAGGTAAGATCATCACTGTTTGCAAGTGTTTCTTTGCCCTATTCTCCAAAACCCCTGTCCACTCCATGTTTCCAAATCTGTTTTATGCAGGGCTTTTATTGGTGGTTAGTTTAATAAATGATTGGACTTAGCTTTTCCAGATGTATTGAAATATTGGGAAAATCTCTGCTGAATGTAGAACGCAGCTTGATACCACCATTGCTGTACTAAAGATGCAAAGAATAGTGGTAAATATACTGCTGTATATGATGGCGTTGCTAGTAATGCAAGCTGCATTTAATGATGCATTTGTAGCATAAAACCTTATCCTCTCTATTAATCCACACTTTTGGAGCACAAGTTCCCTTAACTTCAATATTCTGGAGAAAAATGAGCTAAATGTTTATCCCATAGAAACCTCAGGTTATGTTGGCATGAGGAGGGTGGGATTACTTGGTACAGAGTTAATGACAGAGCAGATGACTGTGATGGAGGTCCGTTTGAATTTACTTCTCTCTGTTTTGATTCAACTTAAAACACTCAAAGGATGGAGAAGACGCTGTTCAGTTTGCCAACCGAGTAAGGTCAGCCATTGCTCGCCAAGGGGGACTGACCGAACTTCCCTGGTAAGTGATTGCATCCTTAGTAAGACTGTATGGACTGCTTGAACTTGTAGGCTTCTGTTAGTTGTTAAATGCTTTTTGATTGAGAAGTGCACCTAATTTCATTTTACCTGGGAGAATACAAGGGAGTAACTGTAACAGTCACATACGTGGATATGAATAAAAAAACCTATGGAAAATGGGTGAACTGATACAGCTATGAGGCCATCTGGCCTTAGGAAATAGTGCCTCAGGGCAAAGACTTGTATCCTAGTTAGAACCTGTTGTCAGCACTGGATCAGAGTGCTTTAATAAATGAGCTCTACAGTTGGAGAACATATGCATTAAGGCTTAAGGTATGTACTGCTTAGAGAAACAAAGAAAAAAACCTATTAAAACTGGGTGTAGAAGTTGAGAAAAATCTCCGAGATGTTGGATGTTAAGACTAGAGTTGACTAAATTAGTTGATGTGACATGTAGTTTGACAATAATGTATTTAAAACAAACAAAAAAAACCCCAACAGCGAACATGATGGCTTACTCTTTGCTCTTTCTCTGCAGGGATGGAGGTCTGAAACGAGCAAAAGTCAAAGATAGTTTCAAGGAAGAACAGCAGAAAAACTACAGCAAGATGTTAGTGAGAAATGGATCACAAGGATGTCTGTCTGCAGGAACAGAGTCAGACTGAAAGGTGGTTCTCATAAATAAGTATTGTGCAACCAGCCTTAGCAGGAATAGTGTTTTTCTTTTTTTAATTAACACAAAAACAAAGTAACAAAATCCCTTTTGTGTGTGTGTATTCTCTGTATGGCTGGTGCAGAGCCTGCTAACAGCAGTGTCTCCTTATTCCTTTTCACTTCCCTGTTCCTCTGAATTTTTGTGCAATAAGGCACTGTAAGTCCTTGTATTCTCCTGCAGAATGTGTGAAGAGTTAAAAGACTAAAGGGGTTAAAAAAAAAACCCCAAAACTACCACCTTTCTCCTGAGCTTGTAAGAATAAAAGGAAATACAGTGAGTAATGTCAGGGCACTGGTTGTGCAGATAATTCTTGTTTGTGGTTCTTGGAAGCTTTAAACAATTTTCTTTTTCTGTTGCTCAGACTTTTCTAGTTGTGGGTTTCTTAAATGTTTTAGGATGATGTCAGAACCGTAATATTTACTGCTTTTGTTAGCTTGCACCTGGATGTGCAAGGGGAAAGGGAAGCAAGGACTGCAGAACTCGAAGGATAGGAAAGGAGTTTGCCTTGTCAAAAGTGCAGTTCAAAGATCGTGAGGAATTTGGTGGCCTTAACATGGAATTGCCTTTATTGAAAACTGTTTCTGAAGGGAAGGGGCAAGTCCTCAATCTCCCTGCCCACTGCTGCTGTCAAAGTTGGTTTCTTTAGACCACAAACTATAGAGATTCATTATGCAGCTGGATACCATAGGCTTTGACAGATGTATTTTCATGAAGTGGATTTTCAGGACTACCCTTCCGCAAAAATTGCTGCTAATGACTGAAAGATTTAAAGAGCCACTCCAATTCAGTAGAACATTTCTGGGCTAGCAATAGCTACAGCTGTAAACAGAGGATCTGTAAGTCATCTATGATACAAGTGGCACATTCGAAGTTGCAATATGTTGCTGTCTTAATGTAAAGAGTTAATAAATTCTATATTTCTAATGAGTGTTGTGTGGCATTTATGTTCTTTTCTGAGTATTTATGCAAAACAGTTTTACTTCCTGGTAACGTGGGAACTTAAGTCACTATAACATAAAGAACTAGTTACTGCTGAGCTCTCACTTACCTGTTTTCTAACTTTTTTTTTTTTTTTTCCCCTTTAAACTAGCTTAGTGTTTCTCCTGTCTAGAGTAGGAGACATCATGCAGACTGAACTTGAAGTCAAGTCAGGGAGACTCAGGTAATTAAGGTAATTAACTGAAAAAAAATGAGTTTGTAAATTTGTAACAAATTGTGAGTTGACTTTGTATGTCTTTTCCTTTAGCAAAGAGACTTTAAATATAAGACAGAGTAGAAGAAGTTACTGTACTAGAACTGAAAATCACATTTAAGACTGTTCCAACATAGTCTTACAAATAAGCGTTCCTGATACATTTTCCATTATCTCTAGGTACATGAATTTACACAGGCATAAATGTCTATCTGAGTATTACATAGGCACAGTCATATTTTTGTTTGTTTTGTACAACTGATCGTGAAACCTGTTTGAGGTGCTTGACCTTAGAAGAAGACATCAGAAGCCACCCTTAAAAATAATGTCAGGTTTAGCATTACAGACCTTTATAAGAGCAAAACTATTTGTATGGAGAAGGTTAGAGAAGTAACAAAAGTGAGATGCAAGCAAAGGCTTTTCCCTTATTTGAACCTAGTTCCATTTTGACCTATTGTATTAGTCCTGTTAAGATGAAATTGTGCAAGCTTTGGGTTAATTAATGTGGTTATCATAATTTCTGGATATTTGCTCTGAGCTGCATTTGCTAGCTTGTATTGTCAGTAGGAAGCCTTCTGAAAGGAAAACTTTTAAATAACATGCACAGGTGTATATACATGCACAAACGTACACATATACACTGTAGCAGAAATGCTAAGTCACAGCAGTGATTGAGCACCTAATGGGAAGGCAGGGCCAACCCGATGGAGCTCAGGTGCATGTAATGTACCTGAGTGACCAGAAGGGTTGGGGTCAGGATTCATCCCTTCCCAGATCTCATTTAAGGGTTGGCTGTAGATCCCTGCCCACTTGAGGCCTTCAAAAGGTAAGAAGCTTGTTTTCTTTCTTTTTTATGTTCACAGCTGCTGCATTTGGGCTTGTCCTCATTTGCTGTAGCCAAAGACTTTGCCATACTGCTGCTATTGCTGTACTTTCCATCACATTAGAGCATTACACGTGCATACAAAATAGATGCATTTTAAATCTTTTAACTTCTATAAAAGTGTGTATATAGAGAGAACTTAAAATGTATGCAGTATTATATTCTTCAGTAGATGGAATAAGAAGCATTAGATGAAGGTATAAATGCGGGATTCTTAAGACCATCTTCACAATCAACTTGTGGGCTGATATGTCTCAATTTCCTGCTTCTGGATTTGATAGCTGGCAGTCAAACTGTAGTGGATAATGAAATCTCACAGTGATTCCATGTTAAATGCAAGTGTTTGCAGCCATGGGATTCTGAGATTTGGGGAAAGCAGCGAAGATTGATTGGGTTCTTGCTTAAGGCAAAACTGGCTTTTAAAGGGAAAGCCATTGGTGAGTCAAAAGCTAATAAGAAATATGATGAAATGATATTTCAATCATATCTAGCAAGCCAAATGGAATTGACTATTGTGTTATAAAGTTGAGTTTCAGAGCCTCATAGGTAACCGCTACTGGACAAAGTGGTAAACAAACCATTTCCTTCTTTGGAGAAAACAAATAGTACAAATTAGCAGTATGCATTACAGTGACTGAATAAGAGCATACATCTGTATGGCTATGAGACAGAGTGTTCCTTGATCACTTTGTAATTGCAGCATGCTTACAAAAACAGATGAATGAACGAGCTGATAGTGTTTAAGAAACCTCTATATACTCACCTCTTTTCTTTATGCTAGATATTATCTAGCTTGGTCTTTGATTCCATCTGTGGCAACGTTTGATAGTTTTTGGTGTTGTATTCCTAGACTACTGCCATTTTCTGCAAATGTGGGTTTCTGTGGTTTTTTTTTTTTTTTAATATATTAAATGCCAGCTATGTCAGCAGCAGTGACTGCTAATAGATAGTTCTGGCTGTAATGAATTAGGAACGAGACAGATATTCTTGGAGTGGTATGGAAATGAGTCTCTTAACTTTAGAATACTATTTTTTTTGAGCAGCAGTGTAAACCCAAATGGGTACTAGCACTGGGACAATGAATAGAAGATGCCACCTGGCTCAGTGCTGGGGTTAAGCTGCTCTCATTTCTTTCTTATATTTTCAGAAAGCTTTCTGTACAGTGTTTTCCTTTTTTTTTTTTTTCTGACAGGTCTGGGAAATGCTGAATTGGTTTGGATCAGTAGAGGCAGCTCAAGAAATCCACAGTTTGAAGTTAAGATTTAGTTCCTAGTGCTCAGAGCTAAGGACATTAATTCTTATTTAAGGACCTCATTTTCTTTTTTTTCATGCAATTTGTATGAAGACTAAGTTACAGAAATGGATTTCATCTTTCAAACTGTGGCAAAACATGGATGTTCTTCTCTGGCTTTGGACAAAGGCGTAGATAATCATTTTCAAAGATGCTGTTAAAATCAAACTGATATGCCAGTTCGTGTGTTTCTCAAATCTAGCTGCTATTTTTAGTATGTGCATAGCAGGTGTTGCTGCTGTTGTTTGTGTTGTGTTTAAGTTGCTCTGCATCCACTTGGGCTTCTCTTTGATTGTATGTAACAAACATTAAATAAATGCAGGCTGTCACAGAAAATGCATGATTGATGTGAAGGTGACCATTGAAAATTCTCAAAGCAAAGAGTCGTTGGGATTTTATTACAAGAAAAATCAATATTAGTTTTGCTAGCTCCTGGGCCAATACCAAAACTATGTTTTATATGTTTTAACTTTCCGTATGTCCTCTCCACTACTTGAAAGATTGATAAAAGTTTCTGACATATAGATAATATAAATGTAAATGGCTATAAGCAGTAAGAGGGCAAATGTGGTAATGCATTCCTGCTCTTCTTTGTTTTGCTTAGTGCTTCTCAAGAGTTGGACACTCCAGGATTTACTGAGTCTGCAAATTCTTGCTTGAGGAATGGAACAGATTTTAAGCAGTACTGAGGTATTTAAGGGAAGAGCCAGAAAACGCGTTAAGGTTTTTTAACTAAGATGAAGACAGAAGTCAACTATGAAACCTTTCTCAAGGTGTTAGTTACAATACCCTAGTAGTAGGTTGCTAGTTCCTGACTTTTTCAGGGGTGCTGAATGTGACATAATGGCTAGACAAACTAAGATTCTGTCAGTACTAGTGCTAAAGTAGCCTAATTCCTTATGGATTCTATACAGATTTGTGCCCAGCCTTAGCCTGCAAGCTCTAATTGGACTTGGGGTTCAGGGTTGCAATACTACTAGGTGGCTTGGCTGCAGATTCCCATGGATAATGTCTCTGTTACTTTCTTTGGAAACACGAATGAAATCTGTCCTTGGGCTACCTGTCTGTTTTAAATGGAACTGGTAAGCTATATTGATCTTAAAGAACTTTGCTTCCTTTCTAAAACTTGTTTGAATCAAGCGACAAGTGCAAAGTTATTAGGGATGCAGAGCCTGGTTCACAGCTGCCATGATGTTGCAAATTGCATTTCCTGTGGAAAACAACTCAAAACCCAAGTAAATTCTTGGAGAAAAGCCTAAGCATGATGGCTCTGCCTAACTGGATAATAAATCTCTATTTCCCCAATCTCTTTTTCCTGGTCTTTGCCTTCCTTTCTGTACAACTTGAGTTGGATTAAAGACGGAAGGGAGGAAAAAACGCATTCTCTTCCTGCCTGGCTAATTGCTTCTTTCTGGGAGAGGTAGGAAGTACAACTGTGGCATTGCTAGACAACGGAGACAAAGCTTGTGTCCTATTTCTGGAGCAACTGTTTTATTACTACAGCTAGAATCTGAATGGATATGTTGTCCTTGATTGGAGACACTTCTATTTTCAACTAAGAAAGGTGAACTCCACAAGCTTTACTTACCTTATTGATACAGGACACTGTAGGTTGGTGTCTTGCTAATGTTGGGCTGTATTTTATTCTCAAGGAGCAGCTCCTGAGTGTTTTCGCATCATAGTCTCTGCACTGTCCCATTATTTTTCTTTTCAGTGCAGTTTTGAATTGCATACTAATCAGCCTTCCTTGCAGACAAGATTTCACTGAGATAACTTTGCTTTAAGAATGGATAAAACGGAACTAATTATATATATATTTTTCCCCCCACACCAATGTGAATGAGCCCAGTCCTGAAGTGAGAGAAATTTGTATGAGGTCTCATGAGCAGCAGGAGCTTTGAGGGGCTCTAGTCTCTGCCCTGACTGCAGGTTGGTGATTGAGAACTACAGGCTGTATTGCTCTGGGTTGGAAATTGTGCAGGTGGATGTGTGCCAGTGCGTGCTACAAAACACAGGTATTGACCCAGCCATACCTGAGCAAATGCTATTGGACTAGGAGGCTGCTAAGAAATCTTGGGGGTTTTGAATATTGATTTGGATGATAAACTAGTTGTTTAAGCATAGCACTAAGAGTGAATGTTTCAGTACAGCTGTGCTGTTTGGCACTGCTGCTCCTGAAGAATGTCCATGCCATTACTAGTTCTGATTTGTTGCCATCCAGAATGTTTTCCTTTTTTTTTTCTCCTTTCTATTTCCCTGAAATGAACATAATAAAAAATGCAGAAATGTGACCTCAGGAGTCAAGATACAGACTCCAATAATTGTTCACTGTCTCCATCTTTATATTAGATTTTCTGAGGCTGTTTTTTCCTCTATTTGCTGGAAAAAAAAATCCATACAAATGAAATACAAGCACAGTCAGTAAATAGTAATGAAAAGGTAAATTCATTTTACAGACAAGCCAGTGCATGTAAGACATCATTTGGAATGATGGTGATGCTTTTTTTTGTTGCACAGATCGCAAAGCTATTACAGTCTTTCAAAATTAATATCTGGCTTTTAGGCTCTATAATGGTGTGTATGACCTCTTCTTACCCTTTGGCTATTGAGAAAAATGATACTGTTGTTTTAAAATACTAGACAGACATGAGATATGGAAGCATCAGCCTTATCCAGGAAAACATACCACTAGTTTGCATGGGATGGGTGAGTCATGGGTCTGTGGGTCACCTTACTGCACTGTAGAATGTGATAGGGCCACTACCTGGACAGATGTGTATGGAGTTGCCTGGGTCTGAGTTTTGGAGCTGTAGCTGCAACAGAGTGGGGAGGTGCAGAGAAATCTCCCTGGCTACTTCTTCCTCTTCTTTATAGGTTAGGTGTGGAACGGGGGCAGAAAATCTGCTTTGCTTTCCAGGTTGCTGTTTCAGCATCTGTGTATTGGGAAGGGCCACCTGCTAAGACATTACCCTGCTGAATTCCAGGACATTTCCTGTGTTTCCATCAGCAATAGAACATCTTTGTCCATAAGCCCTGTGGTAGTGTTCATCCACAGGCTGGACTATATCCAGTTTCTCATCACACACCAGCTGATGCTCTGTGTGCATGGCATATCTCAAAGATGTGACTTGACAGAGGTTTTAATTTTGGAGCAAGAGACTGATAATTTCTGTTTATGTGAGTTGATAATGATAGGGCAAGGGGGAATGGTTTTAAACTGAGGTAGAGGAGATTTAGGTTAGGTATTAAGAGGAAGTTCTTGACTCGGGGTGGTGACACACTGGAACAGGTTGTCCAAGGAGGTTGTGGATGCCCCATCCCTGAAGGCATTCATGGCCAGGCTGGATGTGGCTCTGGGCAACCTGATCTAGTGGTTGGCGACCCTGCACGTAGCAGTGGGGTTGAAACTAGGTGATCTTTGAGGTCCTTTTTGACCCAGGCCATTCTGTGATTCTATGAACCATAGAATTCCAAGAACTACTTGGTTATGTGATGTCTTGATGCTATTCTACCAGTGTAACTTCTTAGACGTTCTGGAGTTGTGTAAATTTTAAACTAGTGTGGATTTTATCAAGACTTAAAAGGTTAAGTATGAAGTCTGTAGATTTCTCGTGTACACAGAATCACAGAATGGCCAGGGTTGGAAGGGACCTCAAGGATCATGAATCTCCAACCCCCCTGCCACATGCAGGGCCACCAATCATCCCACCTAATGCTACACCAGGCTGCCCAGGGCCCCATCCAATCTGGCCTTGAACACCTCCAGGGATGGGGCATCCACAACCTCTCTGGGCAGCCTGTTCCAGTACCTCACCACTCTCTCTGTAAAGAATTTCCCCCTGACGTCCAACCTAAATCTCCCCTTCCTCAACTTAAAACCATTTCCCCTTGTCCTGCTGTCACTCACCCTTTCAAAGAGTTGATTCCCCTCCTCTTTGTACACTCCCTTTAGGTACTGGAAGGCTGCAATGAGGTCACCCCGCAGCCTTCTTTTCTCCAGGCTGAACAAGCCCAGCTCCTTCAGCCTGTCCTCATAGGGGAGGTGCTCCAGTCCCCTGATCATCTTCGTGGCCCTCCTCTGGACCCTCTCCAACAGCTCCCTGTCTTTTTTGTACTGGGGGCTCCAGACTTGGACACAGTACTCCAGATGGGGCCTCACAAGAGCAGAGTAGAGGGGGACAATCACCTCCCTGTCCCTGCTGGCCACCCCTCTTTTGATGGAGCCCAGGAACCCATGCCTCCATTCGGAGACCAGAAAAGTGTAAAAGCAAGTTGCACAGAAATGTGAGGGAAATTTTCTTTGGGATCTCTAGATTGTAATCTTAATTTAGGAATACACCAAGTCCTTAGCAGAAAATGGATTTGGTGCTCCTTGCAAAGCAGTGCTGTGCTTCAGTTGATGACTGCATCAAAGATTATAGGCTTATTTTATTTCATTTTTTCTAAGCTATGTCCCTGCACAGTAAATTGGCTTGCAGTAAAATGGGTTCTGCTGTCTGCTTCTTACCACGGCATTGCCACCACCTACAGTTGGAGCTCTGAGCTACGCATCCCATGATGTTTTCTGCCCCTGGAGTGAGTTCTCGACACGAGTCAGAGCTTTTCTTGGTGGGCATCAGGTTTTCTTGTGTGCTTTGCCAGTCTGGTTCCCTACAATAGAAAGTGACTGTTTCCTGCAATTAATTTTATTTGCTGTGAAAGAACAATGAGATGGATGCTGTGTTCTCTTCACTTCATCCTGGGATAATGGATTAGTCTCAATGCTTGACAGCGCGGCGTAAAGTAGAAACCTACGTGAGGATGGCTCTAGTAGAAAACTACATTTTGTGCAGCATACTGTAGTTTTTTTTCTTACACTTCATCTAATTCAGTGGATCCACCTAAGTTGGCTGCCTGGTCAAGGATTAATCCTTTCCAACAATTGCAAACTTCTCCATTTGTTTTGTTCACTCAGCTCCTAACATGGGTTGGTACTCAGGAAAAGGGATGAGAATTCAGAAGCGTGATCCCTTGTCAACAATAGGAACTTCTCGGTCTTGCTCAACAATAATAAGGCTGTTACTTGGTGGGGAAGAGGACTCTTGTTGACTTGGAAATTACTATCTTCTAAAAACATAAACCAGTGATCAATTGACAAGTCCCTAAGCCAGGTGTTTATTTACCTTGGTTTAGGGTGAAAGTTAACCATTTTATCTGGGGTTTGAGGGTGTGGTGATGTTGCATGTTATGGGAGGGTACTTCAGGATTCTAGGTTTGTTAGGTGCCTGGTGGGTATTGCATTCTGTAGTGAGAGGCCTTAAGCTTGAGGTACCAGGAGATCTTTGGAAATTCTGACATCTCTAAAAAGATAGGGCTCAAATATAAGTCTTCAGAACCTTAGACATAACACAAATGGGCTAATTCTGTGAAATTATAGGTAACACATGAATTATGAGGAAGATGTGATTGGAGAGGGAGTGCATTCATAGCCTCTGTGGAATAACTTGCTGCTCAGAATATGCTGTATTCAAGCCCAGCTCAATCATTTCTTTGTTACCACCTCAATATTTTTTGGAGTAGTGATCATCTCTTCAAGTACCACCAGGGCCAAACTTTAGGTTACTTTTAACTGAAGGGTCTTGTCCCTCACAGAGCTCTGCATATGTTTCAGTCAGGACGTGCTTGCTCTCTTGCTTGTCGATGTAGAAATGTGTTGTGTTTCAAAGGAGCTCAAAATAAACCCTGAAGTTGGCAACAGCGTTTGTCTTAGATTCTGCTTCTCCCTCAAAATGACATGTACTCATTTATCTCTTTATGAAAACTTCTAGGGAGTTGATAATCAGTGCTGTCTGAAGATCAGGGTTTCTAGTTTCTGTAGATCTACTGATTTCTGGTCCTTAGCTTACGTGGGCAAGGTGATTTACTGCAGTGTGAGCAGAAGTTTTGGAAGCATAATGAGAGGGATGGAATGGCTTGGTAAAAATTGTGCTAAGAATTAAGACTGAGAACTACCTTTTAACCAAGAATGTCATTGCTTTATTGCTGTACAGTGTATAGACAAGTTTAAGATTTAATAGGTATGTGCTCACTAGCAAGTACTCACCAGCAGCCTGTCTTAATTGGTTCAGGAGGTGCTGTTTCCAATAGCCAAATTTAGGGCATGCTGCTACTTTTGTCAAATTGTTATTTTACGTAATGAGCTTCTGTCATAACTACACTTCTGTCAAATGAACTTTATATCCTTTTCAGATTCATATATTCCTCACTTTGGGTCCTTTTCAGATATTATGTCTTTTAACAGGACACTACCAATGAGTGTCTGGCATTCTTTTTTTTCTATAACATAAATATACATACACACTTCTGGTTTCAAATGCAGCTTATTGATTTCTATTTGACACAACCAGCAGTGTGTGAAGTACCCAAATAGTGCAGAATTCACTGCAAAATCTAAGCCACAAAACTGTGAAAAATGGCTTACTACTTTGAACCCTTTGTGGTTCATGACAGACAAACTGTCAAACTCCTGGTATGAAATGACCAGACTTCTGCTTTCATGTCTTCCCTCATTGCTTGGCAAACAGATGTCACTGTGGTTCTTCACAAAGATGGACTCTAGCAAGTAAAACTCTCAGCCAATTACCACCTTGGGCAAAACAGTCTCAACTAAGGGAGACTGATGTAATTTATTGTCTGTTACTAACAGACTAGACTAGTGAGAGATAAAGCATACTACGTAGGTTGCTCCGAAAGTAATACCTCCTATATATTTCTATGGAAGCTATAATGGGTACGTAGAGCATAATAACACTGTTTGATAGAGCAAATTCTCAGCTACAGAATGCCATTTTTTTTTTTTTTTTTAGAATAAACGTCATATTAGCTATGCATTTTTCCATTAGGGAATGTTAGAATGAAGCTGGCAATCAAAAATATTCCTTAAAGCTAAGCACAGAGTTCTACTGCATGGGCAGAAAGTCAGCACGCAGCAAGCTTTTGGTCAAAAGTGTGCTCAGGCTGCAGCCAGAGAACACAGAAGCAGACTCAGACTCTACAGGTGATTTCTGAACTGAAATAACTGTTGTGAGTAAACTATTGAAAGTTCAGTCAGGATGAACAGAGCCCAGCAAGACCAGGTTTTGGGGGATGTGCACAGGGCTATGCAGAGCTCAGGAACACTGGCAGAGTTTAACTTGTGTCAGTTCATCTTGCAGTAACCTCTTGTCTCCAGAGAGCTGGAGGTCATACGTTACATGTGTGAATGCTTCGGCAAATTTTTCCTTTACAGTTTGACTCTTCAGAGGGAAGAGAAGAAAGCTCCCTGCAGTGCTACAGTCTGGATTTTGGTTAGGCTTAGATTAGCATGGTAGCAGAGTGAATGTACACTACTGCCTGCATTTGTGGCCAGAAATCTGTTCTGGGCGTTCAGACCTTTCTGTTCTCCTTTAAGAGCATGAGATGTTCAATTATTGTTGGTGGCTCTTTGAAATCCTTTTGTTATGATACAGTTATCTATTCTTAAAGTTTCTTTTATTCATAATCTTATGTGTTGGAAGGAAAGTAGGGTCAGTCACACTTTGAGAATTCCCCTGCGCACCGTCTCTTGTAACTAACTAACCTGGATCCTTTGTTCTAAGACACATTTGTGGGCTTTCTGCAACTTATATTAGTGAGTAATAAACTAATGATCAACTACTGTGGGGCACATAGTGTCTCTGCTGCTTTCGCATGCCCTTGAAAACTATTGGAAAAGAGCTGGTGTTTTACAGCATGCAGCTAGGGGCCAGTACCAGCTCACGTTTGCATTTTGCCTGACAAGCATATTTCTCAGCAGCGCCCTAAAGCAATAGCAGCTCATCTATATTGTGCACTATTTGCATACTCTAACGAGATGGGCTATAATTGGCCTTCATTGATTTTGTTTTCATTGAGCTAAAATAGAGTCAGAGCTTCTTAGGCAAGAAGAGCTGATTGATTTGTGGTAGGATTCAGGACTATTCAGTTGAAGAAATAATTAATTATGTTCTTATTTAGTAATTGTCAGGGTTTAAGTTTGCTCTTACCATTCAAGATAGTCCTGCTGAATTTTATCTCTAGGCTGAATTGCTCTTCTTAAAAGCTGGGATAAAATGCCAGCACACATAATGTAGTTCACAGGAAACAACGCTTATTTCCTTCTCTACCCCTTCATTACCACTTCTTATCCCTGCACATCCTCCCCACTAACCCATATGCATACAGTTCTTCTTTCTTCATGTTAATTGATCAGCTTTGTTCCTGGCAATTTTCTTTTAGGACAGTTCCAGGAAAACACCTTCTTAACCAGAAGTTGGAAAACATAAGGAATATAATTGCTTTCTTTGGAAAAAGTGAATGATAGCATGCTGCTAGGATTTTTTTTTTCTAATTTTGAGGCAAACATTTGCCCGAGTGAAATGCTTCCTCATACTGAGCGTGAATGTGGAACAAATAGGCTTAGCTCAGGCATGGGGATTGTTGATTATATGCTGTTACACACTTGTGAAACTGATACTGGATGTGTATGGGAGTGAGTTGTAGTTTTGCTGAAATGGGCATGGTAGATGTGGGTTTTTTTTGGTTTTTTTTTTTTTTTTTTTAAGTTGTGGTTTTCTTACAAAGTATCTATTAATTAAAACTTAGCAGTGTGCCTCTGGGCAGACAGTGCTGTGTGGCAGAGGCAGATTTTATGAGCTATTGCCTTAGAGTTGAAAGCAAGGCTGCAGTGGCTGTGTACAGCAGAGCTAGCAATGGCAGATATGTAACTTAGATGATAATTAGTACATCTTCTCATCTTTTCCTAGCAGCATAGTATGGTGGCAACATTTCTTCTTATAAAGTGGTGAATCTTACTGCAAATATGACATTACATTATAATGAATTGAATCCAAGCCCTTTCTTTTCTACTGCCAGGAAAGCAGAGCTCAGTAAATGCCTTTCACCAAGCTAGTAAATGACAAAGAAACTTCCTGGGCAAACAACAACCAAATGTAAGAGATTGTGCTTTGTAAAAAAAAAAAAAAAAAAAAAAAAAAAAAAAAATCTTAAATAGATGGCTTATCCACCAGCTTCACTGGATGCGGGGAGCCTCAGTAGGTGCACTGGCCTCAGTTGCCAATAGTAAGTAGGACACAACCCCGGAGTGGCTTCAAGTCCTTCAGAAAATGCGAGTTGTAAGGATGGGAAAACCAAGACAGAAGAGTGCTGGGAAAATAATAGCTCTGCTTTTTGCTGAGGAGGCAAAGTCTAAGTGCAGTGGGCTAATTCCTGCCCCCTTACCACTTACTGTACTGGAACTGCTGCAACTTTTGCTGCCTCTGGCACACACGGGCAGGGCTGCTCTTCATACAAGTCAGTGCCTCCTCAACTTGGGTATATTCAGTTGGATGCTTTGTTTTCCAAGAATGCTACCTCTTTGCACTTGCATTGGTGAAAATCTTGTAGGAACTGGGATGAAAAACTGCAACGTTGCTTTTTTTCTGAGCTTCTCAGAAACGGAAGAATTTAACTTGGAAGTTCTGTACCACATTAAAGTTTCTCTTTTCTTGTCCTTGTGTTTCCAAGAAAAATGAGGCAAAAAAGCATTTCATGATTGTTTCCACTCATCAGGTTTTGTAGGAAAAAAGAGTATGAAGAGACAGAAGGAAAGCAGATTCTGAGATTTGGTTGCGATAATTTTATTTGATTTCAGATAACTTTTTTTTTCAAAATCAGAATGAAAACCAAGCTTTTTTTTTTTTTTCAAAATCATCTTTTTCAACATCAGTATGGTGATAGATGCTGACCAGCTCATTCCCTTCAACTGGACCATCTCATTACATCATCAGAGTTATTCTTTTTTTTTTTTTTGACCATGGCTATTCTCTAAACAGATGGTCCTATTTTGAGAATTTGAGGTCACAGGCTTTACTGCTTTCCATAGAGTTGCCTTTTATCTTATCTTTGTTGCTGAACTGTTTTGAGGAGCAGTGATGAGTTGCGTGCAGTCTTTCTTTGCCAACTTGAAGTGATTCATCAGAGTACCATTTTATTATCAAAAGAAATGGCTGTATGTTAGGAAAAAGTGGTAAGCGTCACCTTGTGTCTGAGTATTTTCTTGTAGAGAATTAAGTTGTGTGTACCTCCTGGGACTTCCATGTCATCTGCATCCCCATCTTGCTATTCTCTTTGCATCAGAGATCACAGGCCAGTTCAGAGCAAGGAAAATAAGAATTGGGATGTTTTGCACCTGTGTTTTATAGCCTTCACATAGAATCAGCAGGTAACTGGGTGGCATTTTTTGCCTATGCTCAAGACATCTTTTTTTCATTTAATATGTGAATCTGTTGATTTGGACTCGTGGACACTGCCTTATAACAGTGTTAGCGCTTAACACAGAGCAGTGTTGTGAACTGTTGAACCTGATTCCCAAGAGTTTGATACGTTTTTCCCTTTGCTTTCACTGAAAACAGGACCAGGCCATAAATCTGCTTAAGATTTAACATGTGTATTACAGACATCTGAAACTGTAGGGCTTTGGATGGATGGGAGCTTCAAAGACTTGTCACTTGTGCTAGACCGGTTGCCTTTAACAATGAGGAGTTTTTTATGCTGCTGTGCGCTGGATAATGAACGATCAGCTTAGCAGAAGATGAGCAGCTTGGGGGTTGTACGGATTATTGGACTGCATACTGTGGAGCTTCAGCTATTGCACTGTAAAGATAACAAATGATTAATTGATCTCATACTTTGTACTTATCTTAATTGGTAGCAGTGCTTTGGCCCCACTGGCTACTGAAGCAGCTTACGCTTAGACAATGCTCTCTGAGGGGAGAGAAAAGGAAAAGTCAAGTTGCATGGGATAGGGAACAGAAAGTGCCACCAGACAGTTTTCTCACTGGCTCGTGTTACTGTTGTGGGTAAAATGGGAAGGAGAGTGCTGGAAAAGGGGAGTTTCCAGGTCCAAGGGGAGCACTGGCAAATGTGTGGCTCTAAAGCTGTGTGCAGCAAGGGAGTGTCACAAACAAACTTTGTCCTAACAGTCTGACAGAAACCTTGAAACGTTTATTTCACAAAATGGAAGGGAAAAGTTCTTAAAGTCTACAATATAAGTTAGTGTAGATCAACAGCTGGTTCCCTGTCGTTCCTATAATGAAATGACCCTATAATGATAATATATATAATGAGTGTCTAGATAAACTGGTGGAATAGATGCTTTTTGGGTTGTTCACCTGTCACCTTGGCAAGTTGTATCTTTGCTTAGATGGGGGCAGTAGTTACGTACAGGGGTAAAACTCTTTCTTTTGCTGATACTTCTCAAAAGTTTGGAATGAGGCTGAAGTAAAAGTAGTTAAACTACACTTCAAAAATGAAAATGTGGAAATAATGTTGTGGATGTATGGTTGGATGGGTGGAGTATTAACTTGCCAGTACTCTTTATGACTGGGTTGCTGACACAGACAGAACCCCCTAGAGCAAAGTACAGCTTTTAACCAGATATGCTGCCCAATTTTGAAAAGGGCAGGCATCTGTCATTAGTGGCCTGCAGATGTGAAATTCTGTCAGGGGGAAAACAAGTCAATTCTCTAATGTGCTGTTTCTGGTTTTGCAACTTTGAAATAATTGCTATTACAAGAGTTGAAACAGATACAAATGAGTGTGCTGTGGTGTTAGCAAATGGAGGGTATGTTAATCTTGGTGTGAAGAGTCTCAGTATGTTAATAATGATCAAATGAAATTGCACATTAATAACAATCATAAGTCATATTGAATGTCCACAGCACTTTCTGCCCAGATGCTCTGAAATGTTTTATGAACCTTGGGAAATCACAACTAGATAAGGTAAGCAACATTGTCCACCATAGACAGTGGGGTGGGGAAGGGGGGGGGAGGAGAGAGTGAAATTAGGAATTAGTAAGACTTGGCTCAGTTCACCAGTTTTTCCTTGAGCGGAACTGGAATTTTGTCACTTGGTCTTGTGCAGTGGTTTTTCTGTTCATTGATATTGCAAGACAGCAGGTCCCTTCTGGGTTAACAGCAGTTGGAGAACTGCAGCAAAACTTACTAGTTCTGCCTACCACCTTTGATGGTAATGAGCAGTTTCTTCTTTATACAGTTTTTGGCACTCAGGATGCCCTCAGAAGATAGCAAGTACTGTATATTTCATAGAAGTAAGGTATGAAAAATTTTTAAGTTTTTTTTTTCTTAATTTGTTTCTATTTCAATTAACTTTTTTTTTAAAGTGCACGTCTTGTCTCATAAAATGATGAACACTTTCCAATTTATTGAAACAGTTGTTCTATAAAAGAGCAATATGCTTGAGCAACTCCTTGTACTGATACATCATCATCAACCTTAGTAATGAGTGGGAGAGAGAGATAGGGATGTTTTTGGCTCCATTGAAAACATTTGTAGATTCTATCTGGAACAGATTTTATTAAAATTGCAACAAACTTTATAAAGCTCAGTATACGCTTCATTAAGGGAACATTACCTTACAATTATGATTAATTAGATTAAACTTATGAAAGTATGTTATTTGTTCAAATCAAAAGGGTGGTGGGGAAGAATGATGGATGATGAAAGAGTGTGATAAATGAAGAAAGCAGCTGAACTAAATTGAATGTGTATTCATCCGTTTTCACTTCATAACTAATGATAAATTGAGCATGTCACATTTAACAATACATGTCTGAGCTTAAACACAGTCCCAGCTCCTGTGCTCTAATGTCTTTTGTCAGGTAGCTGCATCCAGGGGACGTGATATTTTGTTTGGAGAAACCTACACAGTTCATTATCAATCTGTGCCTGCAACTGAAATCACAGATGAAAGCTCTTGCTCTCTTGAAATAAAATCATGGAACTCTCAATTAGGACAGAGTTGTCTAGGAAGCACAGTCTGACTGTGATGTGTTAATTTGACTTGAAAAGCGAGTGATGTATTGAAAATTGTGCATTGTTGACAGAATACAGTTCGGGATAATTGCGAACTTGAATGAGCTTGCAAGGGTCAGAGTCTAACTCAGTGTCTCACAGTCCCTTGCAGCCACTTGTGGAAGATGCTGTTTAGCATCAACTGAAATTGTTGTCAGAATTTGGTCCCCGGGGACTCTGTGTGGGCAATGACCATGCCTAGATGAGGAATAGTTCCACAGACTTCTGAACTCATACCACATTTTCTTGGCTAACCATTTTATCTTTCTGCAGGTAATCTGGAAAACAATCTTTCCAGTGGCAATCAGCAGTTCTGCTTCTCTTCTTGGTTGTGATAGATGTGAAGCAAGATGACAGCAGTGAGTGAGTACTGAGGATCTTAGTTTTGTTTTTATCAAAAACAAAGGAAAACATTTTATTCAGGAATCGCTAAAAGCTTTGCCAACATTTTGTACCAACAATGTTATTTTAGCTGACTTGGCTCTTCCATTCCTGTTCCAAAGCTATTTGAACATTTTAGGCTGAAGTCAGTAATGATGGATTGAGCTATACTGAGCCACACCACAAACAAATTTTGGGCAGCATTTCCAGAAATAGTTCAACTGTGATCCTACAAATACTTGTGTGCTGTAGACCACAGAACTGAGAAAAGGTTGCTGTATAGTTTAAGATGTAACGAAGACCAATTGCAGAAGGAACCAGGTGCATGAAATAATAACAAAAAATACTCCAAAACCAAAATGGAAACAAGTCCTTCATCTCTTTATGCCCTGGGCATGAAGGGATATGCTCTGATTGAATAATGTTTAGATCCCCAGTTACAATCACTGGCATAAATGACATGTATAATTGGTAGCCAAGGGCTGCAGGTGAAAGGTAGTCTCATGTCTTTCTCTGGTAATTAGAAGAGAGTTTCTTGTTGATTGTTTGCTATTGCTTTAGAGAATACAGAATCAGAGGCCTTCTTTTATTCTCCATGCAGTTCTGTCTCCTCCGTTGGCAGTAAAATTTCTCCGTTCACAGAAAAATGCTGTGCCCTAACCTTGTCCCTTCCTGGGAGCATTCCGTGGAGTGTGGATAACAATTTCGTTACTTGTCCACAACCCACCCCAACCTGTGAGTGACCTCCCATGTGGTCACCACACAATTGTCATACTGAAGATTTGAGGGTGTGGGAAGTGTTGAGCACAGAAATACGTTCTGGCCAGTTCCACATTGGTGATCAGTTCAGGCCTGGTGTTGTCAGTCTGTATGTATGAAATCTCTGGGAGGATGCCTAGGATTTCCTGAATGAGCTTGTTTCTCATTCTTGTTTCCTTAAAAAGTTTTTGTTTTTTTTTTTTTTTTTTTTTTTTTCTCCTTGGAAGGTTGACTGAACAAAGTCCAGACCTGCTAAAGAAGAAGTGTTGCGGGAGACTCTGATCCCAAAATGTTTTTCCATGGTTCCCGTGGTATGACTGCAAGAAAGATATAGCCCCATCTGCCATCAGCCCCTATCAGCAAGCAGTAATAGCTACTGTGTTCTTTTGCTTTTAGTCCATGTGAGCTTTGCCAGTCTGGAAACTTGTTTCAGTTTTTTCCTGCCTTCTCGTTATACAGTACATCACTAGCATGTTTCTAAGGCGAGGTGTGGTGATGTTCTCTAGCTGGACTTGACTGACATGAGTGAACGCTCCTCAGATTGTGTCTGAAGCAGCAATGGACAAAGAAAATTGCCCCTCCCTGCAAATTGGTCTTGCAGCAGCATGAGCAGCAACATCCCATTTAAGATGTGAGTGTGTTGAGCCATCCTATAAAGGGTTTGCAGTACAGAAACAGTGGTAGCATGTGTAGCTACATTAGTATTAGTAGTGTATTTACATAATGTAGCATATACATTTAACTTCGTATCTTTTAAGTATGATATGAACACTGGTTATTAAGTCAACAAGCACTTCAGAAAGTGTTAATGTTTTTGAGCCCTTAATTCAGGAGTTGACCAAACCTAATTAGCATATGATGCTATACATAAGCATGGATGTCAAACAGGTTCTGAAGAATTATACAATTTCAAAAAAGCTTGGTGAAACTTAACTCTACCAGCCTCTCTAAAGTCAGTAAGAGAAAGTCAGGAATTGGTGTGTGAATAAAACTTGGGAAAACAAAACAGAAAACAACAGCAACAAGAACAAAAAAAACCCTTCAAAATAATGAGTAGCGAACTGAAATGCTGAACTTGTCAACCACTTTTAGAAATGTTCTAACTTCCCTTGACTCATGCAAGTGCTTTAAATAGCTGTACTAATGCTCCTCTGTGGCCTCAGATAGCTGAATGCTTTGTAGTTAGATTTCAGGCATCACACTTGGCATGGATGTAAAGGTGCTTCTGTGAAGTCTTCTCAACTTTTCCTTCATCTGTCCAGCAGGAATGTTGTAAAATGTTTTAGTCTGTCTAACTGATGAGTGCAGTAGAGGATTTCTCATTGTGTAGAGAAGAAATATATTTACACCTGTAATCACGACCCATAAAATACAACCTGACTATCTTGAACTGCTGAAGTCTTATCCTTTGTGAAGGCTGTGGAAGCACATGGCATTGAATTTGCTCTAGCAATCAGGTTAATAGAAGAAGGATTCTGTTTAAATGACAGTGTAATGAAGTAACTGCATCACTGAACTGCGGAACTACTGGCAACAAAATTTTAAGGAATTTAATGCAAGTCTCATGCAAAGTAGCAGGTTTTTTTATCCTTGTGTTCTTGTTTGAATGCAGCTGCATATTTTGTTGTTGTTGTAGTTGACATGTGAAGTGCACAATTTGTGCCTATCCTTGGCTGTTATTGGCAATGCTTCTCAAACAATTGTTTATGGCTGCTGCAGAAATATTTGGCTGCTACCTGACTGAGGGGGGATTGTTTGAAAAATGATCTGTGCTGTGAATATATTAAAGGCTCCAGGAAACAGAGTTATGTGAACCATGCGACTATTTTAGCCATCTCTAGCTGTGGTATCTCAGTAGCTGGCTTTTGCTATGAAGTTAGATTTGGGTGAGAATGGAGGATGTGAAGCGTTTGGAAATATTCCCATGGGCTTTTTGGTTTTCTGTCCTTATTGCGATGAACTTGCATTTGTGTGTTGTCACTTCTACAAGCCCCTTTTCTGCCAGCTCCACCCTGCTTCAGCTGCTGTGTTCCCCTGTAGGAGAGGAGGAGTTGATTGAGCAAGATGAGAAGGTGACTCTTCTGGAGGAAATGCTACAGACAGTTCAGTTCTACTGAGGATAACACTTCTTTGACATGCTACCATTTAGAGTGTCACAGTTCGAGACTCCTTGAAAGAAGATAATACTTTCTTAGACTTTCCGGATGTATGCATGTCTTTGCAGCATGAGCACCAATAAAATGAAGATACTGGGAGTTATTCCTTTCTTAAAAGGTAGTCTTTCATCCTTAGAAAGGCCACCCTTCCCCCATTCACGGTAGAAGCAGAAGGTAGAGAGGAGGCATGGGTGCAGGAATCATTAAAGTGAAATGTGAGTCATGTTCATTAAAGGCAAGCTAGCAGAATGTCTGATATTAGTGGCTACGTAATGATTAGAGCTTCCTGTAATAATGATGATGGCGATTCAACTATATGAATTGAACATTCATTCTAAGTTAATTCACATCCTTTTAACTAATAAGTTATTTAAGGGAACAAAAAAGAAGCCTTTTTTAGCTGGCAACTTGAATAGACTGGAATAACACTGAGATAGCAATCCTCCCTCTGCAGTAGGGGCATTTGAGCACTAATTTGTCTGAACTTTATACTGAAGGCGTAGTTGTATTTGTTTAGCAATCACTGATCTCTGCTAAATAAGAAACCTTCTTCCTGTTGGAACTTATAGATGTGTTCACTACTAGTATGTTCCTAGTCAAGATTATAATAAAGAACCTTGCTCTAGTGTGAGACTATTAAAAAGAACTACAGTTTTTGGCATTCTGAGGCATGGCAGGGAGATGAGTGATTTGTTGTTTGCCATATAATTATTTACCATCTCAATTTTGAGCAAGAAACCATGCTCTACAAATATTACTCATCTATGAGGTGTGGAGAAGAAAATAATTGCTTCTTGTATATAGGAAAGATAAACTTAGAATAGTGAGGTGTAAAGGAGAGCAAAATGGTTTAAGCCAAATCGTGAAAGAAAGCTTTGGAAGTGGTAGCTTTGCAGTAGTCTCTCAGCAAGGAGGAAAACCTGTGGTTAAAGCTGTTTAAAGGTAGCCTGGATGGGGGGAAAGTGGAGGGGAAGCAGATAAAGTGCCCTAATGAATGGGTGAGTGGATGCACTAGGATAATCAGTCTCTTGTGCTTGTAGTTTTGCTCATTCTGGAGATCTGGATCCGTTAGTAAACTGAAGATCTTAGAAGTTGTCCCACTCAAGTCAACATCTGGATGTTTGCAATTTCGCCTGAACAATTTAAGAAAGTTAATAAGGTAAGTGTTCTCATCAGTTTATAAAATGCTTAGTTGGCATAGGTACATCAAAGAAAATTGTTAGTGTAATTAGATATAAGCACTGTATAGAAAACTGTGGTGTTTGAGCATTCTAAACTTCTCAGATGCAACAATTGAATTAGTATTACAATTTTCCATTTTAGTATTACATGTATTAAAGTACTTCTTGCATTGCTGTACACAACAAGATTACTCATCAAAACCTTGGCTCTAAACACTGCTGAAATTTGGAGGAATTCCAAATTATGCTGTGAAGTGAGAGGTTCAAACTGAACTTCAGATTAATATAATTTGGCATGAATCTGGATGATATATTCTAACGCCTTCATACATTCAACTTGATTCATTTAGGTTCTAATATTTGAAAGCATTTTCAGATTTATTTGTGCAGAACCGCGAAACTGCAGGAATTGAGAAGAACTTTCCATAAACTATTTCTCAGCTTGTTGTCTTGTTTTTGACATTCAGTCTTACCTGCAAAGCTCTGTCAGTATCTTCTGGAATCATTGCACGTATTTGTTGTATTGTGTGTTAATCACGTCAGAATGAATATACAGTTATTTGAGATGCAATTCTGACTGGTTGGAGGAATGATTCCTTTTGGATGCTAACAAATTCTTGAGGAGGAGAGTTGAGGAGGGCTTGCTGGAGAGTGGTTTGCCTGAGTGCCCTGCAGGCTTGAGGAGCTGTCCAGTATTGTTTTCTGGGTGTAATTTGCAAATTTGATTTGAAAGAATTTTTTTCTTCCTTTAAGATGAGAACTTTTCTGGTTTTCAGTGGAAGAGGTTTGGTTCTTCAGAGGTGCAAGAAGCCCTTATTGCATTAAAAGACCCTCTGGAATAGCAGTATTGGAATACACTCAAGATCAGGCTAGGACAACTTTTTAATTCTTTGTTCATCTGTGTCAGTTAAATTTTTTTTGTTGTTGTACTGAAGATGAGATTCCCACTTCAGAGTATAACTCATTTGGAATCATCTGAGAGAAAAAGTAACTTGAAATTTCCTTAAGCAAGAAAACAAATCACAGAATCATAGAATGGCCTGGGTTGAAAGGGACCACAATGACCATTGAGTTTCAGCCCCCCTGTTATGTGCAGGATGACCAATCACTAGACCAGGCTGCCCAGAGCCACATCCAGCCTGGCCTTGAATGCCTCCAGGGCATCCACCAACCTCCTTGGGCAACCTGTTCCAGTGTGTCACCACCCCCTGAGTGAAAAACTTCCTCCTAATATCTAACCTAAACCTCCCCTATCTCAGTTTAAAACCATTCTCCCTTATCCTATCACTATCCACCTTGTAAACAGCAGTTCCCCCTCCTGTTTCTATGCTCCCTTCAAGTACTGAAGGCCACAAGAAGATCTCCCTGGAGCCTTCTCTTCTCCAAGCTAAACCATCCCAATTCCCTCAACCTTTCCTCATAGGAGAGCTGCTCCAGCCCTCTGATTATCTCAGTGGCCCTCCTCTGGACCTGCTCCAAGAGCTCCACATCCTTACTGTACTGGGGGCTACAGGCCTGGATGCAGTACTGCAGGTGGAGTCTTGCAAGAGATGAGTAGAGGGGACAGTCACCTCCTCCCTGCTGGCCACCCCTTTTTTAATGCAGCCTGGAACAACACTCTAAAGATGATATTGCTTATCAACAGCAAGTGATTTTGAGTCAGAGGCCTTTGAAAGAAGAACTTTTTTTCCTTTTTCACAGAATCACAGAATCACAGAATCACTAAGGTTGGAAAAGACCTATAAAATCATCCAGTCCAACCATCCACCTATCACCAATAGTTCTCACTAAACCATGTCCCTCAACACAAAATCCAATCGTTCTTTGAACACCTCCAGGGTCGGTGACTCCACCACCTCCCTGGGCAGCCCATTCCAGTGCTTGACCACTCTTTCAGAGAAGTAGTATTTCCTAATATCCAGCCTGAATCTTCCCTGGCGCAGCTTGAAACCATTCCCCTTTGTCCTATCACCAGTTACACGAGAGAAGAGGCCGACCCCCAGCTGGCTACAACCCCCCCTCAGGTAGTTATAGAGAGTAATAAGGTCTCCCCTGAGCCTTCTCTTCTCCAGACTGAACAATCCCAGCTCCCTCAGCCGCTCCTCATAAGGCCTGTGCTCCAGACCCCTCACCAGTTTTGTTGCCCTTCTTTGAACACGCTCCAGGGCCTCAATGTCTTTCTTGCAGTGAGGGGCCCAGAACTGGACACAGTACTCAAGGTGCGGCCTCACCAGTGCTGAGTACAGGGGGACAATTACTTCCCTACTCCTGCTGGTCACACTACTTCTGATACAAGCCAGGATGCCATTGGCCTTCTTGGCCACCCAGGCACACTGCTGGCTCATGTTTAGCCGAGTGTCAACCAACACCCCCAGGTCCATTTCCTCTACACAGTCTTCCAGCCACTCCGCCCCAAGCCTGTAGCGTTGCTTGGGGTTGTTGTGGCCAAAGTGTAGGACCCGGCATTTGGTCTTATTAAACCTCATCCCATTGGCTTCAGCCCAGCTATCCAGCCTGTCCAAATCCCTCTGTAGGGCCTCGCTACCCCCAGGCAGATCGACGCTTCCAGCCAACTTAGTGTCATCTGCAAACTTACTGAGGGTGCACTCAATGCCCTCATCCAGGTCATCAATGAAGATATTGAAGAGGACAGGCCCCAGCACCGACCCCTGGGGAACCCCACTCGTGACCGGTCGCCAGCTGGATTTGGCTCCATTGACCACCACTCTCTGGGCCCGGCCCTCCAGCCAGTTCCTTACCCAGCCAAGAGTGTACCTGTCCAAGCCACGGACTGCCAGCTTCCGCAGGAGAAGACTGTGGGAGACAGTGTCAAAGGCTTTGCTGAAGTCAAGGTAGACCACATCAACAGCCTTTCCCTCATCCACCAGGCGGGTCACTAGATCATAGAAGGAGATCAGGTTGGTCAAGCAGGACCTACCCTTCGTGAACCCATGCTGGCTAGGCCTGATCCCCCGGTTGTCCCGCACTTGCCGCGTGATCTCCCTCAAGACAATCTGTTCCATAACCTTCCCTGTCACCGAGGTCAGGCTAACAGGCCTGTAGTTCCCCGGGTCCTCCTTACAGCCCTTCTTGTAGATGGGAGTCACATTGGCAAGCTTCCAGTCTTCCGGTACTTCACTTTTGATCTTTAAATAAATTTTGTTCACCTGAGTTGACCATGGACTGTGTCTCTATAATAGTTTTTGCATAGCTTCTGCCATAATTTCTGTTAAGATACTAATTTTATTAGATTTAAATTGATTATCTGAGTGGATTGCATATGTTTAGACATGGGTTTGGAAGACACAATGTACTGGACTGAGGGCTCAGCATAGTTTATAATCTTGATGTAAAATCTGGCAGACTTCATAACGTGTGGACGAGTGGTGGAGTCTAAGTTGTACTTTGTGAAGTACAAAGATCTAGTAGCGTGCTGAGCAGTTTTGAATTTCTTGTGAGGCTTACCTGTTCTGATTGTAAGCCATACCACTTCCCTTAGAAGTTTAGTGTGCTTTCAAATTCTTCACTCATGGCAAGACCCATAGTTATTGCGGACCATGACAGAAACATTGAAGAATACTGAGTATTCCAACTTAAACTATAAATGAATTTTTGAATATGTGGCAGGAATATGTGTTGCCTAGAGCTTTCTTGTTTCCATGGAAGATAGCTAGATGTTAAGAAATGTGTTTGTATTCAGAATTAAAATGATAAAAAATAATATTCATGGACTCTAATTAGTGATCTTTTTTGGTTTATTTTTTTTTTCTTTTGCCAACAAGTACTGCGTTCTGATAAAGTTGCAGTTTGATTAACCTTACTTTTAGTGGTATTCAGAAACCTGTCTTCTGCAGAAGGTGATTGTATCTATTGTCTCTACAGTGCTGTAACCACTGGTGTTTGCTATTATCTTTTCATACCGAATATGAAAACTGCATCCAGCTTTACTGTGAAATTCACAAAGAACTCAGCTTTTGGGCAGTTGTTAAAATAGTTTTTTATCCTTCCAGTCTGATCATCCACTCATCCGAATGTTAGCTCTATGGGGAATCACTTGAAAAAAGCTTATTTCCCCTTCCTCTACTGCCTCTCCCAATACTCTCCTTTCCTTCTACCTCCTTCTCTTAACCTCATCTAGATACCTATTAGCTTGCTCTTTCAATAACACTGCTCTGGCTTCCATGAAAGTGCTTTTTAATGTAGGAGATGTACTTCAGCCATAACACCAGGGTCACATTCTGAGTAACATTTTATGGGATTGATTAAACTTTAACACCATAACTGTTGACTTTATAGGCCAAGGAAGAGACTCTGAGTGCTAAGCTCTGGATAATTTGTGCTTCACAATTTTTTAAAATCAAATAGATATAAGAGTTTAATGTATTTGATAAAGTAGCCCTCTATTTTTTTCCCTGTGTCTCCTATTTTAAAAGACCCCCAACATTTAACATGAAATAAAGTCTTTAACACTAATGAAGTAAAGTTATAGTAAATAACCATATAAAAAAAAAAAAAAAAAGGTGTACAGCCCTATGAGAAAGGATATAATTTGCCTGGCTCCAAATGTGAGTGCGTTGTAGAAAGTGAATGAAAGGGTGCTGTTGGCTGATTGTTGAGGTTGCAAAAATGCATCATTTTTTTCTCTCTGGGAATTCTCTTGTCTCCTAAATTGCTTTTTGTACAGGTCTTACTGCTGATAAGTTGCTGGACAGGTACACATCTGTCCATGTACCAAGTAGAAAGATGAGTGTAAGGAAGTGCTTGATGGAAAAGTGTGACTGAGGACCAGAGGACAGTTCTCATGTTGGTTGCAGTCTCCCATGTCTCTAAGCAGTCGCCTGTGATCTCATAACCTCACCTGGCAAGTGGCTAGCACAGTACTTCCTTGCCAGGATCTGGTTCTTCCCTTTTGCCTGTGGGGAACTCCTCTGGCTTTTGTCGTGCTTTTCCCTATTACGCTGGTTCTTTGGCTCAGCATAAGGGAAGTGGTATTGCGTTGGTTTGTGATGCTGAATGAGTTAAAATCCAATGCGTGGTAGACCTTGGATGCAGAGACATAGAGGTTTGGTTTTGAGCTGTCTGTGGAAGTCAACTGCAGGTTCCCTGGAGACCCTGGGGATATATCCAAGCTGTTAGGATATGCTGCATCCTCTAAGAATGGCTCCTCAGTGCACCTTTCTACTCTACTTAGAGGAAACTTGCATCTGGGAAAATTATGTGCAGATAGGTATTATGAACATGAACTTCCAGTGGGGTTTCCAGTTTTCAGACTGTAAATGATAATTAAAAGCTCTTGGTGAATCCCCCAAAGCATTCAGCCTGTATTATGGTAAAACCCAGGCATCTTCAAGGTGAGAGAAACCTTCCTAATGGGATAAGATGACTTGGTGTGACCACTGAGAGTAGTTATGGCCGGGCATCAGCAGATTTGCTGATGAAGTCATGGTAAGATTGTTATTTTAGAAAATCAATAACGTGGCTAATAGTCTTGTCCTAACGTTTCTTGGGAAGGGTAATTGTACAGTTGAAAAAAGAGCCAAACTTTAAAAGCCTTGTGGCTTACCATTTGAGTTGAAACATTCCTAAACTGAAAACTAGATCATGCTTCTATTGCTAGCATCCAGAAAAAGTTCACCTACTTGATCATCTCAGCCAATTTTCCCTGCTGAGGCATGAAAGAGTCATATAGAGGAGCTCCACTGCTTGATTGAATGAACAATAAACCTGGCCTCTGAGGAAGTCAAATATCCTGAGAGCTGCTGGAAAAATCTGGAGATGACTGGCACTATTGCCAGTAGCCCCAACAGATGTGCATCTCCTACTGCTGTTCTTCACAGACTCATCATAGTGGAGAGGGGTAGAGAGAGCAGTAAGCTAAGGGCAGGTATTGAGGACTGCCTGAAACCGTTATTTCATCAAACGTTCAGCAGTGCTGTTAAGGTGGATTGGATGTTGCAAGAGGCAGTCCGTGGCTCAGGAGATCCCTGAAACAGTCATAGCTGTGAACTGAGATTAACATCCAGGAGAAAAAGTACTGTCTTGATCTCATGCTGTTCGTCTGGGATTCTGATGTTTGAAGCTGTCAGAGATTGGTGTGGTACTGAATGGATCTTGAGTCTGTTCCTGGGTGCTTATGAAAACCCTGTTCTTAACTAAGATCTAAAATATTTTATTTTCTTTGCTAGAGTTAAGCATATGAAATGTAACATACTTTTTTTTTGGTCACTCAAGTTTCCATTTTATCCTGGCTTCTCTGACTTGAAAAAAGAGAAATTGGAAGAGTTTGGGTTTTTTTCTTCCTTCTTTGATCTTGTTCTTTGCAAAGCTGGACATCCACAGCCTGTGGACTACTTCTGTGCACAAAGAACTTCATAAGCCAAAACTCTGTATTTTTTTTAAGATTAAGGAACACAGGCCAAGATCAGGTGAAATTAAAAAAAAAAAAAAAAAAAAAAAGAAAATCTCCTTAAAAGTGCAAAGTCTGTACTTTCTCTGGATGACTGTGCTTTCTCAGCTGTGGTAACTGAAATGTTGTTATTTTTGCACATAGACTGAATCCAGGAAAGTACAGATTGCCTGTGGAAGAGAGAAGGGATCTTGATCTATGTTCCCTAGATGGATTTCACAACTAAGTATAAGGTTGCAAATGCTGGGGCCTTGTGGAGGCTGAAAATTAACTGTATCGGCTGCTTTCTTTTCTGCTGTATCTCTATTTTTTGTCTTTCTCCTTCACATGGATTTTTTTTTTTACTAAATTTATATTTTCCTTTCCCAACTTTCCTAGTGTCTTTCCCTCTGTTTTCATTCTCTGTCTCCTTCTCATAGCTGTTTCTTTTGCCTGCTGATACTTCATCATTCTGTCCATTCAACAAAGCAGTCTAGTAAACATGAGGTGTCTTTTCCCTTCCACCTTAATGAGTTGATCTGTATATTCTCCTCGTGTCAGATCCATTTCTTAAATAATTTCTCACTACCTGTTTCATTCTCTCTCTGAATCTATATAAGATTGTTACTTGCGATTCTCCTTCAGTATTTCCCTTGCTTTTGGGTCCTATGTCCTTCAGCGTGCCACTTTGGCTGATACATTGAAGTCTCAAGAGAGCCTGGCAGGCACTGTTGCTCTTTTCTGATCTTGCCAATTGTAATATTTCTTCTATGCAAGGCACCTCATAATTTGAGTGAGGTCAGGCAGGACCTGAGAGCTGAACCTGTCCTGTCCAATGAATCAGCAGTGTGATTGAAAGAATTTGTGCGAGCCATCACAATGATTTTGTTTGTTCCCGTGCTGGGGATAGGTCTCATTGTTTCTCTCTCTCTCTTTTTTTTTTTTTCTTCTTTTCTGCAGTAATCAGTAAAAAGTGAAGAATGCACCAAAGATCAGCACAAGCCTTCTGCACCCTCAACATAGGACTTGAGCAGGTCCTCTTAACACATAGGAAACAAGAAAAAACCTGAAACCAAACCTGGTAGGTAACAGTTTATCACAAGCCTGTTTGTTCCTCATTTGGAGTTGCTTACCACCACTCAGTTCCTGAGAGTTGCTTTGTGCTTGTGGGCACGTAGTTTATCTTTCAGATCTGTAATTAACCACTTCCTCAGATACAGACACTAGATTGGAAATTGTATGTTATTGTGCATTTACCACTGTTTTGAGATTCTCAAAATAGAGAAGGTGGTATTTTTTATTTGAACAAACTGTACGTTAAGAATTAAGTAGTTTAATAATAGTGCATTTACCTGCTACCATTGTTTTTAATAAAATGAGAGCTGCTCTGGAGTCGGCAGCAGTTATTTTGGCATCCGATAAATTCCTGAAGGATTTAAGTCTTACTCATGATCCAAGCCCAAATTTCTCTTTTTGAGCACTTACACTCACTGTAATAAGATTGATCGTAAGAAAAACACAAAATATAGAGGATTTGAACCCTTGGGGAAAGCTTGTCTGCACGTAGATGCTGTGGAAAAAAAAAAGCCTAGGAGGCGAAAATGTGACTATAAAACTGATTGGTAAAATCAGTCTGTGGGCACACTGAGTCAAACCAAGTAGATGAAGATAAAATATGCTCCATGTGTGCACTGTGTGTACTCCTGTGTAGAGCTAAGCTTGCTTTTGTGGGGAGGCTCTTCACCTACAGCCTCAAGGCTGACATGCTTTTCAAGGCAATCTGTCCTTAAAGATGAAGATGCTAACTTTAAATTCTCTTTTCAAATGAGTTTGCATGTGTGGACTGCTGCTTCTATTGAACTCCTAGAACGCTTCAGAAATTAATTTAGTCTGACTTTCCAGAAAACTTGAATGGAGACCAACTTAGATACAGCTCTTTGGAATTTCAAGCCTTTTCCATATATCTCTTCATACTCTGAATATTTTCTTTCCACCTAAAATAAATCAGGCATGTTAGTAGCCCAGACATGAGTTAGACCCACTACAGCTCTTCACTGCCTGTGAGCCTTGGGGCATAGGCTGTCTGGGTCCTGTTTCAAAAGGAGCAGATGTGGTCTGCTCTTCCTTCCTGTTCTGTATTTACCAAGGCAAAAATATATTTTGTCCATAGACTGTCCAAATAGATTCTTAAATCCAATGTGTGCTGTCCTTGCTTATGTCAGTGACACCTCCAGGGACAGCAGCCTTACCCTTGTTGCTTCTTGCCCGGGGAAGATGCTATCCAGGCAGCGTGGCTGTGAAAATCTAGCCATGACACATTAGCAACGCAAAGCACTTTTAATTCACACCATAAGTTTTAGCACACTTCTCTCTCTTGAGGACAGTGCCAAAGCAGACATTAATCAGCTTTACTCTAGAAATTAGAATAGAAACTTGCTTGTAAATTACGACCATAACATTTCCGGCTTAAATTTCCCTACTCCTTTAAGCTAATGTTTTAAAAGACTAACCCTACCACTCTGGCAAGAGCTGTGTCTTGCCTTTATATCCATTTGGCACCCTCTTGCTTTTTTTTTTTTTTTTTTTTTTTTAAGCTGAAGAATTACATTATCTCTGTGAAATAACTTTCCTTCTTTAGTTGTTCAATTTGATTCAAGGATTTTTGATTAAGCGTTCAGGGGTTATGAATAAATAAGAACCAGCAGCCCAGTAATTGGTATATCATTACTCCCCAGTAGCACATTTAATCCTCAGCTTCACTGCACCACGTAACCTTTTCCTTCAGTTCTCCGCCTCCTCCTCAATATAGCTTACAAAAAAAAAGGAGGTGAAAAAAAAAAGCAATGTCACTGCAAGCTTCACAAGTTAGCATTAAAATGAATACTTTTTAATTTCTCTGGATGAGATGGGGCCCTGTGCTCTGGGACAATGCTGATGGATGACATTTTAATGCAGCCGAAATGTTATTTTTACTGAACCAGGGAAAACTATAAATTTTGCTTCATTGCCACTGATGGCTCTATGCATAAAACTATGGTGGCGCCCATTGCCCATGAATAATCACCTCAGCATGGCAGATGTTACTTCGCAGAGAAAGCAATTCTTATGCCGAAGAATTGTGGAAAGATTAATTGTCTACAGATGTTTCATGGCCCACAGCAATCTTGATACATTTATGATAAGTTTAAGAGCTCACTAGAGGCAGCTCCTATTCCCTGTTGTGAGTGAGGGGAAGGGGGGAGCGAATGGCTTTCTTCTGACACCTGGATTCATAGAATCTGTCAGCTCCATTACGGCCTTCATAGAAAGCTGCCTGTTGGCAGGTTTGGGATGATTGTGAGTGGGCTAAGATGCAGGAATTATCTAGACATAGATAAAGAAAAGGAGACTGAGAAGAATTATTCAAATTTGTGCAAATGAATTGCTTCCATTTTTCCTCCCTCTGCCAAGTGGAAATTGAACGTAACCCGCTCTGACCTTTCTCTATTAAGTGCTGCAAATTGCAGTAAATGCATAGTTCTGAGTGCCCTAATGAGACAAAGCTCTAGCAATGCCTCATTAATAAGGAAAGTTTGACCTTGCTGGTCAGCCCTTCATTCGATATTGAAAAGAAATAAGAAAAAAGAAGAGATGACCTGCTGTAAATTTTGAACAATACCTTTGATTTAGTTTGTATATACTCCCAAGCAGACACTTCAACCTTTTTTTCCCTTCCATTTTTTGCTGTACAAGTGAAGGAGGAGTATTTACTTATTGGGTTCTCAGTTAATTCATGACAACATTAGTGATTTGCGCAAGGGATGCGTGCAGGCGGCCTGATGAAGTTTTTTTAAAAAATGTTTTTAGTATACTTGTATTGATGAAAGAATATTGATACTCTCTATCCTATACAGACTTGTTTTTCTTTTTCCTCAGCTTGTATCTGTTATCACTGCCAGCATGCGTTCACTTAGTACTTGAAAGCAGCACTGTAAGGAAACTATGCTCTATCCTTAAACATGTCCCTGGAGGAGGGAGCATGCCAGACATGATGGGAGATGTTTACTCCTCATCCCAAAAGACAAACTCTCTGATTCTGGTCAGTAAGCTCCTTTTTCAATACTTAAAGAATTAATAATTTTGATTTACGTCATATATTTCACTATACTTGTCTTTTATTTATGTTCTTTGCTATGTTCATCATTTTAAATATTTTCTGCCACGTGTTGAAGTAACCTAAATTAAGGGCCATAGGTGTTTTTTCTGCTTGCTAATGCATGCTTGCACTAGCTGTGTGTTAGACTGTTGCAAATAATAAATAAATGAATAAGAAGCTGAAGTCTGCTCAGAAATGATTAATAAACTAAAATAATGTCACTAAATTGTCTGAATAACATAGAAAGAATTAACTGATGAACTCTATCATAGATTCACAGTGCTTCCAGAAATTGTATCCCCTTTTGGGACACTGCAGTAAAATGGAGCTGGGTGGAGTCTGTGGGCTCCAGGCAACTCCTGCAGTAGCATCCTTAGATCAGCTTTTGGAAGTTTAGGAAAGCATTGAAAACTGTCATCAGTTTTGTAAGCAGAGCTGCAGCACTCTGGAGTTGAACTGGACTGTCAGACAGAATACAATCAAGTGCTTTGCAAGTTCAAGACATCAAATGGTTAAATGTTGATTAAGGGATCTAGCTTTTGAAGGTGTTAGCTTGAGGAACTAAGGAGTGAAGTACCATCATTCTCTTGCAGATCATTGTTCACAGTACTGTCTTCTAGGGCGGATCACAAGAACTATGCTCGTGCTTGGGGTACAAAGCTCGTGTCCAGTCAGCTCAGGAAGCAGCACTAACCTTGTTCAGGAGGATGCTACAGTGTGTTTTCCTGTCTGATAGGCTAACTGTTATTATTGTCCACAGACAGAGATACTTCTCAGCATGGTATGACTGTCATGGATGCTGGTGTTACATGTCCCTAATAAGGAGCAGTACTGGGAAAGTTTTGAAACTTTGGGGACTCTAAGGGAAGGTCTGGCATATACCAGAGTGACAGTGTTGCACTGTGGCAGTCAGAAACACTGTAGTCAAATCTTACAGGGAAAACTGACGTCTGAAACCCTACTTTTATGTTTAAGAATTTGAGAATGATAACAAAAGAAAGATTTCAGGAAATAAAATGCATGTTATAATGCTTTTGTAATCAAGAGCAGAGTTACGCTTCTTTATAAGGGTGTCCTCAACTGCTTGTAGCAATACCATTCATTCCACAGCTGTTTCTGTTGTGCAGTTAGTGTATGGTAGGTAAACACACACAGCTGGAAACTGAATCTCAAAGCTCCAGTTCCCAAATTGCGGGCTGTGGTTCATGAGGTCACAGTAAGTGATCTGTGGCAGGTCTGCAGACCTGTAAACTGGAATAACATTTATATAAAAACTGCTTTCGAAGTAGCAATGCTGCAAGTGGTGAAAATTTGAAGGGTAACAGTAGTCATTAATCCAAAAGGTGTGGGAATCTTTGTCGTAAGGTCTTTGAATCAGCTGTATGGTTAAGATTTGTGAAGGGATTTCTGAGAAAGAATGTAGATATACACTGTGTACAGTAAGATACTGTGTGATGGAAGGTATGAGCAGTTGTAATGTTGATTTTCATCCCTGGGTCAGCTTTAGATCATTTTTTGCAAGTTTTATATATTTAACTTTGACATTCTTCTGAGAATTTACTATTTCTCTATTAGACCTAGAGTAACAAATGTTACTCTATAAAGAGAGGAATATGAGAAACGAACCTTAACAAAAAAAATATTAAAAATATCAGTTCAGTAGATTTACTGTGTGACACAACACGTGACAAAGAGTACAAGTGCTACATACGTAGCAGAGTTCATCCTCAGCTTACTTCATGCATGCAGTTCAAAGACTGACTTTTTATTTTTTTAAGTTATACATGGAAAAAGGTCAAATTCCATCCACGTATTTGTAATTCAAAATTGTTCACTAAAATTCTGCAAATATGTCTTAAAATGCCAATTATTTGTAACTGGATTCCCATGGACATCACTTGAAATATTCAAAAGTTGAGACAAGCCAGGCAGGTTTCTGTAGAATGTGTGAGCCCTACACCTCTGGATAAGTACAACTCTTAGAATCTAGTTCCCACAGAGAATATTTATACTTAAGACTTAAAATGTTCTTTTTATATCAATATTTTCCAGCGTGAACTTAAAACGTAAATTTCTCCAAACATTCCTCCAGAAGGAGTCATTTGTTTGAATGTGATGAAAGCATCTCAGAAAAGATTGCCTGTGCAGCTGGAATAATTCTGAATAAAATTCTGATGAATTTATATACCAGGTATAATACTCTCTTTCCCCCAATAAAGGGTGCTACTTGAACCTGATGAATAAGGTTAATAACTTGTTGCCAGTTTCTTCATTCTTCTGGATCAGGACTTGAAGCCTAGTTCAAAGATATAGTAACGTAATAATAGTTTTTCCAGTCTGAAGTGCCTTGTAAATAGCAGAGACTAGTCTGCTGTGTTATTTGGGTGGGAAAATGCAATAGTAGTTATTCACTGAAGCAGCAAAATGTACAAAAGTGGCTTAAATGTTCCTTTGTGGGAGCTGTCACTGAACTAAAATATGACACGTGATTTTGAGTAGATTTTTTTTTTTTTGCTGCTGTAATTAACTTTGTCTTTTGACAACTCCTTCTGAGGGATATATTAATTAAATATGGGATAATGAATAGAGACAACTAGATCACCAGGGTATAAATCAATTGTGGGGTTCTGATGATACCATAAACCACAAGAATGGAGTATGTGCAGTTAATAATAACATCAAAAGACTGTGATTGATTTGGAACTTAGCGATCCTTCCACATTCATTATTATTTTATATAAAGCATAAAAATGAGTCGTGTGTTATGCAAAGACAAGATGATTTTTCTCCCTCGGGTTCTTTGATAAAGGAGAAATTTTCATTGTTCACAGTCAAAGAAGGATGCCATGCTTATTGCACGGAGAGGGATAGCAGTAGATCTTTACATAGTGACAGAGAATCCCTGGGATTTAAGATGGTTTTGCTGTAATGATTTGTGTGTTCTACAGGGAAAATAGGTAATATTCTTTGGTATTTTTAAAATGCTACTGCTTGGAATCAACTTATACTTTGCTGATTATTATTTATTTTTAATTATTATTTATTGTCAGGTTGTACCTGTTTGCCAGGTTCTCCAATGGAGTCCAAGGCCTTTTTCCTGTAAGTGACCTCAGATTTTTACTGCCTTTAGGAAAACAAGCAAAGAAAGCCTCCCCAAAACCCAACACACTGAAGTACATTTAAAGTATCTGAAAGTGCACTGATTTTCTCTGTGATAGAATCTTTTTTTTCTTTTGTGCCACCCTTCTGGCAGTATGTTTTTGATCTGTGACCAAAACAATGTTGTTAAGATACCCAAGTTTCAGCTACTCTGGGACGGGGCACAGCTGAAACAGAGAATGCCGACTGATCAAAGGGGTATTCCATACCTCTTAAACTATCTCAGCTCACAAGTTTTCTCACTTTTTCCCCTTACCACTGAGGGGAGCAAGTGAGCAACAGTGAAGGGCTTGGCTGCCTACCAGGGTTAACCCACAACAAATGGCAAATAACTCTTTTTATCAGAGGTTTAGTTCAGACTAGATTGCTTTCCTTGCAGCCGAGTGTCTGCACAGTCAATCTGTCCCAAAGTGTGCTCTCTGTGGTACTGGAATAGTTGTTCTTGAAGATGGCAGCACGAATACACACGCACGTTTCTGTGAAACAGCATTTGTTGGGCACAGGGACACTGAGTTATGCTGTGCACACTCCCTTTGTGTTTTCCATTTTAAATGTATTTGGCATGGGGAGATGAGGAGAGGCAATACGTGATGTCTTGGTGCATAATTGAGAGTGTTTAGTGGGGGAAGTCTTCAGTCAGAGCTATGAGCTGATGCTCCCCTTACCTTTGCAGTGATGAAGTGTGTAAGGAAAGGATTTTAGCAGATAAATAGGGCCTTGGTCAAAGTCTTGTTACTGTTTCTTAATAAACCTTTCAGATGTGGTTAGGTATCCCTGGGTCGTGTCACACTTGTCTCCTGCTCTAGCAACATTTTAAAGCTAGGTTCGCTTTTATTTACCTCGCAGTTATAATTGCATGCATACATAATGCAATCTTGTTGCTTCAGGAGCTTCTCTTGCCCTGGAATCTGCTCTGAGTCCTAAAAGGAACCTGACTGCAGATGGCTTGTGCTCAAAATATGTTCGTATTGCTGTAAGGTGCCTTCCAAACGCACAGGCGAATGAAATGACAGCCATTTTTAAAAATGTTGGTCTGTCCCTCTAAAATGTCTATTTGCTGCTAAGGGAACAGCGTATAAGTAAATCACATTTTAAATATCACATCCATTTTATTCGTTGAAGCTTTGGGCATATTTTAATACTGCAATGCCAGCATTTTAAGTGTATTTTTGTGAGGCCTCTAGAGTGCTGTCGCGGGTAGGCACCATATAAATAACATTTATTGTTATTATCATTGTATGTCGTATTCACTCTGTTTTGCTACCATTAATAAACCATTCAGGCAATGTTGTTGCAATGTATAATATTAGCACCAGCTTCCTTTGGGAGACATATATTGGGGTACTTAATATTCTAGCTGTTTCCTGGGCCGTCTCTCCACAGGCGCAGACGCTGCAGTGTGTTCAAAGTTCAATATAAAAAAAATGGGCTGGCTGTGCAAAGATCACAACATCCTACAGCACGCCTTGCTGTAACTCACGCCATGGCTGCTGCTGTCCAAATTCTGCTACACAAGATAATAGTAAATTAGTGAGGCTGCCTGTTACATTGTGAATGCTGTTTTGCTTTTAAAATGGCCACTGCTGGAAAAAAAAAAAAAGAAAAAAAAAAGACCAACAAAAAACCCCCACTAATTTTATACACCTCCTTTTCAGTTTTCAAGGCAATGCTGTTGCCCTGCAATCCCCTGGGGGCTGCCTAAATCACAGAAGTGCAATGCACTGAAAAAAAGCCAACTGTGGAGCTCATGGTTGGTTTTGAGCCGTGCATTAATTTGCACTGAGGATTTGAGCCTTATGAATTTCCTCCTTAATGGCTGCAAAGCAAAATGGCCGTGACCTTTTCTGTTAAGAAACAGTATACGAAATCAGTCATGCTTGAAATTGCACTTAAACAAACATCCCAACAACATTGCTGATGTTAGTCACCAATAACAAGTGAAAAACAAACATGAGTTGCTGGTTTGGAGGGACTCTGTGCTGTGTGCCAGCAATAGGGGTATTGCAGGTGCTGCCTGTAGGGCCAACTCACGGCATGGATTGCAGCTGTTGTCCCATGACCAAAACACCTTTTTGAAGCTAAATGCCCTCAGGAGAGTCCTGTGGACTTGTGTGCCTTGTTTCTTGTGCAAACAAAGCCATCTTGTGGAGGAATCTGAGTAATGGACATGTAGTATAACAGTCACCTGAGACTGAGAGGATTCCACACTGAAATGACATTGGAAATGGGCTCCATGATTTTCTTATATTCATTTCATACAGGTTGCCCTGAAAAGCTGTGGATGCCTCATCCCTGGAGGTGCTCAAGGCTGGGTTGGATGGGACTCTGGACAGCCTGAGCTGGTAGGTGACAATTCTGTCCACAGAAGAGGGTTGGAGCTAGTTTTTAAACTCCCTTCCAACCTAAGCCATTTTATGATTCTGTATTTTCACTGCAATTGGTAGGTATCTGCCTCTTGAAAAAGTAGGATGTAGGATTCTAAGGATTGTCGTGTCCACTCCCTTACAGAAATCAGCAGCCACCTCATAGGTAGTATATCTAGAATTGAAAGGACTAGAAAAACTTGTCTATGATTTCCTTGCTTGTTTTCTAGGTATAAAGCAAGAAGTTACTCTGTGAGTGACAGAAACCTTTTAAATAAAAGTCCTGCCGAAGACTCAGTCCTGAGCAAGGCTGGAGGTGAGTACCTCTGCAGTTCAGTCATCACTGGGTACAGCCTGTTGTCATTTAGTAGCAGGGAGCTTTTTGGTACCATCTGCTAATCACATTACATAGGTAATAAAGAGGAACAGAACATAGCACAGCATGGGAAAATTGGGTGGAATCTGAGTCTGTTTGTAAATACATATTTCAGCAATGTACATAACAGACATTGTTGAGCACACAATGTGCAGGTGAGTTGGACTGTGATCCCCTTTTTCCTGAGCACAGTTACATGAATACAGTCATGTATTTCATTGTTAGGGTGACACTGTCCCAATTCATGATTGCTTCACAGTTGTGGTGCAGACTGTAAGTACCTGTTTATTTCCAGAGATTCTCTGTGTGTCTGATCTGCCAACATGAGGATATCATGCTGGAGTTCTGGATCAGGCATACAACACTACCTCTATTGCAAAAGAAGATAGGAAGTACTGCAGTCTTGGTGGAAGACTGTTAGTTTAAAGTATAAAGACTGCTGGATTAACACAAGCAGTCAGGGTAACTCTCCGACTAAAGAAAACACAGGAAGAAAGATCATGTAGCTCTTCCCAGCATCTGTGTGCTGCTTGCTGCATCCTTTCAGACCTTTCTTGACCTGGACTGTCACTTGCAGAAATCCCAGGGCAGCATGCAGGCCTCCCGTTGTTCTTTGTGCTTATTACTTTATTTCAGCCCTTTCTTTTTCAATTTTGGGATTGATGTGTGGCTCTGGTGGTGATGTACAGTGTCATAAATAGACACCCTAGTGCAGACAGTTTGTAGTCGATGTAACTGAGGAGTCAGCTGCTGCTCTTTCACTCCTCCCCATTTTGCCCTACAACTTAAAGGTCAGGAAAAATGGTGAGTCCTGATACTTAAAAATATTTATGTATTTCTTATACACATAAGAATATAGTATGTATTCTAACTTAATATTTATTTTAAAACTTTTGAAAATAATATACAAATGGAAGCATTTTGACAACATTTCTTTTAGAATTTGATGCAAAATGTTTTTGGTGTGAATATGACTGCCTCAAAAAATGCAATGTCACAGGTTGCGATGGGCCCTTCATGGAAGGCCTTTAACTGAAACTGAACTTTTCTGGGACTCTTTGCTTGCTTTTTTGAAAGCTTTGAACCAATAACCCACGTAGCATTTGCAATGGCCGATGTGCTATGCCTTCTCCTAGAAGGGAGAAAAATGTCAGGGAGGAGTGGGTAGCTGGAAAAGGAATGAGAGTTGAGAATCAAGAGCAACTCATCCAAGTCCACTCTTGGTCGCTACTTGTTGGTAGCAAAGGGAAGATGAATCACCAGCTCAGTCTGTGACAGCTTTCCTGAGATGAGAAAAAAGGGACCCGGTAAATGCATGCAGCCTTCTCCCATCATCCCTTTAATAACCTGTAATATTGTAGCAGGATATTTTTGTCACACCGAATCTGATTGATGGTCTTGGCTATAAGACATTACAAGTGTAGAGTAAATTGACCGAACACCTAAACATACAAATTATTAAAAGGAGGGGGAGCAGGCTGCGGCCTCCTGGGGAAAGCAGGCAGGCTTTAGTTAAGATGATCCCATTTCCAAGTGCAATTTATAGTCTATTGACTTGCAGCAGTGTCTTTTCAGATGTGAGGAAATTGTCATACATTGCAAATGAGAAGCTGTTTTGACACCAGGATCGCAGAGAGTGCCAGGAAGAAATGATATCAATGCCTGGTCTGTTAAGGTTAAATGAAGTTGCATTGTTGCCAGCAGATAGGCATTCATTTCCTTTTCTTCCCTGCCTCTCCCTGTGTACAATTACTGTGATTAGGATGAGTAACAATGTGCTTCTGACACCCATTGTATTGACAGCTCGCCTAGTTTTTTCCACTCAAGTGGCACTAGTCATTACTTAAACACTTGGATATTTTGACAGGGAAGATCCATGCCTGCCAGTCAAGTGTATCAATGACAAGAGGGCCTTAGCCTCTGGATGCGTACCTCTGAATTAAAGCAGTCAATGCCCTCGCTACTGCAATATGATAAACCTTGTTTTGCAACAGGGCTCTGGCAATTGCTTAGACACTTGGATGCATGCAGTCCCTTCTACCTGCCTTCTCCACACATTCCTGCTATTCATGCACTCATATTTTTTTCCCCTATGTGTTGTGGACTTTTGAAGGAAATTGTGATTGCAAAGCAGGTTATTTCAGAGGGAAAAGGAAAGGAAGTGGTAATGGGCTTTTACACTGTGAGATAGTTTTGGTTCAGAATATTCTGGAAAATAGCAAAGATTAGCATGAGTGGGTCTCTCTGAGAGCTGAGCATATACTGGCAGGATACAGGTGCCTTAAGTTCTTGCCATGTCCCTTCTAGAAGTTTTGGTGTTAGAGGCTGTTGTTTTTTTCCAGTAGATTCTGTTTTACTTGTAGTACTTGGATCCATTCTCAGAGGAATAAGTATTTGCATTTCAGCAGTATGCTCCCACTGCTTGCCAACAGTGCACTGCTAGCAGTGCTAGGAAAGACTTTGCAGAGCATTTAAAGATAGTTGCTTTTCCAGTACTTTCTCTCTTCACTGAAACAGGACAGCCTTACTTATCTAGAAACAGTCAAACGATAGCAGGGGCTCATGTGACTATGGGAACATTTACCTAAGAACAGGATGTGGCCAGCTGGCTGTTGATGCTTTGCAGAGAAATCCAGCAGCTTGCAGGCTGATGTGACATTTAGCACTTTTCCTTTTTATGTTTGTTGTCTCTGAATTCCTGTTATGACTGGAAGAGTCAGCAGGATGACAATGTATATTGGAGTTTTGGGCCAAAGCACTCTTAAACAGCATCAAATTCTACAGCCTAAGTGCACTGTGTTGGAGAAGAGATGGCATTTGTTGGTATGACCTATTTTGTGGGATACATTACATAGGAGGCTTTACTTACGATATATTATCTGATTACAGGCAAATCATAGAATCAGAATCACAGAATCACAGAATTGTAGGGGTTGGAAGGGACCTCCAGAGATCATCGAGTCCAACCCCCCTGCCAAAGCAGGCTCCCTACACCAGGTCGCACAGGTAGGCGTCCAGGCGGGTCTTGAATATCTCCAGAGAAGGAGACTCCACAACCTCCCTGGGCAGCCTGTAATCATAGAATTGCTAGGGTTGGAAAAGACCTCTAAGATCATCTAGTCTAACTGTCAGATGATGCTTTGTGTACAGTACGCAGTGCTTATGCAGATGGAGAGCACGCGTGGTCTTGACCTACCTGAGGACTTATTCCAAATTACATCTTCTGTAAGTTTCAGAAGCGAATACATATATGGCACAGTTTCTCAGTTCTTCGTTGATAGGAGGCTTTGGTAGTTTCTGTTCAAATTAGAGGAAATTTTTGGGATAATAAGAAAAGTTCTGTGCTGAATCCAACATGTTTGAATACTTGAATATATGCTGGAAACATATTCAGTTGCTTAAGTATTATTGTGATTTGTGAGACCTGTTGGACATTGCAAATATCCTTGTTTATGTGAACATACATGCATGTGCACAGTTCAACAGATATTTGCAGAAATACTAAGCTCTGGTACTCAGCAACACTGCTGCACTTTCACAGTCCGCTCCATTTCCTAGCCCAGTGCTGGATAATCAAAGAAAATGGTTTGCAGATCTCTATTGGAATCAGGAAGGAGGCTAAGTTTTACTGGAAAATCAATTATGCAGTAGGCAAAGTATCCCTATAATGTTCAGCAAAAAAATGTGCTGGCATTCAGGGCACTACATTGGAGAACACATTTATCATGATTTCCGTGATAGCCTTAGCCTTCTGTATCACAGAAGTAACCTCTGAACTTTCTTGAACCAAACAATCTTATGGACAGCTCTGCCTACTTAGCATTTTAAAAATTTGCTTCTTAACTGAGCCATGGTCTGAAAGCCTAGTGATCTGAGTCCTTCCCTCTCCACAGAAGTCTTAGTAAACATTTCCTGTAGAGGAGATTTTTTTTTTTTTTTTTCCCTCTGACCTGTTTCTTTGACTCAGAGCTCTAAAAAGGATTTCTTATGGGTCCCTAGTCATATCCCACCAGTGATTTCCCTCAGGAAATAGTTGACTAAATTTAATTAAATATATAGACCATTAAGTGTAGATTCTACCAAATGAATGCTTCCAGCAGTCACATAAACTTCCTTTAAATGCTTGTCTCTTTTCTTAGCTTGACAGTTACCTTTTCAATTGCAGTTTACTATGGCCTCAGCATGGTCAGCAGTGTTGTGCTATGTGGTGTACAAACAAAAGCCTGGAAACAATTAGGGACAGTCCTTTCACTGAGCTATTTACAACCCAAAAGTGCGTACACCTGAGCAAATGGCTGTGTCATTACCGTCTGAGAAACTATAAATGCCAGCTCTCAGCTTTAAGATGTAGTATTGATGTCAGGCCTTGCTAGTCTTTATTTTTAGTGTTGTTCCTCTGTCTGAAAACAACCACTGTACTGAGACACAAGTGCATGTGGAAGATCCTTCACTACCTAAAGGGTAGAGGTCTTCTTCCTCTGACTGTCGTGATTGTTTTTTTTTTTTTTTTTGCCCCAGCTGCATTCCTAATCTCACTGCAGAATCTGTAGAAAAATAGAGCAGAAGGGATGTTATGGAGCATCTCTCTCCCTGAAGAAGTTTTAGTGATACTTCTGTCCTTCCTGACAGACGTCTGTCCAATGAATGGTTGAAGGTGTTCCTTTTCAGGGGCTTCACAGCCTTTCCAGGCTGTCCATTGCATGGTTTTCATTACCCTCCCCATTAGAAAGCATTTTATATAAAACCTAATTTGCTTTGCTCTGCCTGCAGCTTATGGCCCTCCTTCTTGGCTTCTCTGTTTGAATGTGGAGAACAAGTCATTCTTTTCCTCTCTGCAGCAAAATGTTTATGTATCTTATGACTGTTCTGTCATGCATTCAGTTTAACCTCCTCAGGCTGAAAAACCTCAATTCTTGCAGCTGATGGTTTCCTATGTCTCATCTCTGTATGTATATTTTGAGGCGTATTGATTCACCCATGTGATACCCTTTTCTGCAAAGATGAAATTGCTTTAACTGTATTTTTCATCCACTACAAATGGTGCTTAAGCATGCAAGGGATAGAGTCAGAAAAGCAAGTCTTGCCAACTTGCAATAAAGAACAGAGCTCTTCCCAGAGTCTCATCAGTATTCTGGTATCTTTGGCTAATGGAAACTCGTGACTGTTCTCATGGACAAGAGGAGATGTGCATGGATGAAAAGAAAATGCCTCCAATCTCCTATTATTATTACTAGTTGCAGTCTTGAATATTCTGTGGCTGGAGGAAATCATTTTGTGGAAATCTATACTTTTTTTCTGTTATTACTGACCAACAATGGACTGTTTCCTTGTCTGTTTGTGACAGAAAACAGCATCAGAGCTAAAAAGACAGTTCACTTAATATAAATTAGTAAGAAAATAAATGAGAAATGGTGGCATTAAAAAAGTGCTCATTAGGTTGGAAGTTATTCTAGGTGCAAAGAAAGCAACAGCAAGTGCTCTTAGTAGTGTCTGGGAAGGGAGAGTTACAGATGTTATGTGTTTGCCCTGAATATGTGTAATAGATAGGTGAGAGGGAATTAGATTTATAAAAAGTCATATTTCCTTCATATATGAGAATGGTTAAAAGATCCTGGAGCATGTATTCAAAACCTGTCCGTGGCTATTCTTCACCATGCTTGGAGCTCAAATTGAAGCTGAGCAACAGGAGAGGTGTGAAATCTAGACAGGCTCATTTCAGGGGTTTCAGAGCTCTGGGGGAAGAAGTGTGGGGACTTTGCCCCGCTGAAGTTATGCTACAGAGATGATGCTACCAGCACCTCCTTATAAGGTGTTTTTTTTTTTTTTACCTTGCATCTTCTCAGAGAGTGTTATTTCTTTGTGCTTCCTGATAGCACGCTGTCTTTCAAAGCCAGCGAGACAGGTTTTGGTGTCCTGCACTGCAAAATATTATAATCCTCATGTGGATTGCGTTGCTGACATACTGAGTCCTGTCAAAAACTGGTAATGAGCTGTGTTCATTGTTCTCTTCTATATGACTGTATAAAATGTGAGCTTTTAAAAAATTTTTTTATTTTATTTTTCAGCTCACATGTTGAGCTGAGACCTAAATCCTTCCCAGCTGATCTGAAGGGAGGGTGAATACATAATATTTTTTAATAGTCAAGTTAAGTACCAGGCTGGTCTTCAGAATATGCAGCCACTTCTGACAGATAAGAGTCATTTTTCAGATAGCCAGTAAACAAAGCTGCCTGGCAACACCCGAGGGATGTGAGCACTTTAAGCATTCTTCACATGTCTAGGAAAAAGCTTGGCTATAGCAGTCAACAGTCTTGGGGGAAATGCTAAGCGTGGATATCTTCATTACTTTTCAATTAAGCAGAAAGCTTATGGATTGCAGGGAACCTTCAAGGGAAGGCGAGCTTGAATTTAACTCTCAGGGATTGTACTGGGGGGAGCTGCCCTCTTGAACAGTGTATGTTTTGGGAAAGGATCTCAGGAATGGGATTTATCATCTTGAAGGAACTCCACTTCTGAAGCACTGTGAGAGTTAGCATTACTGGCTTTGTGGTGACTGATGGATACCAGAGAAACAGACTCCAGGAATAACTGGCTGTTATTATTTCTCACTTACCCTAAAAAAAAAGTCACTATTTCTTTAAGATCACAATCCCATTAATTCATGCTCTACATTTAACTCTATTTTTTTTAATACCTCATTTAATTTCATGGTTCTTAGAAACCTTTCACCCTCCGTGAAGAACAGTTCCTTCAGGGATGTGTTCACATTGCAGTGGGGATTTCCATGAATCAAGGCTACATCCTTAAACTGTTGTGTGGTGCCTCCCAGTGAAGCCAGAAGGAGTTAATTACCGGAACATTGTGGAAGGAGAGTAGAAAGAACGTTTCAAAACCTTAGTGTGGTCATTGCAGACTTCAGGTTTTTCTTTTACGGCCTACCCTTTACAATCAGTTTTGGATGATATTCTCCAGGTATATCACAGAATCATAGAGATTGGAAGGGACCTCTGGAGATCACTGAGTCCAACCCTCTACTAAAGCAGTTCCTCACAATAGGTTATGCAAGTAGGCATCCTGAAAGCCAATTTGAGTGCTTTCCACTAATGCGTTATTCCAACAATTTGGGCACAGAAGCAAGATCAACAGTATCGTTACCCTGTTCTGTTCTATCATGGTTCTTCTTTGTGGTTGGACTTAATGATCTTTAAAGTCTTTTCCAACCTGAGCAATTCTATGATTCTAGCATGCAGCTGTTGTTAGACTAGCGGTTTATGCTGACTCTGCTGGTTTGCTGGATTCTTTTTAGAAAAAGCTGTGGCACATACTTATTTGGAATGAGGTGATGACATCTTCTGGAGTGGCACGACAGTTGTTCTGCTGCTTTATTAAAGATGACATAAGATCAAGTAAGCTGAAAAGGAGCAGAACAGAGTGAATGGAGACCATAAATGGTATATCAGCTGAGTGCCAGAGTGGGATGTGTTATAATAACTGTATTCGTGGCATGGAAGCATTGCAGAGAAAAAGGAGAACACAAACTCTACCTGTCCTGTTGTCTGATCAATAATATCTGAGATAATGTCCTATACTTGAACAAAAAAAAGCTCACACCAACTTCATTGACCACACAAAACGAAATGCCCTCAAAGGTTAAGAAACAACTATTAAAAATGTGAGATCTTCATTTTATATTTCAGAACTTTATACTCATTATAAAATGGAATATATTTTATAATTATGCCAACAACAATTAATTAAGAACAAGAACTCTTCAATCAAGAATGATTGAATTAATAGTAAAATCATTATAAGGCTCCAGTTCGTCTTAGAATTTTAGCAAATAATTTATTATTCAGTAAATGCTTGGACTTAAACACTTTAAAACAGGCACTATTTTTCTTTGTCCCTTCACATGGGTTTCTGTCCCAGCCTTGCAGTCCAAACTGAACTGCCATCTTTCTGCAGAGCTCTGCTGATTTCAGCAAAGCTTTGCTGGAGACTCGAAGTCTGCCTGGGTGGAGGTCAGCCTCTCTCTGTAGGAGAGAAGACAACTTTTGTTTGCATATTGTAAACATTGTGCAGTGTAATTAATGCATGCTTAAGATGATTCTGTACTAAGCTATTTTGTACAAAAGCAGTAGGTAGTGAACCTGATGGCCCTCTGCTTACCATTGAGACACTGGTACCTAACACCCAAGTGAAGTGAGTGCCATGTGCTCGGGTTGCTTCCACAACCTGAAAGTCAGAATGCATGCTGATTTTTTTTTTTTTTTCTGGCTTATTCTAGTTTCATTTTTGCAGGTCCTTGGCATCAAGCTCTAAGTGACTATGTTGTGATACAAATGGGCTTGCTAATAGTGCAAAGGAAACTACTCTAGTTGTATATCTCTCCTACACGAAAGTGATTTGATTCCTTCATCGCCTCTCCAATTCACTGTAACTAGGGTACTATGAGTGTGGAAGTCATTTTGGGTCACTGCTGTAAGGAGCTGCATGGGTAGAACAAGCAGCCCTTTTAACAGGGGAGCTGATAAAGTCTGGCTCTGTGTGGGTCTGCCTCAAGAATGTGCTTCTGAGTGCACTGTCTGAAAGGAGTCCAACAGCATTTGTGTCCCTGCTGGTGAGTGTATGTCATGGCTTTGATCTCTCCTGAGGCCCTGACAGGGGCTTGTTCTCTCCCTGTCTCTTCTACTTGGCTGCAGTGGGAGCTCTATGTCTTCGAGACCACTGATAGTCCATCAGAGTTGGTCTGAATTTCTTCTTGGGTTGAAAAACTGTTGGGGACGGACAGAAGTACAGACAGGTAGCATGACTGCAAGTTTTGTTTCTTTAGTGAGACCAAGTAGATTAACAGCCATAACCAAAGCTAGTATTTCTAGATCCAGGGTATGTATAGTGTAATCTTTCACGTAAGAATAAATCACACTCAGAATTACTCATGTGGTAGTCATACTTAAAAAGCCTTTCTAAGTACTGCAATATTTAAAAAATGTAAGTGTAGAATGTAAAGGATATTGTCCAAGTGTCTCCTTTTCTGTTCTGGGATTTGTGCACTGTCTTCAGATTGGATTTATTTATCTGTATGTATGGAATACGTTTCTCCCTTAACAATGCTATGTAAGTTCTTGTATCTCAGCATCAGGATGCAATCCTCTCATTCTTAGGCCCAAGTTGATGTCTTATACATTAAGTTTGCTGTAAAGTTCAATCGACTTGTTGGAGTAGGGAATGTGGAACTTATTACTGTTCATACAAAATGTATGCTGTCTGTGTAGTATTGTATGCCTAGATTTTTTTCTTTTACTGTTCTTTACAACTGTAGGACATTTGAAAGTAGTGATCATATTACTTTCTTACATAACTTGATAAAAATTCTATAGATTAAATCTGAATTGTCTTTAGTATGAGACATCTTTGCTACTTTCAATTCACTTTAAAGAATTTATTTCTCTAAATCTGTAGGGTCAAATTCTGTTCTCTTCACTCATGTTTCTCCTGCTTCCTTTCATTTTCTGTAGTCCTTTTCAAAATAAATATGCTGAACTTGAATTTCTGTCTGCTCAGCCAACACAAATTTTCACAGACATTAGAAAACTTCTGTTAAGTTCACAGGACGCCTCCTGGTGATTAGCCTCATTAACCAAGACTTAGTCCTCTTGCTTTCTTTAGTTTCGGAGTGAAAACAGCTTCATTCCGAAACAGACAATGAGATAAAAATAAATGGAAGTACTGCATTATTAGTGTCCTTCCTCATGGCTTTCTCTTCTTCAGATGTGTGTTAATATTAGAGTTACATAGTTCTATTTCCTGATTAATCTTGAGCACTTTAGTGCGCTCCCTCTGATTCCTAGATCAATTAGCCTGTCTTTCCACAGATTTCTGGGCTTGGTCAGACAAAAAGAAAACATGGCTGAAGTAATGAATCTACACACCAATTGCAGTTTTCTTTTGCATGCATCCAATCTGTTTCTGGCCTCTGAGAAATCTAGCTATTAAGAAATATATTTATTTCCATGCTGTATCTATATATAAATCCCACCATCACACATGCTTTTTTATTATTATTATTATTATCCAACTCTGCCTGAGTATTTATGTTGGCTCCTTCTAGAAGAGAACCAAAATCAGGGGAATTGAACCAAATAGGTTGGATGATAACAGAGGGATCATCTGAAGCTTAGATGACTTTATTAAGAAAAATAGTGGCACAAAGACATGTGACAAATGCATATGCCGTGTGGGTATTTTGCTTGTAAGCCCCTTTGCCACGGTAGAACTTCACCATTGACAGCTACCAAGGGAGTGTTATGGTGTTCAGTCTTATCTTGACATTAACATCAGTCTATACCAGACGCAGGAGTTCAGATTGCTTATGGCCTTTATCATATAGAAAAGAGAGTAGATGCAAGGAATAAGAGGCAGGCATACCTTTATGGGGAATGAAGGCTCCTCACTTGCACAAGTTTTGAGATGGGAATAGTACTGCAAGATTAGTTTGGCCTGTTAGATTTCTCTTCTTTCTGGAATTTTCTGAGTGGTAGTGGCTGCAATTACAATTAAATGTGGTTGAGTACTTCTTGTATAATTAAAATGCATTTAGAATTCTTTATCTATTTATTCACAGATGAATTGTCATATGACAGTTTATTTTGGGAAGGCTTGCGTAGCTTTCTCTGCTATGTTGTTGTTCTCATTTAAGCTGTGGTATAAATTTTGTCCTGGAAAGTAAAAAGTTGAGCTATTTGCACTTGAAGGTTTTATGTGCTGCAGTCTCTTTAGCCTGAACTTAGACTACCTGTCCCCTTTCGATAGGTCGGAGAGTGCCCGTCTGATCTTAATAGACAAATAGATCACTTTTAGTTCAATAACTTATTTCAGAAGAGATTGGGTGATTATTAAATAATGGAATAAACATAATGTGACATTGAGGATTATTTAAGGTCCAGTAAGATAATTACTGAGGTGTCCTAGAAAGTTTTGTTCTGCTTTCTAAAGAGAAGTTGGGGAGGATGGCAGCCTGTTGAAAACAGGAAGGAAGGGACTATTTTTCTCTGGATCTTGGATCTGACTGACAGCCCCTGTCTTAACTTACTAGTGATTTGCCATTTCATTAGCTGCCAGGTTTTCAATTTCTACCTCTTGGAAGTTACACCGCTTTGAACAAGTCCCCGCAGTAATTGAATTTGCCACAGAAATAGAACACTGGAAAATTTCATTTTCTTCCCAGCATGAAGGCAAGCAAGCAGGTGCACGTTCCTGCTGGACTGCTGCTTCTACCACCCCTTTGCCTCTTCCTGCCTCCTTCCCCCATCGCAGCAATATCTTTGCCAATGGGCCCCCACCAACCCAATACCCACAGTCACAAAAAAGTCCTCCTTTGGAATCAGCACTGAGCGCATCAGCCTGTCGCTTTGTAATTTTCTTCGAAATGCCTTCCACAAATAATGGTTTTCAAAATGAGCATTAACAGGCTTGATTACATGAAATTGTCCTTTTAATTTACACCAGGATTCTATTGATCACACAAGTGCAGATTAAAGTGTTCAATGAAGCCCATGATGAGGTATTAACCAGCTAAGGGTCCTCCAGGGGCCGCCAGGGACGGCCAGGAATATGCTAGAAGTGTACAGTTATTTCCCCATAATGAAGTGGCACTATGCGAAGGCATGAATCGCTGGCAGGAAGAATAGATCGGAGATGATGAGCTCTTCAAAGTCATTTCTCGCTCACTCATTCAGCCTCATGCCCAGATCCTCTTGCGATTCTTCTGCATTACTTGTCATGAAATGCCAGGATTTACTTAGCCAGCTGATGCAATTTTTATGACCTTATTGCTTTTTCACCATGGTAATAGTTTTGAATCAATTTATCAATCCAGTGGTGCCATCAGACATATTGCCCTGAAGATCAAGTCCAGGTCATTCCATCAATTCACTGCGGTTTACGAAGATAGAGAAAAAAGCTGGGCCGTGTGGGCTATCAACTTCAAATGGCTTAGTAAACATGCTGCTGCTGCTGCTTTAACTGCTTCACTTCTGACTCCAGACTTTTTTGCTTGTAACTATCAACCACCACGCTGTCTTTCTCCCCCTGCATTTTAATTTCAAACATATTAGGTATGCTGCAAATAATTGCGGGAAGAATCCACAGAGGGCTATGCGAGGATTCTGAGCCTGCCAGGAAAACAGAAAAAACAAGCAGGTTTTTTTTTTTTTAACGCTTTTTGCAGTATTGTGCAGGTGAGCCTTCTAGTTATGTTAATTTGTCTGCTTCAATACACGAATTGTCAGGAAATGGCAAGATTCCCTGGCAACGATGAAGAAATGAAGATAGCACTGTTGCGTAGAAGGAAAGCATAACCTCAGGAGCAGATTGTTCCGTACTGAACTTTTCCATACAAAGTGTCTTGGTCAAATACGTTTAATGCTTACAGAGTCCAGGAAATAATACCGTTCAGTGGAAGTTAGACTGGAACCTGCTTAGCACAGAGTAGCAAAGATTTAGCTCCTGGATGGAGCTATGCAACAAGTGTGTCCACAGTATGGTAGAGAAAATCTGGCCTGAAATGAGAAGAGATGATGTCACGTTAAAGCCAATGCTGTTACTTCACTAAGATTGGGGCAATGTTTTTCCCATCCTGTAATTCCTTTAAAACTTCGTAAAATCAGTGCCGTCCACTATCTCAGTTTCATTAAGTTTGCTCTGGAAACTGGAGTTGTCCTCTATAGTTTCTTGACATAGTTTTTCACCTTCATCATGTCTCTTAAAACATAAAGCTTCAGAGAAATGCTGTATTTAATTACAAGGGAAGGGACTCCACATTTGGCCCAAGAATTCAGAGGGCTGTTCTTTGTACACTAGGAAGCAACACATATTCTTGACCACAATAAGAGGAGTCACAGCTATAAATTCCATTTTTCCATTACTTGCATACACAGACTCATTAGGAGAGTCCTTCCCTACCTGACTGCAACTGTCTAAACTGTGCAAACACATATGAAGCAGGCACAAATCAAGCCTTTCTAGGGAAGTGATGAAACAAGAAGGAAACCGTTCACAAAACATGCCCCAGAAATCTGTGGCATACCTTGATTTCAAAAGCCTAGATGACTCCCTACTACGAAAGTGGCGTGTGTGAAAAAATAGCCAGCTGCAACCTGAAGCAGACATGTGCATACAGAAATGAGATCAAATATCTTCTCCTTGATATGCAAACTTGGCAATCAGCAAACATTACCACAATGCTGGTTTCTTGGCCCAGCAGCCTCTACATGTCTCCCTCAGCCCCACAGCACGTGCATTAGACTGCATAGTGTTTTGGTCACGGTGCCAAACTTTAAGCTCCAGGCTGCTGGGAGCACTGCCTGGACTATGCAAGTGTAACAGCTGTTCATGTTAGGAAAGCAGATTCAGATTTATACTTTAAAAAAATTGTGGCTCATAAAAAAGAATATGGAACAATGACAACCCTGGAAAAAGGTAATAATTTAAGTTATGAAAAATTAATCAGGGAGAGATACATTATTTTTTTTAAGCAAAATATGTTGCAGTAAGAAAAAAAAAAAAGTGGCTTTAATTAATTCTGCTTAACATTAATAGAATAAGGTCAGGCATACCAAAAACTGTTGAATAAAGCAAAAAAGTATGAAAGATATATTCTCTGATGTTATTCATAATGAAGAAGGGTTATCTTGTGGTCAATACAGCACCATTATTTCTAAGTTAGAGGTACAACTGCTGAAAATATACAGTGGCTATAACAACTTACCTAACCAGATTGTGAAAAAAGGTTCACATAAAAAGTATTTTATGAAACGATATTCCTATTTAGGTGATCACAATTTATGGCTATTTCTTGCTCTTAAACAACCCTGCTTTTGTTCAATCCAAAATAAGCAACTCCTTACCATGAATGAACTGCATATTGTACTTGAAACTGTGATAAAATGATAAGAAGAGATGTTTTGGAATCATATCTCACTAAAAGCCTGTGTACTGTGGAATAACTCTCAGCCTGGCCATTCTGTGGGTCTACAAAAGGAGAAGCTCTTGGGCTACAATTGTAAGTATGTTGTGACTTGTCAGAAGAAATCTCACACTGTTTCCCATACAGTGCAGGATAGGGCCAGTGAACATAGTGAATTCCTTAAGAAGTAAAACGTTTTCAAAAACATAAACGGAAGAAACAAACAGGTTTGCAGATAGCTCAGGTTCCAATGATGTCTTCCTACGAGTAGAAGAAAAGAAGGTTATCAGAAATAGTCAACATGAGTTTACTGGGGGGAAATCATGCTTGACCAATCTGGTAGCCATCTATGATGTCATGTCTGGCTGAGTGGATGAGGGGAGAGCAATGGATGTTGTGTACCTTGACTTCAGCAACACTTCTGATGCTGTCTCCTACAACATCCTTGTACCGAAGCTTAGGAAGTGTAGGATAGATGAGAGGATGGTGGGATAGATTGAGAACTGGCTGACTGGTAGAGCACAGAGAGACATGATCAGTGGCACCGTCTGGTTGGAGGCCTGTAAATAGCTGTCTTGTTGAATGCTGTCTTGTTGAACATCTTCATCAGTGAGCTAGGTGAAGGGATAGAATCACAGAATTGTAGGGGTTGGAAGGGACCTCTAGAGATCATCAAGTTCAACCTCCCTGCTCCCTACAGCAGGCAGATGGGTCTTGAATATCTACAGAGAAGAAGAATCCGCAACCTCCCTGAGCAGCCCATTTCAGTGCTATGTCATCCTTTGCATATTGGTGTAGAACTTCCTATGCTCAAGTTTATGGCCATTTCCACTTGTCCTGTCCCAACAGACCACTGAAAAGAGGTCAGCCATATCCCTTTGTCTCCCACACTTAAGATATTTATAAACATTAATAAGATCTCCTCTGTGTCTTCTTTTCTCAAGGCTAAACAGACCTAGGTCACCCAGCCTTTCCTCGCAGGGGAGATGCTTAAGGCCTTTTATCATTTTTGTGGCTCTCCGCTGGACTCTCTCTAGGAGATCCCTGTCTTTTTTTTTGTACCGGGGAGCCTAGAACTGGTTACAGTACTCCAGGTGAGGCCTGACCAGGGTAGAGTAGAGGGAGACAGAGTCTGCCCTCAGCAAGTTTGCTGATGATACAAAGCTGGGAGAAGTGGCTGACGCAACAGAAGTCTGTGCTGCCATTCAGCAAGACCTTGGCGGGGAGGAACCTAATGAGGGGGTTGGACTGGGGGATTGCTAGAGGTCCCTTCCAACACCTGTGATTCCTCATTTTGTCTTCACCCTAGACTAGAATGCTGTATAACCTGCAGACCTTTTAGAGATATTTACTTCTGCAGCATTTAAAAACCTGCAGTGTAGATGTCCACACATCTCCCTTCTAACCAGGTACTTCTTGAAGCAACAAAGTGGTGTTCACAGGTGCTTTAAGTGACTGACTTCAGTTCCCCTTCACTAGTGGGTGATAGTGGGGATTCATAAACCAGCTGCAATCAATTACATCATTTGTGTCTGAGCAAGCCGTGAGGGCACCTGGAGCCTCAATTACCCAGAGCAGGCTCACCTGTTCTCACCCTGCAGTCTGACTATAGTTGTATTTCTGTAACTCATAAGGCTTTCATGCTACTTTTCTTCTTCTTCTTTGGTAATGCTGTAGATATGCAGTGTGGGTGTGGACTTTTTTAGTCTGACTGGGACAGTCATCCTCTTGATAGTTGTTTGTACAGTGTGCCAGCCCTGGGAAGCTCCAGCTCTCAGAAGGCTAGCATAGAAATGCTGTGACCGAATGTCTTCATTGCGTTTAATTTTCAGGTCAGTTTGGGACTGTCCCAATTATTTGTTGCTTTGTCCGAGTTTTATTGCTGCAAATGGTACAGGATTCCTCATGGTATTAACTAAAGGTTACTGTGGTGTAGTATTTAGCTGAAAAAAGGAGCATCTGAACGTACGGGGGAAGCAAATATAGCTGGTGTCCTGGATCTTTAGAGCTTTTCCTAGAACCTTGTTATAAATTCATAAAGCGACATCTGTGCTCCTTTTTGCTTGAGGCAAGTGAGCACAAACCTTTCTTCAAGAGAAGATCTCTGATGTGTCATTTTTAGGATAACTTTTAAAATAGCAGGACCCAAACAGATTCAGAGGCATTTCTCTTTAAAAGACATTTCTGCCCAGGAATTGGGACATGCGCACCTCTGTGCAGATAGGGAATTAGGAAAACTACTGTATTTTTTACCTTTGAAGCTTTGACTTTTCTCTCTTGCTTAGGGAGGTTTACAAGTAGGTAGGTATAGTGCAATCTTACATAGGAAGAAAAAATTGTATTCAGAAGCTTTGTCTACTGCTCAATTACTTATTACTGCTGCTTACTTTGGATGAATTTAATAAAATACTGAGACAGAGTCTGTCTATAATTCAGTTACAACTTCAGATCTGGTCTTGAAAATGTTTTGTTTTTTTTTTTTAAAGCCCACATGTTGCTAAGTGTTGGTGTCTTATTGTAAATCTTCTAGCAAAGGTTGTGTTCCCTAACAGAGAAGTAAAATGTGAATTTAAAGAGAAGTGTTAAAAAGTGATAACCTTGTGTTTTTTGAGGGAAAGCCAGAAAATTATGCAGCTGTTTTTTCTAGGGAGGGGTGGTTAGGGATTTCTCACTGTTTTAGGCCTTCATTCTTCTTGTTGGATAATCATTCAGTTTTTGAATTTTGTAGTTTAGTAATACTGCGCAATTTAAGGCTGAACTAACTTAACTCTTATTTCTGATTGCCTTGCTGGGGATAAAATGGATTATCTCCTACAGAATGGCTGATGCTCTGGTTTTACTGCACAGCCTATCTGCCTTTGAAATTCAATGCCTGTTTTTTCTGCTAACTTCTTGTGTAGAGATGTTTGTCAATGATCTTATGATGCTAAAATGCGTTTAAAGAGTGAGACACGTCCTGTTAGTTTTGCTCTTCCTGGATGCATGCCTTAGGCATATCAAAGGGCACATAAGAGCCATTAAAATTTCAGACTTGTACAGCTTCTGAGCAAAACAGGAAACCCATGTAAGAGAAATCGGTTTCTGTGTTTGTAAATATTATGGGTGTATCTTCTTCAGAAAAGATAAATAACATATTGTAATTTGAGCCTTTCCAGTTAATGGAGGACCTTTTCTAGTCTGTCTTGTGCTGGCAATAAATACGTTTCTCTATGCAGAGAATAAAGTGGATATATTTTCTCTTGCTTGTTTCAGAGGGTCACCCTTTCATAGTGTATGTATTATTGAGCTGCTCTGTAGGGTTAATGGAAGGGGAGGAGACTTTCTAGGTGATGTTTTGCCTCTAGATGCAGTTCTCCAAGTTGGGTGTTCCTGTCCAATGAATTTTAGAAGTTGAATCAGCTGGAGTGTCTTAAGCCCATAAATGTTGGCTCTATTAAATGACCATCCTGGGCAGCTGAGATGCTGAGTCTGTTAATAATATGAAGGTCCTTATTTTCACATAGAAGCAAGGAAACGGTTGCTACCAATGCACATCTTCTGTCAGACACCTCTAATGCTCTTTTGTGGAAATAGGTCTTATCTTTTCTGAGACAAGAGAAATTGAAAGGTTGCCTTTCCTCTGCACCAAATTGAGTGGGAAGGTCAGAGATGTTTAAGGAAGTTGTATAAATTATCTGAAGATACCAGATAGAGAGGCTGTTTTGATTTACATACAAGTCTCTTCTAAGAGTTTGATATTACCTCTAACTTCCCAGGGGCTTGCATAGAATCATTGTCCTATCAGTATGCGTTTCCCTTACCACAGCCTCAGGTAGAGGGGACCAGGAGCAGCCTAGCTCCTAAAGTTTCTGCTTTTGAAGATTCGTTAATATAGGCATAGCATTCCAAAGCAGGTGGTACTACTGGTACTTCTCTCAACCTTCTCTTTGTAAGGAGCTAATAGTGGCAGCTGCAAATCTAGGTTCTGTTCTTTTTCCAGGAGCTCATTCCAGGACTTTTTTTTCTGAAGGACATTGGAAATAAGATGGGTGCTCATCAATATTTTTATTTACAATGATCAGCTTTATTATCTTGGAATATATTTCTTTTCAGAAAGCTGAAGAGTGTCTCCTGGGAGTGTGTATGAATTTTGACTTTTCAGGCTGCAGGTGAGGTAAACAAAACAAAATATCTTCTCACACTGGTCAGAACACCCCACTGTATAATCAAATAAATATGTGTATAGAGAGAGTCTGTATAAAACTGCTGTTTCTCCTCCTTAAAGCAGCAGCAGAAAAGCATGTATCAAATGGTCAATTAATTTTACTGATTGTACTTAAAGTGAGGTCCTTATTTCATATTACATAGCTTGCCATTGGCTGCATGAGTAGGAGGTGTCTCAATGATATTCAGTGCGATTTTTCCCATCAAATTCATTCACTGAAGCCACAATTCACTGTTTCTGACGTCAGCCTTAATTCCCATTGAGGCCATTGTGGCCTCAAAAGCATTGAACTGTGGCCTTACTGAATGAATTAGGCAGGAGAAATAGGGATAATCATCAAGGAGGGAAGTGTATATTTATACACACATCATTGTAATTGGTAATAGCTGGAAGGGAAAGACGGAAGAAATGCATAAGTGTTTTAATGAGGATTTTGAGTAGCAGTTCTCTAACCACGCTGCAGGAGTAATTACTCATCAGAGCTATAACTTGGGGATTATGATAATTCAGCTTCATGAAAGTGAAAGAGAAGAACTGTTCAAAAAAATAAATCAGTGTTTCCTTTTTGACAGCAGACGCTTTAGCTCTGCCAACATGTTTTTACTGTGTAGTCGTTTCAACATCAAAGATCTAAATGATGCATAAGATTTCGTGGCTACCCCTGTGATTTAAATGTTATGACTGATGGGGGCAGAAGAAATGCCTTTTCTTTTCACTGTGATAGTAGAGGAAAGTCTCGCGTTGTATGGGAAGAAATGACCATTTGTTTTCCTATCCTTTCCTCTTCACCACACATCTAAAGATTTTCTCCTACTGTTAAAATAGTGAAGGCTAAACAATGAAGCACCGTAGGCAGGCTGTACAAAGCATAGTCCAATTTCCATGTTTATTAGTTTATAAGGTTTGTAATGACAGCCAAATGACAGGCTCTGCCTGCAGGGGCAGGAAGGGAACTGGCAGAGGCAACCTCCCAGCAAAATGCTGGTACATAGGGATCTTAACTGTGGAACTTTCAGAGCTCTATGTACTCTGACAAATGCCCCTATGATGGTATTGAGATGTGGGGTTTCAAACACCATCTTTCCCCAGTCAGATAACTAAAAGGAGCAGGAAGAAGTCCTTCTTCTACCAGAAGCTGGGACTTGAATCAAACTAAAGCAGAGTACGGGGCATCTCTGGGCACAGAGGTGGATATGGCCAAACCTTTAGGTAGACAAGCATGTGTTAAAAACACCTAGGGCATAGAAGATCTGCTGTGTGTACTCTGCAAGACGATGAGATGAGGAAATTTGAGTTGTTTACCCAGAATAAAATGCCCCTGAATAAGTTAGATGGGAAGCTGCCTCCTTAGTGATGGAGCTTATCATTTCCCTCATTGTGTAATGTGTTGCTCTGGCTGGTGCAGCCTTAGTTTGTGCAAGAGGCCAGCAGAGTGGTGGCTTATCTTTGGGACTATCATTGATTTTTTTTTTTTTTTTTAATCTTTCATTTCTGTAACTTCAAGTTCTGATAGGAATGCATGTGGTGAAGGGAAGTTTTGTAGGACCTACAATAAGAGGTGTGTTTGTTTGAGTTAGTCAAAGCATGGCAGATCCATGTTTGAAATCAACTGTCTGGATATGATTGAGAAGGTGTTTTATAAAAGAAGATTCAGTGCTAAAGGTATATGTTTATAAATACCAAAGGAAATGGAAGGTATAAATATAGCCCTAATTGATATTTATGAAGTCTCAAGTTTTTATTTGGACAAAGTTCAGTAGTTAACAACTCTAGGACTATTTGCTAAGTTTGAAAGTTAATCAGTGATTAGTTGGAGTTCCATTTATTTTGTGACTTCTTGACTACTGCCTAATGTATTAATAATGTATAGCAGGTGCACTTCCAGGGCTGTCACCTGTGCCAGGTATAAGGAAGCACATGCCTGCTCAATTTCCACCATGCGTAGATTTTGTGAAATATAACGTGTTGTAGTTAGGAATTTTGAAGAAGATAAGGAGGAAATTCACAAGGGAAGGAAAGTCCAGTGCAGGATGTAGGACTCAGCTGCCTGATACAAAGATAATGTGAATTCTGGGGGTAAGGAATTTGTGTATTGTGCAGCCTGCTTAGTAGCTCTGTTTTAAATGCTATGAAGCTTTGACATGTGTTGGGAAAGACCTTTACCTTTCATCTTTTTCTTTTTGGGTTTTTTTTTTTTTTTTTTTTTGAAAGCTGATAAATATGCAGAGCATAGCCTCAAACCAAGAGAAACTGGTCTTCCTCTTTTCAGTTGCTGACAGTGATCATGATATTAATAAAAATTGCATCATAAAAACCGACACATTAGTAACTGAAACCCATGTGTTTTTACTTGAAACCTCACCTTAATATCTGGTGATACATGTGGAATGAATAAACTGAATAGGGAAGAGGAACCTCTGATGCCAGTGCCTGCTTGGACACTTGATGCTTCTCAGAGGATGACTTGTTCTCTTCTACTCCATGAAAATGTTGTGTAAAATTCATACTGATGTGCTCAGAGCAGCAGAGACTTTTTTTCCTCCGTCTGTTTGCAGGATATCTGCATGAGGCAGACAGTGCCTGGAGATGGGAGGCTGGATCTTACTCTCTCCTATGGAGTTGGCTTCCATTGGGCTTGTGGGATGCATGCTGCTCTTGAGAATCTGCAAGAAATAACACCATTTGTTGCATACTGAAAACAAGGAAAAGAAAATAAAGCTATATTCTTGGGCTTTTGTAGCAATGGTATGAATGGAAGTCGTGTACAGCTTTGGAAAGGTTCAACAGTTGAAACCCATCATTGGGGCGCTGCTTGAAGGGATTGGGTTAAAATTGGAGATCCTGATGTTACGAACTCTAAGTTGCTCAGATGAGGTATATGTCACTGCATGAAGCTGCTTAAGGAGGAGTCCAGGATGCTATGTATACTGATGACTCATCTTGAAAAATGTTGTCTGCCTTCTGTATTGAGAGTGTGTTGCTTGGGATGGAGAATGTTGCAAGCAACCTGCTGGGTTAGTGGGTTGACTAAACCTCACATGGCAGGTACTCCATTAGCACCCTTCCTTATAGCTACAGCCTGATGAGAGGGAGGCTGACAGGCCCTAACTTCTCCTGAGCAAGAGGCTGATGGTTCTCAGCCAGCGACCATGAAGGCTTTAATGGGAATGTTGGCACTCTGAGAAGTACGTGAGCAGGCTCTCTGCCATGAGATGTGATGAGGTGCTTGACTGCCTTCACCTGTCTGCAAGCCGGCATTGTGTTTGCTGGAGAAGGTAATGGAAGTGGTTCCCTTCTGTGCCAAAGTTGCTGTGTCAGAAGTACAGCAGGTAGTGAAATATGAAAACACAAATAGCTCTGAGCCAACAAGGCATTTAGTTGAAAATGAATGAAAAATAAATATTATCCCTTAGAGCAAGCAGGATATGTTCTGGATCTGTCTTTCCAGTGACCTACGGGATTTTAAGAGAAGAGCTTCAGAATTTTATTGGCATTGCCACTATTATACAAACTTTTCTTTCTCTTCTCTCCAGACTGGGGTCAGCTTTAAGGAGAGCATTAAGTGAATGGCTAATGGAATTAAGGGTATAATAATAGAAGGATATAGTGAGACAATTGTATTAACAAGAAATAAATCATGTTGAGTGTAAGGTAAGTGTTTTTTAATTGATTGATGGGAAGGATGCTCCATAGGTTTTTTTGAGGACTAACAGCCACTTGCCTTCCCATCTACAGTAAAAAGCCAAAAGGGAAAAAAGAGATAAGAAAATTATGCAGTGGGGAGATAAATTATTCAGAGAAGATGGCCATTTTACGCTGACATCACTAATGTGAAAAAGCATTAAATCTTTGACACCAGCTTGCATTCCTCAGAGGTTGTAGTGGCTGGAACAAGGTATTAGAGATTACAGCTAGAACAGTGCTTTGACTTCCTCGAATGCCTTATGTGGCGTTCCAAGGTGATTCAGTAAGTAAAGGTGCATCAAGGGCCACGGGTACTGAGCTGTTCTGACTTTGTTGTTTTACACTAGTGGCTTGATAAGAGCTTCTATGTTCCGTGTAACATGGCCTGGGGGGCTTCTGATGTGGTTAGGTTCGCTGTATTTAAACAAAAAGGTTTGGAGAGGCATGGTGACATATCAAACCTTTAGACCATCAGCATAAGTGTTATTTTACTCAACAAAGAGTAACTCTTGGGTTCTTGAACCATTTCAGCACACCACAGATTTCACATATAGCCCCTCAGTGTTAGCAATTGGGCTAACAGTGTCCTCAGAATTCAAAGCTCTTCATGCACTTCACTGGGCAACTTAAATGCAGCTGTGGTGCTGCTGTTCGCTGCCTACATGAATTGTATCTGATCACACTGCTTCTCAACTGAACGAATGTAAGCTTGAGTAGTTCATGGGTTTGTGTAGCTCTCCTTCAAAGGAAAACAAAAAAGATGTCTGAAAACTCTGCATTGTTAAATGCAGTAAAAATGAAAGACAATGTCTTGTTACAGATTTTGCTGAAAGCTTTCCATTGTAAAAGTAGGTGAGCAGCTTGGGCTATTGCTGCTTTCACAGAAGAAGGATCTGCTTCTTCTGCATTGCTGCTGTCCTGCAGGACTTGCTAAATGCCTGTCTTTGCATTAGTGGTGTCCTATGATCAGCCTGTCATTTACTTGTCAGTAACCAATCATACCAATTTTTGACCATACCATAGAGTCATTTGCTGTAAATTAATTTACTTTTGCCATTAACTACAGACACTGGGCGGTCAATGCAATTTTGTCCATTAAAGACAATAACCTTAGCCAAGCTCTTTGATGCTATTCTTAGTTCGCCCCTTGGGACTACTCTACTTACATCTCCAGAGGTACTGGTAAATTTACATTATCATTTCTTGTCTAATATTCTTGATTTGTTGGCTTTTCTTTAATACATGCGCAGTTAAATCTAAATGCAGAGCTTCTATGCACAGAGTAATCTCGGGGATGTGTAAAATTTGGGAGGAAAAACCTCAAAGCAATGAAAATGAAATTGCAGGTATGCATCCCTTTGCTTAACAGAAGATAACTAAGCTGTATACAGGTTAGCATATGTGTAGTGGTGGACCAGCCTGTCTGTCAGTAGGTTGTGGGGTATTTTATTTTCTAGCCCTCTGTGGGACAAATGCTCCCAAAGTCTAAAATTCTGTATAAAGTGAATGTGTTTGCTTGCTTGTTATAGGCTTTAACTTCTGGTTAGCCCTGGAGCTGTCAAGCAGCTTGTTTATATGTTCCTTACAATTGAGCTATAACAAATGTAATACTTGTCTATTTTGGACAATCGTGATCTTTGCTTCCGTATCCTCAGACTGATGGAAATAACTGCTTTTAAAAAAAAAATATTATGGGGTATCCTGGTTTGCTTGATGCAGTCCTAGAATGTCCCACAAGCTCTATAGCTACTTAGATATTTTACTGATGGGGTTGTCCAGTAAATAACTTAGTAAAACGATGATATAAAGGATGCCTGTTACTAAAGTAATACAGGGAGACTGAGGTGGTATGCACATGAGCACGTCCTTTACTTATCCTGAGTAGCAGGGAGTTGTTTTTCATCTCACAAAGCTGTGACAGTGTTTCTGCTCATTAACTGCTGATTGTCTGCTTGTACTTCTTGTTTTCTTCTAGCAGTTTAGAAAACTAGAAATTGTAGTGAGTATCATGTAACTTCTTGTGACTATAGGCCTGTTTCTTCTTGTGCTTATCTAATTCAACAAAGCACAGTTGCACTTCAGATCCCTTTAACAAAGTTAGTTGACTTTTTCTTAACAGGTTGCTCTTATCTAAGAGCAGAAACATGCTGGCTTGATGCTTAATAGCATCTGATTAAGTGCAGGCAGTCGTGACGTAGGCATCAAGCCTCTAAATGGGAGTCCACAACCATTATCTTAATGGTCACAGAATTATAGAATGGCTTGCGTTGGAAGAGACCTTGAAAGACCACCCAGTCCTGTTCTTCTGCCATGAGCAGGGTTGCCACTCACCAGATCAGGCTTCCCAGGGTCCCATCCACCCTGGCCTTGAATGCCTTCTGGGATGGGGCAATGCCTTTTAGTGAGACAGTGGTGTCTTTCAGTGAAAAGAATGAGTAGCCAAAAGAAGAGACTGCCTAAATCATAGTGGATCAAGAGGATAAAAAAAATAGCTTTGTTTTTAAGGAGAGGAAGTAGAGGGGTATGAATGCTGTAGAAGTGGAGAAGGGATGGATCAAAGACCGCTAGGTGATAGCCTCTGAGTGAGGCACCAGAGAGCTGATGCTGGAGATTTTGAGATGGAGAATAAATACCTTATTTTTTGAGTTCTAGCAATTTCCCATTTAGGATAGAAGAAGCAGGTAGCTGAATTAAAACTGTATGTTAATAGCCTGCTCAGTATCCTGGTATGTTTTTTCATGTCTTAACTTGAAGTTGAGGCAGCATAATCTAAGTGTTGGTGACTCTTGCTCTTGGTTTGAAAGAGAACAATTGTAAAGTTGAAGGGAAGAACAAAGGGGGGATGCAAGCAATGCTGTATAAAGCTGAAGCTGTTTTTGGTTCTGTCATCTGCTCTATTTCTAAGCTTTCATTCACTTGCTGATGAGTTTAACTGGAATAATTGCTTCCAGCACCATACCTTAAAACATATTCCCTGTTGTCCTACCAGGCTATAGAGCTATGGTGCCTTGAAAACAGATTTGCTGCTGCTTTAAATTGTGTACTACTTGCCCTTTTTGTCCCTCCTGGGCAGCCCAGCACCGGAAGAGACAATGTATGTTTTTTGGCTAATGGCCCCCAGACAGCAGTTAGGCACTGCAGTCACATTGCCAGATCCACACTGTTTGTGGTGTTGACACTAGCCACATGAGTGATTAGTGGTAACAAGCCCTGGCTTTGTGATTTGACAGTGTGTGGATTTGTTAGCTTAATTGGTGGGTGCAGAATGGATCAGCAATGATATATTTGATATTTCTGCATCTTGATGAGGAAGATATGCAGGTTGCAAGTGTAGGAAGTTGATAACTTCCACTCTTCTTGGATGGCAAAGAAGACAGAAGCAACGGAGACCTTGGAGATGGGACAGCTGCTTTGCAACCTGAGGGCCTGCTGTCTGTTATTGGATGTTGAGGATCTGCCAGGCTGGCAAAGATGCAGTGTGTAAAGATATTATCTGGTTATAAACATAGGTTATCCTGTCTCATACTGGCTGCTGACGCTGACTTGTCTCACTGCTGGCCCTAGGAAGCAAAGCAATTGTGTGTAAACGCAGGTTTAAAAGTAGTAATAGCTTCTCTTAGTTTAATCCATTAAATAGCACAAACATGAATGACGAACTTCATATGTTTAAACTGGAGACCCTACCAAACAGAAAACAATGAGTAGAAGGGATTGTTATAATTTTAATAAACTTACTGGTGGTTTGTGTCTATGGGATTTTCAGTGGCCAAAACAGGATAAAATGCACTGATTTCTGATCGTGGGCAGAAAAGCTTGTTTCTCAAGACTTCTCTCCTATGTACTGGAATAACAGGAATTAATTTTCTAAATGCTATTTCATGACCATCATGAAAATTGTTGCTGGCAAATGACTTCCCGTAAGTGCTTATGTAAGATGCTTACTTGAAGGGTCTGAATTTCACTTCCTGATAGTTTGTCCTATTAAATGCAGTCACTACTTCTGATCCAGGGAATAGCTAAACTAAGTATTACTAGAAACTATATTCACATGCTTATTTTTCACACTAATTCTGGATGTCTGCTGTGGTCTATTGTAGGAGATAGGTACGCCTGGCCCCGTGTCCTACACTGGATGCTATGTGGCTCCTTTTGTAGTCCTGGTGTATGTGCTGTTTATGCACAAGGCTATTTGGAGGAGGCTTCCCTGGAAGCCTGCTGGGTGGCTCCTGTGAGATCTGCTGCAATCCACTGGCTTTGGGTGATGTGGGCTGTGATCTGCTTGCTGCACTTGTTGCAGGCAGGCAGTGGCTAACCCGTGTACTCCTATCCAAAGAATTTTTCCCGTGGTATGTTTTTCCTGTGATCCTTTCTAACATAATTTTCAGCGATTTGGATTGCAAAAGTTGAAAATACAAAATGGCTCAAATTAGTATGTTACAACTCTGAATCAGGGGAGTGCCATGTCTAGTCGTGTGGTCCTTCAGGTGTTTTCAGGAAAGGAAAATTGGTGTGGCAAAACAGGGCTACTAAAGGCAGTTTGCTGCTCAGACTTAGAGCAGGCTTTCATTTAGGCAGCTGTGATGGACATGAGCCTACATATATCTTCGAACTACATGTTTATTTTTCATCTATGTGGAGCCAAGAGTAAGGGAAAAAAACTTGTTTACAGGTGAGCTATCCATACATAAGGGCTGCAGTCTGTCCAAGTGACTGTTGCAATTGGCTGCTCTGGGTACCATTTGGGTGAAGTGCTTCTGGTTGGGACCTGTTCTGGTCAGGGTGTATCACTTCCAGCGGGGGAAGGGAGCCTTGTCTGTTGTGAAGAACAGCATAACAGTTTGGGCAATTATGAGAAAAGACTTAGAAGATAAGGACTTTGTAGAAATTCTGTGCCCTTGGATAAGTTAACTGGATTGCATTCTGTGAATGCAAAGGGAAGTAACAGTATGTATTTCATTCTGTTTCCCTGCAATCAGAATCCACTTGTGTAGGTAAGGGATGTGTAATTACAGATGAGGTGAAAAGGGAATCTATGGTTTTGGAAGTTATGACATGTACAAATATAAGTCCAAAAGGACTGCACGAGAGTAGGTGTACAGATTCTTACAGGGTGAATTGTTATGGCAGGGGTAACTGGCATATGTTAGTCTAAATTAGCCATTGTCTCTGAAGAGCTTACATCCTACGTGCATAGAGATTTAACCTCAGGTCTTATATACTGCAAGCAACAACTGAAAACCAAGGGGAAAAAAGAAAATGGAAATATACAATATTAGTTTCAAAAACTTTTTGGAAAGATCTTAAGTAACAAGTGGTACGAGTAATAAATGATACACCTTGAGGCAAACTGTGTGGGTGGTTGCTACTGTAAACTACCTGAGTAGACAGAGGCATAAAATGGCCTTTGTTATATCCACAGAGGGTGTAAGAGAACTTAAACTTCTCTCACAGAAGTATCTGCTAAATCAGATTCTAGGTAGGATTTAAAAAATTACGAGGTTTGAATCTTTCAGTAAAATCTTTGGCCTGAAAAAAGCAAGAACGACCTTTCAGGTGTTTCTTTCAGTTTTTTTATGTTGACTTTTCTCTGGTCTGCTTGAAGCAAAACAAATAAGGATCAGCCTATTGTAATTTAAGAGCTTAAATTAAGAACAAGTTTTACTGCTGTGAAAACTGCCAACACAAAGCTTTAAAATATTGCCTAGCGAACTAGATAATCTAAACTTGCTTTAAAGACACATTTGGACTTGTGGTTAATGGGTCGACCAGATCAGCTCCAAGTCAGTATCTCCCTCTACTGTGCTGCTGTATGTTTTGGTTGTGCAGCCCTTACCTAAGCTGTGCCTTGTGTCTGTGAGCAGTTGTGTGAGCCTCTACTGCGTTTGGAGCTGTGCGATATGTGCAGCTCCCTGCTGCTGCTATCAAAAGCTGCTTTGTGGAAACAGCTGTGGACTTCAGACTGTCCCATCTTCTTGCTGAGGTAGCTGCCATGCAAGGACTGGGATGAGATGCTTGGCATGGCAGAGAGGCATGTTAGGAATTGCTTTCCAGAGTCCAGAGAGGCAGGCAGGCAGGCATTGCTTCTTCTCTCACAGGCAGCTTGTTTGACTGGGGTACGTTTATCCTATAAAGGCAGCTGATTGTGCACCACCTGCTTCTACATCGCCATCTTCAGCATCTGTTTGAATGAGTAATCGAGTTTTCTGTGTGTTATGGTAAGGGATCCTCTGTGTGGAAGAGCTGTGCTGCTGCTAAGGAAGAGTAGCCAGGGTGAGTAAGGCAGCTTGCCCCAAATGTGGGTTTTAAATTCCCATATGGGCCAGAGAACAGTGAGGAAGAAGCTATCTGAACTGAAGCATCTGAAGAGTAGAGCTGTATTCCAGAGGCTCAGCCCCAAATTGCTGGTGTCCCAGGTGAACTTTATTCCATCCATACCTCTCCCCAACTAGCTTTGCTCCTCCCATATGATAATCATCAACCCAGGCTATTATAAGCAGTACAAACAAATGACAAATCTGTGGGTGCAGGACGCTAACAAGAGGCTGATCAGTTGCTTTAGTTATCTTCCCTTCGTGTTTATTGCAGTCTGCTGCAGTTATTTCAAAGGCTGTGACATTGATCGACAGCTTCTATTAAGGCCCATCCAAGGCAGCTGGATTGAACAGATACATTAAATAAAGCAGTTATTGCTTTTCATTGCCTTTCCGTAAAATATCACTGCTAAATAGCTTCTGCCATCAGATGCAGTTAGGTACATGGTTTTAATTTGAGGGACTGCTTTATAACACTGCACAATTGACACTGGTCTTTGTTTCCCCTACAATAATGATTGTGTACATCCTGGAGAATTGATGAGCTGTCTTCTGAGGGTGGTGGGGGAGCAAGGGGGGGGGCAGCAGCCTTTGTTGTTCTCACTCCTTTTTTATACTTGCCGTGCTTGTCAGTTGTTTGCAGCACAGACAGGAATAATGTCAAATGGGGCCCCTTATCTCAGGATGTTGTAATGTAGCTGCTGTAAGCCCTCGCCTGGAGACGAGATAAGAGCAACCTTACAAGCTTAGGGAGAGCAAAGAGGGGGGCCAGCGGTGGCATCGATGGGACAACAATGGCAGAGCTGTCACTCGCACATTATAACTCTTTCTGGTGCCAAGGAAATATATGTATGCTGAGTGGTGAATAACAAGCATGAAAATAAAAGTCCCGAATGTTCATCTAATAATGATGTATTTGTAACAGGATTATACTGCCCAATGATATGCTTTCTTTATCTCCTCACTAAATGGTGGGGCAGCTGTGTGCTTTGGCACGGCGTGATGTCCTTTCTTTTGTGTGCTGCATATTAATCCTTTATTGAAGTAATTAAATGTGTGCTTAATGGCAATGAGCTGGCAGAATGAACGTACAATTGAATTAACAGTTATGATTGGGACCATGCTACAAGATGAACTAAATGCAATTACTGTAGGCATTTTTCTCCAAGTCGAATCTGGCTACATGACATGACTTAATTACAGGTTGTTAGACACACTTACTCCCTGATCCCGCAGTGGTGCATGCAGAGGCACAGCATCAGCTCTTGCTTGCTGGCAGGTTTGGCATGGCTCAGGGTGTCCATGGATCCCTGATAGTTGCAGGCAGGTCTCTTGTGGTGGGGGGCATTGCTAAAAAACTGTTCAAAAATCCAGGGAGGTGGTGGTTACATCATCCCTTGGGGGGGTCTCAAGAAAAGCGTAGATGTGGCACTGAGGGACATGGTGGTTGATGGTTGGACTTTATGGTCTTAGAGTTCTTTTCCAGCCTTAATGATTCTATGATTCTGAAACCAGACAGTTGCCTTCCTTGTTGCTGGTTGCCTAGCGCTCATCTGTCTTAAGGGACACAATAGGCAAAGAACAGGTAGCAGAATCTTCAAGTCATTCTCTCAGCTTGTTTGCCTCAGATCAAGCTCTGCTCTCAAAAGTACTGCATGTTATCTTGTCTGATGCCAACTGGACATCTTTAAACAACCAGGACCAGAGTTATTTATGTTGTTTCTGAGAACACTTTGAAAACAAAATAGGAAAAGGCTAAAACAAGCATTTAATTTGCCTTATTAACTAAGCTCCATAGTTCTCAAATGATCTACCATTGCATTGGGACAAAGATAGTGCTGCAATTCAGGACAGGAAAAGTCTTCAGCGTTTTTATCAGTATGGGGACTGTAAATACCGTTGCACAAGTATGGATCTGACAGCTCTTTTATGACATAAAATGCCAAATCCTGGGTTCCCAGAGCTTTTGCCACTGGTTCATAATTGGACTATCTTGCAGCTGTCATGAAGGAAAGATTGACTGAGTGATGGGTTTGGGAATTTGGCTTTCGATAACCTGCGAGTCTATATCATTGTTAGCAGCACACAGATATCTCCACCACCAGGGTCAGCCTCGTGTTCCTGACTTGTCAAAGAAAATAAAGTCACCTTTCTCCTCCGTGCTGTTGGGTGCTACGTGCTCATTTGCAGCTAAGGTTGTATGCCTGGGAAGAAAGCAGACTCTGAAGTATGAAGTATCACGAAGAAGGGTCTGAGACAGAAATGTGCTGAGTCTGGCAACAGCACAGACCTTTCCTTACAGCAACATATGCTCTGCTGCTAAGAAATGCAGGGCTTATGAGGCCTCAAACTGTTAGTCTTCTGTGGTCCTTAGGGCAATTCCCAGCTCTGCAGGGTGTCTGTGATTTGCGGTGGAAAGATGCAGGTGATGAGCATTGCCTCTGTGTGCACAAATCTCCTGTATCGCACTGTATATTCCTTCTTGTATTCAACACGACATCCCAGAGTTGGGTACAGTGACAGAAGGGGCAGTGAAATGGATGAAGCAAAATGTGACCATTTATGAAATGAAAAATGTGTTTTATTTTTTACTTTAACATCATATGGCAAACCCTCTGGTCATCAGGGCTACTAAGGTTTATTTTATAGCCTCCGTTCTCTTTGGGGCCATAAATGAAACCCTTTCAGCCCTAATGACCACAATGACTTTCCTCGATCATGTTATTGCTACTTTGGCACATTTATTGCTTTCACACGCACTAATGGATGAGTTTGGATATGTTAACAATTTATATATCATTTGATCCTAAAAAGAGCCCCCTCTCACCAACCAAACTAACTTAGCCCTGAGGATTGAGTAGCTTTTAAGGAGTATAAATGAATTTAATGCTTTAGAAAGAGCTTCGGTAAATTATGAACATGACACCTATTACATTAAGCTGCATTAAGCATTAATACATCTTCATTACTGGCAGGTTGCCCAAACCTCCAAGGTTGAAAAAGCTGCCTGAAGTGCCCAATGTGGTAGTCACCTGTGCTGAGATTGATCACCTCTTTTTGGGTGGGTAGGACTTGCCAACACTTAACTTTCTGTGTTTGCCTATGAAGTTCTTGTGATACCTGTTGCATGGTAGCCTTTTTATTATAGTTTCTTTGGCCTGTCTGCATACAAGTGCTGGACTCGTACATAAAAAGGTGCAGTAAATCTTTTGGAAGTACTGCAGATATAGCACCTAGTTGCACTAGCCTTTTAAAACCACTGGTAGTGGATTGTTCAACATTTTTTTTTTTTTTTTCTAGTACTGGCCAAAAATTATCTCACTGAACATGTAATAGTCATTCCTTATTATAAATCCTTTCTGAGATGTAGGCACCAAGGACTGGAATTGCTGAATTGGTGTTTCCAATAACTGTGGAGGAAAAATAATCACAGTACATTAACGAGAGCCTGCTCTACACCATCAAAGGAAGAAATAAAAGTGATTTTAGTGTCTTAAAAAGCAATATCCATTAGACTCAAATTTGGCTAAAAGTGACTGAAAAGCTCTTATTTCAACAAGATGTACAAGCTCAGGGGAAAAAACAAGCTAAATGCTCATGATGTTGTAATTGATTTTATGTGGTACATTTATGAGACTTTCAATTCATGTTTCATACAGGATTTAGCAGTGAGGTGTTGCTACAGCTTCAGTGGTTGTTACCTTGTGGTTCTAGAAGGAAGAGGCATTTTGACAGCTCCTCTATTCCCAGGACAGATGCTGGTTTGGACTGAGTATTTACACTTCATGATGGAAGTATACTTATATGAAAGACATCTTTTCCCCAAGTGGAAATACACAGCACCTCTTAGGAATCTAGGTGCATCAGGATGCTGTAATGAAGCTTGTGTAGCAAGGCAGAGAGTGATCCACTATTTCGGTGACATTGAAATGCGGGACAGCAATCCAAGCATAAAGCTGTGTGGTCACTCCATGAGATGGAGATTTAATGGATATTTTTCATGGTGTTGGAATATATGAAGCAATAAATTGCTTTTTGTAGTTGATGTAATGCTGAAGCAAGGTTGAAGACTTTGGCAACTGCAGACAGTTTACTGCAAATACACTGGCTTTACAGTGGTAAATGCATAACCTATTAGAAAGTGGAGGGGGGAAAAACAATCAAACCCCAAAGCCTTTTAATCAAAGCAATATTGTTAGGTTCAAAGTCAAGCTCTCAGAAGTAGCAAAATAGCATATTTACAGTAATGCGTCCTTTAGAGTCACATTCTTGGTGTATGTGCACATACAAATTTTATTATGGACTTCAGTGACATAAAAGCACGTTTGCTTTGTCCAAATACTGCTGGCTTCAGTTCCCAGCATGAACCATGCACAAAGTGTGAAACAGCTCCTCAATATTTCTTCTTGCAACAATGGCTCAATGCCAGGGGTCGTGTAAGCTCTGCAATGAATATGCATTTAATAATTTCCTGATGCTGTTCTTTGTGGCAACCATCACTGCTATAGACAAATAGAAATGAGTTTATCTCTATTGATTTCACGTGAAAGAGTGAACTAACATGCTTACGTCACTGAACATAATTCACCAGAGGTCAGTGAGAATGTTCAAGTGCTTAAACTTAAGCCCGGGCTTAAATCTCTGCCAGATGAGGGTTTTGAATGCCTTCCCTGTATTAATGGCAACTCAAACATGAAAATAAACAGTAAATAACATCACTGTGATATCTTGGTACTGAGAAGCTTGCTAGCGTGTCCTGAGGAGCACCTGGAGAAAATGTGTAGGTGTGCAGAGCTTGTGTGTGTCTGTCTGCAACTGGAGCTGTGCTTGCCATTCCTTGAGGAGCTGCACACTTGAAGTTGTATATGGGCAAGTGTGCACCTGAGCCTTTCTTGTTAAGTATAAATTTCTGTTCAAAAGCTGACAGAAACTGTTGCTTGTTCTTTAACTTATTCAAAAACATTGGCCTTGATGTGCTTCAGAGGAACTGATGAAATAGATCTCTAGAGCTTAAATAGACTGAGTTTTTGAACCAAATCAAACGTTGAAGTTAAGAGCATAGCTGAGCATGTCTAAGCATGGAAAAGCTTAGGAGGTACTTGACTTTTTCTGAAAGTTTGAAAAGATTGTGTTGTGATGTAGGGATCTCCTTCAATTGAAGACTTGTGTTCTAATACCATCCGAGACCAAAGGATCATTGAGATTTTTGTGTATCAAGTGATGTGCTGACACTGGAATCATCATGGTTTGTTACAGGAGATAATACTTATTAGGCATAATAATATAATACTTATTCTGCATAAGCAGAAGAAATACAGATAGGCTTCAAAGCATATGAACTATTTACTTCTTTTTATAAAAGCTGCATTTTAAGATGTTCCAATCCATAGGAATAGGCAGTTGATAACACTTTACTTGCCTTCACAGGAAAATCTCTTACTGAATGTATCATAGAATCATAGAATGGCCTGGGTTAAAAAGCACCACAATAATCATATAGTTTTAACCCTCCTGCTATGTGCAGGATTGCCAGCCACTAGGCCAGGCTGCCCAAAGCCACGTCCAGCCTGGCCTTGAATGCCTCCAAGAATGTACAGCCCGTTCGGTGACTTGCCAAGTGTGCGCTAAGGCTTTTGTAGGTTTTATGGCTGGAAATCCTTTCTCAGGCATCAGGGAGGAGAGAGGTAACTGTTGGCATTGCTAGAAATGTGCACTGCCAATGTATGTGCACATACATACTTCATACGTATAACCACCCAAACTGAACAGAGTGGTTTAGGGTGAATTTTTGTGTTGCTCACTGTACCTTCTGTATAAACATGCAAGCAATGTATTCAGGAGGCTTAGTTTAACACAGGTATCACTGCCTCATAGTGGTTTGATGTAGAGGAGTTTCAAATGTAGAACGTATGTGTTTTAGTAGCTATGTATTTAAATGTATCAAATACAGAATATTGTGCTTCATATACATCTCACAGTTGGACTTCGAAAACCAGGAAGTTTAAGGAATCCCATCCCCTCCTTGCCGAGTAAGAATAAGAAGTGCAGAGATGTGACTCTAGGCTGTTGTCTTTAATCTGGTCGACCAAATGCATTTTGTTATATATCTGGAACCCTTGGGCCTAAAGTGAGCATTTCATACTTTACTGAAGTATGGATGAGGATATCTGAAAACGTTGGCTCAAGTTGTTACATCTTTGGTCGTAACCAGTGGGATATCAAAAGCACTGAAAGCAATTAACAAATTAGAACTGTATTATTTAATTGTTTTAATGCTGCTAGGGTACATGTTTGCTGGGGCAGGGACCAGCTTGATGTCTCTTTCACAGCTTTTAATGGATTTTGTTTTTTTGTCAAATGAGTTAAGTAGGAAAATACTTGGAAACTACAAGCAAGAACTGCTTGGCGTCTGCATAGCCTTTGATGTACCTGATTGCTCTTTTGTTACGCAAAGGAAATCTAAATATCAAAGGTGAGGTTAGCTTAATGCAGTAAGCTGCTTGTAAGGCACAAGGAATTGTTAGTTATAGTGCATCTCTTAATGACCTGCTTAGCGTGTGTCTCATTCCAAGCACTTGGTAGGAATTAATCTGATTCTCTTTTCAGTGCTGAGAATTTGAAGGAAGGGGAACTCTCTACATGAGTAGTTATGTGGCTGATAATACCCTAATCACCTCATCTTAAAGATGGTGCTTGTTTCAGATGAAGCCAAAAAAGAAAGGAATTGTTTTTTCCTTCCTCTTTTGAGTTCAGGAATAGTTGGTTGTGTAAATACATGCACTATAAATACATTTACATATATGGTTGCTGCATATATGTGTATGCCTGTAGTGTGTTAGAGTAATACAGACACCCCATGAGATGGAAGTGCTTCAAGTAAGACATCAGGGTCCAAGGGCATGAGGTCTATCAGTTCCTACTCCCTTCCAGGGAGCTGTGAGCTTTCTGGACAATGTGGCTCATTGCACGTGTTAATTAGACTCAGATTACTGTTACAAACCAGTATTCAGTGCAATGATGCCAACTTGCAGACATAAGGCATGTAACTTTATTTTTGTTTGTTAAGAGCAAGTGGTTTTTGCAATGCTGCTAATTTGCAGTGGCTAAACACACTCTGTCTCTAAAATTGCATGTGTTTTTGGTGCAGGCTAACTAAACTTTCTGACAGTGGAGGTTTTGACTTCTGACTGTTGTGAATTAAGGTAGGATTCCTCCACGCATTTCCATGTTTGGAATAAATGGCAGAACGAAATTCAACCTAATTTCCCCAGAAAGAGAAAATCAGTTGACCTTTGCATTCCTGAAAACTGAACTAAAAATTGGGAGGCTCACATCAAAGCTCTGTAAATAAAGTGAGTAACGCTTTGGACGCTTCTGGTGGAGAACAGAGGAGGGGGAAATTCCCTCTATAAAGAACACCCAAGTATTTAAAAAGAAATGGTTAGGTTTAAATATCTCACTGTTTTTCTTCTCCAGGGCTCCATGCTGAGGATTTTATTTTCCTTTGCAATGCTTATGCTGCGGAGCCCTTTTCTCAGAGGTAGGCTGACGTTAGCACACTGAAGCAGCGAGCAGGTTCACTGGAGCAAGTTTATTTGTAGTGTGGCCTGAGTCGCGTTTGAGGGTGCCGTTATGATTCAGAAGGTTCCACAAGCTTTGAATATCAATGGCACTTCAAAGGACTGTAGCTGTGAAGTACCAGACATTCTCCCTCACAGGCCCCAGAATGGGGAGAGTGAGAGATGGGTTCAAAGTTGGGAAATGGGTAGGATTTTTCCAAGGGCACTAACAGTCAAGTAGGCACCCCAGGTCTTCGTAAATGTGATGGAGTCTCTCTGGGATGTGCAGACTGTGAAGATAATACTCGCAGCAGCCAGACCAATCTCTTCCCTTCTCTACACTGTATGCCTCTTCAATCCAGCAAAAAATTGAGAAACAAGTGCGTTCACTTTTCCCCTACAGAGACTTTTTTCTCAGAAAATGGAAACATTTATCTTCATTTATTTTTTTTAATTATTATCATGTTTACGTATACTTCTAGATTTCAGAATTCTTTTTTAATCCACCCAAAACTACTACTTATGCTTGGTCTTTCAAAGCAAAACATAAACTTGGTAATTCCTTTCTTAATTCTGGAATTCAGTTATGCTGAGTTGTAACTCATTTAGTGGGAGTTAAGTGGGGAAAAGACCTACCTTAGTTCTTGCTGTTGCAATATTAAGTCACCTAAAAGATGAAAAAAATTGACCAAATGTAGAACTCCTTGGAATTCTGTTCAGAGATCCTTCTCTAAAAAGACTGCCTGGCTGACTTACCTAGTAGGTAAGTCCGGTGGATATGCGAGAAGGGCAATATCTTCAATTTAAAGATGTGAAGCTGGTGTTAAGTGACTTGACCAAGGTCATACAAGGAAAAAGTTGCAAAAACAGGAAACTGATGGCGAGACAACCTGATTTCATGCTGTTATAGAGAGCTATGGCTAAATAGCGGGGACTTGGGTGGTTTTTAACTAAATGAGCTCTGCTCAGGCAGCTTGTTTTGATGTTATTTTTGTCCTTCTGGAAGGTATTTTATACCCTAACCTTTCTCCCTGAAAATACAGTTTGTGTGAGCATGTACATTAAATGTTAAGAGAAATTGCTTGTGTATCCATATGGCAAGACATTGGCAAAACTACCTTATTACTTGGATTCCAACCAGAACTGACTATTGAGTTTGTTTGCTCTGTGCTCTGAGGTGAGCAGAATACTTTAACACGCACTGCTACCACTCCTTGGAAATGGTCACCTTTCTCATCAGTGGGCTGACAGCTCCTGTGTTCTTTGCGCTCTAAAGGAAGGCACTGGGACTGTGCTTTATACTCTGACTTCGGCATTTACTCTGAGTGTGCTTTGTTCTTGGAGAACCTTAGCAGTGTTCCATGGTTTTCACAGAAGCTCTTCCCACCTCCGTACCATTAACATGTGTGTTAATCTATGATGAATCTATACATGATAGGCATTGTACTGCCTAACCTGTTTGAAAACATGTCTTGCCTTGGCATCCACAGAGGAAGCCTTTTTCCTTTGTCTTTATAAACATAGATGGAATTTGAAAATGTAGCAGGTGATTTACAGAAACTGGCACATAATCTTAAGCACTTCTAGTCCAGTTGGTTGTAAAGTGTTGCACCACGTGTTATAATAGGGTACGCGTACTGAAAATTTTTCAGCAATGCTTTAAGGTATGTTCAAAAATCTATGAATAATATCTGAAATAACTGTTGCCTGCTCTGTTTATTCAGTGGCTGAGGGACTCTGCTTTTTCTTTGAGCAAACTAACTATAATGTTTCACTGTTTCACATTGGATGTTAAATGTGCCAACTAGTTATGCATTAACCATGGTAAAAAAAAAAAAAGGGGGGGGGGGAGGACGGGGGGCTTAAGTTACCTTTGTTTAGGTGTCTTTAGAGGTTACATCTGCCTCTAGATCCTTGTCAAAATTTTTATCAGCTTCTCCGGGATGGAGATGAGTATATATTTTATATCTGGAGCTGAACTGCTGGGAAGAGGTCCCAGTTTTCTGATCTGCTGCAGGCTTTCGGTAGCCAGGAATGACATCGTAGCTGGCCGTGCCAACTAGACTGTGTTAGGAGGGAAAGCATAACTCAATTTCAGTTAGACAAATGTGTGCTAATTTTAGTTGTCTTTTGCTGCTTTATACCAGGAGAATGTTGCCTGGCATGTGTATTTCTTTCTCTAATTATTTTTGTAACAAAAACTCTGGATAGTTTTCTCTTTACACTGTGTGTTGGACTTGTTTTGTTCACAAAGAAGTTCCTCCTTCACACCAAAGGTGCTACTAGATCTTGGTATTTCTAACCACTTCACCCTCAAAATTGCTGTGTTGTAACCTTTCAGTATTTAATCTGACCTTGTTTGTTTTTATTAGCCATTGTTTGCTCAGTATTCTGATAATATAGGCACTTTGCTTGCATTAAGTATTTGTTTTGGTAATATTTTGGTTTGTATTTCATCAGACAAAGGCTCACAGCATATTACTCCTGGACAGCAGCCTAGGTAATACACTGCCATAGTCTTACTGTTGCTTTGGCTGTGTGAGAACCATGCGTTGTTTTGGAACAGTTATCTCGGCTAGTGGAGCTCATGGGGCTCAGCAGGGCACAGGTGAGTCTGGAAAAACATGAAGCATCTGGGATAAATATTGCTATGCACTGAAGGTGGAAGAGCAGCCAGAGCAGGCGCTCAGACCCCCCTGCACGAGGGCTGTGACCAGGCGTGCAGCAGGACTTCACAGATTTCATTCTGCACATGCTTTGCCGATGGTGTATTAGCGATTCAGCTGTCGTGCCAGCCTAATGACACAGTATTGCCATTTTGTGAACTCCACTGTGCAGACAGAAGCTTATTAGTTTCTGCAAGGATTTACTTTTTTTTCCCAGGCCCATCGCTTGTTTTATAAAGCTATCACGTACCATTTAAATACTTAGCGCTGTTCTGCAGTCTTTTTACAGTACTTTTTCCTCTGATATATTGCAAAATAGTCTATGTTAAATCCAGGGTAATAATGATTCAGTATCAATCATTATTATAATTTTTTTTCTTCGATCTTTTTGTGCAATGATATTTGGTGCCATTTGACGTAAGGATTCATCTTTTAGGGATGGACTGACTTTTTTTTTCTTATTTACTTTGTTTTTTGAATGTTTGCATCGTTTTTTCAGATCACTTGCGGTATCAGAATGAGTAAATAGAGCAGGATGGAAAATAAACTGTTCAAAAGTGCTCCGAGGCGGGAAAGTAAATCGAGCCTGATTATGTTTTTCTGTTACGATGTATTTTCTATGTCATGTCCTTACTGCTCTTAGGTGGTTCGATTTTCCTCCTTTCTGCTAGTTCTACTTTTTACTCAAATCATAGAATCATAGAATGGCCTGGGTTGAAAAGTACCACAGTAATCATCTAGCTGCAACCCTGCTGCTATGTGCAGGGTTGCCAAAACACTAGACCAGGCTGCCCAAAGCCACATCCAGCCTGAATGACTAGGATACATTCTAGACTGACTTACTAAGATGTTCCAAAGTGACAGGTATTTCTGAGGGCCAGAGAAATGGAGATGCAGGTTGAGAATGTTTGAAAGTCGTAAGTCTTTATGTTAAAAATGCCTGGTGCCTGTTCTTCGTAGCATATCTGGATGCGTTTTTGGCAGAGGTTTCTCTACAAGTCCAAATGGCTGCACAAGCAAGACATTTTCAGTGATGGGGTACAGCATGGGAACACTCAGCCTTTCTAGATGCCTGACTTCTATATATTTGATATGGGACTGTGGATATGCTTGGAAAATTACCAAAGTTAAGATTAAGCTGTGGAGCTGACGAAATTGTAGGCATGGTGGAGTTACTGGGACCCAACTGAGGCAGCTTCTCTGCTGAATAGCTTCCAAGGCTAGAGTGACAGATTTGGGATTTCTTGGACTATTCGGGTTGGATATTAGGAAACTTTCTTCTCAGAGTAGCAAGGCATTTGGCATAAGCTGCCCAGGGAGGTGGTGCAGTCACTGTACCTGGAGGAGTTCAAGAACCATGTGGATATGGCACTGAGGGACATGGTGAGGGGGCATGGTGGGGATGGGTTGGTGGTTGGACTAAATGATCTTAGAGGTCTTTCCAGCCTTAATGGTTGTATGATTCTATCTGTCATTTGAAGAGCAGTAGCCGGCAGGCAGCTCTATGACCTTGGAGGAGCCTGTTGGACTGAGCATGAAGCTTGAGCAAATAGCTCGCTGCAGCTTTGGGTTGGGGCATAATGTCTACAGAGCTTGCTGCCTCAGGGAAACAAGCCCAACGAAAAAGAGAGATCATTCTATGGCTCTGTGAACATCAGATGGGAGAAGACACATTCAGTGCCAGGGATGAGGCAGCCTATCCAGAGAGTTGTGCCAATGGTGCCTGAAAAGTGCTTTGTCTGAAGCCATATCAGCATGGAGGCTGTGTGGTTTGCATCAGCCATGTGACTAACACCACTTCAAAATAAATTTTTGTTCTGACATTTCATCACAAAATTAGGTGGCAAACAGTAGCACACCTGATAGCCACTGATGTTTGGTTGGAGGTTCCTGAGAGTTTTGACAGCTTTGCTTGCTTTCACAGGGATCACGTAATCAATAGAAGGGGAAATACACATTTTGATTGAGTTTGTGAAATTCCTTTTGGCTTCCTAAAGTTTGGACTCAGTTGTGGGGGCTGAATATATGGTAGAGCTAAAAGTAGGAAGGTTTCCTGCTCTAAAAGATATCTTTAAAAATCCAATGCACAGCACCAGTTTCTTAGAAATTTTTATTCCTGTAAGCCTACGTTTTTCATAAGCAAGAAAATTGCTGAACCTTCTCTATGGGTTCAATGCCAAGAATAGTAACAGGGAAGAAGCCTTGTAGTGTATTTACACATTCACGTCATTCATTTGCGTAAACGCTTGTAGAAGCAGCTTTGATTTATATGGCCAGCAGATGTTGGAACTTGAAGCACCTGCTAAGAAAAGCAGATTCTTTATAGCCATGGCCTAGTCCCGTCTCCACAGGCTTTTATTTTTCCCCTGGCCTCCTTGCTGTGGCCCAGCAGTATCTGTGCGATTAGTTCATTTGTGCAGGCAGCGTCTGTGGTGGGTCTTGGATGCTCTGCTCTGTGTATCTGCCAGGACAGCTTTGATAATGCAGCCAAGCCACTGCTGGTTGAAATGTGAAAAATGCCAGAAGCTTCTTTTTCTGTGTGTACAAAATCAGCCCAGGAGGCCTGTGACATGAAGAAAGCATAACTCGTTCTACTATACTGCTTACAAAAACAGCAAAAACCAAAATAAATAAATGAGGCTTACCAGCAACACCTAGGCAGCACTGTAGCTCCAAACCAGAGGCTTCCATTGTGCCGGCTCAATACTGTTAAGAAATGTTCTATTAAGAAACTTCAGAGGAGAAGCTAAATTAGTACTAAGCAAACTGTTTGCTGTAAGGCTTTTATTATTCCCATTGTTGTCTGGAAACATTAAAAACAGCAAACTGTTCTGCCCACTGTTTCTATAAATCGATGTTCCAGAATTTCAGTGAAATCATGCTGAGTTAGTTCCCATGTATTTGGACACACAGTAGTAAAAACAATCTATTGCTCGTAGCTGCTCTCTCCCATTATAACTGCTGTTGATCTTGCCTGTGCCATCCCTGCTTTCCAAATAGATGCACAGCAGATGTGGGATTAGCAGGCCAGGGTTTGTGAGCTGAGTGCTTCTGCAGCTGATGGTATAGCTGCCCATGGCGGCAGATTTTTGTGTCCTTTCTAATGCAAACCTGCTGCACATGGAGCAGAATGGTGGTGTGTACCTTGATGGCCAATTGTTGGATGGTTCAGGGGGTAGAGGTTGAGGTTGGCTTGCATGGATGATGAAAGCAACAGAAACATGATAGTGATGCTTGCCTACCTTTGAATTCACAGTGCACAAATCTGCTGATATTGCTCTGATTCAGTTACAGACCTCTAAATTATATTTAGATCAAAGTTATTCACACTACAACAGTGTTTTAGTAATATGAATATTTTCTCAAGGACAGAAATTTCTATCCATTTGTTAATGATGTAGTCTTGTCTTGCCAAGTGCATGTGTGTGTATATATATCTCAGTGTTGGAGAGCACTATAGGAAGTGACATAGTTTGGGATCTTGACTGATAATGCCTGATCCTTGACCTGACTTAATTGCAGTAGTAACTAGTCTTAAATACACTATTTCTCTTAGCTCCTAAATGAGTTTTGTAGTATCTTTTTGAAGAGGCAGAGTCTTCTGCTGCTGCTCTTCTTGGCTTGCTTTGAAGTTCTCATTATATTTTAATACTTGGTTTATGAAGGCCAAAGTGAGACGCCAGCACATTAAGAATTGACTCTAGTAAACAGCAGGTATGTTCAGGTTTATTGCAGCTTGTGAAATTATATTCCATACAAAAAGGAGATGATGGATACAGGCAGATTCAGGGAAACTGGAGCACTCAATGTTAGAGAATAGAAAGTAATAGTATGAGGCGCACGTTGCTCAGACGAAGGATGGTCTAGAGATGAGAGAATTAGCAGAAGGGTGAGGCTATGAAAGGCGTATTGGAGTGAAACACCAGGGCTGGAAGACAAGGCCTTGAGGTGGGTCTTAGAAGAGCTCCCCACAGGCTGGATCCTGTGTGCCCTGCTGCTTCTGCTCCATTGTCTGCTACTGGGCTTGGTGGCCCAGCATCTACCTCAGCAAACACAGAATTTCCCCCAGCCTCTCTGAAGGTGGCCTCTCTGAAGGTTGTTCTGCCCTGTTGGTACCAAATGAGGGTGAGTACAGGTTATCACCCCCAGAGACTGGACAGATATTGCCACACTGGCAGCAAAGTTCCCCAGCTATTTGTTAAAATGATAGTCCTTTCACCTGATTTGAAATAAAGTCCCCTCCAGTTTAGAGTGAGGTTTTTCTTAGCCTTCAGCCTGACCATCTCATCTGGGACACCTGCAGGTCAGGATAAAGGGTGGCTGGCAGAACATAACTTCATTTATTTTTTTTTTCCTTCTGTCTGGCCTGCCAGATAGGGGAAGTAGTAGAGACAGACTGTGCTATAGGGTGGGAAAGAGAACAGGGCATCTGTATTGTTCAGCAAGCTGGCACGCCATCCTGGCAGCAGCCAGCTCTTTGGAAGGTGCTCTTTGGCTTCCTTCTGTCTCATTCACTAAAGCACTTTCATTTGAACACTGACCAAAACTGATTCTTAGAGCTAAGCATTTAATCTTCTGTTCGGCATTAAGGTGCAACTTTAATCTGAGAAGCATCAAAGAATAGTCTGCTATATTTTAATGGACTCTCCTGGTGAGTTGGGTTGAACAACAGGGAGGGAGATGTAGGAAGAACAAGACAGGTAGGCACTGTGTGTAAAACTCAGATGAAACCTCTTAATAAGATGTGACAGTTATTATGCTGCTGTAGTTTGTTGGTGTTAAATTAATGTGGACTATCGCTGACTGAATGAGCATATCACTCCTTGTTAAAGTCATCACTAATCCAGGGCAAAGTTCTCTATTCTGCAACCAAATAGAACTCTCACTGATGTGAAGTGAGATGCTGTCTAGATGTAGGATTGAATATGGAAATAGGCCTGGTTGTAAATGACAAGCTCATCTTCAAAACACAGCATTGCAAATGTAAAATAAGCAGAAATGACTTGCGCATCCACGTGGCTGGAGATCAATATTAAAAATAAAAATAAAAATCCTTTAACAGTAGAGACAATAATTATACAGCACCAGCATTAAGATGTGCAGGGAGAGGCCAGTCTGTCATGTGCAAATCACCATGCTGAACTGCTGAGATGGAAAAATAAACGCCCTTGCTCAGCTGGCAGAGCAAGCAGTGCACTGCTCTGAGATAGTGCATCTAGCCAAGGACAGGAGAACAGATAAAACATGGAGCTATGTAGAATCAGGTGGGGATGAGAGAAGAGACAGACACACTCGATGGACCTACTATGGGTCCTGTTTTGGTTCGCCCAGATGGCTCCTGAAGCAGAACCTAGAAGAAACTGTGGGGAGACTTAAGTTGGAGAGGCTCTGGTGTCCTGCTAGAGCTTTATGAACATAGTGTATGTGTTACCTCTGGAAATGATTTTTTACACCTTAAAATTATAAGAATGGAAACTGAAATCACGTCCCCTTTAAAAAAAAAAAAAAAAAGTAGAGGAGAGGTGAGGGGTGATCAGACTTGAAACAGTAAGGCGAATTTAATCACGTATATAGAACAGAGCTGTAAGGAACAAAATGCTGAGGAAGAAGGTTTAAGATATTATTTAACTTCTTTAATGATCTTGAAAGGTAGTAGGCAGTACATTAATGAACTGATAATAAATTAGAAGGAGCTTTGGATAGATAAATGATAAAAAAGGGGCATTGATTTCTTAATACAGAAAGAATAGCAAAAGGAATTTCAAGCAATCACTGCCTAAGTCAGTTGTGAATGCCAGAAATTTTGAATATTGAAGAGGTGCTTCTCTTAAGCCCCTGGGCATTCTGTCTGCATGATGTTTGAAGGTGAAGGTATCTTTTGCTCAAGATCATTCTAGAAGCTGAGAGAAGTCCTGCTCCTATTCTTACATACTAGTTGGCAGTTTTTCCAAGCAGTTTTCTTACTCTGTGATCTGTGAACCAGCAACACATTGCTACTATGATTTCCTAGGTGTGTTTACAAAATGTTCTTGAGAAACTAGTCAACCTTTTCGTGGTCACATCTGTGTGTTCCCTCACAGCTGGGCTATGAAATTAGGGGAAAAACGATCTGCAATTACTGAGCATTTTTCCTATTTGCTTGACTGCAGCTTCAAGCTACACCCAAAGTAGAGTCTCAGATAGTTCTCTGGCTCTGGTCAAGTCTGGGCTTGCCCTTGATAATTCTAGGTCTCAAGATGTTTTCTGACTGCAGTAGAAATGGTCCTACAAGGAGTTAAATTCCATTGTCTGTTAGGATTTCAAACAGTATGTTTGTGATGTTTGCCATAAAAAAAAATACATCTGAAGACAAACTTTGTCACCTGAAGCACACATGTAAGAGCACTAGTGTGTCTGACATATAAGCCTTTAGAGGACTGATCCAGGATTGGCTGGTCAGGTGATAATGCATAGAATTGTAGAATGGTTTGAGTTGGAAGGGACCTCAGAGATCTTTGTTCCGACCCCACTGCTGCTTTCAACTACTAACTCAGGCATTAGGTTTGTCTGCCCAGGGCCCTATCCAACCTGGCCTTGAACACCTCCAGGGCTAAGACATCCACAGCAACGATTCACTTTAGATTTACAAATCTGAAGCATCTTTCTGAATTTTTGCTTGTCCTAAATGCTTTGGAAATCATCAGGCTGAACAAACCTGTGAAAGCAAAGTACCTTAAAAAACTGTCTGGAAGAGTGTAGGTAGCACATCAAGTAGGACAAGCAGTACAACTTCTGATGCCTGAGATATTTTGTCTGCAGTTGCCTCAGATGGCTGCATAGCACTACTGATGCTTGTCAGATTGCAGAGGCGTATCTTGCAGAAACAACATGGGAGCAGAATTTCTTCTCAAATGAGTATGTCAGGCTTCCTGGAAAGAAAAAAAAATATATATCCACCTCCACCACATTAAGGAAAGTACCATTTCTGGAAAAAAAAAAAAAATCCAGTTGGAGAATTCTTTGAAATGCTGTCTTGCATTATGAAGATATTTATCAGTTTTCATTACTGCCTTTGAGCAATGAACTTATAAAAACTGGACATTTAGACTTTAAAAATGAACCACTTTTCAGGTTTAGAGAGAAAAACAGCCAGGTTAACTAATGAGAAGCTGTGTCATTTAACATTTCTGTTCTCTCTCATATTCATCCTTGTCAATCAGTTTTATCTGACTCACCAGCATTATTTTTATTTGTAACACTAATTTTATTTGATAAGTGCTGGTTTTAATTGAATTTTTCTATGGAACTCGTATCTTGTTGAAGGAATATTCTGTAAAACAAGATTATTTTTTTAGGCAGATCCTAGACACTTTTACTTAATCAACCAAGTATACAACATCTGTAACACATAATACATGTTCCATAGGTATTAATATTGAAAGCAGTGAACATGTTAGTAGAAAACGTGGACCAAAAGCTCTGTTATCAGGCTCTAATTAGAGATCTCTTCACCTACTAGGTTAGGGCTTCAGTGAAAGATTTCTTTCTGAGTGCTTGTACTATATGAAAGTGTCATTTTTTTAAACCCAGACTTAATACTTTGCCTTCTGAATAAATAGGTTAAACGTGTGATGCTAATTTGAGGGGGACTGTAGCAGGAAGAGGCAGTTGCCTGCAATAGGAAAGAAATATTTACAGTCAGTTTAGCAGGATCAGCTATCAGATGACCTCTGACATCAGGCATAATCTACTAAAGAGCTAATTAGCTGTAAAAGTAGGTGACAAGTCAATTGCATCAGCACAAAGGATAAATTCGTCTTTTTGGGTTTTGCTGATAATAAAGTCTGCTGGAGAAAGATAGGCAGAGAGCCACCTGTGTGTGAACAGCAAACTTGTCTCAAGGAAGGTTAAAAGATGATGCTGCCATAAACAGAAGTGTGAAAGTATCATAAAGGCAGAGGATGAGGGGGGGGTTGTGGTGAGGTGAGAGGGTGGGTCCTTAGCTCCAACAAGGCAGTAGAGAGCAGGGATGCATCAGGATTCCTGGAAGCCCCCAGGAGCTCTGCCTGGATGCCTTGCATCTCTTCTCACTTGGCTGACCTAGTTTTGGTTCAGCATTGCCCCCTTTTAATTGCATGCCCATGAAATACTCGGATATGGTGAGGAAGCCAAAATGATCTACTCAGTTAAGGAACAGCTTCAGCTCTGAAGTTTGAGTGTTCTCCTATTCTCTCATCATTTGATGCTGATGTACAAGTATTGGAAAGGGATTCTGTCCTCTTCTGAGTGAGGAGCCAAACTGTCCTGACTGAGGGTCAGCTTTGGCTTTGGACAAAATAATATACTGCTGTGAAATGGCTGCATTGCTTTCTGATAAAGTATCTCAGAATCACAGAATGGCCAGGGTTGGAAGGGGCCTCAAGGATCATGAATCTCCAGTCCCCCTGCCACATGCATGGCCACCAACCTCCTCATTTAATGCTAGACCAGGCTGCCCAGGAATTGCAAGGAAAAAGTAAACTTAATGTTTCCTTCTACATTTCAACAAATAGGTATTATCAGCAATGCAGTGTGCCTTGATCATAGAATTGTGGAGTCATTAAGGTTGGAAGAGACCACTAAGATCACCAATTTAAACCACCAACCCAACCCCACTCACTATGTCCCTCAGTGTCATGCTTCTATGGTTGCTGAACATTTTCAGGGACGGTGACTGTACCTCCTCCCTTGACAACCTATGCCAAATGCCTCACCACTCTTTCTGATTACTTTCTGAAAAGTAATGTTTCCTCATTTACAGCCTACATCTTGATGTTGCGCTGATATGTACTGCATAGCTGAGGGCTCTGAAAACTTTCCAAGTCTCAACTTTTACCTGTATTTCCGCTATATATATATATATATTCTGGGCCTTGGTATGGCAAATGGGCAACCTAGCTGGAGCTAAGAGAATAATTTGGTGATAGGTCAGCAGCATGACCATTTAAATGTAATGCAACGGAGGTGCAGAGGGGTCAGTTCAGCCTTCCTACGTGTGTGTTATCTACAACTCTGTGGTGGCTAAATGGAGAAGAAATGTTGGACAGACTTGGACCCTGCTTATCCAGAACAGCATGCCAGAGGACGGAGGTGCAAAGGGGTCAGTTCAGCCTTCCTATGTGTGTGTTACCTTCCCATTTAAATGAGGTTCCCATGCCACAGCAACAGTGAGTGAGCATCTAAGCTTTCCTAAAGCTAACCAGGTTCAGTAAGTGTGTGACAAGCAGGCACAAACCTTGTTCTACAGAGTGTTTAATATCAAAATACCAGGAGGACAAGCAATGATGAGTTTTAGCTGCTCCTTCCTGCCTTGCTCATCGCAAAGGATGTAGGAGAGTTCAATGCTCTGTATATCACACCCTGACAGAGCTCTATGCTGGGCCGAGCACTCGCTGCACTTTCCTGGAACTCTTTGCCTTTCAAATCGGCCAGCGAAGTGCTGACTCAGCACCACAGTGTTTGTTCCACCTGTCCTCATCAGGACTGCATGAGCTGGGGGAAGGATGTTGACAAAAGCAATCAATAGAGTAAAGAATGATGAACCAATGGAAGGGATGCGACTGAAAGGCCACCACAGAGACAACAGTCATGACAGCATCATAATTATCATTTTTGGGGATGGTAAATTAAAGCACTAGCACAGGAATAACAGGATCAATAACTTAAACCTTGGAAAGTGTAAGGTTATAAAAGAATAGGCAGAGAGTAGAGGTGTTTCTCACAAAATGCTCTGTCTACTGTTTATTTTCGCATTATAATCATCAGTTGTGATGCCATCTTAGGCCTGCTGGGAACCTCCTTCAAATGCTGATGATATGCTGAAGAACCATAGGGTGCGTCTGGGGGAGAAGGCTTATACTATAGAAATTACAGACTTTGGATTTATCCTGACTTGCATTGCTGTCAGCTGCTTGTGTGACCTTGAGTGAGGCAGTTTGCTGCTGTATTACTTGTTTTTCAACTGAAAAAGGATTGTGCCTTTTAGATGCTATTTCAGCTGGTACTTTGCTACACCTGCATGGGGTAAACTATAGGTGCCCATATAGAACTTTCTGGATTGTATCAAAATGGTGTGAATTATGTTTGCCTGTAATAAAGCTCTGCCTTCGAACTTCGCTTGCAAATGCTATTAATGTTAACATTTTCCATACTTGCAGTTTATAGCAAGAGCGTAACTGATGCTTTGCAAGATGTGAAAAGTTGCATGGTTTGTGAGATTTGCTTCCAGTTAGGAGAAATGGAAAGATTTAGGAAATGAACTGGGAGGGAATGAAGGAGCAAACAATGGAGGTGCAAAATAAGATAAGCATAAAGCAAAGCAAAGTAGAAGGATAATGTATAACTTTGTGCTTTGATAATCTGTATTCATTACAATTAGTCACAAATTCATGATTTTTTTTTTTTTTTTTTTTTTTTCTGACTTTGGGCCAGGACTAGGACTGTATGTGCCAGAAGGGAACAAATTAACTTCAAGTTTTTCTTGTTCTTTTTAGTTTATTCTTGTTTCTGTCTCAGGGGCTTTAGAAACTTACCTTCTTTTTGTTCTCTCCTGGCTTTCATAGAATTCAAGGCTCAAAGTTGTGTGACATGCACCAATGGCTCTTTGAGATGCATTCTGCTTCAATTAGCATGTGTCAAATATTTACAACCAGCTTGTGGTCTGCAGAAGAAATTATTCAGATCCATAAAACAGATGATAAAAATTATCTAAAACTGGAGTAAACTTGAACCATGAATATATTAGAGAAAATCTCAATCTGTTCATGGACATTTTGCAAGCAGCAAAAAGCAATATGAATTATGTGAATTACTTGCTTTGCATTTTTCACCAATATAGGATGGGAATACAGAGCTTGGCCCTCTAAACTTTGATATTCACACAAGAAAGAGGATATTTTATTTTCAGTGTTGTTGTCTTCAGTGCATATATTTCTTCCAAGCTTTATTTCAACATGGATTTTTCTGCCTCCTGTGGGTTATAAGGTAAAAGGTGTCTTTGTTGCCTTTGGCAGTGTGTGTGTGTTTGTTAGGAAGGGCAGCCTAGCTGGTTCAGGAGTGATCATCTCCCTGCTCTGCTGAGATGAAAACAAAGCCTGGCTACAGATCGTGTGTCCTGCCCTTGATTCACACCAAGGGTGTCAATCACTAGGCTAAAATGTCTAAGGTATGTATGTCAATGTATATAAGATAATACTGCTTTTTGTTTTATAGTGAAGTGTATTATTCTATTGATGGTAGCATTCCCGGTATCCTTGTGAGCATGCCTAGAAGTGAATTGTAGTTCCTGAATATAGGTCAGAAAAGGACATTTTTATAACTGGTGTCCTTGATGGAAACTGATATGTGCTGAATTTGCAGAAAGCCTGAGTTCAGTGTCATCCGTTTTCAGTATTTCCCGAACAATTGATTTATTTCACATTATTAATGAACTTTGCAGCAGTTCCACTTGTCAGGCCTACTCTGCAGGGGTCAATAATGAGAGGAAACCTGATGTTAGTGGATCCAGCTTAAGTGATTCTGTCATGCTAACGATTCAATATATCAGGACAAATGTCAGCTCCTTCCAATATGTTAATTCCTCTGATCCTATTTGCATAAACTACAGTCAATGAAATACAAGTTCCCTCTCCAGGATAGTTAATGGAGATTTGCAAAGGATTTTTTATTTATTTATTTATTTTTTAAGTTTCCAAGGGGACTTAGGAGAATGGGGACTAATTTCAGAGCTCCGTGTATAACTCCACATACTCATTTCCTCATAAGGAAGATCAGGATGGTGATGTGGGATGGATAAGAAAGACAAAAACCAACAGTATTTGTTAGAACTTCACGGAAAGGGAGGTTTCTTATTGTTGAATTTGGAATCTGAATGGGTGGTTTTACTGCACACTTGTAATATGCCATGAGTGGGCCTGAACCTTGTGCAAAGATGACTGTTTTTGCTCTATGACTCTGACTGGGCATGTGAGTTGTCACCAAAGTATGAGCACAGAGAATCTTGGACCCATGAGAAGCCCCAGAGCTAGCCTGGGGAGAGGCAGTGTCTCAGGCCAGCATCTCTGTGAGCTTTGGGGTGCCCTTTCCAGCCTTGTGACTGTCTGTATCTCAGTCCAGAGGTATGCTGATGGCTCAGCCCTAGCCTCAGTCATCTCCTTCCTCTCCTCCCCGTTGTCCTAGGGAGTCCAACAACATGCAGTATCTTTCACAAACACTTAAGTTAATGGTTTGTTTGTTGTCCTAGACTACAAATCTGGTTTGTCAGACTCCTTATCCTTCAGGTTCATAATCACTGGCTTGGAGCAAAATGGCTGTGGTGCTAAGCGGAAGTTGAAGTTGGATGTGTAACAGAGCAAGAGCTGCTGCTGTGTGCCAAGGCAATGAATGCAAGCATGGATTCAAGCCTGCTGACTTTGACTGTTCCAAAAGAGCTACTGATGGTTGTCCTACTATGGGTCTGTGTGAAAAGCCATTCCTGCTGCTGTGACTTCTGACATGATAATGTGCCTGTGTGATAGAAATGTAAGAAGTATGAAGCAGAAATAGGATGGAGGCAGGATGTGGCTTTACTTGAGTATGAGCTCTTCGAAGAGTACACCTGCAATAATAGTGACAAGAGCTGGATATCCACTGTACCTGACTTCAAGAACATAAAAGGTGGAAAATAATTTTCCTGTATGTTTGTGAAATAGACATTATTCATTTTCGTGTACTTTCCTGTGGCTGACATGCTGTCTTGAAGTACTTGAAGATGCACCACCAGCAATGTAATTCTTTACTTCCTTCAGCAATTTGGAGTGTAGCATGTATTTTAAAAGAATTCTCACTGGGGTTCTCAGTCAGTACTTGGCTTCCAGCAAGATTTCTTAATTCAGAACGATGACTTGGTATGGTACTTCCCTCCCTCTCTGCCGTAGATTTTGACGTTATGCTCCAACACTGAGCAACAACAGCAAAAAGCTGCAATACCAGTGGTGATAGAACACCATGAGCAGCCTTTCCTACAGAGTGCTAAAGTTTATCAAGACTATAACTAAAGCTACTGCTTTGTTTTCTTCCACTTCCTCTGTGTATGAAATCACTGTGATAGATCTGCAGGAAGAGATTTAGTTGCAGATGGCAGAGGTCAGTGTATTGTGTATTCAATGTAGTCAATAATAAAGTCAGGACTTATGCTAACTGAATGTTAATAAGGAATCACAAGGACCTTGGAAAGTCATTATATCTGGTCATTTGCTTCACAATATTGCTCCAAACAGGCTCTGGAGGCAAATGCAAGGGGATTTAAAAAAAAAAAGGTCTGGATGAATAAGGGATAAGGGAAAGCAGCCTAAAAATAGAAGACTTGCGTAAAGCACACCAGCTCGTGGTAAAGGCAATTTCCGAGCACAGTTGTCACACAGCAAAGGAAAGAGTGTTACTTCGTGATGTGGCTTCTATCACTGAACCCTGTCCTAGTCATCCTTTGTCCCCCTGAAATTACTGCCCTGTTGGCCTAGGGAGTCATGGCACAGCTGTCTGTGTTTGGGGTTAGAGAGACCACCTTAGCTGTGCTTGTAAGACAGAAATAAAGCAAACTGTAGGCAGTTGCCACAATTACAGATCAAGTAGACTCAAAATAGAAGTGGTTTAATTCCTGTAGTTGTAGACTGTACACCTGGTCTATATATAGATATGTATTTTTGTCAAAACATTTATTTATTTATTTTGCTGGGATTTTTGTGGAAACAATTCAGGGTTTGCTCTGTGCTTTTTTTATTTTTTTCTTGATTGGGCTCAAAATAAAAACTCATTGGGCCACAGTGTAGCTCAAGCCTATAGTCTACTTCTTCTGAGCTCAATACTTATTATCCCCTTAAAATAAGTGATTATTACTTTTACTCCCCCCTTGAGATAACTACAGAGGAAACAGAAAGCTCAGTCTCTAAACAGATTCATTTAATCTGTCCCAGACCAACCTGCATTTGGAGGAATACTTGAGGTGAGGAGCTGCAGTAAAATCCTACCATTATTTATGAATAAATGAGACACCTTCGGTGGCATTATTGAGATGGTTAGTGAGCATCTGGCACTTGTTCCTGCTATGTGGTGTATGGATAATCACCAGTTTTGTGGTGGAAGCTGCAATCAGTGGTTCAGTGTGTGGTGACCAGTCCTGCAAAATTCCCAGTTCCACTACTTGGCTCTGTGTGATGCTTTCTCTGTGCCACCAAGCTGGCCTCAACTAGTTAATTTCTTGCAAATGCCTATAAAATACATGTAGAAGGCAGATAGGTCTGCCATAAATCTGAAAGAATTAGCTTAATACTCTTACTGTTTGCAGGAGGAGTCTGTGGGTATAATGTGTGTTTTCATTATAATTTGGTCCAAGGGTAAGAGTTGAGTAGACAGAATGGCTGGTCTCACAGTAGCATTCTGGTATACTTAGAGAGGAAAGAACCAATGGGGCTGTTAGTGTTGCATCAAGTTCCATTCCTGGAAAAGTTTCAAGCTGTTTGCAGAGGATACCTTAGTTTTTATCCATTACGCAGTTAGAAGAAGCTCATTTAATTTATAAAAATGTTTCATTTATTGAAGCTATTGAAACAAAGTGGCTGGAATATAGGAACCATTCAGTGCAGTGAAAGGTTAGGGATTCTGCTGGGATTCAGTCATTTTTCTTTTCAAGTAAAGTCAAGATCTGGATAGAAGTCTCTGCCTTCTTGTCCTCAGCGATGAGTCACCTTGCACGTTTTGAACATTGCTTGTAATTAAGAAAAATAAGATCATATTGTGTGGCAAGAGCTGTGAGGAGCACTAATGAATGTGCATGTTCCTTCCTTACTTTTTTGCTCAGTGATTCTTCGTTTGTTGAGGAAATGCAGTCTTTCAGAGCTCCAGTATGTAAAACTATGGGCAGTTTTAAGAAACACAGAATTCTGCCTAGTAATTAACTGCCTTCTTCTGGCTAAATGACACATGTGCAGTAATAAGAATGAAGTACCACTGTTTATAAAGCAGTGCATGTATATGAAGGGGATTCCATTTTTGTCATATTGTAGTATCTGTAAAGAAAATGTGGATGTCGTGTCTCAGATGCCTTCTATCTTAGGGTAAGGCTACGTTGGGATAATGGAGAACTCTTCAGGAAGCTTTGTGTATTTGTTTCCCCACAGAATTCTTGATGACATAGCATTTAGGCTTTGGAGATGCAGCTGACTTAAATCTGTGTAGTGTTATTCATTTTTAAAAGGATCCAATTTACATGAGTTGTGGTTCTAAACCAATATCAAGTTCTGTATCAACCCTAGGTTAATACAGAGAGCATCTCCTCACTTCAGTGAGGAAGGACTCAAATAGCCATATAAACACTTCATACACAAAGCTAATGAAAATTAACTCTGTGATCTCTCAGGTAGGCTCCAATTGCCAAACTTGCTTTACTCTGGGAGTTTCCCCCTTCCAATCAGATCTGGACCACCTGGAAAATATCTCCCTCTTACACCAAAGAAACCACTCTACTGAAACGCTGCAAGGTTTAAAAGACTGCTGCTTGACATGTCACCTTTATCTGAGTTGTGATCAGAATAGGGTCCAGCTTTCCCAATTAAGCTGTGCAGTGTAAAAATATGTGATATTCATATTCAAAATATTCATATGCAGCAATCTGTGTATCAACACTCCCCGTGCAAGATTCCAGAGCTAGTTTCAATTACAGTCCTTTTAAAAACATTTTGAAAATGCTGCTACTTCATGCCTATTGATTTCCTTATTGAAATCAATATTCATATAATGAGGTCTGCAGTGTTTCTGACCCATGTAAATGCAGTGAATTCTTGCAGGGGGAGGGGAACACTCTAGTAATGGCAATTTAGGGATTTATCTTAAGCCCACCTGAGGTACAGGCACTAGAAAGACTTCTAGTAAGGCAGAAGGTGCTTTGGTATACTGAATTGTGACCTTGTCTACATGTGCATTTTTAGGTATGAGACAGGATCTTTTATGCAATCACCTAGCAATAAGCAATAAAATATATTTGAAGTAAAATTTGTTTTATTTATCCTGTATGGCATAAAACTGAATAAATCCACGGATGATACAGTTGGTTACTGCTCTACTTAATACCATCCATTCTAACTTAAACAGCTGAGAGTGTCTGCAAGGAATAGGAAGATCTGTGTCTTGTGTTATGTGTCTGATTGACTTCCTTCTTTGCCACAGTTGGGATATTTTGCATTGGGTTATTTTCACAAAGAAGTTCAGTGCTCTTGCTGGCACGTGTACTCCTTGTGTCATTGCACCAGACATGGGAGAGAACTCGTACAGAATGTCTGGTAGTGTTAGGATGAAGTATAAAGCAGACGAACTTGCAGTGAATAAGTGCAAAAAAGAGAACTTGGGATAATTAAAGGACTGATCTGACTACCATCTCAGGGAGAACTGGAAGAGTGTGACTTTGCTTAGCTAGCAATATTCAGAGGTGATATCATTGTTTCCAATAATTCTATCAGGAGAATAAATTTCTGAAGGAGAAGTTACTGTCAGCATAAACTTGTGGATATAAGCTCTGAACTAATTCCAGCTGGAAATTAGTGGACTTGCTTTGCACTGTTCCTTGTTGGGATAATGGGAGCGTTATTCCCTCCTGCTGCTTCTGGCTCTTACCTAAGTGCGAGATGGAGCTTGGGTCTGAGTTCTGTGATCCTATTCTGGATTTGCAGTAAAGGTCAGATAGTAACCATGTAATGTTGAGGCAGCTTTCCACTCAAATTTTCATTTACCATTCAGTAAGACCTGCACAGGCTGGAGAGTTGAGCAGGGTAGAGCCTGATGAGGTTTGATAAGAGCGAGTGTAGAGACTTGCACCTGGGGAGAAATAACCGCATGCATCAGTACAGACTGGGGGCTGACCTTCTGGAAAGGAGTTCTGTGGAGAGTGACCTGGGGGTCCTGGTGGACGACAGGTTGGCTGTGAGCCAGCAGTGTGCCCTTGTGGTCAAGAAAGTCAATGGTATCCCAGGATACATTAAAAAGAGCATGGTCAGCAGGTTAAGGGAGTTGATCCTCTACCTCTACCCTTCCCCGGTGAGGCCACATTTAGAATACTGTGTCCAGTTCTGGGCTCCCCAGTTCAAAAAAGTTGGGATTCTTGTAGAAGGAGTGCGGTGGAGGGCAACAAAGATGATAAAGGGCCTAGAGCATCTCCCTAGAGGAAGGACTGAGTAACCTGGATCCGTTCAGCCTGGGGAAAAGAAGACTGAGGAGGAGATCTGATAAATGTTTATAAGTATCTAAAGGGAGGTGGGAGACAAATGCATGAGGCCAGGATCTTCTCAGTGGTGTGTAGCAATAGGGCAAGGAGTAATGTCCTAAAATTTGAGCATAGGAAGTTCTGTACTAACATGCAGAATAACTTATTTACGGTAAGGGTGACGGAACATGGGAACAGATTGCTCAGAGAAGTTGTGGAATCTCCTTCTGTGGGGATATTCGAGACCCATGTGTCTCAAATTGCTTTAGCAGAGGATTGGGCTGGGGGAATCTCGTGAGTCCCCTTCCAGCCCATGTAATTCCATTAATGTAAGGGTTTTTAAACAGCAGCATAGAGGTGTGGTTTAGCAATTTAGTGGCAATCAGTGTCTCCTGCTCAGAAGGCAGTTGTGTAAGATACCAGATGTGGACTTAGTTATTTAATTGTATTTCCTACTGAGGTACTTAAGCCTTCCTTTTCGTAAGATTGACTCATACTATTGCTATTTGTGAGCAATAGTTCAAAAGTACTAGAAAGACACATGAAGGTGTGATGTTGAGGATTGCTGAAAAGATAACAAGAGCTAACACTGTACAAAGCTAGGAATGAAATTTGTGCTTCTCATGATTTCTGCTCTTCATTTCCATTCTCAGTTTCTCAGGCTTGTGTTCTTATCTAATACTGTCTTGCCTGGCTTCTAATGTTAGGGCTGTGTTTTTGATTTTCTCTCTCTTTTTTTTTAACCTTCTCCCATGAATCTCTTTGCAACACAGTGCTAAGTTTGGTGCAGCCTTCAGGGACAGATCTGTTGGAACTACCAAGGAAAAGGGGCCATGCAGCTGGAGTGAAGCCTTGCATGGACTCTACTGAACAAGCCAGCAAAACAACTTTCTTTAAAAATCTACAGATTCTAAACTTGGGGCTAGTCCTTGAATCTCATAAATAAAGGAGCAAAACTTGCCATAATGCCCTCAGGTATTTTCGAATGGCTCACAAATGTAGGTATAGGTGTTTAATCCCAGAATCCATTTAGAAGGGCTTAAATCTATACATATGTACAAATGATGAATTAAGTGGATCAATTTTGCCTTATGTGTATTCATCACCATACTGTTCATTAGCTGAACAAAGAAAATAGCTTCAAGATTTCAGATCAAGAGTCTATCAAAGCTTGGCAAGCTGAACAACTTATGCAGAAGTGTGGCCTCGTGGGACAGGAATGCTCTGGTGTGACCTTGAAAGCATGATTTTGCAGGACAGAATGGGCAGGTGTGCTGTGGCTGTAAGAAAATAGAGGGACTTGACTATAGAAAGGCTACGTTGCTTGGTCTTGTGCCACTTAATGCAGAATATACCAAAACAGACACGAGGAACACCATGCCATCTGAACAGTATTAAGAAAGAAAACAAAGGGGCCGATTGCTTCAATTACCGTAGTAACAATGCCCACAGGAAGCTTGAATTCAGGTTTTCTGCTATAATAACAGCAGAATCCTTGCCCTCTCTCTGAGTTGTGTAAGCTTGCTTAGGGGCAGCACAGGCAGGAAACAGAAAACAAAAACAAAAACAAAAAAAGGGTTGAAAGAAAGGATTGCTATTGTTCTTATTGACAGATAACAGCACCACAGGGCTGCAGTATTTGATTAACTTGCATCCTAACCATGCTTAGTTCTTGCCCTGCTTTTAGGTCTTTCTCTCCAACTTTGTACTCTATTTATTCAGATCTGAAATGTTGAAAGGTTTTTGGAGAACATTTTAATGACCTATAGCTGAAAGAGCCTATGTAACTCGGAAGAACTGATGCTTCTGTGCTATTTAACTTGAAGTTGACCGGTTTTTTCCCTGGTATTTCCAAGTTGTTTGAATTAAAGCGCAGAAACAGGTGTAGGTAACACTAAAGAGTCTATCAAGCAGGTAGGAGGCTACTTTGAAGAGCTACTGGATAAGGTCAGAAAGACTAGCAGTGTTGTTAATTGTTTTGATGAAGTGTTGCTATGGGGAGGCATTAAACTTTATCCATCAATATCTATGCTCTGTAGCCGCATTAGAGTTCAACCAATGCCTCCGTGTCTTTGTGCAATTCATCCCACCATCATCACAAGTCTGAGCTATACTTGTAACCTCAGCTTCCAATATGCTGAATTGGCGATAAAATCAAAGTGGGGGGAGAAATATTTTTTACAAAGAACAGACATTACTCCTTTTTGACAAGAGACAAATGTTTCATTCAAATGCTGCATTTCGCATATTGGAAATAGTAATGAATTCTTGTGCACCTTTCTCCCTAGTTCACAATGTCAGCCCCAGGCATAGAGGCACCTTAGGCTTTTCTTACAAAATTAAATTTAATGTTACACCCTCCGGTGGAATGATGCATAAATCAAGTGTTTGATTTGCATGGACTCTACTGAACAGCCCCGTTCTGTGCAAATATAAACCTAGCTTGAATATTATGTCAGGGACAGGAAAAAAGCAATCTAGGTTTTCCAATGAGAGTCTGGTACTAAGTGTAATTCAGGCTGGTATTATGTTGGTCTCATGTCAAGGCTGTTATTACAATTCTTAGGTTTTGCTTCCTTTTTTTCATTTCAAAAGAAAATGTTTTTTCTGACCTCTTACGTTTTGGCAAACCAGTATGCACCAGTGCTATTTATACCCTGTTGTCTGCGAGGAGCTGAGATGGAATTGCTGAAGGCTTTCTGTTTCTACTTTTCTCCTAGATAAGCAGTGAAGCTAGCAGAATCTAGGAGCAATAAACTAAGGCAAAGCAAAGATGGTCATAGGATAAAAATGCAAACAGAAAAAGATTAGATGGCTTTGTACTCTGTTTGAAGGGAGACTGCCTTCCACATGAGAGTTCAGAACACGGACTGGGTCATCAAAGTGACTGAAAGGCAACAAATGAATTTGACTTCAATATGCAAATGCATTTATGCTCAACACAGTACAGACCCATCTGCATGACTTCCTAGTACAGCCAGACTGCTGGGTATTGCACTGCCATTTATTTACTGCAGGTTTCTGTTCTTAACTTCATCATGGTGGTGATTATTCTTTTACTTCAGTGAGTTGTAAATGAATACTGTTCTTCACAAACGCTGCTGAGATGCAGATTACTGTTAGACTACTGTTTGAAATCCTGAGATTTTTCTGTACCCAGTAAAGTTTTTCTGTAGTATTTGTGCATTGACTGTATTGGAAAGGAGGTTTTCTGTGCAGTAAATAAGTCAGGCTCTTGTGCGTCCTCCTCTTTGCGCCTTAAGTCTAGGAATTCATCCCTTTAAAGGTGCTGCACTCTGGTACCTTACAGGAATTCATCTGTAGATCTGCAAAGATCAGCCTCCTAGATTTGCTGGACTCAAGGTGACAATACAAAACGTGTAAGGAATAACTCTTAAAATCAAAATAAAATCTCCATTTAGTTTGCTGTTCTATTATTGATCTAGATTTCAACTGAGTGATGTCCTTCCCTCCAAACTGGATTTTATAGCAAGTGGCTGCATGTGTAATAATTTACTAAACCTTCTCTCAATGAGCTTCAGAAATAAGGATTCCTTGCATTTACTCAGACTTGTTTCATCCCACGGGTGGCTGCTCTGTTGGAGAAATGAGTCCAGGAGAAACCAGCTGATCCTCAGGGACCTTCTTCCCCAGTCACAGTAACATTTCATCCTGAAATACATGAAAATCAGCAGGCAAGAAAAGTATCCAACCTGCTGGATTAAACAAGGAAATCCTGTTTAGGTTAAAATGGAGGGGGGAAGAAAGTTATTTGGGAGTACAAACAGGGATGATATACTGAAATACATAGAGACATCATCTGTAAAATTAAGAAAAGGTATTAAGAACAAAATTTTCAGGATAAACTTGGGAACGCTAAAGCTCAAATGGTATAGGATGTGAAGTGAAAAAAGAAAATCTTGGTTCCTAGCTGAGTTAGGTGGGCAATGAGTGATGAATGTTAGGGTAAAGACCAAGGTGTCTGATGCTGTTTTGGCCTTAGTCTTTAGCAAGGTAGGGTTTCAGACAGGCTTGGGAAGGGAAATACAGCCTGCAGGAGAGGACTGGATTATGGACTACTAACAACTTTCTGGAAGGGATAGGATAGGATGTGCCTCTGGGTACTGGGAGAGCTGGTTGATATCTCTATGCTTACTGTCAGTAATGTTTGAGCATCTGTGGTGATTGAGAGAGGTCTGTGTTGGTGAAAGGCAAATATCCATTTTCTAGGAGCAAAAATAAAGCTATGACTAGGGTCTTGCTAGTTGCAGTATCATGTAGCCAGCTATATGCTGGGTCAAAAATGGACTTCGTATGCATCCTGTAAATGAAATGTTCTTCTGACTGCTGCAGAACACTTTTCTTAGTATAGCTTGTACCACTGACCTTTGTGTTGCTGCTTTAGTACTTGATATCAAATATTTGATGTCTGTATACCTTAGCTTAAAATGTTTGCAGATGCTTTTTTCTACTATTTGGTAAAACATTAATTTTCTCCTTCCTACGTCTTTCTTCTTATACAGTTTCTAGTAGTATTCACCGTTCTTCGGTAACCCCTGCCGTTACAGGGAGTCACAATGTAATGTCTGTGGTAATAATACAGATATTAGTTGTTGCACACTATAAATGTGCAGAGGCAGAGGAACTATAATCTGTGAAAATAAGTCACTAGTTATGGCAAGACTGACATTCTTGCACCTTTGATTGGCTCGGGAAAGCCTGAGAGCTCAAACTCCTCCCAGTGTTACGTATTTCATATGACACATCCCATATTCTCAGAATTACTTTCCCTCATTATGGAATCAAATCTTTACCTTCATCATCCAAACTTTTAATCTGCTCAAATCAGTGTGTTCTTTGTAGGATGCTTCACAAGAACAATTAGCTAGTTTTTTTTATTGCATATAGATCTTGCTGTTTGATCTGAAAACTGAGCATTAGATAAAGCACATTGTAGGTGGATCTATGCTTACTTGAAAGATCTGCTTAAGAGCACAGGTAACACTTTGTGTGCTGAGAAGCAGCATACTACTGGATTTCAATGGGGGGCCTAAATGTGTTACTGATTATCACTGATGAGATCCCTTGTAAAGATGAAGAGATCTGTTGGAAAAAGGGACTTAAAGTCATCATTAAAAAAGTGTGTTTATGTCTGACTTGGTGTTTGGAGCTCTGCTTGGTTCGAAGTGCATACAGAGTGCCATTGGGAATTTTAGGATCAAACTCTGAGTATCCTTGAGCATATCTGCTTTCCCTGCTTAAACAATATTTTCTTCTGCGATGCAAGGCTCAGGATGTTTCTGGGGATCGTCACCCTCACCATGCAACTGGGGCTGATTTTTTGCGGTCTGTTTCCTTCAAAATAAAGATTAGCTGAGCTTTGAGTAAATAAAATGCATTTGAAGAAGCATAAAAATAATTTTATTGGCTTTAGCTGTGTAAGAAAAAATCTACCTTGAAGTATGTTGTGTACCTAGCACTATAAAATGAGAACAGTGTTTTGTATCAGGCTTTTCCAACTTTATAACATTCTGTGTATTGGATCTTCAAGTCACTTGAAGCTTTTATCTTAATTTTCAGTTTGTACAATGGATAATTGGAATACATTTGTAGAAAAATAGGCTGTCAACTTGTATTAAAATCAGTGCTATTTTTACTTTCTACCTGTCCATCAGCGTCTTTGAGGTAGACTTGGAGCATTTTAGAAAACATTTCTCGGATACTTCAAGTCGTCTTGCAGAGGACATGGATTAGCATAGTTTGGTCCAAACATGTCTTGGGCTTTTACTGTTGATAAAACTTTACTGCTTTAGCATTGGGAAGATAAGTAACTTGGGAATTATGCCCATTTGTAATCTGTCTGGAAACAGTGCCTTTTAATCCTGATATAAATTGTTTCCCATACTGGCCACCGTTAGATAGATTTAGATGAGCATCTGATCTAGTTAGGTATGGCCATGCTTTGATAGAAAACCTTATAATATTGTTCAGCTCCCCTTTATGATTATGCGGTCATCTTGAAAGACTTACCTCAAAGTGTGGTTCTCTGTTTTACAAAGTATTGTTGGCAAACATCCGAAGCTTTATAGTGAACAGAGCCTCTTAGGAGTAAATAAAAGTTTAGCCGCTTTAGGATAGTTCAAATGTATCATGTAGTTGATAACCAGGCTATCTGCATGTACCCAACTCTTTAATGTGCTTTCAGAGAACATTACAGCCTCATTCTGTACCCACCCTTGTATCAGACTAGGTGCATGGCAGCATTATGCAAACTTTTGACTTGTACGGATGACATGGCTGAGATGACTGTAAGTGTAAAGCCAGCAGGTTTTCAGATTTGAAATTCAACTTCATCAAATGTTTTGCAGGTGTTAAAGAGGCAGGCCGTGTCTATGTAGTTCTGGGCTCCTTTTCTTAGTTCACCATTCTTTTCTACTTAGTTGTTGTTTTGTTTTTTTTGTTACCACTTCAAAAGGTGAGAGTTTGACATCTGGGCTTTGACAAGAGCACACTTTTGTCAGAGTCCATAGGGCAATTGTTGCTCTTTGGAAGTCAAAGTTTCAATTCAATTCAATAGAAGTTTCACCTACAGCCTTGTAATACACTTGGAGATCAGCACTGGGTCGAACTTGTGTCTGGAATCATTGTGGTTAAAGTGGAATCTGAGTGGTGACGTGGGTTTTCTTTTAAATAATACTGATGTTGGGAATCTGCATGTATTTTAATCAAAGTGTCAAAAAATTGCAGCTTAAAAAGGTAACGTAGAAGAAACTAAATACTTCCCAATGTAATAATGTAAAGTAGTGAAGGCTCTTGCTGTTAATAAAAATGAGAGAATTAGATCTATTTTGAAGAATAACCTTAATAGCATCCTGACTTGCTCTGGAGTGTTCTGCTATGAAAGACAATGTAGTTTAAGGATGTCACCTCTCACAAGTTGGCTCTAAATTGGAAACCTTGAAATAGTTCCCAAACATCCCCAGCCCACTACACGTTGCTGTGCAGCATCTAATTGAGGCATACAATTTATATTTTATAATTTAAATTTATATAAATTTATAATTTAAAATACATACACGTACTGCTTTCAACTTGCTTGTTGCAAGCAGAGCAACAATTGTCCTTCCAGCTTTTTTGAAATAGTCTTTAGCACGTTGAACTGAATACTGTTTTTTATTGCGTAGAAAGACCTTGCCTTGGCTTAAGTAATTGTTGTTTTGTTTTGTTTCAGCAGTTTTCTTAGTAAATTCTTGTGGCAAACATATGCAAGACTATTCAATGAAACAAATATAAAATGCACCTCCCCAGCTAGCTCCATGTCTTTATGTTCAGCCATGAAGACTAATGAATTGAGGACAAATACAGCGTTAAAATCCAAATGTAGATATTTGCTGTCCTCACTAATGGGAGAAAAATATAGTACCATTGGCCTGAAGGCTCCAGCTGTGATTCCTTTGTAACTTAGAGTGCATTAAAAAAGCTTCAGTCAGCAAGATAAGTTAATTTTTTATGACCTTTATAAACTGTTTTAGCCTGGAACTCAGGAGCATCTCTTTAAGATTAAATGTTTAAATCCTTTTAGTTCAGGACTGCTAAGCATCTTGAGGTTTCTTTTGTTTCAGAAGAAACCTCCGGCATCTATAAAGAAATTCTGTATGTGGGCGATTATTGTCGAAGTAATGAGCAGCTAACGTGGCACTCTTAGGTATTTAATAGTTCTTGTTTGTACAACATTAATATCGCAGATAGCTGCTGTTCTCTAATGTCAGAGATCCCAAGGTGTGCACTGCCACCGGAAACTGTTCCCTGTGTTTGCATACTCATGGAAGAGCAAATTGAGTTGTCACCTATGTCATTAATTTGACTTGCCATAGCAGTTCCGTGGGCCAAAGACATTGAAGAAAATAACGCTGTGTTGAAGGTAAAACAGGGCTGCTTTGAGCTATTCTGCTGGAACCTGATGGTTGCAGTGATCAAATGAAATAGGTGAGAGCATGGCTAAAAAGCATCAAATGGTTGACTTAATTATTGGCAGCTCAGTTCTGCTACTGCTAGTGCCTTCATTTCAGTATGGCTTTGCCCATATCTGCATATCCTCTGCTGTGTTAAAGGATGGATTATGTCTCTGAGATCAATACCCCTGGAACTGCATTTCAGTGCAGCTTGTCTTCCCTGTATACAAAGCTTTTCATCCATTAGTTTATGGGTGGGGTAGATTGCAATTTAAACTATTTCCATTGTTTCTCTATGGAGTTCTCAAAAGAACAAGAACAAACCCACAGCAGCAGAAGACTAGGTGGATTAGGTATTGTATTTCCCTTATGTAAGAGATAAATTCAGCTTAAGACTTACTGCCCACAGTTGGAGTAGTTTTCCAGGACTGACAAAATGAGTTTTCTAACTTGAAATAGTGTAATTAATCAGTGAATGGTAAAAAGTCAGGAAAATCACAATGATGGGAGAAAATTAGCTGTTTCCTTGTTTGATTGGGATCTGAGATAATGGTGAGTATTGATAAGTCTTAAAATGTTTTCTTCTCACTACTTCTATCTAATGAAAGATATTATTTCACTTACAAGCCTGTTCTTACCCAGTTTCTGTGCTGACCATTGAAACAGGCCAACCTAAACAGAAATGTTTCTGGTCTTGTGTGTTAAGCTAGTTCTTTAGTGTTCTTTACAGTGACAAGAATGATGAGCAGTAGTACTGTTGTGTTTGTCTGAGTCACGTATGAATAGTGCAGGATATTCTTATTTTAGCTTTATTAGCTTGTTGGTTTTATGAGGTTAGTGTTTTACCATCAGTTATTACACTGCTGAGAAATAATTCCCATATTAATCACCTGACTTCAAAGTAATTTCATTTTGTTTATTTGTTAAAGATTCCTACTTTTTGTTGTTTTGAAGTCAAATAGGAACAAGTGGTTCCTATTTGTAATTAATTCATTGGCAGATTATAGCTTGATATCCTCATCTGATGATACACCAAACTGAAAAACCTACTTCAGAGTCTGCACACAGAAAACAACTCCAAGGCTCTGCACAATACTACTAACAATTGAATACGAATATTTTGTAGAAATAGGGGTTTTTTTTGGTCAAGTTTCTTTAGGTTTTAATTAACATACAAGAAGAACTCCCAAATATAATTGATTCAACCAGAAATGACTGCTTTGTATAGTTTCTGGGGAGGTTCTTTAGAAAGCTGAAAACCAAGAAGAAATGCCTGATTTTCTGTAGAAAACCATAATTTCTGCATGCTGCTGAACAATCCAAAATGCATTATTGATTATATACGTGATTGGATGGAGGTTAGTGGAAGGGAAGCCCTCCGTAAATTTCCTTTGATCTGCTAAATGTTGTTACCAGTGTGCTACAGGAAACAAGTGAGTGTAATGATTTTAAAGTGGCATTATTTTTGGCTACAGCGAAGATGAGACAGTGCCTCTGTTCCCTTAGCAGACTTTACTGTAGTGCCACCATGAAAGATCTGAAGATCATTATTTACTGGAAATAAAAGAACAAGGCAGAAATCGATTACTACGACACTAGATTTATGTCTCCGTTGCACTCTATATACATCTCCTATTTGTTCTAACTTCATGGAAGGATATTTAATACATAATGGAAAGAGGCTTTTGCTTTTGATTTATTTTTTGTTTATTATTTTTGGCATTCCTTGGAGAAATTCTGGAAATCAATACTTGGATGTGAGTGTGCGTGGATGCAGGTAGTGGGAGGCAGTGGAAATTGATGCATCTGTGCATCTTTGCACCGATGTGAGGATCTGGCAGACACAGAACTCAGTTGTTGCTGTATAAAGTACTTAGCTTAGGAGAGGATGAAGTTGTATTTCACCCCTCATTTGTTTACATACAGCAATACAGGAAGTGTAAGTAGACCTGGGTGGGTCTCTCCAGTTTTAAGTATTTACTTGCAAGTGTATGTATGAGTTGCTTCAAGATGATAGATGCCTTAAAATATCTTAAAATGGGAGTGGATGAACACAAATGCTGAAGAATGTTGAATGAAACTGTTTCATAATGCATGTGGCTTTTACTTCTCTGTTTTTTCCATCTGTTAGGTGGTCCTCAGTTCACTTTTGCGTGTGTCCCAATTTCAGCTGAGCATCATAAATAAGCATGTGGAGTGTGGGACATGTAATGTCTATGGAAGACATCAAGCACTGCATATGTAAAAGTAAATATTTAAAAATATTTGGATTTAACAAAACAAAAAACATAAACCCTAGCACACAGAATAGAACGAAAGAAACCCCACCTAAATCTGGATAGTGTGGTCACACGTTGCAGAAGAAATACCTTTTATGTTAGACCTTATAGAGACTTGAAAGCAAAGTTGTCTGTCTACCCAAATAGCTTCTGGTAAGAAGGAATGGGTAAACAGTGGATTAAATGACAGACAGCTGGTGATTGCTAAGGCACAGGTGAAGTAACAGGCTCTGATGCATTTCTTGTCCCTAAGGAAATTATATGGAATGTCCCAAGTCAGAGGGGCCACCCAACAGAGTACCCAACAGAGAACAGAGCATGACCTCAGCTCCCACTGATTCTATCCTATGCAAGTCACCAAGTTTCAAAAAACTACCCCCTTCTGCTATCTTGTGCTTTGGAAGTGTGCTGTTACTCCTCTTATCTCCTCACCTCTCAAATGTGGAGTGAGGAGTTTAAATGCCTTGATTCAAAACACAGTAACAGTGAAGATCCTCTGTGTCACCCCTCAAGTTCTCCAGGACATTGGTTGTATGGAACAGCACTAGGTTTTGCCCAGAAAAAAAATGCTATTCCAATTTGTGGGCCTCTCCAAACCCTGCATTTGCGTGGGAACATGAATCACTGAACTCATCCCCTTCTTCTCAGATTAGTCTGTGATGAAGAAAATGATGTTGCTTCTTAGGCAGAAAGATTTATTCCCTTTATTCCATGCTGGTTTTTAGGCATAAGCGGATTCCCATCAGCAATAGGTAAGTCTGCTCCTGTGCAATGGCTCAGATTATGTGTATCCTCTCTGTTGTGCTGTTCAGCACAGCCACCTTTCTAGGACATCTATCAGTAACAATTTCTAACTGATATATAGCTTTATGAAAAAGAGTCAGCATCAGCTGAAGCCTAGCAATGCATCTCCACCAGGGCTTCCTGGAGCAGAGCGATCAATATCCTCGGTTAACTTTATGAGGATGCCGTGAAACCCTCTAAATGCAGTGGCATTCTCTCCAACCTTTCTTGTAGCCCATCAATTACAGACTAAAAGGTCAGTCTTGCTGTTGGAAAAGTCTGTCTTCAGTAAAGATTTTCTTCTTTTCCTGCCCTGAGAGGGGGAGGGTGTTAGTTTTGGCAACAGCTGTTCCATTACAGCAGATCTTGCCAAAAGATCCCGAGAAAAATACTTCTTACTGTTCCAATCTCCCTGCTTTTCCATCTCTGAATCCTTTCTGGTAAGTCATGAATATTTTGTAGTTTGTGATTGCTCACTCTAAATATTGTGAAAGAGCCAGAGATGATGCTCTGGAGTTCTTGAGTATGAAAAACTTCTCCCTCAAAAACTTCTCTGAATGTAGTCAAAGAAAGAACTTTGTTGGATGTGGCTGGATGCTCCCGTGCTCCAACTCCAGGCAAGAGGCTTCAACAGCAGCACACGTCTCATCTGCTCTGCATCAGAACTGTCTGGAAACTTCTGTTTCATTAATGGGCCAGTTAGTTCCAGAATGGTCACTGTTGGCTTAGCTCCATTCACCCTCGTACTTTGAGTCTGAGTAGGAATGCTTTGGCCATTGCTGAGCAGTTCAGGAGGGTGCTCTCTTTTATTGAAGAGCTGTCGCCAAGTGCTCATGCATTCATGTATATTTTGAAACTAACTGCAAAGTTCAGCAAATGATAACAGTGATGGAAGGAGGGGAGGAAATGCTAAATAAGCTTGGAAACTACTGTGGGAGGAAGTAAATAACTTTTTCAACTAAAGAGAATAATTCAAATCTAACAAACAATCCTTTCCAACCTTAATAATTCTGTGATTCTGTGGCATTTACTTTCTTGCTAGAGTAAACTATAAGCGATTAAACTTAGGCCCTGTTCTGAGGGGGCTGTAAGGACCAGACTTCAGCAGGTGGTTGTCAGCTGGTTAGAGGTTCGATAGGGACTCTGAGAGTGCCGAGATGAGGAGAAGTGAACCGGATGGGCTGTGAAGGAGCTCTGGTGTTCTCCCAGAGGGATGTCAGTGCTCTTACAGCTCCCTTCAGCTTTCCTTTTGCATGAGGACACCTTTTCCCCAGGAAGTGGTTCTGGTCATAAAAGGGGTGACACAGGTGTACACAACAGAGGTGGGAAGCTGCAACATGCCAGATTTGACACAGCTTAATAAACTTTTTGTAGGTGTATGCTTGAAGAATCTCTACCAGGGTACAGCATTTGGCTGAAATTCTGTGTAAGCATCCAATCAGAATGCAGAAATCATATTGTGACACAGAGAACTTATTACACACCTTGATGGTTGCATTTGTGAGTGTTCTGTGAATTACTCATACCCTAAATGTTGGTTGTATATAAATACTTGAAGATATTAATCTGAATAATGGATATTTTCAGGAGTCAGGATTAATTTTCTTGTCAAATGAGGCAGTAATTGAAAATGAGCACTGTATCTCTTTGTCATAATAATTTACATTCACAAGCTGCAGGTAAAAATATTTGTTCTAGTCATTGAGACAGTATTGTCCCTGCACTGTTGTGACTCTGTCAGTATATGCCAGTGACTTCAAACAGGTTGAATCCTTGCCCATGCAGTCTTTCCTGAGCTTGTCTGCTTCTGCAACACCTCTCTATGGGGAAGGCTGTCTGCGTGTTTGTGATATTAAAGCTCTGCCTTCTGCAGTGCAAGTCCAGCTGCTAAGCTTCCATTCACATGGCACCTGGGATTGGAAGTGTACTTTCAGAACAGGCTCACATTGTCAGAAATGGCCTCAAGTGCTCAACACTGACTGCTGTGTGTATGTAAGCATGCATGTTGTGCAGAGCAAAGGCAAATTTCTTAACAGTAACAAGTTCCTTGACCAAGATGAATAATGCTCAATCCTGCATCTTGGGGCCATGATGCAAAATGTTTTGTAAATAAGTAATAAATAATGCCAGTGAAGAGTTAAATGCTTCATACGTTAGATTTCAGTGATGAAGACTACGATTAATATAATGAAAAGCCTGGTTTAATTGCATTACCTTCCATTAGCTCCTCTCTCTCTCTTTTATTTTTTTTTAATTTAATATAATTATTTCTAAGATTCTGCCTCCCTAATTCCTGCTGGGGCTTTCATCCCATGTTTATTCAAGTGAGGTTTCTGCTTTCAAAACTGCACCTTTCATCAATCTCCTATTAATTAGCCAAATGCCGCATTATATTATACATTCATGCGTTCGGTCGAGCGTGTGCCATAAAGAGGGGAGAGCCCCTGGTCTGCCTGGGCTCCTCGCAGGAGCTGGTCATTGGTATTCCAGGATAAGTCCGCTTACTGTAATTTGAAATTGGTCTGCCGTCCCATTAGGAATCTGCCCGATCGATACCAAGTGAATTAGAGTTTCAGTGATCTGATTAACTCCCCATTATTTTCTACCCTGTCTGATTTAGAATGCATGATGAGACAATATTCCAGTTTCTTTGCTTTATCCCAGTTTAAATGAAATATAGACATCTGAGGAAGCAGTGGCTGTGCATTTGATTTGGCTGTGCTGTAATAAAGTCAAACACTGTGAGCATCTGCCTCGCTGTGACAGCTGGGAGTGGGGCTGCCACGCTGCGTGGAGGGGCCATGGCATGCCTCCGTGATGGGCTGCCTGCTGAGCTTGTGCCTGGCAGGGAGAAATATGCAGTGTTCCTCTCTCCTGTTGGGATCTCCACCACTGGGGACTATGAATGTCTCATCTACGTTTGGGCTGCAAGTCTTCCATCTGCAGAACAGGGGTTGATTTGGCCACTTGGAAGATAGTTTTAAGGACAAAGATTATTGGCTTTTGTTCACATGCAAATTTTGAAATTATGCTAATAGGTCCTACCCCTTTTCACTTATTTTTGAGTTTACTTTTCCGAGATAAAAATGCTGAGTGTTTTTATAGCACAGTCCCTTGGCAGTGCACGTGAATACTGGCTTGGGGAAACTAGCTGAAGAGAAACCCCAGCTTGCTGCAGAGACCTGGACAACCCAATACCCTTCACACCTGTCTCCTGCAGGTCACGTAATGAATCAGTCAGTCTGAACCCAGAGCCTGTGTGTGATAGCCAGGGGTGTTCCAGTGGTTTTCCAACCCAAGGCACTTGTCATATTAGGCCTTGCCAATTACATGTGTAAAAGGCAAAAAGGGCAAACATTCAAGTCATGCTTAGATACTCAAAAAGAGGATTTGCACCCAAAGCAGAAGATTATCTATTTTAAGATTTACAGTGTTAACACTAGATCAGAAGTAACAAACCTTTTAAAAATTGAAAAATGTGTGGGAGAAAGTTGCAGGTGCCCTTGTCAGAAGCAAGTCTTGTTTGTATTCCCTTTCATGCTGCCTTGGAGTCTTGGCCTCTTTGTAATGTATTTCAGGACATAAAATAATGTGCAGTGCTGCACATTTTGTGTACTAATAGGCAAAAAATGGGTCATAATCTGCTTAACATGTGCAATGAGTATATAAATATTAATTTATATCTTCTGCAAATTAATATAGATTTGCTGACTCGTACATATGTAATACATAAATACATACATAAAAGTTTAATGAGGGCATATTCTTGTACCTCCCACCACTATATGTTGGCATTTTTAGTATTTCTTCATTACTGCTCAGCAGACAATTGCAAGTTGAACACATGAGAAAGGCAAATGGAGAAGGTGCTTGAGTGCAGAGAGTTTGGCTCATCTCTGGAAGGAGAACCCAGAAACCTTTTGACTTGGAAGTTCCAATTCCTGCCTACTCTCTGGAGGGATGGCAGAGCTCTGTGCATCACCCACTAGAGGGTGACAGAGCCTAACGCTAGGACACCAGAGGTGACGTGCTCCCCTGAGCATCGGGTTGGCCCTGGGCCTCCTCCTTGCCCCTGTCCAACTGTAAGGATGAATGGCTGTGGGTCTGTTGGCACGGATCATCCCTACAGTTTTAGATGAACTCCTCAGGTGTCCTCTGCTGCCTCCTGTGCATGGGGCTTGTGGAGAGCACCCTGTAGGTGGTCATTAAACGCTGAAACGGAGGTCTTGTATCTCACTCTTCTGCTGAGGTTCCCACAGTGACTCTGGACTCATTCACTGTGGCCGAGGGATTGGCTGATTGAGATGAGCAGGAAAAAAATCCTAGAGAAACACATTGTATAGCTTAAAGCTCAGATGGAGCATCCCACTGCACCTGAGGCAAGAACTGGGAGGGGGAGAAGGATGTGTCAGGGACTGTTCATATCAAGGGCAGTGATAAACTAATGGTGAAGTAACAAGATGATCTAAAAGGAAAGGGTTGCAGTGGCATGAAATTACATCTTTAAAGGGACAGTCATCTTCAGAAATGTGGAAATTGTGGAATCCTTAACATAAAAAGGTTGTGGGACTTATAGAATCACAGGAGCTGGAAGAGACCTCTGGAGATCATCTCATCCAACTTTAGAATAAGTTTGCGATGGATTTTGGACATGATTTACTACTTTAATGTTTTATTATTATTTCTGAGAAACCCATATAGAACTCTATTAATTAAAACTCAGCCCGACACTTTGGCTCCTTAAGATTTAGGAATTAGTGAGATTTTATCTCATTAGCGCATTTATTGCAGTGTTCGTCCTTTTAATTAAGCATTAAGTCCCTCCAAGGTGGGTTTTATCATCCCATAATGCACCTGGGCTTTGACTACTTGTCTAAATCTGCATTAGAGGATGACAGCCACTTTGTGGAGAAACCCGAATCGTGTTATCACCCAAGTCTGATGCCATCCTCTGTTTCACGGCTGACATTTCATCAGGTCAGGTAACTTGTCCAACAAAATTTACAGTGTTGGAAATTGCTGAAGAGCACCCAAGACTGCACAGTGCAGAAAAGTGTACCATGGTCATGTAAGTGCTCCCAGCAGCTGCATATGCTGTCCTGTTTGAGCAGTTTTTGCAATGTGGGTGCATGTGTGTAGCAGGAGATGTGGTGACATCATCAGCCTATTTCAAAATGCTGTTTTGCTGTCACCAGGTGGCAACATAACAGTGTTTCGTCATAATTTTGTCTTCATACATCACTGCCAACTCATGATATTCAGTGTTTTTCTGTAACTACATTACGTTCTACCAAAAAAAAATCCAGTTTCAGTTTCCATTTTATTTTGGTGCTATGACTTACTCCTTAATTTAAATAGTTTTCCATAATGAAGAATTCAAGGAAATATTCTGCATGGGTATCGTCCTGGCAGGTCAAGCTCTCCCCCACTCCCTACCCCAGTCCAGTAGGCAGTTGTGTGAATTGTTATTATTATGACCTTTGTTGCTATTAGCATTAATATGTGAACTATTTGTTTATCTTCTGTAAATGCTCATTGACTGTGAAATGTGGGGATAGGGCAGCAATACAGATTCTTCCCAGTGAAACTGAACAGCCTGAAATAGGATAATTTATTGATGCGTGTCAGACTAAGATCTCAGAAATGAGCAAAATTACTGCTCTTTCCTTAAACTGTATTATTTTTGACTTAGTGAGAGCCGTGGGTGATTTTAATATGTTGAGATTTGTTGAGCTTGTGAAATATTCAGAAAAAAGCATTAGGGTGAGCTTGAGGCTCCTTAACTATCATGTTGGAGCTGAATACTCTGGTGCTTTCCAGTTACAAAGGGATTAATTTGTATTTCTCTTAATCCTAACACAAAACACACTTGTAAAAATATCCAACATTTGTGAAAAACAAACTTAGGCATGCTGCAAATCTTCTTGGTGTGGAGATGAATTACATTTATATAGTTTTAATATAATCACAGAATCACAGAATGGCCAGGGTTGTAAGGGACCTCAGTGATCACGAATCTCCAAACCCCATCACATGCAGGGCCACCAACCTCCCCATTTAATAGTAGACCAGGCTGCCCAGGGCCCCATCCAGCCTGGCCTTTGAATACTTTCAGGGATGGGGCATCCACAACCTCTCTGGGCAGTCTGTTCCAGCACCTCACCATTCTCTCTGTAAAGAACTTAATATAAACCTTCCTTCCTTTCCTTTTGTTGTTGTTTGATCCTGAAGAGCTTAACAGCTTTATCATCTGCTTTCCATCCATTTGTCTGTAATGCTGCTTGAATGATTTAGAATACATTTTTTGCTGTTTCTTCTAGAATTGTATTATGTTTTTTTTCCAGTCTGAGATTGCAAAGACAGAATCTAAGCAACTAGAAAACTAAAAGCAGAGTTAGCTACAAGGGGTAGAATATCCTGGTTAAAAACAAACCAACAAACAAGAACCAGCAGTTTGTGGTCAGGTAGATAAAGCAACCAAGGACAGGGTTTTCTATAGAGAGGATGTCCAAGCTAAATGTGTGCTAAAAACAGAACTTCTGAGATGCCTGTGAGCAGCACCAGTGAGACAAGCCTGGGAGCTGTGACAAAAGGTAGCTGAAGGCGAGAGATTTAGATATAGGTAGTGTAAGCAGCTCTGCTACTGAGTATCAGTAACATTTGGATGTCTTTTAAACTTTTAAACTGCAGGAGAAACACAGCCAGATGTGCTGGTTTCTCTCTCATGCTGCCACTTCTTTTGTCAGCTGAGTCTTGGGTGCAGTTTAGGCTCTTTTGGGAGGAACCATGAGTGCCAGTGCTCATCACCTGGTTCTCTGCCTGCTCCCACACTTCAGGATGAGTGCTTTTGAGTGAAATTCCCCAAACTTCAGTTTTCTCCTGTGTAGACAACTGTAGAACTGTCTTCTGTGAGAGTGATGGGTTTACACTGTGCAGTTGCAGGGAGGCTGTGGTAGAGGTCCAGGTGTAGGGACTCACCCCATCCTGTTTAAAGAGATTATCAACTCTGAATATAATCTGATGAAAAGTTATCTCTCCCTGCCTTGGTAATGAAAAGTCACCTATTTTTCCAACAAATTAAAAGAAAAGGTTTTTTATTGTATGAGAAATATAGCCTACCGCTCTGAGGCAGGGTGCAGGAATCACCTTTTGATCCCAAATATGGATGTTCAAGTTGGTAAATTTAATAAAAAAGATAAAAAATGTGGCAGTGTTTATACCAAAAGCAATAAACTCTGATTAGATCTCACCGGTTTGGTATTGAAGTCTCTTTGGGTTGCACAGAGGTGAGAGCTTTGGGCGAGATAATAGCTTCAGACAAATGCAGGAGAGTATGAAGTTTAAATAACCTTTCAGATCTCTCATTGTTTAGGAAATTAAAATAATCAAGTATGCTTTCTGTCACTGTCCCCTGTGTGCCTAAGTTTCCATGCCTCTCCATCATTCATTATCCCATAATGGGGGATATCTCTGTACTTCTTCCATCACACAACCTGGCTGTCTGAATGCTATGAATATCTCCATCAGATCATTTTTATTAATGTTTAAAACTGCAGAGGGACAGAAGCAAATAATCTGGTAGCATCAAAACACTGGGGATGTTTTTGTCATTTGTGTCTTGCCGTAGTCGCTAGATATGGAGACAACAGTTTGCAATGTGCAACCAAGATTCTCTCCTCATTTAGGCTTGTTCTGTACTTATCCTAGTCTAAGGTGTAAAATAAGCAGCGAGATGTTAGTTGGAATGAGGGAGTCCTGTTGTGTGCCCCCCAGACAAAGTGTTGCCTGTGCTTCTCCCAGTAGAGTTCATGAGCTGTGATTGGTGTTGAAATGAAAGTTGTACAGACTTAACAGTATAACGTGTCCAAATAGTCTCTTACTGAGAATAAGGGGGAAGTGAAACAGAGTTTCAGATGTCTCTGGATTTTGTGAAGGTAGATGAAAAGTCCTCTATTCAGTTTGAAATTTGAAGGCAGATCTGCAGTAGCTAATAAGTATTTTAGTCTGTTTTCTTGAACCTAAGTCAAGGTTTGGACAAAAATAAATTCAGCCTTCCTGCATGTTCCTATTGTGTCTATTACATGATGTAGATGAATATGCAGGAGGTGGTAAGAAATTGGCTTTACAGAAAAAATTAATTGGTAATTGTGAATTCCCTCAAGATTCAGGCTAATGTACTCCAAAGCAACTCACTTGGGACTTCTTCATGTCCAGATAAGCACTTGAACCTTTGTGTGCTTCTGTACAACATGATCCCAAGCCTTTGGGCAGCTATTTGTTTTTAGCATCAGTAGGCAGATGATTGTTTTTTGAAGAATAGGGTTTTCTTCATTTTGCCTGAGTGGAAGTCCTAGGGTGGTTATAGCGGATATGCGTGGGAGGAAGAATGGCCCTCGTGCAGTGCAGGACATCTTGTCTCAGCATCTGGAGACATCTCTGTGCACCAGCAGGTGTGGTGCCTTGAACAGAATGGATGCAGTCTTCAATTTCCTAGGCAGCATCAACTCAATGTTTTAATAAATAAATACAAGCATGTATTACTGTTTGAACATAAAAATAATCTTAAACCAAGAAATGCTTGCCTGAGAAGACAACATAATATAAAGTAAGTCTGAAAGTCACTCATAAAGGACAGGATATTAAGGCAATGAGCCAGGGAAGGGGGCAAGCCATTAATCCATTCATATGCTATTTTGAAGACATGTGCCAAATGGTTCTCCCACAATTTGGATCCCTTCCAGTGGAGATGTTCTCCGGTCAAGAAGCAGAGGGATTTATATAAGAGCAGCAAGTAGTTTAGTGGTGGGGTTGTGGATCTTCTGTGCTGGGTGCTGAGCATATAGGAGATAAAATGGATTCATGCTCGTAGCCTGCAGGTTAGCAGGCCCAAGGTTATTGCAGCAGCACCAGTCACTGTTAAGGACATGGGATTGCTGCACCTGTGAGTGACTCATCTGGGGATAGTGCAGGACTCAGTCATTGTTCTGTTGCCTTTTTGATGATTGTTTGCTTTTTTCCCTTGTTTGGGCATTCTAAATGGCTCTTAAACTTGATGGAAGACAGAGAAAGGAAAGAAGAAATACTTTGCAACACACTGAATTTGCCTTTGGGAATCAGTGAAGAAGTATCTAATTGCTGATGCTGAAAATTTCTGAATATACAATATAACCATGGTCTTAATTCAATATAAAGTGTTTTTTATACAACTAACAAAGTTGGTGTTGTCTTCATGGCAGATGCTGATTCTTTTCTTGTTAATTTGAAGGAAATTTGGCCCTGTTCTCTGGTCATATCACTTGTCTCTCTGCTGAAGACACAGTGCTGGGAGTGGGATGAAAATGGCCATTTCCCTCCAGCAACAATCAGGGTGAGGGGATATGTTTCACTTCACACTGCAGGAACCACTGGCTACAACTAACTTGCTTTTGTGAGTTTTAAATGAAATGGTTCTAGGGAGAATGAGGACAGAATTCTGCACAAAGTCTGGTTGTGTTTTTGTCTTCTGGGGCTCCTGTAACATGGAGAAAGTGGAGTGAATGTGCCCAAGTTGGCTGATGCCACCTGGAAACAGCAGTATTTATTGTAGCACTAAAAGGTTTGTTTGTTTCTTGTTTCCAAAGAAGCTTAGGGGTGAGTGTGTATAATCACAGAACCATTAAGGTTGGAAAAGGACCGCTAAGGTCATCCAGTACAACCACCAACCCATCCCCACCATGCCCACTAACCATCTCACTCAATGCAACATCTACCTTTTTCTTGAAAGCATCCAGCAATGTAGGTGCATGCACAGCTGTGACTTGGGCTTCCCTTCCCTCCCCTAACAATTAGGGACCATATGAAAAGATGACCCTTTGGAAACTAAGTTCATAAATACTTTAACAGCAGATATAAAAAACTTATTTTTTTCAAACAGGCACTTTTATTTTGTATACCTGTCTATATGAAAAATATTCTGGCAAAGTCTACACATAGAAAAAGCTTAAAGTTATTATTAGGCTTATAAATTGACTGCTTTCTCATTTATATGCAGGCAAATTTCTTTAATTTATTAGTCTGATTTGCATGTAAAATTATGGCACTCATTGTCACCAAGAAGCCTCATTTAAGGAAGGTTTTATAAAATACTATGACTAAAGAGGAAAAAAAGAAAATAAACAAGTTTTTTTTTTTTTAAATCTTCACTTTTTTAATAAAAAAAAGATCTTGGGGGGGGGTGAAACTTGGCAAATTGTTTCTACTGTAATAATCTGTCAATGGCTTCAAAGGCACTTCACCAATATCTCTTCTGTTTGCTTATATATAATTGAGAAGGGAGGGAAAAGATTATTTAACTGAAGTTGTTAAGTTCACAAGGGGAAAAACGGCTGAGAGGAACTGTTCGGTGGTAATGTAGGAAGACATTTAATTAACTTGGGCTTCATTTAAAACAGTAGTGTAAATCTTTTCAAAATGAATCAAAGTCTTTGCTGAATTATGTCTTGGCCAAGTTTTACAGTCAAAAGGATCTTAAATCAGTAAAAGCTGTCACTGAGAGAGCTGTGTGGTGTTTCCACGCTCGCTACTAGCTCATCCGCTCTTGGACTTGAAACTCTTTTTTCCCCAGCTCCATTTGCTCCATTTGCAGCTGGCTTTTGGAGGCAGCTCACAATTAAACAGATTCCAGCTAATTTGAGCTCATGCAGATGAAGAACATCAGTGACAGTGAGTTTCCTCCCTACCCTCTGTTTGTTCAGTTATAAAAAAAAGAAACATTATATATTTTAATCTCTCCTTGGAGATGTTGTGGGATTTTTCTCTTCACTGTGGTGTCCAGCTGAGAAATCGTTCTGGGATCTTGCTGAGGGAAAGGAGAGAGTGTCAGCCCACACACGCTGCAGATGTGCAAGGGGGCAAACTGGGGGAAGCAATGGCAATTAAAGAGCATATGGTCAACTATAAATCTATACAGTAGTGCCAGTCCATGTTAATCACAAGATAAAGAATAATAGCATATCTGTACTAGTAGCATGCTAAATTTCCTATTATGTTTACTAGCCTTCATATATCTGTATCTGTATGTTTATCAGGGTGTCTTCCGTGATATAGTATATGAAGTGAAGGAGGATTTATAATACATCATGTGTAAATGGACCTGATAAAAACTGCAGGAAAAGGGCATGATGAAACATTAACATCTGGAAAGAAGTATGTCACTGGAATAACGCACAGCAAATAGCTGTGTGAATGTGTGAAAGGACAGCAGAATTGAAGTTGTATCTCAACAAAATGGCAGTAGACCAGCTTTTTACTAATCTGGGGAAAAACCTGGTCTGTAGGTTTTCATTTCACATTCAGCTTTTACGAGTCTTTGTGGCATGTTGTTGTTTATATGCCACTTTGAAATTGTCGCAGTGCTAGTAGGATTTATTTGGGGAGTATTCTTTGTGATTAGGGCAAATGTTAATGGCCTTATGTTACATGGGACGTTCAGTTTGGATATTAGGAGACACTTCTTCTCAGAAAGTATGGTGATACACTGTCACAGTCTGCTCAGGGAGGTGGTGCAGTCACCATCCCTGGAGGTGTTCAGGAAACTTGGAGATGTGGCACTGAGGGCATGATTGGGATGGGTGGGGATTGAACTGGATGACCTAAGAGGTCTCTTCCAGCCTTAATGTTTCTATAATTTTATGATACTGTATGACATTCCAGAATGTTTCCAGTACAGTCTTTGCTGCTACTCTAAATGCTCCTCAGTCTTTATTGAGTGGCTACAGCAAGTAAAGGATAAAACATGGAAATTCCTCCATGCAAAGTCCATTTGGTTGAGCATCTCAGGTGAAGCATGGTCTTGTGCCAAATTTCTAGGTATAGAAGGATGCAAATTCTCCTGCATGAAAGCATTCATTAAGACATTTTCAGCTAAAAGCACCTACAGGAAACTTTGACATAATCTGCCATCTGCTTATCTTTTGTTGTTCTTGTGAGTGTGGAAAGCTTCCTGAGAATGACTGTGCTTTATGCTTGCAGTGGCAGGTCTGGCCTCAGAGAGTGGCTAGCACTTGGCTGAATGGCACAAGCATTGCTTAACTACTCCAAAAAGAAAGCAGTCCTTGCAAGGTACTTTTAAACAGGCACTTTGTGCTGGTCAGCATCTCATTTTTCACAGTCTTCTGTTCTTTCCGGCTTCCTCCCAGGCACATGATGTGTGTGCAGCAGCACTCCTGGATTTACTGTCCTGCATCTGAATGAGGAAGCAGCTGCTGATGCTGTGATGATACAGGCACTCTAAGGTTGCTAGGTTATTTCTGTCTATGAGAATTTTCTTTGGTTTCTGCTAAGAAGTTCATTGGGTATGGTCACACAAAACAGATAGGATGGGAACAAGGTTAAAATATGGTTAGCATGATGTTTCTATGCTCAGTCTTGAGAGTGCTTTAACTGTGTTCTGAACAAGGTCCTGATGTGGGTATTATTTTCCTGGATGGCTGACTTCAATAAGATGTTTCTGTTATTGCTTGATTTGTGAATGTTTTTGAAAAAGCTTACTTTCAAGATTAGAGTGTCAGTTCATAAAGTTGAACAGTATAGAGGCTAGAGCCTAAAATATGTCTCTGGTGGGTGGCTCAGGATTTTTCTGGTGGCTTTCAGTCCTGATGGAGAGAATATGGTTTCCTTAATGACTGGCTTGTGAACCAAAGCCTACCTTTTGTTCCTTGATCTGTTTTTGTCACACTATTCAGAGGTGAGCCCTGCTACTGAGCTAGCATAACTCAGCTTTATTCTCAGGAGTCCTTCCTGTAGCTCTGTATCCAGGCTGAGCTCTGTCTTTGTGGGGATGGAGCTGCCTCAGGAGAACCCCATCCTCGGCGTTAGTGAACTGGGTGGGATTGCTGCAGTGGAGAGCAGTTACCAGGACTGTGCAGATACTCTGTGGCTTCTTTTTGCCACAACAACCCCAGGCAGCGCTATAGGCTTGGGGCTTAGTGCCTGGATGACTGTGAAGAGAAAAGGGACCTGGGGGTGTTGGTTGATGCTTGGCTGAATATGAGCCAACAGTGTGCACAAGTGGCCATGTGGGCCAATGGCATCCTGGCTTGCATCAGAAATAGTGTGGCCAGCAGGAGCAGGGAGGCAATCATCCCCCTGTACTCAGCACTGGTGAGGTTGCACCTTGATTATTGTGTTCAGTTTTGGGCCCCTCGCTACAGGAAAGACATTGAAGCCCTGGAGCGTGTCCAGAGAAGGGCAATGAAACTGGTGAGGGGTCTGGAGCACAAGTCTTATCCTCATAAGAGCAGATGAGGGAGCTGGGATTGTTTAGTCTGGAGAAGAGGAGGCTCAGAGGAGACCTCACTGCACTTTAGAACTTCCTGAAGGGAGGTTGTGATGAGAAAGGATCTGGCCTCTTCTCCCAGGCAAATAGTAGGACCCGAGGAAATGGCCAGAAGTTGTACCAGAGGAGGTTTAGGTTGGACATAAGGAAAAACTTTTTCTCTCATAGAGAGGTCAGGCACTGGAATGGCCTGCCAAGGGAGGTGGTGGAGTCACCGTCCCTGGCAGTGTTCAAGAGGTGTCTGGATGAGGAGCTACAAGATATGGTTTAGTGCTTATGGTAGCAGTGGTAATGGGAGGATGGTTGGACTACATGATCTTGCAGGTCGTTTCCAACTTTGTGATTCTATGATTCTTGCTCCAGTGTTTGTCAGAGGGTGTTTGCTGGGAGTAATGATCTATTTGTGAGACTGGAAGAGGACTGTGTCTTCTGCAGAAGGCAATAGGAACAGTGTAAGAGAAGAATGTGGAAGTCCTGTGATTGTTTTAAGTTACAAATATTTTTTTCTTTTACACAAACAGTTGGTATACAAATGCTAACAGAAGTACAAGTTTAAGTATCTAAAAAAGGTCACTTGCAGCCAGAGCATTAATCTGTCTGCTTGTAACTCTAGATGTAAGTGAAAGCCTACAAATTATTTTACAGATAATGTACATTTTATACAATATTATATTGTCATCCTGTATTCCTATCTACAATTTCAAGCAATATCCAGAGCCGCCTGTCTGTGTGGTCTCCTTTTTGGTAACTGTTTATTCATATCAGGTGACAAAGGGTAAGCCTTGAGACTTACACATCACTTTGATCTTCATTTGAGTGCTTGAGTCTTGTATATGGTTTGTATTAGGACAGCATAAAGCTGCACATCACATGTTGTATAGACAGTGAAGACAGTGCATTTAGTTTTAGATTAAGGTGCAACTGTATCTGCAGCCAGTTCAGTGTGTCATGAAGTTACAGCATACGCATGACTGTATGAAGTCAGAATACTGAAGCCAGAATACTGTGTTTATGGGGACAGAGGAAAAAGAAGCTATAGGAACAAAGTGGTGGCAATCCCAGCCATCAAATCAACACCTGCTGGTAGAGAGATGCTGGAGAGGAAGATAGGGCTTGAGACCCAATGGGTGCCAGAGCAGATTTTTCGAGAGCTGCTAGTGGTGTTCAGATGGGTTATGGGCCAATGGGAGTGGGATCCAGAGCAGAGGATGCAGGTGCTTCCTCAGAGTCATAGAGTGGTTTGGGTTGAAAGGGACCTCGAGGATCATCTAGTTCCAACCCTGCTGGTCAAGCAGGACTGCTGACTGTTAGATCAAGCACTAGACCAGGTTGTCTGGAGCCCCATCCAGCCTGGCCTTGAACTTGCAATTAAATGGCAACTGATTCAGCAGCAGCCTAATAGATATGTATGACTGGGTTAACTTTTGTAGGATGTTAGTTAATGTGCTTAATCATGGTCACTGTTTTCAGCTGTGACACTGTTGATCTGTAGTTATGATTATGGCTGGATGCTGGCACATATCAAACAGGAGATGCAAGTCAATTTCAATCACTACTAGCGGTTTGACTGGTATGGAAAGGGGCAGTTCTGAACCTTTCAGCACTCTTCATCTTTCTTCTTTGTTTAATTTTTGTCAGGCTACTATGTTCCTGTGGTTGTTGTTACTTATTGCTCTATTTAATGGTTATTGCTGGGAAAGAGTCCCACAGAACTCCATGGGGAATTCAATGGAACAGCATGGAACAATTCATGGATTCATGATCATTAAGGTTGGGAAAGACTGCTAATATCACTAAATCCAACCACCAACCCATCCCCACCAGGCCTACTGACTGTGTCCCTCAGTGCCACATCTCCATGGTTCTTGTACACCTCCAGGGACAGTGACTCCACAGAGTGTGGGACTTCACTATCCTAATTTTTCCATTTACCTCAGATGCAAATAATCCTCCTGACATATTATCTGGACATATTCAATCTTCCAAGTGCAAGTTGTTAGATCTGATCTCAAGCTAAGGCTCCTCGGTAAAATCTTTATCCTTCTATTTTAGTACCTCAGGAAGAGTTGTAATTTGCAAGTTCAAAAACATTAAAAACAGCAGGAGCACACATTTCAGCCATCAATTTGGTTTTTGAGTCAGAAACCTATAAAGACTCCACCGGCAGCACCTAAGCTCAGCACCCATGGCGGGTATAGCTTGTCTTGTGGAGAGCACAGGAGACCTTCAGCTCATGTAATCTGGTATGGAAGGGAAACAAGCAAGTGCAATGGAAACCTGAGTTGAATCTGCAAGTATTACTGGTGCCTGTGCTCTTGTCTTGTGGGAGGACCATGCCAGGTACATGTTCTCCCCAGCACTATAGTGTTAGCTGTCAGTGTTGATGTGGGACTTAGGGGGAAGCTCAATTCATTTGCTCATCGTGTGCACCAAAGTGATGAATGACACTGGGATGGGTTCTCAGCTGCTGCAAATTTGGATAGCTTTGCTGGAGTCAATAAAGACACAGCAATGAACACGGACAGAGGATGCAGCTCTTAATCTGTTGTATCCACAGGGGCTAATTTGCAGTCGTTGCAGACAGTTTTGCTGCATATCACCATGAGGAGAGAGAGAGGGGAAAAAAACAGGAAAAAAAAACAAAACAAAAACAGAACTTCCCAGGCAGCAAAAATGAAATATTTTAACCCTACATTCATGACTTCACTACACTGGGCATGAGCAAGCAAGTCTGAGTTGCCTTTCAGTGTATTTATTTATGTATCTAAACTTCAGTGTGCTGCATAGGCGAGCATGCTGGTTATGAATTCCAGGCCACTCCAGAATGTTAACACATCATTAATATGCAAAGGTGCAGATATCTGTCTGTTGTTCTTTATAATGCTATTCCATTTATATAGTGCTAGCACTTGAAAGATATAAGAGACTCCATTTCCCAGCCAGAGAGATTCCAAAATAAAACCAACAAGTTTCTGCAGAAGTAATCAGACAGTGGGAGTTCAGGTTCAGATGTCTTTCTCTATGTTAGTCCAGGTCTTGAGTCCCATCTGAAAGGTCTCTGTGTGCTCTGCCATCACAGGTAACCTCTCCTGCTTCCTCGAAAGCTCACTGTTAAAGCCTTCTCCTCCTACTAGAGTTTTGATGGAGCCCTTAAGGACTTGTGACAAAGCTCAAGATTCCTCTGCTGCCCCCAGCTTTTGGTCCAGACATGTCACATGCTACTTATGTGAGGGCTGGCTGTTTTTCATTACTGTGTCTGTGAGAGTAAAGGGATCCTTTAGCTTAGTGCATCAGTAGTAGGAGATAGAAGAGAAAAATCTCCATCTCATGTGCTGATGGATGTAATTTGCGTATGTGCATAAAATTTAACTACTGCTAGTCAACGTTGCCAGGGCTTTTTCCTCTCAAGGTTCTCTGTTACTCGCACAAAAAGATGAAAGTATGAGTCAGAGTAAGGTTCCCTAAAAGTCTATTCTTCTGTGATAGCCCTGATCCCACTGAAATCAGTGGAAGGGCATATGCTCCTTTAAAAGGCCTCCAAACATCTTCACACTGAGCCTGAAAGAAGTGCCACTAGCAGTGCTGGGCTTGCATGGTTTTCCTGTTCAAACCCTGTGCTTCTCCCTCCCTTTCAAAAATGCAGGCAGCCTGGTGTGGGGGATCATCTCCAATGCAATGTATATTCCTGTGAACTCTTCCTTAGTTACAAGAAGGAAAAAAAAAAAAAAAAAGAAAAAAGAAAATTGATCTTTCTGATACTGACACTTCAAAACAAGAAAAAAGCCTTTTGAAATTGGTATTTTTGGTAAGGTCTGTCATGAGAGGAGAAAGCAGGACTGGATAACATCTTGACTAATGAGGCTCTGTTTCAAGAACAGACAGTTTATAAAAAATATTAGCAATAGAAATGATAGCTCACAGTAATCAATGTTACTGGATAACATTGTACCACTTCAGATGTTTTTCTCATGCCATGCAGTTTCTTAGAGATGCATTTGAGGGTAGGAGCTTTTGAACTATGCCCAATCAGTCATCAGGAAGGTTTGCTGCAGGGAGAAACTACTGCTTCAAGACAGTCTAAGAGAATTGGTCTTTATGTATTCAAGCACATCCCAGTGTAAGGGAGGAGGAGGAAAAAAAAAAAAAGGGAATAATACACTGACTTTGTGTACAAATCACAGGCTTCACCAGCTTCTCTGATTATTGGCATATGTCCCAGCCTGTCCCCTATTTTCAAGGTTTTGTTTTTTTTTTTTTCCATGCTCCAAGTTAACTCTGTGTTTTAATTCATTTCTTTAATGGCTACGGATGTTGGAGACATCTGAATAAGATGAACAACAATTTGTCAATGGAGATGGAAAATGAAGAGGTTATAGTCATAGTGTTTTCAGTGCTTTACTGGTTCCAGTAATAATACTAGTCAAAAATTGCTAAATTCTCCAATGAGGTGAAATGAAAAAATGCACATCTGTGGGAGGATTGATAACTGCCTGTTTTGCAGAGGAGCAGTTAGGGTATAGGAAAGGTCAGCAGTTGATCACAGGTCACTTTGAGAATTGGAACAACTCGGCGTGCATCCCAGAAACCTAATCTTCATCTCTCTTGCTCAAAGAGTAAGACAGCTTGCTCTGAAGGAAGATGTCTAGCCTCCTGGGTAGGATGAAATTAAATTAGCATGGTGGTATGTGCTTTGTGCAGCTGTTGGGTAATATGCTTTGCAAAATGCAGGCATCCACAGCAAGGATGCAGATGCTCCACTGCTTCTGGAAGTTAATGACAATTATCCCACTCTTCGATGGCAAATGGTGTCGCGAGGCTCTCATTTCCACAATCCATCATGCCACCGAAGACTTCCTGAGTGATACTTCATGATGGGCTGGTGAGAAAAATATACAAACTCATATGCCAGTGTTGCAAATCAATTCTGCAGCAAAGTGGAAATAACTCTTGTACCAATAAGCAGTGAGACCTATGAAAAAATCCCCGTTTTCTGAATTTTCAACTTGTAGATAGAAAGAGAAGCCATCAATCATGTTAGAGGGCTTCTATTCTGCCGATGTTTTTCTTAAAGACACACCAGATGAATTTGGACAAGACCAGAATATGCAAAGCCTCTTTTTTTTTTTTTTCCCCCCTCTGTGCTGGAGTGTTGGATATGAGAACAGGGAACCTTTTTTCTCTATTTTCTTTCTTTTCTACTATTTTAAAAACAAACCTGTAGTCTAGCAAAGGCATGTGTATTGGTTAAGTTGGCTGTCAAAATGACTAATTAATTGTTTCACAAATGGCTATTAATCATACTTTAATGAGATATTCTCTTTGCTTTGGCAAATAGAGATTCTGTGGCCATTCTCTCTCCTTGGTACCCCGAGCAGGCTGAAAGCATGCAGAACTCGATTAATCTTACAGCACCACAGCGTGTTCGAACTGCTCACTAGCTGAAGAGAAGCAAATAGCTGGGACATTTAAACTGTCCATATTTCACTGTGTAAATTCAGAAGCACTTAATCATTCTTTCAGGCATTCTTTTGTTCCTCTTCTTTCTGCCTTGTTATATGTTTCAAGCCTATCTTGGGTTAGAAGAAAAAGTGTTTCCTATACCTCCCATTCCAAACACTGATGAAAATAGACCACCTGTATTTCTGGAGGAAATGTAATCATCTTATGTCTAGCAAATAAAAGCAAACTTACTATTCATGCTCTCAGCATCTCTGGAAATCTACCTGTATCTTCAGAGCACACTGTGAATAAAAGGAAAAAGGCATGCTGTGCTGTGATATTATTTCTACATTGGCAGAGATGTGAGGTTTGTTGAAATAGACTGTCAGCCAGACTTATTCCTTGGATAAACTGACACGCTCATTTTTTAGTAAAAACTTAAATTAAGCCAATTTGCATCAGTTTGTTAAAAAGAAACAACACCAAGACACAGATAACTGAGAGGGTAGACTGTTTATCAAGATAGCATGAGGCTTGGTCCTGTAGTGGTTCTCAGATGGGCAGTGGAGAGCCTGGCCTCTTGCTGCTTATATCTGAAAACACTTCAGAAAGTGATGGCAGGAATGCCATTTGCTTTAACTGCAATAGCAGTGTGCAGTCTGAACAAAGCCCTGGGTTGTAGGCTTTGTGGTCAGCAGCTACTTCAGAAGCATAGTTTATTCCCAGGCATCACTGTGAGGTATTAAAAACCACTCACTAGTTCTATTGATGAGATTAGTTGTAAATTGAGTAGGATTTCTGGACGTAGATCAGAATCTGCATGTTTAGGTGCATCCGTCAACCTTTTAGTGTTGGAGTTTTAGAAGGAAATTTTCCTGCTTTTTTCTTCCAAGGTGACGTTTCAGTTTCATCTGAGGTGCCTAATATGGGCTACTGACAAAGAGGCAGTGCTGAAGCACACAGGTCCTTGATTTCATTCAGTATAGCAATTCACATTGCTGTGTAGATCATTTCACCAAATCAAATGTCAAGGTGGTGATGAGTGCAGTATTTCTTCCTTCTTAATCGTTTTATTTTATATGAAATGAATCTGATGGCATTGTTGCTCACTTTGAAGGCCATTACACTCACAGTTAACGGAGTCCTGTTTGATTCCTCTTTGAGAAGCCAGCTGAAACTGTGGAATGTGAGAGCTGTGGAAAGCATGAACTAGTCAATAGAAGGTGGCATGGGAAACTCCTATGGAGATACAAAAGTTTTGGCCAGCTGGAAGAAAAAACAACAAAAAACCTTCCATACGTATGCTACATGGCTTTCGGTGTTTAAAACTGTCTGGAAACTGTCCAAATAATCAATCTGGTAGCTACGAAAGTATTTTTTTTAGAAGGTACTGTCAGCTGGTGAATATTATGCAAACCACAGAAGAGCTCTGTGTTTCCCGTGACTTTTATCTCTAGCAGTTCCTGTGTCCTTCTCCATTAGCTGAAGAGGTGAGTTCAAATACATCAGGAAGCAAACAAATACCAGCTACAGCTGTCAGAAGAAACTCAGCATCCAATTGATGAAATTTTAATTTACTTTCTTCTTGTCCTTTCCAAATGGCTACCTTTGAGTTATCCCCACACTGGGATGCTGTAGGTGTTCATTTTCTGAGAAAAATGTATTTGTTCTCTAAAGGGTACCATAGTGTGTTTTCTTTTGGCAACGGGCTGATGAAAACAATAAATTATTCAGCCTAAGAATATCTAAAATGCTGACTCACTGCTGGTTCCTATTTTTTAGGTCTTGTTTTCATTAACTTCTACACGAATAGTCCAAATGTGTGGTTGGATTGAAATGTCCTGTGAAATTGCCCCGTTCTCTTCAAATGCAGAAGCCCTCAGCCTCTATTAAGTGCTTGGAGATATTGCTCATGATTGTGTGAAATAAAATACGGTCTAGATTTGACAAGAAAAGATTAATCTGAAACAATTTGCTGCCACCCCTCCCTCTCAAACTAAAAGCTCTGCTGCTACAGCTGCAGCAAGAGTAGGAGTCGCTATTGCAGAAAGAGTCAAAATGACCTTCTTTCAACTGCTGAGCTTTCTCTGTCTCGCCTGGCCTGCAAGGGGCTGTAAGGGAGAGCCTCCTCTTCAGAGTGGGCCTGGCTCTGGTCTGTAATAGTTCTTTTTGTGTATTTTAAGGCCCCAAATCAATGCCGAGTGTGACAGCAACTGTCATAAATAGACGATGGCATCAAGGGCACGTCAACTGTTATCTGTGGTCCATTTGGTCCTTCTGTTCTGTGCTGGTGTGAGAAAATTGTTGGGAAAAAGAAGGTCTGGAAGGGACACCTAGAAGTGACAGAGTCTATCTCCATTCATGTCACTAATGGATGCATTGCCGAGGTGATGCAGAACATACATGAATCTATGAGGGTTTTTCTCAAATGAAATTAAGACATCCTTGTGTGGCATTTTAGCATTTTGTAACAGCATGGTATTTATGTTAGTGATCCTTCCTTACTCCACGCCTTCTTCAGAACAGGAATGATGTGGAGCTCTTGGAGTGGGTCCAGAGGAGGGCCACTAAGATGATCAGAAGGCTGAAGCACCTCTCCTATGAGGAAAAGTTGAGGGAACTGGGATGGTTTAGCTTGGAGAAGAGAAGGCTGTGGGGAGATGCCTCATTGTGGCCTTCCAGTACTTGAAGGGAGCATTGAAATAGGAGGGGAAATGGCTGTTTGTGAGGGTGGATGGTTATAGGACAAGGAGGAATGGTTTTAAACTAAGACGGGGAAGGTTTAGGTTGGATATTAGGAGGAAGTTTTTCAGCCAGAGGGTGGTGAGGCACTGGGAACAGGTTGCCCAAGGAGGTTGTGGATGCCCCATCCCTGGAGGCATTCACGGCCAGGCTGGATGTGGCTCTGGGCAGCTTGGTCTGGTGGTTGGCAACCCTGCTCATGGCAGGGAGGTTGAAACTAGATGATCATTGTGGAACTTTTCAACCCAGGCCATTCTACGATTCCAGGATGCAAAGCTCATCTATATTTGTGTATCCCACCCTGCTAATCTCCTTGAACATCAGCTTCCTTTTCCAGACCTGCTCCAGCAATTATATTTATTTTTGTATGTCCTTGGTCCTATAATTCTTTCACTGTTATAGACTCTGCAAACTTAGTTTCAAATAGAAACTGAGCACCTCATGTGCTATGTACATTATGAGAAAGATGAACGTAGGTTCCATGTTTTAGAGAGACCCAGAATGTTTGCTTTACTTAAAATGCACTGAGATGAAGAATTAGTGAATGAAGTTATCAGTTTGGAAATAGGAGTAGTTAGCTGGCCAATTAGCTTTAAAAACTCTTCTGGCCAAAGTGCATTTATATGGCTAGAATTTGATAATTGAAAAAAAAAAAACTCTTAAACTGATGAAATTTTTATTTTACTGTAAACTTTTTAAAAGGAGATGTGTATTCTTATTTTCTGGGCTAATATTTTTTAGTATATGCTTTAAGATGTTAACGTTTCCTAGGAGTTGTACAAGACCGTGAGTTGTTATGGTTTGATCAGCTTTCAGCATTTTTCTGTGCTTTCAAGACTGTGCCCTGAACCCTGATTCTCTCAGACAAGAACATTTCAGCAGTGCACTTGATTGTCCCTTGATGTTCTATATTTATCAAAACTCTTATAAAACGCTCTAGTTGTTCAACTCTGCCATATTCACTTGTCACTTTGAAAGTTTGTCCTTAGCATTTCCACTGATTGTGGAGTTTACGCAAAGAAGGTTCTGCCCCATCTTTCATCTTATTTGTGTTGCAGATACTTCCTAGGAATCTTTTTATGTAGGCTGTTTCTTACTTTCCCTCTGCAGTGATTGTGTTCTTTTCTAATGTATCTAAACATGAAAACATCTTCATATATTGAGTGGGTCCTGGGAATTTTCCTTTCAGATTTGTGAAAACAACAAGCTGACAAGCTTCTTCTTGGCATGACACAGCATGTGTTAATCTATGTCATTTCCAGGCTACTTTGTTCCTAGTTAATTTGTTAAATTCTTTGTGAGAACAGACATGTTCCCCACTGAGCAATCAGCACAGCTGCAGGGAGAGCCAGTGGCTAAACAGAGCCCACTGCGTGCTGAGTATTGAGAGCTGGGAAGTGAAGTCAGGCTGGGGGCAGCCCCATCAGGAACAACTGCTTTGGGGCTGCCGTTGTACCAGCATATTGGATTTGCTGCATGGTCACAAAATAAAATAATAATAATAATAATAATAATAATAATAATAATAATAATAATAATAATAATAATAATAAAAATAAAAATAAAAATAAATAAATAAGTAAATTGAACTTTGTTAGTACGGACACTTAGCATTACTTTGATTAGAAAAAGAAAAAGAAAAAAGACATTTAGTGAATGCTCTGAACCTTAGTGTTCAGAGACACTGTTCCTATAGAACTTCTTTTAAAGTGTAAGATCTGCAAAAATAGTGTTATTGAAGTACTGTAGAACCTTGCTGTTAATCTTAGAAGCCTCACTGCTGGTGATCTCTTTTGTGGGGTTCTGCATTTGAACTCTTCTGTCAATGGAAGTTGGGTCTCTTCTAAATACCTCATCGTACACTTGTGTAAACGCTGGTGGCAGGAAGAGAAATTAAGTCCCTTCTGTTTAGTCTTGGTTTTATGCAGGGCCCCTCAAAGATCATTGACATGGAGACACCAGGTGGTGAAGAGCTCATGGAATTCTTGGACTCTTCACGATTTGTGCATCTTTAAATACATCTGTAAATGATGGGGAGGAACATACCACTGCAAATTCCCATACAAGTCTGGAGGTTGGCTTCTTCTTCCACGTAACAGTGATAGGACAAGAAATAATGGCTTTAAGGCACACCAGGAGAGATTCAGGTTGGATATTGGGAAAAATCTCTCAGAAAGAGCAGTGAGTCACTGGCACAGGCTGCCCAGGGAGACAGTGGAGCCACCATCCCTGGAGGTGTTCAAGAAATGCGTGAGTGTGGTACTGAGGGACATGGTTAGTGGGCTTGGTAGGAGTGGATCGGGGTTGGACTAGATGATTTTAAGGGTCTTTTCCAACCTTAATGATTCTGTGATTCTAAATAAGGCCTGTTGTCCAACTTAATTTACTACACTTGACTCGTTAGTTGGTATTCAAAATGGTTTCTTTGATTTCTGTGCAGGACCTTTGTTCTGCTGCAAGAATCCAAAGAGTTTTTAAATTCAGAATCCTCAAGACAAGGGATTTCATTGCTTGCTTAGCTGCTGAGTGCTCACTATCCACTAGATGCTGGGCCACCACTCTCCCCTGCTTGTTGTGACAGTGGCAGGCTTTGAGGCTTGGAATTAAATATACAACATGCTGCTTGAGTGTCACTAGCGGTAACACTCATTGCTAGCAGCATTCTGGGGAAACGGGTTGTCTGGACACATACTAGCAAGTAAAGGGATATTTAGACATTCCACATCAGAGGATTTAATTCCAGCTTGTCAGCTCTTCTGCTGCACCATTTTCAGGAAGACTGTGGTTGACCATGAGGTGACCTGAGGGATAGTTTTTTTTTATTTAAACTTTATAGTACAGCTACCCAAGCATATTGCCTGCAAGTTTGTGAAGCTGGTTTCTGCAAACAGGAAAAGATAAAGATAAGGTCCTAAGAGTGTGAAGCTGACTGTGACTTGTGGATGTGAAACAAACAAAAAAAAAAGGTGACCCACTAAAGGATTAGCAAGGACAGGTTTTCTAGGGAGTTCAGTTCACACTTGCCCACCTTCGTGAGTCAGAGCTGTGAAAGCACTTAGTTCTTCTGTAGTGTGCACGGAGAACAAGTACATCTTTGGGGAGTCCAGCTTTCTTGGAATGCTGTTCCCTTAACTTAGACATAGAGGAAACCATTACTCGCATTTGTAGTATCTTATGTTGCTTGAAGGAGGCTGAAGAAATGAGACTGAGTGCTACACATACATGCTCATGTTTCTTCTGCCCTTTTGTGGCTTGATAAAGTGCTATAAGAGCAGCTGGCTTGCTTTTTGGGGTGACTGGAGAGTCAGCAATTCACCACTGCCCTTTGGGGAGGTATTTTGTACTGACAGTCCTCCTTGTTAACCAACCGTCACTTCAGACCCACAGTTGAGTGTGTGAACAGAAAACTTTGGGGTGCCCCACTGTGCTTAGTCTGGCAAGTCCTTGCCAGGCTGCCCCCTACAGCTGTACACCAGTCAGTGATGGGGGCTCATTGCTGGTTGTGGCCTGTCAAAGGCTTGAGATGATGTTGAAATGAAAATGATATAGCAGGCTAAAGGACTGCTGTAACAGAATATTTTGAAGATATCACATGAGGTTGCCTTTCTCTGTAAGTAGAAATGGGGTTGTGGCAAGCCATCTGCCTCTTCTGCGTGCTAAGAACGGGAAGAAGGTCTCCTTCAGAGGAGACTTAGCTGTGAGGTACTTGGGTCACAGCTGCATTCCTGAGAAAGCTGGGGAGAGAAATAAGTGTATACTCATTCGGTAATACCCACAATAATGCACTGAGATTACCTGGTCTTTCTTTGCTTTTCCTCTCTCTCTCTCTCTCTCTCTCTCTCTCTCTCTCTCTTTTTTTTTTTTTTGGTTTCTTACTCTTTCTGGCTGGGGAGAGAAGGGGGAGTGTGTTATAAAAAGGTCAAACACATAACTTTGCAGCTTTCAGCCGTCTCTATTCTTTTCTTTTGCAATTCTTCTCTCTGATTAAATTCCAGATAAGTCTAGGCACTGTTGCCCAGCCCTTCACATTTAATGATTTTATGCATCACTTGCTCTTGGCACTGTTCACAGGCCTGCCATCTCCACTGCAGCCTGTGATCTTCTCCTCTAAACGTTTGACATCCACCAGCGTTTCTCTTTCACTCAGAGCTGCCTTTTTTTTCCTTATTTCTGGTGAGGCCTGGAGAGGGAAAATGATGGCGGACAACCCTCAGACGGATTACCTAATACCCAAGGATTTTCCTTCTCAGCTCTCTTAATTGTTGTTTATCTTCTTCCCTTTCTATTTCTTTATTCCTTAAAAACAAAAACCCAACAACAACAGCAAAAAATCCCACCCTACAGCTTGGCTGCGATCCACATCCTTGCCCGACAGCTGAATCTATTTGAACGATCAGAGAAATGAACATGCAGCCTTCCTCAGAGGACACTATACAGCCAGCAAATTGGTTAGACCAAGGACAAGTATTTCTTTTTCCTCCTTGCAAATAAAACTATGCTGTTTCAACCCTCTTATTCAGTAGGGTTTATCAGATAGATGCATAAACTCAAGAACAGCATGAGGAAGGTGAAAAGAGAGAAGGGCTGCATGCTATTTTTCATACTAGAAGAATGAGAGTAATCCAAGGAAATGAACTGATAGCAATATTTTCTTTGTTTGTTTGTTTGTTTGTTTTTTTTTTAAAGTTGATTTAGAAACAAACTAACAAAAATCTTACCCTGTTGTAGTAATCAGTCTTGAATTCTGTGGTTGTAAAAAGTATAAATGGGTGGAAGGAAGGGATTTTGACAAATCACTCTAAGGCTACTTCTGGTTTCTATTTACAGCATGATAATCTTCAACTTAGGAAATCTTTAGAACATGGCTGCTTGCATATGGTGAGAAGTGATATGATTTGATAATTCTGTTTTCTGTATGCTTCCCTTAATCTTGTGCTGTTGGCTGGTGTGGAAGACAGGTAACTGGAAAGAATGAGACATGGGATTTGATGGATAATATCCATTCCTATAATAAGAGACAGAGCTTCACTGTGTGTAAACAAAGGAACGAGTTAAAGCTGTTAAAGCAGAGTTAATTCCAGTATTAGTAAAGCAGCAGTGAGGGGATGTTTGCTTACTGAGTATGACCTGTAAGAAATTAAGATTCACAAACAAAGCAGCCTATCACAAGAGCAGTAAGTCTAATACATGTGGTCTTGCATCTTCTGTTAATGTTTAAGGTGGATCACAGCTCAATCTGGATGTGCTGAAGAGCTAGACTGAGTAAGGGATTCAACAGGTTGGATAGGAGCTGCTGTAGAAGATATAAAATTGTGATGATGAAAATGGCTTTCACCTGGGTACCTGAAATAGGCTTCAGTGCTTTGCCTGTAGAATCAGATGCTCACAGTACACACTTGTGTCTAGTCTGCAATACCTGAATTTTAGGGTTTCAGTTAGTTAACATATGCCTGGTTCTATATAGTCCTATAGCCCAATTCCTTGGTACCATTTATATATAAACACCCACACACCTGTCTCCATGTCCTTATATGCTATTCATATGTGTATTTGTAAACTATGTGAGTAGTCTTTTAAATAACTGACAGTCACTCTATCTTTCCTGCTTTGTATTTACTTCCTTTCCTAATGCTCATGTCAGACATTCTGTTCTTCCGTTAAAAAGAAGTGTTTGAAAACAACTATCAACTTCCTTGCCTTTAAACCAGAAGTTGCATTTGGGGTCCTACTGGGATCTCCTATGAGCCCATGATATCATGAACACATACCCTGTAGCACTAATTGCTCTTTTAGCACTCTTTGTCTTTTAGTGCAGCAGGAGCAAAATACAGAAGGGTGGGCCATGGTGAGTAAAGGAAGAGGGAGCTGATGCTAAATTTTTTTGTATGGAAATGTGTTTTATGGAGGCAAGTCTAGAAACTACAAAGTTGAGGTCTTAGGTAGTTGCTATGATGAAATGATTTGCATTGAAATGGAGATTTCTACCATTTGGAAATAATTAACATTTACTAAATAATATGGGAATTAAGAGTATGACTTCAGAAGGGCACTAGTTCATCGACATTATGTGGTCTGGCTTCTCTGTGGAGTTTGTAATAGCAATTACTACAGTAGTTCATTGCCCTTTGTAATATAATCTTTCTGTTGCTCTGTGGGGATTACAGCAGCCAGGAGTGCAGAAGTATCCCAGTCACAGATGCTGTGAACTCTTTTGGTTGCTTTTGGGAACTTACAATTGTAAATCTTATAGGAATAGCTTCTTCCTGACTACTGCCAACTCGTTTTGTCTCTTTTCTGTTCATATGTGTCTGCTCACACGCCTTTTGCATTGGAGTTATAGGCAACAGCGGGATTGCCAAACAAGAGACTCATCCAGGTACCTGAGGGAAGTCTTCAGAATTAAGCTGGGATGATCTCTGAAGAGAGAGTGTTAAAATCCTCTGCGACAGGAGAGTCTTGAGGTTTCAGTTTGCTGTATGGCAGATTAAGCCCCTCTCCCTCACAAGTAGCCTCCCATTCAATTTGCATACTCATTAGTTACATGTGCAAACCATCGCTTAGCAGCACAAGCAGTCAGCCCAGGCATTTAAAGTATGTTCCATGGAGTCACTTGCTCTCTCTAAATTATAATTTCAAGGCTTCATCCTATTACTTGTTGTCGAAGCTTGTTAAATTTAAGAACTAAGGTTGACTAATATTTCAATTGACAAACTTTGTGTAGTTTGTCTTTTTTGGTTTAGAATGCAGATCTTGATCTAAGGACCAGCCTGCTATGGTCCTACCTGTTATTTATTGTACAAGGACTACTGGGAACCATCTGCTGTGCAGAGGCAGGTTTCTGGGTCACAGATGGTATTTAAAATTTTCGAAGAGTTTCCAAATCTTGCTGTGGTACTTTTCAGAAATACATGTGTAACTTTTGCCAATGCTTGGGGATTGGTTTTTCTTTTTCCTCCCCAAGAGAGGGTCACTTATTCTTGGATAGGATTCCATCTCTCAGACATGTATCGAAGGCATATTTAAACATTTGGGTTTGGGCTGTGGATCAGGTCTTTGTTGTTCCCCGTTGTGCTAGGATAACGCTCCATGTAGCTAGAATGGTGGAAACTTTATATGTGAATTTTGCCCTTGTTGGTGAGTGTCAGATTATCAAGTTCCAAAGGATGAAAGTTATTTTCCTTGGCCCTACACCAAGTTAGTTAATTTGCTGATTTTCTTGAGACTGTGACCTATCACAGAACTACACTGACCAATTGTTAAATCACCAGCCTTGTAAATAAATCCCTCCACTTTCATTTCCCATCGCATTTTCATTAATAATATGATATGTGAGCTTTTTTCATGGTAGGAAAAGAAAAAAATAGTAGTAGTGTTTTCCCAAACACTGGTCTTTATAGTTATAACATCTAAAATAAATTTAGTGTAGAGCAGGAATGTACTTTGAATTAAACTTCCTGATGAAGAAACATGGCTTTTTGGTAACTTACCTGTACCTGATATCATGTATGACTATTTAAATAAGAGAGCTTTAAGTCTTGTTTTGAACTCGTGATGACTCTCTCATGCTCCTTCAGAGCTGTATTGTAATAAATGGTAATCCAGTACAGTTGCAGTTCATTGAGAAGTGGGTAAATTTACATTTTGTTTAGTGATGTAACCTTGAGTGTTTCACTAGGACCCTTGGGCCCGGACATGATAGGTAATAGTATAGTTAATAACTGTTAATAGTTTAATAGTTAATAGTGATATTGAGATCTAATGAACAGTGTTCAGTGAAATTGGTTTCACGTTTTCTCCCATTTTTTCCTATATTTGCTGATAGGATAAAAAACAAACAAAAAATCTGTGCAAGAGCAGTTATATAAAGTGTATTTTGAAGACCTTTCTGTCCCCTGATAACTCTCATAAACAGCACATTATATAGATGGCACTGTCTCTTGTGCTCAGCGATCTGTCCTACGTACTACTGTGAAGCATAGTAGAAAATGTTATTAACCAACTGCTAGAGATAACGCTTGCTAAGAGAAGGCACGTTTCTTCATTCACTAGACTTTCTTTTCACTAATTTGTGTTGGCATCAAAAACTAAACCAGAACCATGCTACACTCATAAGTGTATGCTATTTAGCCACGTTTAAGTGGATTGCTGCTTAAAGAAAGTATAACATGGCTGATAAATGGTCTCTATGTTGTACTTCCTTCAGATGATCTTAACGGTAGTTATAAAGTGACTTAGAAATCTGAAGTGCTGTCTACTGGAATGGCAAACAGCTGAATAACAGAAGGCATCGCAGTTCAGGCTGTAGGAAATAATTGTGCTCGTGTTTCCTTTGAAGGTTGTCAATACTTTCAGCAATGTGCAAAATGCTTACTCTGTTGGAATAATATTTTTAAATTAAAATTAAGGCTAAAATACTGTCTGACTTTAGTGGAGATGAAGAGCAATGTGATAGCTCATACTAAACAATAAAGCAATCTGAGCTTTCTTTTATCGATATATTAAGTCATGTGATACTATTACTCTGGCGAAAAGGGGGAAATTAAGCCCTAAATTTGAACTCAGCTCAAAAATTTCCAGTGAAAGTAAATACTTTAACATTTCATTTACGAGAGAAGGCGTAAAATCTGACTCAGTGACTTTTTGCTGAGAAAAAAAACAACAACAACAGAATGACTGTAGAATCACAGAATCACCAAGGTTGGAAAAGACCTTCAAGATCAATGCAGTCCAACCATCCACCTATTACCAATAGTTCTCACTAAACCATGTCCCTCAACACAAAATCCAAACATTGAGAATCTAAGTACGGCTGCAATACTTTTTAAAATTTACTATTTAATCTTATGTGAATTGTGGGAAATATTTCAAATTATTTACCTGGTTGTGGTTCAGTAATAAATTTCCATATTTCTACTGCTGAGCATATAAAATACAAGAAGACTATGCTTTCTCACTTTCTCACTGAATAACTCCTGTTAAACTTTAGTGAACCTTTTGAACATTTGCTGGTTTGCTTCACTAAGCACTTTGACGGTTGCTTGACTTCATGGTAGACACTTGGCTGATGCTGGTGTCAACACATAATCAAATTAGTTTTTCATATTGCAGTTATCTGAGTGGTCTTTCTCAATAGAGAAAAATCCATGCAATATTTCACTTGTATTAAATTTCCTCCTGGCAGTATCCATCAGCTGACTTGTACCACTTTGCTGAAGCAAGGCATGTGCTATCAGATCCAGAACACTTGACAAGCGATGAGATAAAAGAATGGATTGGTGCATTCAAGATGCAGGGTCTTGGTGAAATGAGGCTGCGACACAGGGCTAAAAACTGCCTAGCTTTCCTTCTCAGCAGGGTCTGGAACTGAAGCAGGGAAACATTTGATTTAAATAATAGGGTTTTGATGCAGCTATTTAGACAGATTCTCTTTTCCAGGGATGGATGTTTTTACAGATAGCAGATTGTATACCTATGTGAGTAAATGTGTCTTTTTCAGGTTTACTTTTATGGGTGAGATATTTCAGATCACTTTCTTGTTCAGTGACATCCTGAATGGAAAATAACTTAGGATGGGAAGTAAACGTGGGGGTTGTACTTGACAGAGAAAATAGGTTATTGGGTGCTTTTTTAGCTTCTTTGTGATGAACACAGACTAGGTGCTTATCCTTCAGTAATAGCATTTTGCAAGAAGCCTGAGCAACAGGTTTTTCATCCTCTAAACAAGTCTGTCCAAACAATATCAGAGCTCCCAGTTTTACCTGCCAAGTGCTGTGCTGCAGTTGCCAGGCATTTGCCACTTCAGTTCTTTAGTGTTCCAACTCATGCAAAGATGGCCCAGAACGAAATGACAGGGAAGTTGTCTTTCTCTATTCCCCATGGAATGAAGCTCTAACAAGAAATAAGGTTTTTTATCAGCAGCGGTAACAATGGCCCAGTCTCAGTGTGCTCTATAACATAGAAGAATGTACACAGAAAATGAGAGGCTTTTGTCATTGGTAGATCACATGAAAATATTTACTAGAGATGGTGATGTTACCCAGGGAAAGCTGACAAAATTTTGGTCGTGAAACACATTGCTCAGGAGGTCCCATTCTGTCACAAACTGGCAATGTGAAAGCTTTAGTCACACTGCTTGAGAGAACTCTTTTTGTTTCAATTTTACCTCAGTCTTCAGAAGGCTCTCTCTGACCTTGACTGCTTCTAAGCAGGCTCAGCTGCTGGCTGACATTTGTAAATTTAATTGCCAGTGGATGCACAAATACTGAGCAGTGCATCTTAATTTATAGAAATTGTTTTGAGTGCGAGGTTCTGCTGCCGAACATAATCTCTCTTCACACTTTGAGGGATGGTTTATTTCTCTTTTTTAGTGTCTTTCTCAGAAGAGCTAATGTGTAATTGATGTAAATTAGGAAACTTCTGACCATGTGTCTTCACATCTATATGCTGGATTGTTATATTTAATTTATTCGTCTTGTGATAACCTCAAGTTCAGTAGGTGATGTAGAACTTTGGTTAGACAGATAACTCTCAGTAATCAAATCATTTGTTTTCTTCTGTGAAGTAAGAGCTTGTTTTCTTCTGGGGCTAATGAATGTATAAGTGTTCTGAGGGTTAAGTTCCAGAATTTGCCTAGCATGATTTATTTCCATTGATACATAGAGAATGCTAGGCTGCAGTGGACAGAAATATAAAAATCAACAAAAAAAACCCCCCATCACTTTAATTTGATCCTTCTCCAAAATACTCATTTTGAAGATGTAGCTCTCCAGTATTTACAGCATGTAAGATGATATATAAAAGTTACATAGCACTTCAGACCTTTGATTTGCATCTTGAGCCTCTCAAAATTAGAAGTTAGCATAAACTTGAGGCCTTGATTATGACCACTGCTTTTGCACATGCGCACATTGGGAAGGCTCATTTATGTCATAAGTTTAATCAAATGGAGTTGGACCAGCACCTGTTGGAGGATAAAAACATCACCACCTAGCACTTCATATAAGTGCATTTAGATGGATATTTGTTTACCTTATGCAGTTTTCCATACCACTGCTGTTATTTTGCTGTCACTACTGCTGTTTCTCTGCCTTTCCCTGCATGCACACTGTAAAGTGGCAAATGGGCGTCAGCATGACAAAAACATCTTCCCCTTCCCGCTAGATAAAGTCACATGAACAGCACTGAGTAATGTTTTCAGCTCCAGTTTTGACCAAAAAAAAAAAAAAAAAAAAAAGGAAAAAAAAAGACGCAGGTAAACTTTTCACGGCTGCTTTGTCATTGAAAAGGGAAAATAATTACCAGAAAAATAATATTTTCAGTGACAGTACAGGGTAATTAGTTTCCCAGGGAGAAGACGTTGGTAGCAAGGGGCTTTACACAGGGAGCCTTTGTCATTTTATGGATGCTCATCCATCAGCTGTCAAGTTGTTTCAAAGGGATGCTGGTCGTAATGTTTTCCCCCTGCATGTTTCCCATCATGGTGGCCCAAATTTGCCTGAATAACCATTCGTCTTCCTGTTTGCCTAGTCTGGGCATTGACAATGGGTTGGGAGTAGCAGTACCACTGTTGGTGCACAGTTCGGGGGTTTCTGGGGAGAGTATCCAGTGTGTGATCACTGCTTGGATGCAGAGGATGGACGGGATGGACAATGTCACTGTTTCAGGCAAGGTAGGCTTAACAAATGGCATAGGGTTTCCCTAGATGGAACATGTAGGGGGAGGCTTGCACTTCGTTCTCATAGTGGCAGAATTTCCTCCTTGTTTGGAATCTGATCATAAAAGAGGTACCATACTCTCACCAGTCTCCCACATCACGTATTGGGGCGTTTTCCTTGAGAGGCAGATGTTCCTTACCTCTGGGTCTGGAATGGCTGCCAAGAAACATTAAAATTCCAGTTCAGGGTGCCTGAAAAGATTGAGGATGCTGACAAGTTTCTTAAGTGCAAAAGTTTCATGAGTTTTGTAGGCATTATCTTCAATCTGTGCAGTGACCCTACTAAGAGAGAAATAGATGCATTTTTGCTCACACGTATCAATGTTGGAATATGTGGCAATAACAGCTGAAGTTTTGCCATATGCTTTCCTGCTTTGTAAGAAGCTGTAAGCTCCTGCTTATTCTGCTGTGGCTACCCTGGTCCTGGGGCAGTTGTTGAGTTCAGACAGCTGTTGTAATTCAGGAAAGCAAATTCAGGAAAGTGTGATGACATGCAATGAGACATGATGACAAGCAATATCCACTGACATGTGATGTCATGCAACACGCTGACATGTAACAACACAGATTGATGCATGGTAACATGCAAAACATGAAATGCTGACACACAGTAATGCAATATGCAGCAATCCCTTGAGATGTAATGAGTCAACGGGCATCAGTGTGACAATGTGCAATATATCAACATGCAACACGTGACAACATAACCATGTATGACCACAGTCATGTGCCAACACACATGAACATGCCACACACATGAACATACTTTAACCTGCAACAATCATGAACACACTACATGCATCAGCATACTGCATGCAACAATGTACCACATGAGCATGTGACATACCTCAACACATACGTGTCATGTGAAGTCTTCAGGTGTGTCAACACACATGTGAACGTAAATGAACACTTATAAGCACACCACACATGTGAACATACACAAACAGGTGTTAAGACCTCATGTGTGAACATACTCTGCTTCAACTCATCCAAGCACACAACATCCTTGAGCATACCTGAACACCTGTGAGCAGACACTACATGTGGTTATGTGAGTTTCTCTTTAGCCTTTCCTGTGCCTTTATGTGGAACAGTGACTAGGTGCTCCTCTCATGGGTTGAGCTGCAAGCAGCAGAAGGTGAACTTTTTCTGGGATATATTAAGTGCTAGCTCTTATTCTTAAGTGTGAACTTGAATGAATTTACTTCAAATTAATGTCTATGTGTTTGCCTGAGTATGAACCAGTTTTTCTGGGAAGGATGAACAGACTTACCTGCTTAATTCATTTTGCTGCTGTCCTTGAAAAGATACTCCGATACTAGGACATTAACACCATTTGTTTTATCATGGGCTGTTCTCACAACTGATGTGACTGAATATTCACACCTATAAACACTACAGGCTTTTCACTTAATAAGTAAAAAGAATGAATGCTTTATTATTCTTTCCATCTTTACAGTTTACATATATGCCATCTATTAAATTTGGGTAAAATCTATATCATATTGTGGGATAGGTGCTTCCTGATGTTCTGAAGAATGTGTTTCTGATCATGTGAAGTGCCTACCTTCACATCCTTATCAAAAAGCACGTGAATTATCTTGCATCTTGTTCCTATGTACCCAACAGTGTTACACTGTCTATCAAAATGTTAAACTTGCTCTTCTTTGGATTTCCCCTTTTGTTTTTGATAGTTAAGAAGTCAGGAAAGTTTGAAAGTTTAGGTGTAAAAAGATTAATTTATGCAAGTTAATAACTACATCAATTGAAAGCATATTTCAAGATGGTGTAGAATATTCTTTCTATTGCAGTAAAATGCTATAGAATTTCATTCTATTTTGTTGTAGAGGGTTTTGTTTGGCAGTTGGCTTCATATTGAAGCAGCATAAGGGGACTGAAGGTATATTCACGGTGCAGAATACAGATTTTTGCATAGTATCCATTTGTAGCTACAAGCAGTGCTGGGCTTCAGAGCCTCTCTCTGCTTTGGGTTATATTTTAGCGACTTGTAGAAAGTAAAATTACAATAACCTTAACTGCTGTAAAGGTTTCTTAATTTCTTCTATTTTTGAGTTAAGTGAATTGTTTAGATTCACATTTAGACTCGTTTAAGGATTTTTTTTTTTTTTTTTTTTTTTTTTGGTCCTGGTATAAGTTGAGAAGTAGTGCTCACAAATGAACTCTTCTGAGCATCTCCAAAGTGAAGACCTACAGAATGTGTTATGCTAAATCTGCAAGTCATACCTGTGCATAGTCAGCTTTTATATAAGCTCACAGACCCTAAGGTGTTAGTCTCAGTAAAGGCAGACAATGATCTTTATTTTAATTACTTTTTTTAAAGAGGGATTTATAGTATAAGTTTAGTTCAGTTGATAGCTGTCACACCATGTCTTATAAGATTTGGATCACTTTAAGGTTTTATTAGTGAAGCAATAATACAAAAACTTTATTGTAAATGTCTGACAGTGTGGATAATCCAGGGTTTAAGAGCAATTAAAAGCACTCTGATGAACAAAATTCAACAAAATTTGAAGAACTACCAGTTTCCTCAATCATATTGTGTTCACTGTGTAGATTTATCTTCTAACATAATCCAAGAAGTAAATCAGAACAAAAAACCCACAACTGACACTGACCCCTGACAGTTATGTAAGAAGAAAGTAAGAACAGGTCAAAACTGTGGTGATAAAGTGATAACTCCTTCAGAATGACCAACCAGCTGTCAGCAGTTCTGCAGTTTCAGTACAGCTGAGGTGTAGATGGTTCCTTGCTCAGTGATGGTGGATTTAGGATCTGTTGTCCAGGGGGATATTTCTTATTTCAACTAAGTAGTAAGTTCCACAGGAAATCCCATTAGTATTTTATATGGGGGACATTCATTTTCTTCTGTTTTGGTCAAGAATGTCCTCCAAAAATACTGTGCTCACACGGATAGTAGAAGTTTTCCAGCCAATTTTAGTCAATACTCCAAAACGTTCAAAATACAGTTCACTTCTCATTCATTGAAGGAAGTCATTTTTGATATTTGCATTCTCACTGAAGATCAAGGTTAGCAACATAAATATAGCAAAAGATCTATATGTAAAATACCCTTCTACTCTGATTTCTGGCTTTTTGAAAGTAAAATTCATCTTATTTTTCTATGGGAAGTTTCACTTTTATAGTTGTACTTTGTCACACCAGACCTGGGAATTTAAATGTATTTTTGTTTTAGAAAATAATGTTACTTTTTCGTACTCCTGAGTTGTTTTTATTCATGATTCTGAACTCAGTAAGTGACATAACTGTAACAGCATATTGCCTACAATAATATAGCATTATATTGTAAATGTATTTTTTTTCTCCTGTTTAATTTCCTGTTCCATTATCATGGCAATTTTTTTCTTTAAGTGCAGAAAAAACAACTGATGTGACTGAATATTCACACCTATAAACACTACAGGCTTTTCACTTAATAAGTAAAAAAGAATGAATGCTTTATTATTCTTTCCATCTTTACAGTTTACATATATGCCATCTGTTGGGTAAAATCAATATCATATGTGGGATAGGTGCTTCCTAATGTTCTGAAGAATGTGTTTCTGATCATAATGCTTGATAAGAGACTTGATTCATTTTCCTAAACAACAATCTGGCATTGCATTGACTTTCTTCCAAGGCGCTATCCATTTATAATCAACCACATTGCATGCTCTCTGCTACTGACATCAATGTTGTAGGAAACTGGACACAAGAGATGGAATTTTTTTGGTAGTGCTTCCAGTGAAGATGCTCCAAAATACTTTACAAGCATAAGTGTCAAGATGTGTGTTAGCTCACGAGACTAGAGGGCTATTTCTGGAATAATAGAACAGATTCGGGAGTATATGTATTCTATCTTTCACTAATTAATACCAGTTTGGTAAAAGCTAGCCTGGAGCTAAAACAATTTCAGAAGATGGCATGAATGTCTGTTCCCCACTTTCCAGTTTTCTTGCTGGTCTGATGCACCTTTTCCAACTCTTCGGATTGGAAGACTGTTCTCATGTTTACAGAGGCAGAGGCCCTGATGGAATCTGGTTATATCATGAAAGAAATGTGTAGAAATGTGTTTCTCTCCACTCTTGAAGAACAGTAGCTGCCATTAATCCCACTAATGCATGTCTTGGCTCCTGGAGAGACCCAGGGAGGCACATTCTCCTCCGAGGTGGCTCTTGATTGAACTTGCTCACTCTGGACCAGACTTCATCTTGAGGAGTACAAGAGGGGATCAGTGAGGCCTCTGTGGCCCTCTAACTTCTGAAAGCCTGTTAAAGATTCCATGTTTAGAAGCAGCCTTTGCATGTGCTGGTCTGTCAGATGGGCCCTACTGCTGGCCCTGTAGGAGCCTCTGAGATTTTCCCTTCTGCATATCTCACCCGGAAGAACAGACTGCTGTAATTGCTGACACAACTGTTTCCCGTCCTTTTTTTCTGACATTGGCAGCCATTTGGTGCTTTGCCTGAATAGGCCAAGGTTTCTGAGAAAACTAAAATATATTGCTGCCTAAGTTTGATCTTTTTCTTTCTGTCCCTGAGGCCTTTTCTTTTAACATCTGAAGCAAGAAGTTGGACTTTTTAGTAGGAGAATTTTTGCTAGCACCAACGTTGTTTCCCTGGTAAAGAGTCTTTTCCTCTTTTTTCTTTGTAAGTCTTTGCATTTGTAACTCCAGTAGCACTGATGAGAGCTGTGTGAAGCTGGTTCATAGCAATGGGCAGGCATGAGAGGGTGTGCGTAAAAGGGGCATTTATAAAGAGCAGCGGTCAACAGAGAAGGAATAGAGGGGGCTGGGAGCAATAATACAGGCTGAAAAACTCAGCATTTATGTTGTAACAGAAGGAATGGTTGTTAAAGTTTAACAAAAGAAGATTGTTTGTGCTACCTGTGGCATTCTTTGCTGCAGGAGGTCGTACAGTTAAGCTGCTCAGAATTTTTTTAAATGAACTGCTGCAGTTCTAGGCACTGACTTCTGTGATTTACCTGTTTATTATCTTCTGCCCTTGTAGAGGAAATAAATATTTAAGCTCTCAAGGCTGTGCTCTGACTCTCCAGCCTGGTTTTGGCCCTAAATCTTACATATACTTTCCAAATAGAAGTGATAAAATCATTATGTGAGTTTGTATAAATTAAGATTTATTTAGGTTTACCAAGCCAAGAAAAGGAAGACAAACAGTGGAAAAGATAACTGTGCATAACAAGCTCTGTTAAGGATTTAATACTAGGGTGACTACTTGTACAATTAGAAAGAAAAACTTATAAATATGAGCTCGGATGTAGATAGCAGATCAGCTGGAAGTAGATCAGGCAGAATTAATGTTTAGGATAGAATATGTTTGCTAATACTTTTAAGTTTACTTCAGACTGCTAATGTTAGAATGGTAGGTAGTGTAATGCAAAGAAATTTGCTTACAGGCATATGTAAGAACACACTCATTGATGATAAAGGAAATGTTGATATGCATTTAGTACTTAAGGTCATACTTGATGTTAGAAGGCTTATTGTGTACTTGCAAGGCTTAACAGACACACACAGCTTGTTATATACCACCACTTATATGCACCCTTTCTTGGTTTCTTTTTAGGGCAACTCAGCTGGGCTCACCCTATCTTAATACGGAACCTGCAATCTGAATTTCAAGCATGCCTTCTTTGAGAATTCACAGAGAATTGCAACACAAAGGTGAAAATGTGAGTTGAAAATCTGTATGGGGATAAAAACTCAACCAGCATGATTTATCTTAAACAGCAGTAAGGTTATTGGCATTCCATAGTGAGGCAAGTAGTTTTATAGTTTGGATTGCTTGTGTACGCAGCTTCTAAATAACTTTCAGTTCAGTAAATGAATTGGCTGTTCAGAGATCCCAAAATGACAAATGTGAAATCCTATGGCTTCTACTGGATGTGACTAAATAAATGTAAAAAATGAAGGCCAGAAACCTTCAGGTCCTTTGAATTTCCACTTGTGTCGCTCAGAGACACTTAAGAGTAGCTGCAAATACTCCCTTGATGGAGTCAGATTGCTTTTTTATTAATTCCATTCATAAATACACAATGGGTGTCCAGTGGAGCACTTAAGACCCCGATAATCAAAAGCTTATTGTGTGTTTGAGAAACTTGAAAAGGAAACTCAAGTAAATACCAAGGGAGAATAGAGTAAAGTTAGAGTTTTTCTTTCTAAACCAGCAGGAGGTCATCTAAAGTATAACATTATGCACAAGTTTGACCACTGAGGTTGTGCTGGGCAGTGTGGCTGTGCACAATTACAGTAGTAAAATGAGTATGTTTTACAAATTGATCCAGCATTCCACAGATGGCAGAATGGCATATAGACTTCTACCTGAGAGGGGGGTGTGCTGCAAGCCCCGGGATGTGCACTGTGTTTTGCTGATCTTTTTCCAGTGTCCTCTTGTATCTGAGACCTGGCAAAAATGATGCAGCTAGGATAAGTGCTGAGGTGATGTGCACTGTGGTAAAGCCTAACTGATGAATTTGCGATAATGGGTGCATCTGGTGAAGAAAATCAATGGGGCGTTGAGCCCCTCCTGTTATTTTATGGAACCTTTTCCATGACGGCATGGCAGCAGCAGATCTCACATGAGGAGCTATGAGAAGTACAGAGAACTGGAAATAAATACTCCTCTGAGATAAACAATAACATTGATCTTGGCTGAGCATAACACAGAATTTCTCCCAAGACCCCCCCTGTCAGGTCCTTTGAAACTTCAACTCCTATCAGGTCCCATTCTGGACACAATTGTCTAGTTGCTTTTGTTTGGAGAAATGCAAAACTACTCAGCATTTCTCCTGTCATTTACTGATGAGTGTAAATGATGGCAACATGAGGGCTCTTTGTGGACTACTGTCCTTTTCTTTTGAAATACAGAAACAGAAAGAATGGAAGTTCCCAAACTGCTGGAACAGTAATGGCAAGGTTGGATTTTCAGAGGGATTGCATGGAGGAATAAAACAAGGAGGGTGCTGCTGCTACCCTATCTGTTGAGGATGGATTAAGAATGTGTCCTTGTCATCTAAAATTATTTAGTAACAGGAATAACGAAACAGATATAACAGAAGCAAACACATTTTTTTTTTTTTTAGTACAGAGGAGATGATAGGATAACAAAATCAGTGGTTCAACCACAAAATCTTACAGGTAATGCAGCACTGAAGATTTTCTTTATCTACAGTATTACAACAGTGTGGGACCCTTCTGGGTTTTGAGTTGCATAGCTTGTAAAAGAGAGGTGATCTCACCCCATGGCCTACTGCACACAGAAAAATGGCACCTAGCACTTCCTCATGGTCAAGAGGAAGAAGAGTAGTCGCAACTGCTGTGTCCATTTGCACACACACACACACACACACACACACACAAAAGTGTTTCCATCAGTGTTTACTGCAATGCAGATTTGGAACCTTTATCATTTTGAAAATGGCACTGTTTCCCATGTCTTCTCCCAGACAAATTTTACCACCAAATAAGAATGGAGCTTTTAGACTTCTGCTGGCAGAATGGAAACAAAGCTTGTTCTCTAAATGCTAGGAGAGGGCAATGAAATAGAAGGTAGAAGTAACCAATGGGAGTCCAGATCAATAGACCTAGCTAAAGAGAGCCCTCGATGGTCTGTCTCTAGCTGATGCTTTTGTCCTCAAGATAAATACCAGCTGCTGTAGCCCTGCCTTGCTGTGAGGCTCAGCTGCAGCCATTGATCTCAACAAGGGCTGCCTGGACTGTGGAGCCATCTCTGATCACAGCGCTGATGAGAAATGATACAGGGCCACGGCTGAGGCAGCACAGTGGGAAGATGCCCCCAGACAGACAGGTAGCTTGTGCTGCAGGCTTCCTTTCTGCTAGTTGTCCTCTGTCAGTGTCCAGTGTTGTGTTGCTATTTTGTATGTTTATATAGTTTTTTTCAACAGTCTTCCATGTTTCACATCACTTACAGGCAAGTGCATAGGAGCTAAATTGTTTGTCAGGCTAGGGTTCCTCTTCTCACTGCACAACGTTTTCATGAGATATGAGTTTTTAAGTAGAAAACAGGGAGAGCCAGCAAATCATTTGGGTTGAGACAATGAAAGGAAAAAAATCCCACCTAAACAATAGATACTTAAGTAGAAAGTGTTCCAGCTCCTTCCGACAAAGAGCCTCCAGAGGATTACAATGCAGTCAATGTTGCTTTAATTAAATTTAATGCTGTGTGAAATGCACTCTGAGAAACTTTGATGAATGACTGGGGCAATTCATGCGGCTCACTAAAGGGCATCCAGCCCTTGCAGGGGTGTCAAGCCGGGATGAATTGGTTAGTACAGGCATGTTTATAGACTGCCTAAGGAACCTTGTATCTGTGTGGTAATGTCAGAGATAATGTTATGATTCTCTGGACCTTGGGGGGCTTTGGTGACATGGTTAATGAGATAGCCCAGGGAGTGTCCCAGTAGGTTACTTGCAGACCTCCCACATCAAAAGGAGCAGCTTTGCCCCTTCTGAGCCTGCCGTCCTCTAGATCTCTCTGCTGGCCCTCGCTTTCCATAGGGCCACTTCTCACCTCACTCCTCCCCCTTCTTTTGGGTTCTTAGTCAACATTAACTTCGGCTGCCAAAATTCAAAAGTTGTTAGTTTTTAATTTGGTTTCTCTTTGACCTATCTACACAATGACTTTCGAGGATTTTATAGAAACACAAGCCACCACCATTACCCTCCTCCCAGAGCCTCAAAACAAAGAGAAAGAACAAGGAAAAAAGAAACCTAGGCAGAGGAGGAAGAAACGAGGAAACAAAACTTAACTCTCCCTCTTTCTCTGTTCCCTCTCTCCTCACCACAAAAAAGAGAGGAATGTTTCTCTCACGCAGAGTTTGGTTACAAAGCAGTGGGCTCTGCTGGTACAACTGGGCCTTTTATCTGCTGCACCCAAAGAAGTGGAGGAGGGGGGGAAACAGTGGATCAATTGATAAATGAAAGTCTGTTACTCAAGTGTGATTTAAAGGGTTGATTATAGGTCTGTGGAAAAGGTTGTTTAACAGTTTCTCTTTGTAGGGGGGAAAAACTCACTGTAGGTTTGGTTTAAAATGAGGTTAGGTGGCAAGTAAACATTCTTGTAATAATACAGCTATCTTTGCAAAACGGTCAGGAAATGGATTTTTGGGATTACATCATTAAAGTGAGGCATACATCAAAGTAAATGCAAGACCATCTCAAATGATCCTTTCAAAATAAAAAAAACCTGAAGTTGTTTAATTGTACTTTTGAAATTCTGTAGCAAAGAGAAAGGGAGAGCTGGTGAGGAATTACTTTTGATAAATTTCAGATCTCTCAGATGTAGCAGTGGTAAGAAGTGCCCTCATTTCTGTCTGGTCTAAGGCTTGTGGTCTTGGACAGAGAAATAAATATTGACGTGAAATCAAGATGAGACCTTCTGAAAAGGTGTAAGTGGCATGCTAACTGATCTTGCCTGTGACCTTTATGAACCCCCTCCTCTCAGAAAGCTGGAAGTTTAAGATGGGGTTCGTGAATTTCAGGTGTTCTTCTCATTCAGTTCCATATCGAAAATTTCAATTATCTGTTAATTCCGAACCGTATTGAAGCAATATTGTGTGCATATATATAAACAGACTAGTTTATATGTGTCCACTTACATTTGGTCAGATATTCTTGGTCCCATTACTATTTTCTCTCAAATTCTTTCATAAAGTTTGTCTGCTCCTCAATGTCCCAAAACTCCAACCCAAAGCCACAGGTCCAGGCTAGTTGAGTCATCACAGTGGAATGACCAAAAAGTCACCACCATTCTACAAACATTTGTATTAAGTAGTTCAACCTGGGGGGCAGATTCCCCTGGCAGGGAGTGGTGGGGAGGTGGAGGTAGATATCTGCCTAGCAGATGATCACCTGAGCAGGTGCTGGGTTTAAAATGTTCTTGGGACAAATGAAAGTCCTTCTGCTTGTTGACGAAATCTTGAGTTATTCTGCATGTGGTGTTGGAATCACATCAACAGCCCTTTCCCAAAAGCCCACAGTATTGTGGTTTTGGCCAGTCTTCCTTGCACTCAGTGCCTGAGGTGGAACATCTACTTAAAAATTATTTTTCTTTCCACTGGTTGGCAGAAATACCTATACTCCTCCCTGGAGGGAACAGAAGCACAGCTGGCCTTTGCTGGTGCAACAGGTTCACAGTGAACAGATTCCTGGGATAAGCCACCAGCCTTTCTGGTGACACACTGTAAATGCTGGACTGTCTGTACTGAGCCTTGGGGGCTGCTTCCAACTTTGTGGAAGAAATTCTGAGATAATTGGAGGGGTTGGAGGTTTTCATCTTTAGAAAGTAGAATAAACCTTCTATAAAGATGCACCTTGCAGGAGCGTTGGCTGTAGCTGTCGAAGTGCACAGGACCAAAATTGTGAAATTAGAATGAAGATTTTTATTGGTCTTGTAAATTGCTGAGGAGGCCTTGCAGGGGCTGTCTCGGTTCTCTTCTTATTGCATGCTGAGAACTGATGCTCATCCTTTCCCGGTGAGCTGGAATGGGCTGCTCAGCAACGAAGACAGAAAGTGGGCAGAGTCAGGCAGCCCCCCCCTTTACCCTGTCTCTGTTATCTGAAACAGCTATCCAGGTAGAAGCACTTAAATGTCATTTATTTAATAAGTTACTTTCTGCTGGCCAATATTGCTGTAATGAAGTTGTAACTAGATCAGGGAGGAAACAAATGCCAGATTTGGTTTGGTAACTTGTCTTGCAGGGAAGAGGGAAAAAGGCAGAATAAGCTGAGTGGTTTCCAAGCTCCGAATCTATTTTTAAATAGGTCTCTCTCAAACTGTAGTCACAACAACAATCTTTGCTGTAGTTAATGGGCTGTCAGTGTATCCTTCATTTGAATGACTGTTTTCTGAATCAGAAGTTAAAGACACGGGTGCTGTTGTCACTGGGTCGGTGGCAGTAAGTTTAACAGAGGACCGTGAAACCACAGTGAGGAGCAGTCTCTGATGACTTGAAAGTAATTGCAAGGTCAAGAGAACAACAAACAGTGTCACTGGTGTGGCTAAGGAGCATGTTTATGGCAGCCAAGTCTTGAACTTCCCTTTCTCAGTGCATTATGCTCAATCCACAGAAAATTTTTCCAATTGTTTATTGCCTTTAAAGGATAAAGCAACAGAAAAAAAAATCAGTTTACGCTTTCTGATGAAATAGGATCATGATACGATGGTTCAGGAAAGCTGTTGTGCTGAGCTGCGAAGCTGGTATGGAGCTTGGAATCCGCTCTTGGGTTCTGTATGTCGTGGCCTTTTGCAGTGATCCTTGCAAAGAGATGAAGTTCTTATTTTTTGGGATGTGGAGCTCAGATGTGAGTTAAGAGGATGAAATGAGTTTTAACTGGGTGATGCTCAGCTGATAAGTGTATGTGCAGCAACAGAGATATGCAGCTAGAAATAGAAATTAAATTCTAGGGAGTGGTGAATGCGTGGTAGGCATGACATATGCTTCAAATAGGATTACAAGAACACAGTGTCTGTTTTTCTAGAGTCAGTACTGCCTTAGCTGTAGTAACTGACTTGTTCATGCTGAGCTTGCAGGTCGTTCCCTACCAAGAAATGGCTTAGCTTAACCATGGGTTTGCAATGGGTGGGCCCAACAAGGTGGACTGGAACTGAAGCTCTGTCTTTCAGTTGGAGTCTCCATTCTTTCGCATGTTATAATCTTACATTTAACATGATCTTAACACAGGTTTTTTGTACTCAGTCTTTTTGCATGGTTTAAAATTCATTTCCAGGCTGTGATCTAATGGCAGTAATTACCTCAGAAGTGCGTATGGTATGGGGTATGTTTATTTTTGTTACAGCCAAGGCAAATGATTACAGGCCTTGGCTTCACTTCAGGGCTCAGCTCCGTTGAGAGAGCCAAAAACAACATCTACCTTTGCAATCTGGCAAGCAGGTCCTAAATACCTTGTGTGAATGTTTGGTTTAATGATACAAAAGTTGGTGAGAGCATGAGAGCAAAGCCCTCTGATGTTGTAGTGGATGACTGGAGTGCAAATTGTATACTAACTGTTGTGGAGGAACCAGCTTTGTCGATATGCAATATAATAACTACCACGCTCTACTTCCAAATGGCAGTTTGCTTGCTAATTCTTCTGAGTTTCTGCAGTGCTTTGTGGGCAGTTTTGCTGACGTTGGCAGTATCATGGAAGTCTCAAGTAGCAACGTACCTGTAAGATTTGTCTGCATGTAGGTTTAAGTAACTGTAGGAATAACTCAGCCCGGTATTACACAAAAATGCATAATTGCATGCTTGGAGCTCAGGTCATGTTTGCAAACTTAGCTATTCCTGCTTGAAGTATTTCTTGGCAGAAGTCTTTGGTGAGAGAGTAGCAGATGAACTGGGAAGCAATCTACTTTATCCCCCTGCGGACTCTTTGCACAGGACAAATTCAGAAGTTTAGGCTTTCTAAAGACAGTGTTCCTTTGCTGCTTTTTCCAAGGTGGGGAAGACTCTACATAAAGAACTGCAAGTTCTTAACCACGTCTGAAAAGAATTCCCCAACAGGTGCCTGTATGCAGAAGTTAAGTCATGGTTACGCTGCAGTTACCACAAGTTTCTGTAGGAACCACGAGTGCTTAGTACATCTTAAGTATATGAAAAGAAGCTTTAGCCTACTTTAAACATCATTTTCATGATACTCATGACTTACAAAATTCTATCTGGATGCGAGAGACTTTCAAATCCTCACAATCACAGAAAAAGAGATATTAGAACTTTAAAAATTTGCCTTCCCTTGCTTTCTAGCAAGAACAATCATGTTATCCTCATTTTTACATATTTAAACCTCTCCAGCTTAGGTAGAAGTTGATCTGAGATTTTACTGGGAAAAAGATCAAACTCTCTCCTTGAATAGCAAATGCTATTTTAATATTTTTATGTTTTCTGGCTTTCTTGCTCGACTTCACAATCTAATTGCTCTGCTGCCAGAGATCCTCTTATAAGATCACATCTGCCTTAAAAATTTAAAGGCAATATCCATTTACATATAAAACAATATGGTTGAGTGTGTGTTCATATGTGCATGTTTGAGGAGGGTGTATGCATATACATGCAGTCTTACCAAATGAGAGATGAGGAGACAGTGGTGATAAATGAGGAGGTGAATTATTTTTTCAACAATTGTGAATCTTTACACAAAGGATGAAATTTTAAGCAACTGTCTTAACATGTGCAGAATTACTGAAAATGATGTGAAGAGCATATTTTTTTATTTGAAATACCATTTGTATAGCCCTTTGGGAGTCTCCTGCTCTTTATTGTTCTTCATGTCAGATGAAAGTTGCTATGGCTGAGAATGTCTGGCTTTACTTTCACAGTTAGGAGTGTCATAACTATTTATTTAGACCCCTGGAAAAGACTGATGTGCTAAGGGACAGCACATAGCCTATGTAAAATGGTAAAATAGAAGTGTGAAACTAAATTTCATCATGATAGAAATACTGTTATCCTTTGGACTGAGAATTTATAGGGATGGCAAAATGGAAACCCAGTTGGCTCACATCCTGAACCTTGAGATATTTGGGATTTCTGTGGCGATACTCGTACTGCTTCCACTCCACTGAACAACTGAGCACTTCCTAAGAACGTAAAAGTTGCGACAATCTTCACTGTCTTCATTTTTCTCCTCCTAGCCAAGCTGAGAAGTAGATATTTACTTAAGTCTTTGTATTTCTGTATAATTTATCAAAGCTTGTCACAGTCTAGGAAGAGTTTTGCATTTATTATTGAAGGTGATACAGACTGGCAATATTTTGAAAGCAATGAGAAAGAACTCTTATTCTCTCAGAAATGAGATCTTTCTGTTCATATCTGAGGTGCGAACATCACCCATGTTTTCTGCATCACGATGACTGCATGACATTGCTTGGTGAGACAGGACCACGTGTACTGTGGAGTGGAAGGACTAACTTTACAAACAGAGTTTGTATTTAGTTGGGAAGCAACTGCAAAGAACAGAGCTTCTGGCTGTTGCATTTGTCTCAATTTCAATTACTGTTATGTAAATTCTATGACTTCCAGACTTTCTGGATTGTGTTGTTGGAGTCCTAGGTATAATTCATTTCAGTTTTGAGCTAGCTGTAGTTATATTTATTCTGGATGCTTGTGGATAGTGGTCAGAAACCTACAGGTACCCAAATGAAGTTCCTGATTGATGTAGATTTGAATGACAACTTGGACATTACAAAAATCTTCACTCATGAGATGAAACGTAATATCTTCAAAGTTGTAATTTAGCCTGTTAAACTGTGGGCTGCTTGTAAAGCCTTCAGCTGTATTGTAGGCTTATGCATCTGGGGAGCAGTGGAAGACCTGACATCTTCTGAAAGACAGAGCCTGGTGGGACTGAGCTGGAGCTTATTACCATCCATTGACGCTGTGAGTTTCACGGCTTGCACCTGGTTCTCCCAAATATTTTGAAACTACTGCAGTTAGATGTAAGTATTTAATTATTTTATCCCTATATTATCTGAGATGCGAAAATGAAAAGCAAGGCTTTGAAACATGATTTCTTCAGCAAAATCATAATGAATTGAAAAAATAATCTTAAAAAAGGATATCTACTGTGTTGCAGGTGATAATTTAAATACTTGAATATGTCAGAAAAGACATTTCAAGACATATTAGCACGTAGGCAGGAAGCATTTTTCTTCTTTTAGTTCCACTTCCGTGTGATATAGAGACCCTCTCAATGCTGCTGTCAATCAAACCTCGATCCCAAAGCTTACTCGATTGCAGTTTCTAGTAGTAGTAATTAAACCCCCAAATTTAGCTAGGTCCTACATTTTAGTGGTCTACCCATTTAAGAAATGACTCGTTTGAAGTCTCTCAAAATCAGTACTTAATAAAATGCACAACAATTTGGAAAAGTTCTCTGCAAGGCAGAATTTTCTGAGGCATCTTGAGAGTGTTAGTAGTTGGTCTTGAAATGAATATAGAGAGGAGACGGCTAAGTGGAAAAAATAGAACAGCACAAACCAAAGTTGGTTAGCACTGAAGCAGAAGTAACTACCTTTCTTAGACATAAGTTTTCCTTGTTTTCATTTAATCCAGACAAGCTTTTGAAGGTTAACATGCTCCTTCTGCATGAAACTAAAGCAGCACGTTTAAATGGGAGCAGAATAGATGCTTGCAACATAACGGAATTACATTGATAAATGGGATGATTTAGAGTGAGAGGAGATGTGCGCAGAAAAGGTCAGAATCTGGGAAGAACTCAAGGCCAGCTTAATGTGCTCATTTCCACAACTATTGCTTCCCAACAGATTCCACAGAGATCATTAAAGTTGGTGAGTGCCGAGTTATTCAAAACATTATGGACATCTGTAAACTTATTTATCCAGAAAAAAAAAATTATATCTTTTTCCTTAACGTTCACCAGTAGCTGAGCCAAGCTTGTTTCAAGTGAGGAGGACTTGTGATATCAAAGATTTACTTAATTTTCATTGCTGCACATAAAACATCTGACAGTATTTGCCAAGAAAACTAAAATGCCTCTCTTTGTTTGCACAAGCCAAAGGAAAAGTACAGTGTATCCGTCTGCAAACGAACATCAAAGCACTTTTGCAAAATCAAGGATGGTGACATATATTTGGAGAAACAGTATGAGAGCTGCTTGTCAGAGAGTGATGGGGGTCTCTGCACTTACCAAGCATAATCCCGTTTGGAGCCACATCTTTTCTTTCTTCTCTTTATTATCACTTCGTGGTTAACATTTGTTGACGAGTAGGATTAACAGCACATTTTCAATGACATTTAGCTCTTTTAACAAGCTCTCTGCTGTCAAAGGTGGCTGGCCTGAAAAAAAAAGAGAAAAGTCATTAAGCAAACAAATCTTTGCCAAGAGTTGATGCTAAACATACCATCACCCTGTGTGAGTTATTCACTGTATATGAATTTTATTCCACGAGACTGTGACCTTGGTGTTGATTAAACAGAAATCCCTTCTTTTTCTGTCATTATTAACAGCTTTTGGTGTCATGTGGCCCCAATTTCTTGCTTTCAATTGTTCCTTTTTAAACATCCATTAAGGATGACTTAGTTATGTATCAGTATTCTGTAGTTCTGCTCTTTGGTGTACCCTTGTGAGGCAGAGTGCCTCATTTTCATGGAGCTGCCAGGACCATGGTGGGTTGGTAACAGCCAGTTACAGAATCTAAATGCATTAAGGTTGGAAAAGATCACTGTGACCACCCAGTCCAGCCCCCAACCCCCCTCCCACCACACCCACTGACCACGTCCCTCAGTACCACATCTACCCTCTTCTTGAACACCCACAGGGACAGTGACTTCACCACCTCCCTGGGCAGTCTGTGCCAGTGCACCACTGCTCCTTCTGAGAAGTTTTTCTTAATATCCAACCTGAGACTCCCCTGGTGCAACCTGAGGCCACTACATCTACTGACAGGAGCAGAGATGCTGCTTGTAGACAAGAGAAGACCCCCTGCTTGGGACCTCCTGTAATGGGGAGGGGAGCCTTCACTACTTGTAAGGGGAAAGGGAGTGCATGCTGGCTCTTCTCCATTTGATCGGGTTTAGAAGGGCCTCTCTGTAGCTGTAGGAGATGGAGTATCGGTAGGTTGCCCTTAGGTCATTTGGTTTTGAGTGGATCCCAAATATGGAAAATGGTTTAAATCCACCTCCAGCTCCTTGTAAACACAGGATCAGAGAGAGGACTGAACTTTTCTGGTGCCTGCTGCTAAGCGTGAAACAGTTTATGGAACAGGAACACTGCAAGTATTCACTTAGGCCCACAATTTCTGAAGGAAAAAAAATAAAGGAAAGAGCACTCCACGAAAATAAAAGCTGGGTGTGTTTTATCAGATTCTTTTGGGGTGAAGTCACTCAGTGATAAATGAAATAGACTTGGGAAATTATAAACTGAACTTTCTGTAAAGCCTAATGTGATTAGGTTGCATTACAAACATAGCTGGCACCTCATCCTATGAAGAAAGCCTGGCTGCCCAAGTCTTTGTAGTGACTGGCAAAGATTCCTTCAGCAATTTCACTGTTAAACTCCCATTTTTGGCAGCCTCTTGGCACTCTCCCTTAGAGTGAGACATCAGCTTCATTGCTGCTGATCAGAAGGCCTTTCAGGATCCTGGAGCACAGTTGCAAGGCAGTGTAGATGGAGTAATGATTTGTTTCTCATGCAGTCACCAAGCTTATGTGTTTTGCTAGTAAGGCAAGGTGTGGGTAGTGTGGAATGGTGGATAACGCTGAGCCTTAGGACCCAGCTCCCTGCTAAATGTAATGTAAAGACCAACATGGAGCTATTAGCGGCATTAGTGGGATGCTGTTGGCAGCATTATCTCCATGATATGTGTAACACTGTTAGAGCTGGGAAGTGAATTATCTTGGCATACGGATGCACTGCTAGAGTGTTAATGTTTGGATCAGGGTGGTGAGAAGGAAGATGTGAATGGATGCAGGGGAAAACTGGTTTCTCATTTACATAGAAAAAGTAAACATTTAATGTTTCAGCAAGAGTACATAGAACAGCATACCTTGCAGGGAACACTGACAGCCTTTTACAGTTGCAATCACAGTAGAACTCAGCAAATCAAATGCAAAATTATGAGATCATATGAAAAGTGTGCAAAAAAACTCCATAATTGGAATGACATTGTAGACCTAGAAAATTAATGTTTTAAAAGCATTTTCCTTTTGTCACAATAGATCTGTCTATCAAATGCTTTGATTTTGACCAAGGTACAATCTTTTTTTCCTGCAAATGCCTCTGTGATAAATTTCTGTATAGGCTTGACCCAGACCTACTTAGTTTGAATAAATCAGTATGTACTCTAATTTCTTAAAAAGTTTTCAGGTTATTTTACTAACAGAATTTTTTCACTTTGGACACTGGCTAGTTTTAAGCTTTATTCTCCATTGATTTTTGTGAAAACTAATTATATACAGTCTGTTACTACCTTTTTCTTTTTTTTTTTTTTAAAGCTTCGAACAACTCAGTTTATCCAATTTTCCTATGATTTTCTCTGTTACATGTGATGTCCTCCTGTTGGTTGCGGTGTCGTAGTATACAGTAATCATACTAATGAAACAAGAATTATTGAAAGGTGGAAGAAATTTGTTTCACTGGAAAGTATACTGCAGCATCTCCAGCTAAGACCAAACTGGCCACTTCTGTTATCTCTTGCTTTCCATTGACAAAAGGGGCTGGGACTTTGCTGCTAGTGCTTTCCCCTGCAGGTGAAACCTGAAAACAACTGTTGTTTTTCTCTGCAGTATTCTGGGAATCACCATTAAGAAACAGACAAAGCCCAGCAACATGTTCAGTAAGTGGTTATTAGGAATCCCAGAATGGTTGTGATGGGAAGGGACTTCTGGGTCAATCTGACCCAACTGCCTGCTCAAATAAGAGCCAGCACCCAGAGCAGGGTACCCAGGACCATGCCCAGGTGGTACTCTTTATAGAAGTAAACTGGATAGGGAGGATGTCAGTCTTTTTTTTACACATCTTTCTCACCATCTGCTTTCCCCAGCCACTTGGAGTAGCCATTTGTCAATTGCACAATTCCACACTGATGCTTTGGGACACTGCTGTAAGGCAGATGCAGTCTCTTCCTGTTGACTTGGACCCTGTCACTGAGCTTCTTATAACACTTGTGACTCTGCTGGCAATATGGGACATTGCAGTGTACTGTTAAGTGGTTGATTTGGTTTGGGTACTGTCTGTTATCTTCCCTGACTAGAGGCATTCCCTCTCAACTTTTCTTTTTCAGTAGATGAGTGGTGATAAGGATGAAAGAAGCATAGAATCAGTAAGGTTAAAAAAGACCTGTAAGATCATCAACCATCAAACCCATCCCCACCATGCCCACTAAACCATGTTTCTGAGTGCTACATCTACCCTTTTCTACACCTCCAGGGATGGTGGATCCATCACCTCCCTGGGTACAAAGGCAGATTTCAGATCTCAAATGCATTAGTGTTAGAGCTTTTAGACATACAGTACTATTGATGGAAATTCTCTGTTGGGACTTCTTCAGTGCTTTTATAAAGCAGGAGGGAATCATGGAATCATAGAAACACCAGAGTAGGAAAAGACTCAAGATCACCCAGTCCAACTGTCCACCTACTACCAGTATTTCCCCACTAAATAATGTCCTTTAGTACAACATTTGAATGTTTCTTGAACACCTCCAGGGATGGTGTCTCAACCACCTCCCTGTGCAGCCCATTCCAGCGCCTAAGAGAAGCGAGAGGTGAAAGATGATCAGAAAAAAGTGCTGCTTTTAAGTGAGTATTTTCATGGTAAGTGATTTTTCAAGATATGCTGTCTCAAATCAGTGATGACCATCGTGTCTTTAGCTGTGGAAAAAGAAAAAAAGAAAAGAAGAATCAGAGACCTCTGTGCTGAAATCTGCACAGCACGCTGCTGTGTTAATAGTACAGAAAGCATTTCATAGAATGGCCTGGGTTGGAAGCAACTTCAAAAATCATCCAGTTCCAACCGCCCTCCCCCCATGCTATAGGCAAGGTTGCCAACCACTAAATCAGGCACTTGATCAGGTTGCCCAGGATCCCATCCAACCTTGCCTTGATTTAACAAGCAAGAGTCTCTGCACTGAAAAAAAAAGAGAAAAGGAAAAATAGAGAAACCACTGCATTCAAGTCATTGTTAGCTTCCAACATGCATTAAACTGGGCACACTTGGGTAGAAGTAGATATGGGCTGCAAACTTATGTGACAGTACTGGAGGATGTAGTAATCTATTCAGTAATTAGATAACTAGATCTTAATTTAGGTCTGTGAATGATCTCATTGGACAGATGACTTGGGCTGTATCTATAGTGTTGGGCCAAGGAGGAGTTTCATGTGGGAAAGGGCCGCAGGACCTGGTTTCTGCAGAAAGGAGACTTGATGTGTGACTTAGAAGAGTCCTGGGCCAGGATCTAGCGTGTCTCCCAGTCAGTCTCTTTTGGGAAATGAGATGAACTCGTAGCACCTGAATATTTCCCTAGTATGGTTTCTAGGAGTAGAAAATATCTTTAAAATCTTCCCGGGAAACTTCAGAGGAAATAATTTTGCTGTTCAATTCAAACAGTAATGAGATGTTTTCCTTGTTCCGAGAGAAGGAAAATAGCAGTCCAAAGTTCAGTCTTGAATTCCTGCTGGCAGCAGTGGGATTGCATACATGCATCTAAGGCAAGTATTGACAAGAATACTACTAGGAAAGATGTGATGATTTTTTAAGCTTTCTTTCCATAAGGTTGAAGAGAATAAGCTGAGTTGTATCTGTATTAACTGTATCTGCTATATCAGAATTAGCAATACTGATGGTACATTTAATGTTTTTAATGCCTGTCAGGGCCTGGTGTGATTGGCTTCCTTCTGGTGTGTATGAGTGAGGAAACTTGCAGCTTACATAGAACACAGCCTGTGTGGCATCGGCTCCCCTGTTGATTTAGTTTCATTTTCTGTTTATCTGGCTTGCTCAACTGCCTGTAACAGCATTAAAGTGTTCTTCTGATCTTTGTCTCCATGTGTTCAAAAAGTGCACTTTTGAAAGCCTTCGTGGCAAAGGGACGTTCTGACTGAGAGGAAGCTCTTGGATTTGTTTCAGAAGCCACTGGCAAGTTACAAACTTCTGTGAGCCTTATTTATAATAACCTCTAGTGACAGAGCCATAGCATTTGTATTGGATTGGATTAGATAAGATTAAGCAGAAAGACAAATTAAAGTTCCCAGAAATTATTTACTTGTGGTATTGACATTCTACCTTGAAGCAGGAGGTAATGGAAGTTTCATGAGAAAGTCTGCAGTCTCAGGAAGTCTGGTTAGATGTGCCTTCCTTCCAACATCTGCCCTACGCTAGAAAATCTTTAATCTGGTGATTGGAAGCATAGTACATGATAAATTCATAACTTGCTGAAAAAAATTGTCCACGAAATCTGTTAACACTCCTAATACCTTCACTCAGCCATAGGGCTCCTATGAACTTTCCCCTGTTCATCCACGCTGCACTTAATATGCGAGCAAGGTACTGCAAGTGTTGAGTCTTGCCCCTTGCTGTTTATTAGTTTCTTTGTCAGATACCCGGGGAACTGTGGATCCATTTATGTGCTGCTTCTCAGCAATTTTATGGATACTTGCTGACAACTTAATACAGAAAGTTGTTCAGTAGAAGAACGTGCAAATCCTACCTTGGACTGCAGGTCTAGGTGAGCGCCTGTTGTTACCATTCATACTGTGCTGTTTGAGTCTGAGCAATGCCTGTGAACCCATGAGCACATGAAGTATTCAGACTCGAGCAACTTGCCGTGCTTCTATTAGGCTCCAAAGAACTAAACTGCTGAAACAGGCATTAGGCTGACACACATTGTCCCTGCAGGAGCAGTCTCAAAAAATTAAGATTAATAAATCCTCTGGCCTCCAACTCATTCACTGTTAAACACTGAGTCTGTGCCAAGGTCTTGCCTAGAATATTAAAATAATCTCTCTACTTCCATTGCCTGTCACATTGTCCCCTGCCATTTGCCAAAACTTGCTTGCCAAAACGGACTTCCTTTCCGACAGCTCAAGATAATTGACTTTTTTCAGTTTGAATCCATCTCTTGGCTTAGTGAGCATTAACAAAGCCATATTAACCTGCCATATCTTCATCTTCCAAGAATCATCCTAGTCCTTGAACTGCTTTCACTTAATTCTTCATCTCATTTCCTTACCATTCTTGCTTCTAGCTGTTTCCAATCTCTATGCCTTTTTATGTAGATCTTGCTGAGTAGTATTGGCCTAATACTGCTGCCCAGCTACATCAAATATATGCAACTTTCGGTTTTTAAAAAATAGGAAGACTTGCAGTGGAATTTGGAGATGTCAGGACCATTTGCTAAGACCACTGCTTCTAAAAAGCACTTGTAGCCTGCTGTTTTCTCTAATAGCTCTCTTCCCAAATTACTTTTTTGACTCCTGTGTACATCTTGCCTGGTTTTGTCTCAAGTGGTTAAGATTATGTGCATCCAATCCAGTGGGTTTATGTTTTTGTCTTAATCTTGAACAGGATAATTTTAAGATAGCTTGATTGCAAAGTGTTGATGGTGAGGGTTCTGCGCGCGAAAGAGTTGAATGTTACTTCTGATGATGGAGGTGGTGGTTACAAACTCTTGAGAATGAGTGATGATCCTTTTAAACCTGCAAAAGAGTGGAGAAGTAGAAAGGCTGATCTGGAATAAAATGCCAAGACCTGAAGAATTTAATTGTTCTACTGATTTGCATCTGAAGAAGTTAGAAATCACCTGAATGAGAGGATGATACTTTCTTGCTGAGAAATACCAGTGCTAGTGAAAAGCAGCAGAAGCGTGTACGTGCTCTGCAGGAGAGCCAACAAATTGCAACAGTGAAGTGTTCTGAGAGCTGACTTTGGGAGCAAGTGATTTTGAGAGAGAATAAATCCATTGAATTATGGTTGCACATATTAACTGCTGTCTGCTAGACATGTCAACTATTACTTAATTCAAGGCACAAGTTTAAGTGAACTGTGGGCTTCAACTTCAAGCTTCTGGGCACTTTGGTTTGAATGCCATTTTCTGAATGACATTGCCTTTGACTCCCAAAGTTTATCTGGTGACCAGCTTTCTGGAGGCTTATTTGAGATAATCTTTTCCTTCTGGAAAAGTTCATGAAGGTTTTAAGGACATAAATTGCTATTGAACCATTCATTTATCTACAGAAAAGACATGCTATATGCCTACCACTAATGACAAGGTGGGGATACAAAGGGTTGACCTTTTCTGTATCAATAAAAACAAATTGTGTCTTAAGGGAAGCACTTTAAGCAAGAAATGCATTTGGTGGTATCTTATACTGAGCACTGTTGGGAAAAAAAAAAAAAAAAACAACAACACCTGAAGATGAACTGCATCTTTTGCAGGCAGAATTTAATCACAGGATTGACAAGCATGATGTACCATCATGCAAAATGATGAGGTTAATGCTCCAGGCTTTCCATATTTTGTTGTCATCATCTTCTCTGTAAGGAAGAAGCATTGTATAGACTAATTCATACTCCAGACTCTTTTGCAGGAGTTGGAGGGACTACATGAACATTTGCAATCTTTCAGCTCTAATCCAGACAGCAATTTGGTCATTTGAGTTCCTTGAACTTGATTTAAGAATTTGCTAGAAAGTTGCTGTTTAACGTGCTGAGAGTGGCTGGTTTGTATTGGAAGAGAACTGGTAGACAACAGTTTCCAGAGGATTTCTCAATCCCTTTTCCATTTTTGTTGTCTCCTTTCCCTGTGTTATAGATTTCTTTGAATAAAAATATGGAGTAACATGCACTGAACAGTGTGTATGGTAGACACTGACACTTCTAGGCATCCTGAGAGTGGATAGGAGCTTTGTGTGTTGAGGAAATTCATTTTATGCTGTTAACAACATACAAGACTCCTTTCAAATTGCCTCAGATTTCCAGAGGAAGAGAACCGGGAAGGGCAATTCCACATCTGTCATCACTGTTTGCCTCACAGTTCCTCTGGTTTGACAGCATTGTGGGAAAAAAAATGGTCTGCATTTGCAATGCAAGTTGTGAAATGTTTGCAAAAGTCATCTTGCTTTATCCTATGTCCACTGAATATTCACTTTGGAAATGTTTTTATTTTCTGTTCAGGGAAACTGTCTAAGAAAAAATGTATCTAACTGTCATTTACTGACTACTGGGGAGCTGTTAATCTCCTGGAGCTTCAGTACCATGCTGAATTACTGGACTTTGTTTTTCACATCAACTCTATCAAGGTTGTGTCTTTTCTGTTATTTGTGTATTGTTGATAGATAGTGCTGTGCCTCTGGAAACACCTCAGTCTTTCAGAGCCAGTAGTATATTCCCTGCCTGTTTAGCAGTTTTGCAGTGCTTGGACCAAATTCTTTTAAATCAGTTGTGTTGTGCCATGGTGCAGAATTTCAGCCACTCCATTTAGCAGGCATACAGTTACTTAGCTATTTTAGTGGCAGTGAATCTCTCACTTTCTTCATAAATTGAATTTAATTATCACTAATTTAACTATCACCCAGTCTTCATGAGCATGTTTAGACATCTCACTTTACATCCGGAATTTTAAATAGAAGAAACAATAGTAGCAATCACTTCTGCAACTTACGGTCTAAGAGATGGCTTAATGAATTAATAAAATTTGCAGCTGCAAAGGAATTCTGGCTAGGTTTTTCCAGTGCCTTTTTACAAAGTACTCTTAAGTCCCATGAGATTCCCTAAATTCAGCCTGGTGGTTTTTGACGTAAATACTGACAAATGGAGTACATGATGTCTTGTAGACCTGTTGAAAGTTACACGATTGACTGTTAGAAAAAGGATATCAATATACTTGATTCAGACACCCTCATGCAACTGCCAAAGCACATTGCCCATGCACTGTGTGTTTCAGCCGTGAATGGTTAAACAAAGGACAAGGTTAAATGAAGGGGAGATTCTACAGCTAATAAAGAAATATTTAAATGTGTGCTCTTGTTACTGTCACTTTAATGAAAACTTCTTTCCTTCCATCCAAGAAATTGGAACAGTCTGAGCCTCTAAGTTATTCTACCTTTATGGCAACGTAGCTGTCTTGAAGATTGCACAAACTGCTATTACACTGGCAACATAAACTGCTGCATTTACTTCATCAAGCCAAGGTGTTAACTACTTCCCATTAACTCAGGAGTTCCCTGGATCAGGATCAAGAGATCCTGCTTAAGCAAAGCATCTGCCTGACCTACTCAGAGGTTAATGTTGTGTACAGCATGCTTTACAGAGGCTGAAAAGGGATATCATTGGTGGTTCTTTATTTCTTCCACTGATTAGGGTTAAAAAAAAAAAAAAAAAAAGATGGAGGGGAAGCATATTGTGATCCTTTTTGCTAAACTCCTGTGAGGATCTTTGTCATCGTAGGATTATTGTATCATTAAGGTTGGAAAGAGCCTTAAGATCATCTAGCCCAGCCATCAACCCATCACCACCATGTCCACTAGTTATGATCTCTAATTCTTTTAAAACTGGGAGAAAGGGAGACTTGTAGTCTTCTCAGTGTTAAGATGGGAATTTGGAAGTCTTAGGTCCTTGACCATAGCATCTGAGTCCAACAGGTGCAGAACAGAGATGAATCAGATGTTGTCTCTTGTCCTGAGGAGCAATGCTAAGTCAGTGTCGGTGATACAGCATTTCTAAAGTTTGTTTCACAGTATATACGAGAGGAAAAAAGTAAATCCTGATAGCCTGAGTCTGAGAGGAGGGCTAAATGGAACTACATGCAGAAACAGCTTTAGGAAAAAATGCAAATTAGATAACTGTGTGCAGTGAGTTCCTGTTTGACTGATATCTGGATGTTTAAATCAGGGGAATTAATGAGTTGCTGCAAGCCTATTGCATTCAACTCGTAACAGCTATCTTCTGATCTGGAAACATGAATGATCTATGGCTTTCTTTGTGTGACTGCTACAAGATCGCCCTCCGTTTCTGCATGTTATCTCCTATGTTGTGTGCCAGAAAGAAGCTCAACCTGGAATGCCACAGTCATATGCTATAAGCGGCAGTTACTCAGGGGAAGTTAAGGTAAACGAAAGGGTCATGAACAAATGTGTTAGCTTCCTGTAATTGTCCCATTGATTGCTCAGTTCAAGGATTTCAGGAACCCTTGCCTTGTTTGTCTATTGACTAACTTCTAAAGACATATTAGCTGCCTACCTGGTATCATATGCAGAATTTTGCATTCACGTTGTTCTTTGTCTAGGACCCTCATTACCAGCTTACTGTGTAAAAGAAAACATCTCCTGTTTGATTTGAACTGAACTCTCTGCTTTGTTTTTCAGTCCCTAGGTCTTATTTTGGATGTGATGGCTCATTCCGATATCATAGAACCAAGAATGGCTTGGGTTGGAAGGGACCTGAAAGCCCATCTAGTTCCGAAACCTGCCTTGAGCTGGTTGCCCCACCACCAGATCAGGCTGCCTAGGATCCTTTCTAGCCTGTCTATGGGCACCTCTGAGAAATGGAGCATATACCTTCTCCAGGCTACTTTCTCCTGTTTATTTAGCCTGTCTGAGACACCTCAAAGTCATCTTTATTTCAGGCAGAAGAGTTTCAGTCTGTTGGGTTCACTGTTGTGCATTTTTCTCCAAGGATCCACAGACAGAATCTCTTGTAACAAAATGAGTACCTTGAACAGCAGCGTGAGTATCAGTATGGCAAGCTAGTTAAAAGACAAAAAAAGGCACCAAAACATCTTGATTGATAGATATTTTTGCTGCAGAGCTGTGACACGGGGAGTATATGCTTGCACAGTTAATGTGGAAGAGTGACCTAGGAGTATCTAAAATGTAAGGACAACTTACATACAGAGTTCAAGTCTTTTCAAGGATGTCTAGGAATTACAACAGTCTTAAGTGATATGTTCTTAAAACATGGCAAAGTTGTGGGAAGAAGTCCAACAACTAACAGTACTGGGATTTGATCCTCTAATACAATGTAATCTGGCTGCAATGTGCAGCTCTGCCCTTCCACAAACCAAACCTGGAGCATGATAGAGTTGCTTTTTCCTTCTTTTTGAGCATTCCTGATGCTGCAGTTCCCTTCTTGTGTCAGCTGGTAGCTGCTGAGCCCTTTTCCAGCCCAAAACACTGCCTGCTTCTGGGAGTGTTAGGGTGCTCAGCAATATCTCTCATCCCTGGGGGTGTGTGCTAAGGATGGGATGCTCTATTTTTCCATCTAGATCACTTTTTTTTTTTTTTTTTTTTATTTCTAGTTATGTAAGCTCTGGGCAAAACACCCAGACACTTCTATGGCAAAGAAGAAAGAACAGATGTAAAAACTAAATTTTGAGTTATCTCCTGCTGTTTGTACTTAATTTGTCTTTATAATTGCAAGTGCAGATCAGGTCAGCATGGAAAACTTTGCTCGCTATTAACATCCTCTTTGCAGTGGCATCTATAAGCAAGCTATCTGTGCTCAAGGTAACTACTTCTAGCATTGTTCATCATGATCTGCATCCCAAAGCAGGGAGATTTCAAATCAAAACCTGAAACTGGGTAAAAATAGAGTGTCAGCAATTGCTTAGTTTTCTTTCAAGATGTCAGGTGGGGTCGTTATCCCATATCTAAAAATGACGGAGCCATTTTCTCTGTGCGACAAAGACAGATTTTTGTTTGAATGTGTAGGTCAAATATCCTGGAAAAGTGACTAGTTTTTTCCATTAATCTTGGATATTTCAGGATAGTTTGTTATTTGTTGTATGTATTTTTTGTTTGGTTGTGTTTTTTGTTTTTTTTTTTCATTCCAGTAAATAATTCCATGGGCTCCTTATTTCCTGTTTAATCAACCAGTTTGTTAAATGAGGGTTCTGCAGTGATACATCTTGTTGAATGAGAACAGGTGGTTTTCACCTTCATCTGTCGTCAGCTGGCATTACTGCTTGGTTTATAATGAGAAGTGTGAAAGAGGCATGCTTTTCCCACAGGGTAAACACGTGTTGGGTGAATGCTTGGGTTTAAAGGGCAGATAACTAATTAGCTGTAAAGAGCCCATTTTTCTAAACACAGCAAGGTGGTGATTTTCACTTGAACAAGTGCTAACAGGAGAACTGTGTTTTAAAAGAAAAAAGAAAAAAAAGAAAAGAAAGGACTGCTTAGGAATTTAAGGCCTTCAGTCCATTCCAGAGCTGGTGAGATTCATTTCTTCTGGTGAGGCATTGGAACAGGCTGTCCAGGGAGCTGGTAGAGTCGCTGTTGCTGGAGGTGTCCAAGAACTGTGGAGATGTAGCACTGAGGGATGTGGCTAGTGGGTATGGTGGGGATGGGTCTGTGGTTGATGATCTTAATGCTGATTCTGTGATTCTTTTGTAGATACTTTTGCTGTGTGTCTTTGGAGGGATGCTTGAGATGTATGACTCGGGAGGGAGGAGCACAGGGATGGGGAGAAGACATTGCTGGTTTGAGCACTCAGTTGCTCCTCAAGAAGCCCAGCAAAGTTGTGGCTGGCTTAAGAATCTGAGACCAAAAAACCTGTAGTAGTGGGAGCTAGGACTGAGAACATGACCCTGTATCCCATGACTCCTGGCCTCCAGCTGCAGAAACACCCCAGGACAAGAGGATATTGAGGGCGGATAGACTGCTCCTTATGAAGAACCTCTCCTTTCTGTGTGCTGTTCAAAAGCCTGCTAGATGCTTGTCTGAGGTTTTGCAGTGGTGGGAAGAGGGAAGGAAAAAGAGTGAGTCATGAATGGAGATGTGCATGTGGGAGGGAGGCAGAACTGGGGCAGTGAGTGTTCCTGGAGCCCTGCATGGAGCAGCAGCAGTCTGTGTGGCACTAAAACATTTTAAACTCACGACAGGGGAGCTCTCTGTGGATTGAACACTTCAAAGGGAGAGCCTGCCAGCTCTTTAAATAATGTGGAGCAACAAAAAAAAGCCTGAGTCGCACACCCACAGGAAAGAAAGCAGGCCTCACTCGGCCTGGGTGTAAAGCAGTATAATCCCATTGGCTTCAGGGAGCTTGCAATAGCTGACGCCATGGAAGAATTTAGTCTAGTGTGTCTAACAGTCTTATGTAGCCTGAATAATTCTTTTGTCCTGTCTATGCATTCTGATTGTAGCAATAGGCATTAGAATATGTGTTGGTTTTGGTTCCAGTGAGGCAGATTTTACTGCGCTGGTCTGAGGGACCCTTGTTAAAATTGCACTGCTGAACTGTTTCTTCAGCTGTCCAGAAAGTTCTGTCTCTGGGTAGACCACAAGTTTGGAAAATGTCAGCCTGAGAGGTGAATCTTAAGGAAAATTACAAACAGCAAGAGATAAGGAGTTATAATGGAAATCCTTTACCAGGATTGAAAGTAACCACTAGTAGCCTGATTGCTGTATTAAACAGTTTAAAGAAACTACTTTTTTAAAAAAATTGTAAAATACACTTTACAATTCATCAGAGGAGACTAATGCTCCAGAATACTGGAAAAAACCCTGCCTGGTGAAATACACATTAGTTAAATCTACACTACCTATAGAACCTGGGAAGAATACAGGGATGCTGTCTGGACCTGCAGACATGGGATCGGGAAAGCCAAGGTGCAGGCAGAACTGAAGTTAGCAAGGGATGTGAAAAGCAATATGAAGACCTTCTACAGGTACATTGGCCAGAAGAGACAGGCCAAAGCAAGTGTACCTCCTTTGGTAAATGTCAAAGGAGAACTGGCTTCAATGGATGAGAAGACTGAGGTACTGAATGAATTTTTTGCCTTGGTCTTCATGGCAACCAGGATTCTAAAATTTCTCATGTCCCTGTACCCTGCATCCCTAAACCCTCTAGGTGGGGACTGGAGGAGTAAATCTCTTCCCCCCACTGTAAGGGCAGAGCAAGTCCAAGACCGCCTCATGAGACTGAATGCATACAAATCTATGGGGTTGGATGGCGTGCATCCCAGGGTTCTGAAGGAGCTGGCTGAGGTGGTTGCTGAGCCGCTCTCATATTTGAAAAGTCGTGGCTGTCAGGTGAGGCCCCAGGTGACTGGAGGAAGGGTCACGTCACTCCCATTTATAAGAAAGGGAGCAAGGAGGACCCAGGGAACTACAGGCCAGTGAGTCTCACCTCGGTATGTGGGAAGATCATGGAACTGATCCTCCGCTTAACCAATTTGGTGGCCTTCTATGATGGAGTGACGGCATTGGTGGACAAGGGAAGGTGATTGATGTCATTTACCTGGACTTGAGCAAGGCCTTCGACATGGTCCCACACCACATACTTATCTCCAAATTGGAGGAATGTGGATTTGATGGGTGGACCCGATGGATAAGGAATTTGTTGAAAAGCCGCAGACAAAGGGTGGTGAATAATGGTTTTATGTCCACATAGAGTCTGGTAACGAGTGGTGTCCCCAGGGGTCTGTCTTGGGACTCGTGCTCTTTAACATCTTTATCAGTGACATTAATGATGGAATTGAGTGCACCCTCAGCAAGTTTGCTGATGACACCAAGCTGAGTGGTGTGGTTGACACGGTGGAAGGAAGGGATGCCATTCAGAGGGACCTCAACAGACTTGAAAGGTGGGAGAGGGTGAGCTTAATGAGGTTTAACACAGCAAAGTGCAAGATTTTGCACTTGGGCCAGAGGAATCCCAGGCATTTATACAGACTGGAAGGAGTGGTCCTTGAGAGCAGCCCTGCAGAGAAGGACCTGGGGATCCTGGTGGATGAAAAACTAACATGAGCCAGCAGTGTGCTCTTGCAGCTCAGAAAGCAAATGGTTCCATCAGAAGAGGGGTGACCAGCAGGGTCAGGGAGGTGCCTGTGCCTCTCTACTCTGCCCTTTTGAGGCCCCATCTGGAGTACTGTGTCCAGGTCTAGGGCTCCCAATACAAGACAGGAAGCTGTTGGAGAGGGTCTAGAGGAGAGTCACAAAGATGATCTGAGGGCTGGAGCACCTCCCCTACAAAGACAGGCTGAGGTAGCTGGGTTTGTTCAACCTGGAGAAAAGAAGGCTGCAGGGTGACCTCATTGCAGCCTTTCAGTACCTAAAGGGAGCCTACAAACAGGAGGGGAATCAACTCTTTGAAAGGGTTGATAACAGCAGGACAAGGGGAAATGGTTTTAAGTTGAAGGAGAGAAGATTTAGGTTGGATGTCAGGGGGAAGTTCTTTACAGAGAGAGTGGTGAGGTGCTGGAACAGGCTGCACATAGAGGTTGTGGATGCCCCGTCCCTGGAGGTGTTCAAGGCCAGATTGGATGGGGCCCTGGGCAGCCTGGTCTAGCATTAAATGAGGAGGTTGGTGGCCCTGCATGTGGCAGGGGGGTTGGAGATTCATGATCCTTCAGGTCCCTTCCAACCCTGGCCATTCTGTGATTCAGTGAACCTATGTTTGTATGGCTATGAATGTCTGCTGGTTTTAGAAGGAGTTTTTAACATTCAGGTTTGTTGCTGGTGGAGACCTGGCTGTGTGCAAGGGAGTTTGAAATGTGAGGGGAAAGTGGTGGAGATGTGATCTGCAGTGCTTTGGAGGTGTCAGATCTGGATCACACAGCATCTGGAGCTAGATGCCTCACAAGGAACAATTTACTTCTTTGGAGCTTTTGGGGATCTATTAATCTCCATAACATATTTACAGTTTGTTACTTGAACTCCACATTGGTACTATTGCTGTTGTTCCTCTGGTCTGTGCTCCTGTGGAGTGTACGATGTGAATCTGCTTCTCCAAAAAAGCAGCCAAGCCACTTCCCACCATCTGTCAGCAATCCTGGTCAACCGGAGAGGTCTTAGAGAATTGGAGGCTTGCACTCCATCTGTAAGAATAATCATTAGGAGGATCTGGGGATCTACAGGCTTGTCAGCCTGAGTTCAGTGCCAGGGAAGGTTATGGAACAGATCGTGTTGAGTGCGATCACATAACTTGTGCAGAACAGCTGGGGATCAGGCCCAGTCAGCATGGGATCATGAAGGCAGGTCCTGGTTGACCAACCTGATTTCCTTCTATGACCATGTGACCTGACTGGTAGATGAAGGAAAGGCTGTGGATGTAGTCCACCAAGACTTTAGGATAGCCTTTGACACTGTCTCCCACGGTGTTCTCCTGGAGAAGCTGGCAGCCTCTGGCTTGGATGGGTATGCTCTTTTCTGAGTATAGAACTGGCTGGATGGCTGGGCCCAGAGAGTGATGGTGAATGGAGTTAAATCCAGCTGGCAACTGGTAATGAGTGGTGTTCCCCAGGAGTTAGTACTCCGGCTCATCCTGTTTAATATCTATATTGACCTTTTGGATGAGTGCATTTAGTGCACCCTCAGTAAGTTTGGAGATGATGCCAAATTGGCAGGAAGTGTTGATTGGCCTGGGCAATCGGCAAGGCCCTACAGAGGGATCTGGACAGGCTGAATTGATGGGCTGAGGCCAATGGGATGATGTTCAACAAGATCAAGTATCAGATCATACACTTTGGCCACAACAACTCCATGCATCGCTATAGGCTTGGGGCAGAGTGGCTGCAAAGCTGCTTGGAGGAAAAGGATCTGGGGATGTTGGTTGATGCTTAGCTGAACGTGAGCTAGCAGTGTTCCCAGGTGGCCAAAAAGACCAACAGCATCCTGGCTTGTGTCAGAAATAGTGCAGCCAGCAGGAGCAGAGAGGTAATTGTTCCTCTGTACTCAGTTCTAGTGAGGCTGTACCTAGGTGCTGTGTTCATTTTGGGTGCCTCACTACAGGAAAGACCTGTAGTAGGCACCCACCTGTTGAGGCCCTGGAGCATGCCCAGAGAAGGGCAGTGAAGCTGGTAAGAGGACTGAAGCAGAAGTCTTATGGGGAGCAGCTGAGGGAACTGGGATTGTTCTGGAAAAGAGGAGGCTCAGGGGAGACATTATTGCTCCCCACAACTGCTTGAAAGGAGGTCGTAGCGAGATGGAGCTAGACCTCTTCTCACAGGTAACAGTGATGAGACAAGAGGTAATGGCCTCAAGTTGAGCCAAGGGAGGTTCAGATTGGATATTAGGAACAGCTTCTTCCCGGAGAGAGCGGTGAGACATCGACACAGTCTGTTCAGGGAGGTGGTGTAGTCACCATCCCTCGAGGTATTCAAGAACCAGGGAGATGTGATATTGAGAGACATGGTTAGTGGGCACGGTGGGAGTGGGTTGAGATTGTATTTAATGATTTTAGAGATGTTTTCCAGCCTTAATGATTCAATGATTCCATGAAAATGTGTTCCATGAGCCTATGATATGAGATGAATAGTGTGAAAAATACACAAGCAGCTCAGTACCTAAGATCTGCCAGATCTGAAATTTTTTTCAGGTAGTTCTGATAATGCTTTTTTCCTGTAAGATATTATGTGTTGTTAGAATTTTCACCTTTGATTTATGTTTATAACTTCAAAAACCTTCATCATACTACAATGCTTAGTTCTTGACAAGTGTGATAGGCAGGTAGGCAGAAGAAGAAATCTGAATATACTTGAAAAGAAAGACAAAATAGATTTTAATGGCAAAGTTGTACAGCATATTTTTGGTTTCTTTCTGTAGTTTAGGTGGAAAGGATTGTTCTTTTGCCAGTGTAAATATATAAATTTTAAAAGAAATGTCAAGGACTGCTTAACATAGAGACAAAAAAAAAAAAATCACACATTCCCTTATAATGGCCCTGTTTTTGCATTCTACTTATTTATGCATTCACATTTGGTTTATTTATGAGATCTTTGCCCAGAAACATTCCCCGATTAGCTTTATATGGCTTTATATGGTAATTAATATATCACTGTGATATTCCATCTGTTATTATTTCTCTAGCATTTACCTACGAGCCCTAGCTAAGATCAGAGGCTCATTTGGATCAGAAGATCAAAGTCTCTTTTGTAGTAGAGGCTCCATATATGCATAGAGCGTAACTGAGGCTTTCAGTCTAAACACAGAGACCAGGAAAGTGCGAGTAAATGGAAGGGTGCTGGTCCTCGTGTTGCACTGACCGACCCACAAGCATCAGAGAGGAAATGTCGCAGTCAGGAGTCTGGCTCGGACCACCTGCAGTCCCCTTTTCTCTCCTGCCTGTCCTCAGGGCAGAGACACCTCTGTGGTATTTCCTTTCCATGTGAAAAACACACTAGATGATTATGATTTGGGCAATATAAATCATCTGCCCGAGGCCACAGAAATAGTGCTTATTATGAATGTGATAATGACACTTATAATCTGTTTCCTCATTAAATGGAAGAATGGAGTAGTATTTATTGAACATAACACCAAGAATATGTTGACTTTGATTTCTTTTCATAGAATCACTAAGGTTGTAAAAGACCACTAAGTTCACCACGTCCAACCCCACATCCCCACCATGCCCACTGACCACATCCCTCAGTGCCACATCTCCACACTGCCTGAACGCCTCCAGGGACAGTGATTCCACCACTTCCCTGGACAACCTGTATCAATTCTTCACTGCTCTAAGAAGTTGTTTTTCCTAATATCCAACCTAACATTTGTACGCCAGCAAGTGCCTGCTGGGAGCAATGAAAGTTCCCAACTCTCTTTTGTAGGCTGGTGGACTTGGATGGTGGTTATTCCCCTGCCCTAGGGCTGTGGTAGCACAGAAAATGCTCGAAGGCCAGTAGCAATTTGGGTGGAAAGCCAGTGATGTGAGGTTGGTGAACGTGTAATGAGAAGGGAGGAATGGTAGGTATAGTTCTGGGTGTTGCTGTAGCTTCTGAATCCAAAGCTAAATTAAAAATAAATAACCTGCTAAGTTTGTGGGAATAGGAAGAACATTTTAATTTAGCGTTGCAGATTGTGAACAAGTGATTCTGGCAGGCTAAGGTAATGTTTTACCTATTATGATGATGGTGTTATTGCTGTGTACTGTGAGAGCACAGTGAAGACTACCTTTTATTGGAATGTTAATGCGTTAATTATTATAAATTATGTTGCTCCAAACTGTTATCCAATGAATGCAATCGTCATAAGCAGTGTGGCGTTCATGCTGACAGGCACTCATTATTTCTGTGCGGTGGCAGGAAGGCACCAGCTCAACTGTAAATACTGAAGTGAGCCAAAAGATATTCTACTTCTGGAAAACAAACAAACAAGCATAAGCACAAAAGGTTGAGAACTCACTTTTACAATTTTGTGACTGTAGAAATGGAGATGGTTTTATTTATGACATTGAGAAAACATTACAGGAAGTATTTAAAATAACACATCTACCCTTCATAGCAGTGCTGGCGAGGAAATTGTTCTACCTTAAATTGTAAAATATTTCCCTTTCCATCTTCCTTTGTGAAGGAGACTTCTGTAGTGGAGGAAAAAGAAACCACCGTCTGCAATTAAAAAAACAAAACGCAAAACAAAAAAACCCCCCATATTTATTATTCTGAAATGTCACATTGGTGACTGTACCAGGGAGTTCCTCATGTCTGCACTCTTACATCCTTCTGCAGGAGGGGGTGATGGGAGGATGTGCATTGCAGCACCGTTTGAATGATGCATTGATTGCTCAGAACCTGTAAACCAGGAGTGTTTATCTGGGGGATGCAGTGATGATAAAGCTCTCTGAAAACAGGAGAGAGACCCTCTGGGAAGATCAGAAATTAAAATCCATAACTGGCTTCAAACAGTTGCTATAGGAGCCGCTAATCTGTGCCCCAAAGCCCATTTTAGCCCCAAAGAACCTGAAACATACTTTAGTTCCAGAAACAAGATGCATACTTACCTTCTCAGGACATGGGAATGGAGAATGTAGTGTAGTGCCCAGACATCCTACTTGCATGGCAGTCTGAAGGCCTGACACAAGTGTGGTGTGTCAGTTCTGGGAACAATTTTGGTTTGAAGTTACTACGGCTGTATTCAATGTTCAGCTCTTAATTTAGAGGTCTTTTGTACAAACAACAACTTCAAGAACCATCAAACATAATTTTGATTTTCTGGTGTAATAAAAGGTTTAAAAAGGATCATTATCAGAATAGTAAAAAGGCACTTTTATTGACGGAAATATCTTGTTTTATTTTTAAGTTTACTGGTATCTATAAAAACTTGGAGTAATTCCTCAGATTCCTAGCTGTGTAATTTTTTTATGTTCATATGTAGGCAAACCACAGAGCCACAAATAAGCATTTGCTACTTTGAATGTTTTTTTGAAAGCTCACTGCAAGAGTACAGTGAAAGTTCAGAAAGATGTTTATAGGCAGTGTCCTACAAGCCAGAATTTGCAGCCCTCTGAGGTACAGCAAGTTAACCTCCAAAGGACTGGATAAAGCATGACTGTAACTTTAGTCAGTGTTATTATAATGGACTCTTATTCTGATGTTTTAAACATTTCACTTTATTACTGCCTGTATCCTGCAGTTTGAGGATCAAACTTTTCAAAGAAGACTGCAGAACTTAAGTATATGACACATAATGAGAAATATTCTACTTCACAATTCATTCAACCTTCACTGTTCATTCAGCATCATCTCAGGTCTTTGTCATTATTCAGTCAAGTGCTAGATGGAAGAGCCCATTTTCAATGGTGATTATACCCTCAGCATCTCCATATTTACCAGGGTAATGGATGCAAGTAGTACGAATGTGATTCTATTACAGAAATGTGGAAAGCTGAGGTTAATAGAGGAGCAACAGAGCTTTGTTGTTTCTACAATTAGAGTAATCATAAAACTGCCAAAGCTGCATGAAGTCAGCTTGATATCATGCTGTTCATCCTCATATTTTGTCTTTCAGCCAGCCATGCCAGCTGATCTAAGTAACATAATTTAAATGCTTACTGTGGTTAGCTACCTGACAAAATATCTGCGCTTACTGCTTTCCAAAAATGGTTCATGTCTGTCTAGCAATGAATCCAATTCCAATCCTGATGGAAATGTGGAGTAAATCCAGAGTACTTTCACTAACTCTGGTGTGGTTACAATGGTGTAAAACCATCAGCCAGACCTGAAGGTTTTCACCTTCAGGTGAAAGGTTCACACCACGGTCAGTGACCAGCATTAGGACCTCATTGTTCCAGTCCTGGGTCTCCTTTCTCACCACTCCAAGGTGATAAACACTTTTACCAATCAGGCAGGCTTCACGCTGCAGGATGTGAAGATGTGATCATGTGTCTGGGAGGAAGATCTGTCCCCCCTGCCTGTGTCTGGTGGAGTGAGAGAGAAGATGGCCAGATCTTTATGAGAGACAGTAGTTTGTTTTATGTGAATTTGAAGATATAATATACAGTAATGGTCTGGGATGTATGTTTCAATTTGCCAAACCCTTGTGGGCATTACTCCAAAAAGGCTATACAGCTATGAGCACTCTTGCATTTTTCTTTGTGGTAAAGGGCACAAGAGAGAGAAAGCAAAATTACTTGTGCCAAAATGGTTTTTGTTGTGTGAGAAGAATTTGGAACTAAGTCTTAAATGCTCTGCAAATACTCAGGGTAAATATTCTGCTTAAACCTCTCTGGCTGTGTCACTAGACAAGATAATCGCTGCCTTACTACTTAAAATCATCTTTCGTCCAGACGTAACTTCATTTTTATCACTGTAGTGAAGTATGTTTTACAAAACTTCATTTTATTGCAGCTTCCCAGAAATGCATGTTCCAATGTACCAGACAAGCATAAGCAATGAACTCATACTGAGAAAAGTGTCTGTTTTATACTTAGTGAATATGCCCAATGTGTGCTTGGCATGAGTTTAGTATGTATGCAGCACATTCTACCAAGCAATTAAAGCATACAAGAAAAAAAATGGGTAGCAATGGAAAGAATCTAACATCTTTGAATGGAGACGGGCTTGACAGAGGAGGCAAATGGGAAATAAGAGTTTTCATGATGTTCTCTATCCTTGTTTTATGTGGCAAACTTGCTGATAACTGTAATTAGAAAAGGGCATTTATGAAGCTCACCGATCATTAGTTAACTGCTCCACCTAATACAAGAAACAAAAACATAAAGGCTGTAGATTTCAGTCATGCTGCAGACAGAAAAGCAGAACCTGTATATTTGCTAGTATGGGTCTAACTGACCAACAACTATGAAGATAATACAATGACCCTCTGTGGCCCTCTTCTCCAGCAACTTGATGTCAGAGGTGCTTAGCTACAGGCAGCCTGATGGTTTTCCAAACCATCAGCACTGGGCAGTCTCCCTTCAAGCTGAAAGCCAAACTATGTTACTTTTGATTTCCACATCAGCAGCAATGAAGTTGGGACTGTTAGAAACTGTGGAGTGCCTGTTATTCTTTCTACAGACATCAGAGTGTAGGGCTTCAGACCTCTAGTATTTTAAGGACACGGACTTCTGGTTCAGTTGCTTTTGTTACTATTGTTTAAGCATTTCATTTTTGGACTTGTTGACATCCTTTCAAGCTTGGACACATCAAGCCCTTTTCTCCAGGGCAACCAATGGCAGATGAAACTGAACTTTGTTTCTGCCCTCTTCAGGGAACAAAGCTTGGCCCCATCCAAAGATATTCAGAGCAGGAAAGCTGAATGCCACCAGCACTGAAACCCAACAAGCAGCAGGAGGTTCTTGTAACTGCATAACTCCCTTCTTAGGGTCATCTTGAATACCTGTTTTCATCCAACCTGAAAGATCCAAGAATCATTCAACCCTGGACCGGGCCACCTCTGTGTGCAGCTGCAGAAAAGCTCTGCTGCAGGGTGGTGAGCTGGCAGAGTTCATCTGTCTGCACCTCACCCTCCCGATAAAAGGCAAGCATTTACCCACATTCTCTAAATTACCTGGGATCATTTACAGTTGTAAAAATACACTGCTACCAAAGCTCTGCTGTTCACCTTTAGGGATGAAAATGTTCCGCTCTGACAATGTTATCTGGAGAAAACAGCAGCTCCAATCATCTCAAACATGCTTGCAATATAACGTGGTTTCAGGTGAAGCCTGCTGACACCAATGCTGCAAAAGAAAGGGTTGAAAATGAAGTGACCATTACAATGAGAAATGTGAAGCAGATGACAGACAATTTTGCTTGAACAACTGCATTTAAATAACAGAAAATCATTCTCCTTGCCCTTTTTCTTTTCTAGCTCTCTGGAGGGTGGCCTTTCCATAGCAGTGAATTATTCCTGGCCTTTAGCATAAAGCAGCATGTAGCCCCGAAATCTGTAGAGCCGTCTGCTCAGACAGAGGAAAAGTCTTCAGAAACACTGCCGTCTCGTGGCAGCCTCTCTGCAGCACTGCAGCCGCTGCAGCATCTCCAGCCTCGCAAAGGGCACTGGCAGATGTCAGTGGCATTTATTTAGCAGGAGGCCAGCTGCCCGGCACAAACTTCACATTTCACAGATGAAGATAGAGACTTACTTTTGTGCAAAAAATAAAAATGAATCGGATGAGACAGGTGCCCAGTCAGATGATGACAAAGTAAGTGAACTACTGCCAAGTGAAAGGCAGCCTTGGATTCCCTTGATGGGTTTCTGTGCTTTCATGAGCCTCATAGCAGCCCTGAATTCAGTCACCTTGCTGGAGCAGTTCAGCATCTACACCGACAGACAGTCAGGAAGGTTTACAGCTTAGGAAGGCTGATGACCTGGGATGGCTTTCTCAGAAAGGGAGCTCTCGTTTCCCAAGCCAGAATTGCTGTACAGCCTGCAGCACATCCTGTTACATAGACTCAGTACACAGTGTGACAGTAATTTTGCAGTACATACCAGATGAAGGTATCAGAAATAATGTGAATCATTTTTCCTTTTTTAACTCCAACCAGCATTAAATCAGGAGAGTTCTGCCATGGATCACTTTAGCACTCATTACTTAATTATAAAGCATAAATTCTAAGTTTTGTTCAGGGCATTTCGGCATTTATTCAATGGTGTGCTTTTAAAGGCAGATCAGCATCAGTCTTAATTTTTGATGTATGAATTATTTGCTAGGACTGCCATCAGATTAATGAGAGTGAGCTTTCCCAGTCCGTGGTTGTTAAACACAATGGGTTTCTTTTTTTGGAATTGTTATTTTGTGCAGGGTGAGAGCCCTGCTTAGAAACAAGTGTTGCCTATGTGCATCTGGCAGTCTATACAGAGCCTTAGCCAAAGCCGATTAAAATCACTAGGTGAATTTCCTCTTACCTGTGATGAAGAATGTTTTTATCCCGTGCCAAATGTGTTGACATCCTGCCTTATAGTATATGTGAGAGTTTGTATGTATCTTTACATTGTGGCCTGGAATGATATTAAAAAAAAACCTTGCAAGACTGCAGGGTTTAACAGTATAACACCCCAAATATTGGTTGTTTTTTAACGAAGTTTAAGGAGTTGTTCTTCTGCCTGACTCAACTCTCTGCAACTCCCCAAAAGGAGTTTGTAGCAAGGTGGGATTTGGCCTCTTCTCCAAAGTAACAGTGATAGGATGAGAGGGAATGGCCTCAAGTTGCACTAGAAGTGGTTCAGATTGGATAATAGGAAACGTTTCTTCTCAAAAGGAGTGCTGATGCAGTGGCACAGGCTGCCCAGGGAGGTGTGGAGTCACCATCCCTGGAGGTGTTCAAGAACCGTGGAGATGTGGCACTGAGGGACATGGTCAGTGGGCATGGTGGGGATAGGTTGGGCTTTGACTGAATGATCTTAGTGGTCTTTACCATCCTTAATTCTTCATGATTCTATTTTTCCACACAACAGAAGTTTTGATGAGTAAACCTGTTAAAAATCTCACAGTTTTTAATTGGGACAGGGTCAGATCTGGGGGATTTGCCAGCTGGATTTCAGGATACATCAATAGGTAGATTTCCTAAAGGCCTCACACCTCTTTCACCAGTGGGTGCCTGAGGATCCTATCCTGCTTTTAAAAGGAATGCCCATCACTGCTTTTAAAAGGAATGCTTCTGAACAACTAACAGCAGTTACCACTGAAGTAGCAGTCGAGGGGTTTTTGGAGCCCTGTTTCCTCATTTACAGCTCATTTAAGTTGCCGAGGCCCTGGTCTGACCTATGTCTCAAACATGCATTTAATGTGGTGCATGTAGGTGGAGTGTCTGCATCTGCTGTGCCTTTGGTGGCTGTATAAGAGATAGAAGATAGGTGTGCTGTAGGTGTGCTCATTGTTTGTACAGGCATGGAGAAGAAACCAGGCTGGACAGAGCCTGGATCACCTTGCAAACACTGCTCATATAAGAGGGAGACATTCATGTGCCTCATTAAGGGTCTGCTTCTCTGCTTCAGTCCTAATGAGAGTGGGATTTTGGTGCCTGGTGAGGCCAAACCTCTCAGTACCAAATACCACTAGTGCACATTTAATGTTAGTCCCCTTAGCAGTAACACTGATAGCATTTGGGCAGTCCCACCAACCTACAGAAAAAATCCTGAAGAGACAAAAAGCACTGAATGCAAACACAGCTGTGATAATACCACCTTTGGAACAGAGTGGTACAGCTACTGGCACCAGGACAGATTTGCAAGGCTAGATGGTGTTGTAATTTGATGCCTTTCTTGCCTTATTCACTCACATGTATATAATTTTATTTTATGTACCCACACCTTATAACCCTTGGCTTCATGTGTCTGCTGCTGTAAAACATAAGTCTGTCACTTTCTCAGAGCTTTTCAACCTTCTCCTGATCTATTCATAATTGATGTTTTTTCCCTCTCTTAAATGCACACAGATTGCCTTACAGACATAGAAAAGTTAAAGGGACGTTTTATAGAATCGCAGAATGGTTGGGTTGGAATGGAACCCTAAAGCACACCCAGCCCCAACCCCCTGCTGTGGGGGCACCAGCTCAGGCTGCCCAGGGCCCCATCCAACTTGGCCTTGAGTGCCTCCAGGGTTGGGGTCATCCACCACATCTCTGTGCAACCTGTGCTAGAGACTCCCCACCCTTGGAGTAACGAATTTCCATCTAATATCTAACCTAAATTTCCTCTCTTTTAGTTTAAAGCCGTTCCTCCTTGTCCTAGTCAGATAGTGCAAAAAGTCAGTTCCCCTCCTGTATGTAAGTTCCCTTCAAGTATTGGAAGGCTGCAATGAAGTCTCCCTGGAGCCTTCCCTTCTCCAGGCTCAACAAGCCCAGTTCCCTCAACCTTTCTTCATAGGAGAGGTGCTCCAGCCCTCTGAGCATCTTTGCAGCCCTCTTCTGGGCCTACTCCAACAGCTCTGCATCCTTTTTGTGCTGGAGGCCCAAGGCCTGGATGCAGACTTCATTATCTTGCAGTAATAGGAGTGTGCTGTCACATCCCTGCCGTGGACTGTAGGACGTACAACCCCAGGTGCACTGCGTGAAGCTGCAGCTCTATCAGTGAGATGTTTTGAACCTCCACTAATAAATTAGTTTGTGTTACAGCACAGTGATATGCAGCGCTTTCAAGACTGATTATAACAAGACCCGGATATTGTCCATTTATAGCTGCTCAAGACTGGCTAATATTTTTACAAGCGGAGATACTAACTCTGGCACAGTATCCCAATCAGATTAAAACCATTTAATTTATTCAGAGGGCTGTTTCAGTTGCAGTTTCATCTGGTTACACCATTTTGTCTCTGTGATCTCCCTAAACACTAAAATACTATCAAAAATCACCCTTGTAACTGTCTATATATGACTCAAGGGAGCCCAGCTCTGCTTGGAAGGAAAAGAGTGCCAATGTTGTTTCAGCACTGCAGGGTACTGAAATTTCTAAGGGTTTTGATCTCTCTTCATAATCACTGGATGTACACACGTATGCCTTGTAGAGTGCTCTTCCTAACAAAGCACTGTCTCGAGTAGGATTCCACTGATTTTTCCTTATATCAATTGAGCAGGTCATAGAGGGACAAATGGAAAACCAAAGTAATGCAATGCTGACAGCCTTACCTTACAGTTAGCTTTTCAGTCTCTCTTAAAATCTTGAATACCATGAGAAACACCTGTGCTTCTGCCTAATTTTAAGCCTAACTTTGATCCCTCTCAAGAAAACAAAAGCTTTGCCCTGGTCTCATTCACAGCAGGTATAGTTCAAATAGTGCAGTCCACATGGCACCGAACTCCAGTTTAAAAACTTCATCAAGGAAATCAAGCACTGTATGCCACAGAGCCAGCAGCAGGTGAAGGAGTCCCTGAGGGATGCGCTTGGCCCTTCCTTGCTCCTCAGCTCTCCAGGCAGCAGAGCTTGGAAGAACAGAGACCTCTGGGGAGGCTGCTGGGAGGGGAGGACATGGCTGCTGTGCCATGCAGCAGGGCTCAGGATCAATGAGCCTCTAAAAAGATCCTGGGGCTGATGGGGAAGTGCATTGTTAATGCTATTAAATGTTACTTAGGCCTATAGCAAGCTGCGTGTTCAACAGTTTTAACTGTAATTGCTAACTGATGCAGAAATATGACAGAATATATGTAAATCCTGTTGAAAACTAATATAATTTTAGCTTCTCAGCTGGATTAGCAGCCACTGCAATTAGCAGTATGTGGAGCTGGCGATGTTAGCGGAGAATCCATCAGACAGGGCTATAGGGTGCATGCAAATCTGTGTTCAATAGAAGTGCCTCTTTTTCCAGTTGAGAGGATATTGCCAGATAATGCAGAGTCAGTGTTGTGTCCCAGTGGAGGGAGGAGGCTGGGAACTGCAGGAATGGAAACTTCCTCCTGACACCTTGAAGTTTTCTTCCTTTTCTCATGGCCTATGGTTCCAGCTGAGAAGTGAATGCCTCATCCATTTTTCACCTGTCCCACTCTTCTCCTGTGGCATGGCAGTGTTCTGGGGAGCTGATGTTGTGGAGAAAGTTCCCTTCAGTGGATAATGCAATTATTCTCTAGTTGTGCCATCTGAAGCCTTTGTATCAGCATATATTTTCATGGACTTTTATGTGCATTCTTACTCGCTGTGTTTATGTACCTATTTAAAACAAGAACTAGGGGGAGAGGAGTATACCACAGGAAGAACAACAGATGTCTTTCTCCACCATCTATAAAATCTAATTTTTCAGCAAGCATTTGAATAGTAGGTGATTTAGGTTCTAGGGTGATGAGATAAGTGTAGATGCACAACTGTGTTAAAAATGACCAGTCTGATTTTTTAATATATTTGGGAAGGAAGGTGCACATCTCCCTCTCTCTGTGTTGTTTTGAAATTCTGAGATTGGCCTTCTTTCCTTCCAGTGCATAAGCAAAGAATTGTAGAATGGGTCAGAAGAGCCCTTAAAGATCATCAAGCTCCAACCCCCTGCTGTTGACTGATGCCAATCACTGGATCAGGGTGCCCAGTGCCCCATCCAATGTGGCCTTGAGCACCTCTAATCAGTTTGGTCTTTCCAAAGCTTGGCACACCCTGCTTCTAGCAGCTAAGAATATGTGGCAGTGACATCACTTTTATCTGTACATCTCATACTACGCAGTGGAGGCCTCCTGTTCCCAAAATTTTTCCTCCAAAGTTTTAAGAGAAACACATTGATAATGACTTTCCCATAAAATTTGAAAACTTTTAAGAAAGCAATTCCTGGTGGGACTCAGTATGGGTAAATTTTCTACAAATCTGTGAGTAACTCAGACTTTGTGTATACATGCTGAAGGCTTAATTATAACATGACTGTTTTAGACTAAGCCACCCCTGCAAGAGGGTGAGGGGTGGAGAGCTGACTTGATTCAGGATGCCTGGGGTACTGTAGGGAGCACAGTGCTGCTTAGTACCCCTTTCTTCAGAGAACTCCTTTATTGCAGTAAACACTTTTTGTTTGCTCTGTTGTATTAGTTTTCTGTCATTTAAATGATTTACATAAGAGAAGGGTGAGCCTCTAATAGCTGTAGCATTTGTATGTTTTCTAAGGCCACACCACAACACCCTGTGCTCTGATTCTTACTGCTTCACTTCTTTTCAGGAATTCAAGAACACATTGGAGTAAACACAGGCAAATGTCTACTGCTTTGGAAATCCCAGAGAATGTTTAAATCTGCTTGTATCACTGCCCGCACAGTTTTCAGAATTAACTCTGAGCACAGGACTGTTGCTATCAGCTTCATCACGGAAGACACAGCAGCTCCACTGTGTGTGGCCCCCTATACAAACCTGGCAAACAGTGGGATGAACAGTCAGACTCTGGAGATGCATCTGTGGAGAGTTTCTATTCTTCCCTGGTGGAAAGAAAATGTTAGACTTTCTGTGGGAGGATATTGCTTTCCCATTGTTTTAACATTCTTTAAAGGACTTCTTTCATTTACACACACCCTTCAGAAATGTTAATCTCACCATTGTTCCCCTTAATTTGGGGAAAGTGGGAAGGCACTGCTCACTGAAGGATTTTATGTTATAAAGAAGTATTTGGTAAGAAATGTAGCACCATAGATTTTTTGTGCTGCAGAGTGTTAACCAAAAGTGAAGAGGGAGGTCATTATGGTAGAAGTTGTTTAAACAACATTACTATACTTCATGGGTATCTTTTATAAAGACTTTTTAATAGCAGCCCTACTCAACTCACATTGCTGTGTACATGGCTATAACACAAATGCCCAGGGAAGCTAGGGAAGAGCTTGGCTTGTTGGATCTGGTTGTTCCTCAGCTGAGAGCGCTCTCTGTATGCCTTAAGGGAAGGAATTCCCTGGTTTAGCATTCTGTAGGGTGATGGAGATTATCAGAGGACACAGGACTGCTACAGGAGTCCTTCCTGCTTCCATCTGAGAGATGCCTGGCAAAGTACATTTCTTTGGACTGTACTGCTTTTTTCGTAGAATCACAGATTCAAGGAATCCTTAGAATTGGAAAGGACCTCCAAGGATCATCTAGTCCAGCTTCCCTGCAATGAACAGGGACATCAATGAACAGCTACATCATATTGCTGATTGTTTGCCTTAGAAAACTTTGTTCCATATTTGCTAATCTCAGATGTGGTTAAGCCAAACCTGAAGGGGCTTTTAGGTGGCTGTCACTTCTATCGTCATAATTTTGGTTTGTTTACTAAAGCAAACCACTCCTCCATGAACAAAGAGCCCAGCAAACCCCAGTGTGTCAAGTTGCTATGGCTCGGCAGATTTTGCCTGCCCAGCTGCCACGTGTACACTGGCAAACCATCCCAGTACGTTTCAAACGGGCTGCAGAAGCTATCGTAGCTATCACATGAGAAATGGTGATTCAGCCATGGGAACTGGACAACGACCTAGTCCAGAACCAAACAGCTCAGGAAAGCAAACAGCTCAGATTTGCACCACTTCGTTTTGTTTTGTTTTTGTGAGGTACTCGGCTCTGGAGCGGTCGCATTCCGTCATTCCGTGGCGAAGCAGAAGCCCTCGGCTGGTTGAGGAGCAGCCCCGTCAGGGAGCAGCTGCCGGCCGCCATTGTCCTCCGCGTGGCGGCGGCGTTCTGACATCACGGGGCAGAGCGAGGAGCAGCGGCGGCATCACCCCCTGCGTGTTTAACACCTGCCGCTAGGGGGGGCAGCGCGGCAGGAGGCCTTGGCGCGGCAGTTCGTGCGGGCAGTTCGATAAAGGCAGGGGAGGAGCGCGAGCATCTCGGCCCATCCGAGGGGCCGGCTCACCTACTGGCCGCCAGCCAGACAGCAAGTCCAGCCGCGGTCTCCACGTGGCGGAAAGCTGTGGCGAGAAAGGGGAGTTCCCGCCTTTTTTATGCGGTTCAGGTCCCTGGCTGCAGTGAATGCCTGAGCTTCTGGATGCCAGTGAAGGGCGGCGGGGCTTCCACCTGTGTGAGGTGTGAGCAGGTGGGTGATCTGCTCGGTGTGGTGGAGGAGCTGAAGGAGGAGGGGGAGAGATTAAGGAGTATCAGGGAGCGCGAGCAGGAGATCGGCTGGTGGAGTAACTCTGTGCTGAATGTGTGAGAAACACACGGGGGTGACGCCCCCCAAACAATGGTGGACTCCTTGCCCTGCTGTCATCAAGCAGAGGGAGGCAATTGAAGGGAAGAGGAGGAGTGGAAACAGATCCCAGCTTGGCGTGACAGGCAGCCCCCATCCCAACCTACCTCAGATCCCCAGGTGTCCCTATGTAATCGGTTTGAGGCTCTGGAGCTTGCAGGAGAGGTGAGTGAGGATGTGATGCAAGGTCCACCCATGAGGTTTCTGTTGTGAGGTGTTAAAGGCTCAGGAGTATTCTATCCCCTGTGCTGCAAGATGAGCCAGCGGGGACGAAGGCCAGCATGGATGAACAGGGAACTCCTCCTGAGGCTCCAGGAGAAAAAGAGAATGTACCTCCTGTGGAAGAAGGGATAGGCAATGCAGGGAGAATACAAAGAAGTTATTAGGGTATGCAGGGAGAAAATTAAAAAGTCCAGCCATTGGGGTAAAAGAAAACAAAAAGCTTTTTTTACAAATATATTAATAGTAAAAGGAGGGCTAAGGAGAGTCTCCATCCTTTACTGGATGTGATGGGAACGTGACCACTGAGGATAAGGAAGAGGCAGAGGTTCTCAATGGTTTCTTAATGTCTGCCTTTAAAAGCCAGACCAGTTATTCTCTGGGTACTCTACTCTCTGGCCTGGAAGTCTTGGGTGGGGAGCAGAATAAACCCCCATGATTCAGGTGGAAGCAGTCAGAGACCTACTACTCCACCTGGACTGCCACAAGTCCATTGGGCCAAGTGGAATCCATCCAGGGGTGTAGATGTCTCTTTACCTGGAGAGATTCAGATTGGACATTAGGAAATACTTCCAAACTGAGAGAGTGGTCAGGCACTGGAGCAGGTGCCCAGGGAGGTGGTGGAGTCACTGTCCCTGGAGGTGTTCAAGAATGTTTAGATGTTGTACTGAGGAACGTGGTTTAGTGGGAAATATTGGTGTTAGGTGGATGGTTGGACTGGGTGATCTTAGAGGTCTTTTTCAACCTTGGTCATTCTATGATTCTGCGTATGTGCAATCCTAGGGGGTTTTCCTCAGATCTCTTTTTCAAGCAGCATCAGAAGGAAAAAAGAAAAACATATTCCAGTGCATCTCAGAGAGACATAATTTCCCCAAACCCTGATAAGAGACAGGAAAATCATCTTCACAGTGGAGAGTTGCGGCACAAACTCATTATGTGTCCAAACCCAGCCTGTCCCCAGGTTGGATGGGGTCCTGGGCAGCCTGATCCTAGTGGGTTGTAACCCTACCCACAGCAGAGGTTGGGACTAGGTTGGTTTTAAGATCCCTTCCAACCCAAGCCTTTCTGTGACTCTCTGGTTCTGTCCAAAAGCTCACAGCAACTGTATGCAAGTTTTGTGCTTTATGTATTGAATTGAATAGAGACAGGAAAGCATCTGTTGCAGTAAAGAGTATATCCAGGTATGCAAAAAAAGAAGAGCAGGATCAACAAAACATACCGGAAATTTTACCTAAACCCACCAAAATACAGGGAGCTCACTGGATGACAACTACCATGTATTAGAAGGTTGTGCATGTTTGACACACAGGCAGCCAAGGAGCAGAGATCTTGGCAACGACGTGGCAATGTCTCTTAAGATTTTTAATGAATTCCTTTGCAGTTAACATGGGTGGTGATGTGTCCTGGTTGTTTTGTGGTGTTGTAGATGATGATGATGATCTTTTAATGAGCTGATTGTTTCATTACTCACAGATCCAGCCTGTAATCTGTTGCTTTTGTTCATTCAGAAACAAGAAGTTTTTCAGGAGAGCTTGGCAAAAATCCCTTAGCCAGGGATCCAAGGGCATCGTTCTCTCTCAGCTGCACAGCTTCTCGTTAATATTTCAAAAGATTTAGTGTAGAATTTAGGGTTGGGGTGTAGTATTTTATAAGCTTATTTCTAAATTCATAGATTCCTAGATTTTTCAGGCCAGAAGGGACTATTATGCACATCTTCTCTGACCCCCTGCATAATGTAGGCCACATTTGTTTAAAGTTTCAATTTGCTTTCCTGAGCAAACTTGTATATGTTATCTATAGTTTGGTACAGAGGAGTAGCTAGCAAAAAGGTTGAAACCCATAAATATTTTATTAGACCACCTGGTGCTCTGAAGCATGCTTCTGAATGATGGCTGCTCAAAATGGAAAGCAGTTTGAAAGATAGGGAGGTACAATGATGTGACTGTTGTAAAGAGCAAATGAATGGCTCCACATTAGGAAGAAGTTGTTTCCAGGAGTATCGTTTCTGTTCAAGTTTTATCTTTTTTTTTTTTTTCGGCAAATGCTCATTCACACACAACCTTTATTTTAGAAGCAGGAAAGCAAAGAAGGGAGATAAAGGTTTCAGTGGGAGTGCACAATAGATGTGAATAACTCATTAATGATGAGCCTTCTCAAACTGACAAGAGAATGCCACTCACCAAAGGGCTACATTTACAGTTAGAGGTATAGCACACAAAAAATAGCCCAATAGCTACTATATTTGCTATATTACAGAAGAATGATTAATTTAAATAGTAAGAAAATCTATTTGGTATTTACTGACATCCCATTGTGTGATTGAAGATGTGTTGAATGGCCCAAGAGAGATGTTTCTGTCTTTGCATCTCTGTTTTAAACAAAGATAAAAAGGAAAGGCGATAGGAGCCTCAGGCTGAACAGCCACCTCTGTGACAGCAGCCCAGGCTTTGGTGGTCTTGCTTTCACTCAGCCTATTGCTCACGCAAGAGCCTGCAAGAAGTGTTTTACAGCTGAGCACAGACCCACCACATAACAACCACAGGTTCTGTCCTGATGATTAACGTTAGCTGTTTGAAATAATCCAAATGCTGCTCTCTGATCTGATAAAAGAATAAATACATTGGGTGTGAATGATGGGAGCTAGGGGGAAGAACAGGGAGGGGATGGGGACAGGTTTTTGTCAGGCTCAGTTTTCTGAAAATGGAACAGCTTTTGAGGAAAAAAAAAATAATTTTTTTTCCTACAGATGTTAAGTGCCAGAAGATTGCCTCAATCTGCCAGTCATGTTTTACCAGAGTGCTCCGCAGCCTATCTGGTATGGGAGAGCAGGAGAGATGTTCCCAGCAAACAGCAGCACAAACTCTGATGGCCCCGTTCTGACAGTGCTTCCAAACGTGAGTCAACAAGGGGAAGTAATTCAGGTTCCCGTAGACACCAAATTCAGCAGTAAATCTCTACAAGTCACTGTGTATGAATTTGCCAGCTTTTTGCAATTGTTACTCTGCTCGTGTAGCCATCTGTGTGTCTTGCTAGGCTTGCCCCACTTTCCACCAGATATCTAAAGGTGTGTCAGTAGTATAATACATACCTGCTTACATGCCTCTATAGAAGGAAATCAGCCCCCAGAAAATGAACCGTTCTGCATAAAAAAAAATGTTTAATAAATACAACAAGGTGTAAAAAGGCACGGTGTGTACTAAAAAAGAAAAGTGAAACAAAATTATTCGGGGTAATGTGCAAAGGCATTCTCATTTACAAAGCTAGAGATTCTAAATTGATTCATCATTTTACTGTTTCAGTTTATGATGTAGCTTGGTTTTCATTAACCTTTTGCTTTAAACACTCATCATTAGCTTCTTGTTTTAGGAGATATAATCATTTTGTAATCATACATAATCTGGTTCTGATTGTTGTCTCTTACTGCATCAACCGCTTTCTTCTAGCTCTAAGGTCATAGTGTTTCTCTTCAGGCCTTTTAATATATGCTACTGATCTTTTTGTTAAAACTGGGATTACCTCAATATGATACAAATACTATAAAAGATCTATGTATTGTTATTGCATTTATGGTTTTTATTTAAGTGCCTGCCCTGGAGACTCAGATCAGATGTGTTAGCTGCAGGTGGGATAAAGTACTGTGCTTTTTGTTCTAGGGATGTGTGCCCAAAAGATAAGTTCTTTGGGGGGAAACTGCGCTGTGTGACTATATGAATGGACAGCTTTCTGATACCTGCTGTGCAGATGCCTGTATTTGAAGTGCTGGTTGAGCCACATTAGTTTGTGTATGGAAGGAATTCACTCTCTACTATGACCTGAAAAGAGGCTGTAGCAAGGTGGGGGTCAGCCTCTTCTCCCAGGTAGCAGTGATATGATGAGAGGGAATGGCCTCAAGTTGCACCAGTGTAGGTTCAGGTTGGATATTAGAAAAAATTTCTCCTCAAAAAGAGTGGTGAGGCACTGAGACAGTCTAGCTAGGGAGGTGGTAGAGTCACCATCCCTGGAGGTATTCAAGAACCATGGAGATGTGGCACTGAGAGACATGGTTAGTAGGTGGTGACGATGGGTTGGGGCTGGACTGGATGATGTCACTGATCCAACCTTTTCCAACCTTTATGATTCTATCATTCTATGATTCTATGAACTGGGCTTTTGTGATGAAATCAACATGCTTCTTAGAAGTTTTTGTGCTAAAATGAAAAGCAACCTACAGTGATGAGCTCTTGTTAGAACACCTACCAGTAATAATTTTAAATTTGAACAAGAGAATCCTTCTTCTGTCACTGTAGGGCGCCAGTTTCTTTCGGGACTGCTAGGTGCTGAACAGATATATATGATACTAATTAAATCTCTGATTTTGAAGTAACAAACTTATACCTGTGATGTTTATTAAGAAGGATCTTACTTTCTATCCAGCATACAAAGAATTTGTATGTTGAGTTCTGACATAGCAGTGTTTGTTTATAGCAGTGCCGCCTCCCAGAGTAGTCAGTGAAGGAGAAGGAAGCACTAAGAACGGACAGAGAAGAGGTTGGGTGCCAACCACAAGCTGGGAACTACATCTGCCATTTCTTCTTGAAACAGCACTTTGTCCTCCAAGCACGTATGACTGAGTAGGATCTTTGCTTTGGCATGTATGGAGCGTAACCCTGGTCTCCAGTCTCTGGACCATCTCAGTCCTTTTTGTATTTTATAATACAGTAATCTATTATTTTTTGGTTTATTTTATTTTATTCTATTTTATTTTATTCTTCCCACCCTGATAGTTAGAACTGATACGAGAGCTCAGGAAACCCAAGCTGTCCCATTATTGATTTAGGGGCTGAGTAGAGCCCACCCATGCATCTCAGCCAGCAATGAAAGTAACTTTCAGGTGTAAACTTTCAGATCAGAGATGTGGGATTGAACAACAGACTGTTGTCAGCCATCCAGGAACTCACAGTCCCCCTCTCCAACATTTCTGCTTAGTCACTGAAGAGTAATTTTCAGAGAGTTTCCCTGCCAGGGAAATGTAACCTGTTTGACTTATATTATGAAACTATTGGAATATTTGATGATCATTCTTATTATCATTCATTATATTACATCAAATAATTGGGAATATGTAAAAGAATAGGACTTACCTCTCTATAATGACTTCCAAACATGGAAATAACAAAGCAGGAGAGAAGAGCACCTAGCTAAATTTTATTACTATGAGTTTATCAAGCAGCTACCAATGTATCCAGAACTACATCCCCAGATGCTGTGATATATCTCTTGATGCTTGACCCTAGTCACAGCTGTGCAGTGCTTTCTGTAAAGCACTCACATAAAGACACCTAAGAGCACGTGTACAAACAGCAGTGCAGGAGTCCGAGACTCCTAGGCTCATTCAGTTCTGTGGTGTGGATGCTTCCAAAGCATAATTGTTGGAGAAGTTTTCCATGACTGTGGACCAAGCACTTTCACAGAGGTAAACATGGATAGCTTTTGAAGACATGGTAGAAGCTTTTGGTAGACATGGTTTCATCATTTGTGAAATAAATGGGGAAAGGAGCAATAAGAGAAGCTTCTCCAAGCACACTCCTGTTAAACTCTAGGTTGACCTTAACAGAAGAGCGCTGCATCTTGGATCTACTTGCCTCCTCGGCCCACAGCCATCTTGTCTGCACTGAGTGCACAAGTGGTACTCGGGGAGCCCTTATCGGTGATCTGGGTTTATTCTTTGCCGTCTGCTTCAAGTCAGTTTAGCTCAGTCTCTTTTTTTTTTTTCTTTCTTTTTTTTCCTGAACTTTTCTCCCTCCTGACTTAAGCCACTGGTCTATCTATTAATTTTAATTTGTTTTCCTGATGGAGTAGCATACAATGATAATTTGTTACTGTGGAGCCCATAATGACTTTTAATTGTGGCTCCTAATGTCACACACTGTCATTTAAATCTCAATGGCTGTCACTTCCTCGTTCTTTCCCAGAGAAAATACGGCTTTTTCCCCCTTCAAACATCTGCATTAGCACACAGTTTATGCCTGCCTCGCTTGGGCTAAGTGAGTCACAGAATGCCAGCTTCTCAAATTATTAGCTTCTCTGACTTAGCCATAGTGGAAAAATAAGCATCATCTATTTGTTACTTTCAGTGGACTCTCAGGATATAAAAGAAATATTGCAGATTTAAACAAACATCTTGCAGATGTACTTGTGGTTTTGTTTGTCTGAAGATCCCAGTCTTGTGGTGCTTGCTGTTTTCCTTAAAATGAGGCAGAATAATCTGAGCAATTACTTCTATGTCTGTTTTCCCAAGAAGACTGCTGCACTGAAGTCACTGATGTTGTCCCTTCTCATTATAGTGGCATTGAGTTTCATTCCCAGAACTTCCAGCTTAGCAGTGTTTCCCCGTTGGTATACATAGTAGTAGGAGGGTGAAGTTGCTAGGGTAAGTACCAGCAACAGTGTAGTAGTATATGATTGCAGCAAAGTTCTCACCCAAATAATATGTTGTGTTGGAAATTGATCAGTCAGAAAGTTGATATTTTGTATTTAGTGTGGGAAGCCTAAATGTGAAGGAACATGCAGTCCTGATGTCCTCAGTGTCTGGCTCAGCTCTCCTGGCTATGGGACCCAAGTGCACCTATTGCTTATTCTTGTTCCCCCTTTTAGCCAGGAGGTAGTTCCTGACCCTGCCAGCACTGCTATCAGACTGCCAGTTTGGCTTGCCATGTAATATTGTAAGGTTAGTTGTCTTTGGGGAATAACTCTGGGATTTTGGATTGAGGAACTCAAATTTCCCAGCTGAAGCTACCCTATGGCTTCTCTTAGCTTGTCAGCAACTGGAACTTTTGAATTTGGGAACTTGTAGCTGTGTGTGATATGTCATCTCTGCTGCAAAAATGCCCCTGAAGGAACACACAAAAGAAACTATGCGTTTATATGGTATCCTGTGCTTAAAAGAGACAATATCACTCTGTTTGGTCTAATACATTTTTCTAAAGTTTAAACCAGATTAACTGTAGTCGAAAAGAACAACAACCCAGCACGTGCCCAAAAGGAAGCTGAGAGTTTCTGAGGAGCATAGCGGATCTGAGCACACAACTCTGAGCAGAAGAGAATTGCAGTCAGGTCCACGTCTTTTCCAGGTCTGACTCCGTATGCTTTCTTTAGTGAGCCCATTCTCACTGTGTAGTGGAGGTAATGTCTACTTGAAGGTTAAGATCTGTGGAAGTTCCTACTGATAATTGTTTGGTTTTGTTTTTATTTGTTTCTTAATCTTGACTCATTGCATCCTTCTTGTTTAAGTTGTATAGTTATTGTTAGTTGGTGTTGTCAGCCAAAGAGCAGTGTTAGGTCTGCGCTCTGTAGAAGCTGCTGTTAGATTTCTCTTATTTCTTCAGTGCAAAAGAATGAATCCTTTTCCTTCACTGCCCTATAAACAATACAGCATTATACAGAGCAAAGTGACAGAGTCATGCTTAGAATCATAGAATCGCAGAATCATTAAGGTTGGAGAAGACCTCTGAGATCTCCAAACCCAATCCCAGCCCATCCCACCATGTCCACTGACCATGTCTCCAAGTTTCCTAAACACCTCCAGTGACAGTGACTCCACTTCCCTGGGCAGCCTGTGCCAATGCACCACCACTCTTTCTGAGAAGAAATGTTTCCTAACACCCAACATGAACCTTTCCTGATGCAACTTAAAGCCATTCTTCTTATATCATAGTTTAAAAAGGTGTTTAATGTGGGAGGACCTCATCAGGCTGTGTCCTCATTGCATTCCCTGTGCGAGCACACTGTTGCTTCCTGATAGGAAGTGTTGGCACTCGTTTTCAATAGGCTTCTGTACTTTCACTTTGGTTTGATTGAAAATGTATTTGCTTTTTTTTTTTTTTTTTAGGAATGCAGATGGGGCATGGCTGTAGTGTTTATTTTTTAGGGGAGGAGGAGATGCTTAAATGGGCAGCTGGAAAGGATGTCACAGGTTAGTTTCTGTGATCTGAGCTGCCCCAGCAGAGATCAGTGCAACATCTGCTTTGCTTGCCTGGTGCATACCTACATATTCATGCACAGCTTTCTGAACTCTCAGGAGATGTGCGTTTAGGAAGGAGAGTTCCAGTGAGCCGTAAAACTCCTGCTAGAGCTGATGGGAGATGAAACATCTTTTGTCTGCCATAGTTGCATCTACAGAGAATTTTTCAGGCTAAAAGGAAAAGGCAGGTCTTTTGATAAGTGCTTGTTGTCTCACCTGGCTCCTGATGAATGCAAAGAGCAAATGAGAACTGACCGAAAAATAAGCATGTGCTAAGAAATGGGCTATCTGAGAAATAATATTGTTTTTGGTCCCTTGAGCCAGAGTTGTGTGAGCAAACCAAGCATGAGGGTGTGATGTTCCACCCTGGCAGGAGGTGGGCGGCCCCACTCTGAAGAAAGGTTTCCAACACATCCATGCAAGAGTGTGGAATGTGCCTCTCGCTGCAGCCAGGCTTGCTCCCCAGGGCTGACTGAATGCACGGAGATGGATGAACAGCATGAGAGAACTGTTGCAGAAGCACCTGAGGAAGGGGATTTTTTTTCCTTTCTTTTCCTTCTCTCCCTTTCTTCCTTCCAACAGGCAGCTTAAAATCATTATGTGCATTTGTCATCTCATTCATTATTTGGTCACTGACTTCTGTCCCACCAGCATTGTTGATATGATGAGCACACGCTGTTCCTAGCTGGTCCTTGACTCTCTTACTTCTAACTGTGGATGAAGCAGTGTGGAGGCAGAGCACACCAGGAAGATGCTAGGACATATAAAATTTCCAGTCAGTATTATCATATAATCACAGAGTTCTATGGAGAAGGCCTCTTAGATCATCACCAAGTCCAACCACTAACCCATCCCCACTATGTCCACTAACCATATCCCTCGGTGTCATATCTCCATGGTTCATGAATACTTCCTGGGGCTGTGACTCCACCACCTCCCTGGGCAGCCTGTGCCAATGCCTCAGCAGCGCTCTTTCTGAGAAGAAACATTTCTGTCCAACCTGAACCTTTCTTGGCAAATTTGATCCCTTTTCTTTGCCTCCCTGCTCCTCTGGAGAAGAGCCAGTATATGTTTTCAAATCAATATATAGCTCACTGCTCTTTCAGCTCAGAAGTCTCCTGGGTACAGCAGTCACACTAAGTTTTGGCATTTGTGTCCTAATAAAATGAAGAAGAACAATTTAAAAAAAAAAAAAAAAAACTTTCTGAGCAGTGGATAACTTCAAAATAAAAATAAAAAAAAATAGTAAGGTGCCATCTTCAGTGGTAGTGATCTGGATATAATTTGGTGGTCTTCTAACTGTTCAATTGCACCAAAAAAGAGGAGGCACATAGGGGCACCCATGCACTAATGCACAGCAAGCGCAGGGATGATCAAGCTGCCTGAAAAGGCTGCACTTAGAGACCAAAAGTTGTAAACAGGTAGAAACAGATAAGAGAGTGTATTTGCTAACTGAATTTTTTTTTTTTTAATTCTTTTGTTTGGATCAAAACATTTGTTTCTTTTTAACTTGTTTAGAGCGACTGAAAAAGTCATTTAATTTTCTTCTGTTTTTTGGATGTTTCAATGGGTCTGATACAGTGGAGCATTTTCATGGAACTTAGAATGTGTTAACTGGAGATTTCAGGCTAGAACTTTTCACTACATTGCTATCTGTGCTTAGTAAGGTCAACCTTACTTAAGCTTGTTTGCGTTTTAGTGCTTTGTGTAATGTGTTTGATGCTGGAGCAGCTCAGCACAGGAAATTGACCTTTCTTTCCCAATGGTCTCTTCTGTGCAAAGCAATCATAACTTCTTAAATGAACAGATTCAAAGCAGCATTTTAGCATGACTTTTTACCCACTGCTTCTCAGGGGAAAGCATGTCCCAGGCAGGTCGGCAGGAAAACTCTCCGTTGCAAGAACACTGGAGGCACTGAGCAATGCCCTCAGGAAGCAGTGGCAGACAGCAAATCACTCCATCTGGGCCTGCAGTGGAAATCTTGGTAACAGGACTCTGGGTCAGTTTTGTTGCTCTGTTTGTAATCTAGTGTGTTGTTGTTCTTTTGTTGTTTCCATTAAATGCTCTATGTGGGGTCATCGCAGTCTCCATCTAATCTGTTCTCAGTTTCTGCCTGTTCTTCACTGACAAAGAAATGGAGACTTCGATACTAACAAGGAGGTAGTTGTGTGCTGTGTAAAGAGAGCTATGGGGGAAGAAAGGGATTTGTTTCTCTGTACTGAGAACAACTCAATTCCATAAGGGAGTGCTGGAGGACATTGCTGTTGGGAACCTGCTCAGCAAGGACAGCAGGACCCACTGGGTCCTGAGCGATGCCATAGCTGCGCCTCTGCCTTCTCTTATCCTTCACCCTGCATAAATTCCATTTCAAGGGAGAGCTTTTCAAAAACACAGTGCTTGTTTAATCACCAAATTAAGGCCTTGATCCATTTCCAGTTGAAATCAAAGGCGCAACTCAGATCAGTTTCGGGAGTTGGATAGGAGCCTGAAGAAGTTAACACTTCTGGGGTATGCCCTACTCTGAAACTCTGGTAACAAATATATGGGTACTGCAGAGAGGCAAATATGGAGGGCTGTGTTTGCAAGGCCTAATGTGAAACACTAGGAACATAAATACTTTTAAAAATGTTTTATATAAATGATTGTTGCCATAAAGCTGGAATAGTGCAGGGCTTCATGCATCTTAGAAATGTTTTGACATAAGAGCCTGAAGTAGGATTTAGTAAGATTCTTGTGCTCTAAAAAGTACTCATAATTTTTGCTTAATTTCTACATGTTTTCTCGCACTTTAATAGTAGTGCAACAAAGTAGAGGGACTAATCTCAGTTAAAAGTAGAAATGCTGAGATTAAAGTGCACTTCTGTTTATTTTTAAGGGCAGTAGGTTAATATGAGAGCTCTATTGTTGATGTCAGCATCACAAGCCAAAGATAAACACCACTTTTCTGCACTTAGATCACATTTTCAGAACATTATTCTTCATTAATGAGTATTTTCTTCTGCTGAGAAAAGGAACGACTTAGTCGTATGCTTATTGGCTACCAATATTAGTCATTTCACAGCTGTTCTGTAAAATATTTATTCTGTGATGATCTTTTATTTCATCATCTTTTTTGAATTTTCATTTCCATAAGTTTTTACAATGGAATTATTTCCTTTTTAACAAAACAATTTGATTCTTTCAATTCTAAAATTCTTTAAATGCTTTTATTTCTGTTATTGTATCTTTATTATCATTTCCTCCAGTAAGATAATAGAAGTGTGATGCTCTTGCTATCAGAAAAGCTCAAAATTCCTTGTAGGAAAGAGCTGAGAATGTCTATTTACAGGACTGTTCTGTGTTCTGTCTCTGTTTTAACTTATTGTTGGACAACCAAATTGCTTTAATAGAGGAGACCATGTAGTAATGTGTTTTTTAGAAAGAAAGAGAAGTATTTTCTACCTAGCTAGTTAGAAGGTAACTAATCATTAGGGTTTTTCTTGTCATTCTTTTAAAACATTCCTTCAGTAAGTCTGTCACCTGTATCCAGGTACTCAGGTCTTCATTTCACCATGTGATCAGTGAATAGCTTGATTTTCTAAAAGAGAGACGGAGACCTTTCAAAGCCATGGAGAGACATCTTTGTTCTCTATTTGAAAGGCATTCCTGCAGACCATCAACAACCACATTTCACAGCTGCCAGCAGTTGCACACTTCTGCTGCTGGTGTGTAGAAACATAAAACTCTGCCATGTGAAATAAAATGCAAAGCTTGTAATTTAAAATATTTTTTTGTTTCTGTAATTTAATTTTATCTATTTATCTAATATTTAATGTATTATAAATTAATATTTAATGTGTCTGAACATTATCAGAATTCAATCATTGCTAGTTCAGTTATTGTGAGAGATACTTCATGAGCTGTAAAAATGGCTGAGACAAAGCAGTATTGTTAGTGATCACAAAATGGTGGAGTTCAAGATCCTTAGGGTGTCAAAGAGTGCATGCAACAAGCTTGCTATTCTGAACTTCAGGAGAGCAGACTCTGAATGCTTCAGGGAACTGTGTGGCAGGGTGACATGAGACAAAGCCCTGGTGGGAAGAGAGGCCCAAGATAGCTGGTCAATATTCAAGGACCACTTTCACGCCCAGAAGCTGTGCATCCTGAGAAAAAGGAAGGCAGGCGAGAATGCCAGGAGGCCTCCATAGATCTACAAGGAGCTCCTGGACTTAGTAAAGCACAAAAAGAAAGTCTATAGGGACTGGAAGCAGGAATGGATAACCTGGAAGAGATACAAAGAAGTTGTCCAAGCAGCCAGGGATCACGTTAGGAAAGCTAAAACCCAGATAGAGTTACAACTAGCCAGGGACATAAAGGGGAAAAAGAAGAAATTATACAGGCATATCAGTGATAAAATGAAGGCCAGGAAAGATGTGGACACTCTCTGGAAGGAAACTGGAAATCTAATCGTGAGGGATGCAGAGAAAGCTGAGGTACTCAGTGACTTCTTTGCTTCAGTCTTCACCAGCAAGGGCTCTAGCCACACTGCCCAAGCTGCAGAAAGCAAAGGTAAGAACTTGGAGAAGGAAGGTCTGCTTGCAGTAAGTGAAGAGCAGATTCAAGATCATCTAAAGAATCTGAAGGTTGCAAGTCATGGGTCATAACAAGGCCCATCCATAGGTTCTGAGGGGACTGGAGTTTGAAGCTGCCAAGCTGCTACCCATTATATTTGAAAGGCCATGGCAGTCTGGTGAAGTTCCCACTGACTGGAAAAGGGGCAACATAATACCCATTTTCAAGAAGAGAAAAAAGAAGATCTGAGGAATGACAGACCAGTCAGTCTCACCTCAGTGACTGGCAAGATCATGGAACAGGTCCTCCCGAAGGCCTTACTAAGGCACATGGAAAATGAACATGATTCATGGTAATCAACATGGCTTCACCAAGGGCAAGTCATGCCTGAGAAACCAGATGGTTGCACTCAGAGAATTGCGGTCAATTCAATGTGCAAGTGGAGACCAGTAATGAGTGGCGTTCCTCAGGGACTGGTGCTGGGACTGGTGTTATTTAACATCTTTGTAGGCAACATGGACAGTGGGGTTGAGTGCACCTTCAGCAGGTTTGCAGATGACACCAAGCTGAGCGGTGCAGTTAACACACTAGAGAGAAGGGATGCTATCCAGAGGAACCTCAACAGGCTTGAGAGCCAACTTCATGAGGTTCAGCAGTGCCAAGTCCTGCACCTGGGTTGGGGCAATCCCACACACAGATACAGGTTTGGCAGAGAATGGCTTGAGAGCAGCTCTGAGAAGAAGGATTTGGGAATGTCGATGAAATATTCAGTTTGAACCAGCAAATGTGCTCTTGCAGCCTGGAAGGCCAGTCATATCCTGGGTTGCATCAAGAGAAGCAGTGACCAGCAGATTAAGGGAGGTGATTCTGACTCTCTACTCTGCTCTTGTGAGACCTCACCTGGAGTACTGCATTCAGTTCTGGGGCCCCAAACACAAAAAGGACATGGAGCTGTTGGAGTGGGTCCAGAGGATGGCCATGAAGGTGATCAGAGGGCTGGAGCACCTCCCCTACGAGGACAGACTGAGAGAGCTGGGAGTTTTCAGCCTAGAGAACAGAAGGCTCTGGGGGGACCTGAGTCCTACAGGAAGGAGGCCTACAGGAAAGCTGGAGAGGGACTGTTTATAAGGGCAGGTAGTGACAGGATGAGGGGAAATGGTTTTAAACTGGAAGAGGGTGGATTTATACTAGTTGTTAGGAAGAAATTCTTTACCGTAAAGGTGGTGAGACACTGGAACAGGTTTCCCATTGCGGTTGTGAATGCCCACTCCCTAGAAGCATCAAGGCCAGGCTGGATGGGGCTTGGAGCAACCTGGTTTAGAGGGAGGTGTCCCTGCCTATAGCAGGAGGTTGGGACCAGATGGTCTTAACAGTCCCTTACAACCCAAACCATTCTATGATTCTATGATTGCAATTGAAATAAATGCAAGGGAAGGAAAGTTGGCTCCATAGCAAGGATCAGCAGGGCCTTCCTGTATGACTGGAGGGAATTTGGGCTTGCCAACTGGACCATGCAGTGTGGCAGGTGACAGTGTGCGCTGCTGGGACCATTGGCTCCTGCTAACTGAGTGAAAGATCTGCAGAGGCACTTCCCATTAGCATCAGGCCTCCCAGCTTTTCACAGTGGGATACGGGAGCTGGTTGTGCAAATTTGGCTGTTCTTCCAGTATGGCAGTTGTTAAGCACTGGTCTGAATGTGGGAGCTGAAGCACTCTGTGTCTTTGCCCATGTCTGTGAAGAACCTGCATTAATCCTCCTTCATCAGGCCAGAGTGGTTTGAGTATAGATAATTGTCAAGAAATATAAGCAAGCAATTTTGATCTGTCCTAGACTAATTTTAATTACAATTTGTCTGTGTGGAAATTTAGAAATGCTTTAATATTTTCTCCAGTACAAAACAAATTTCAAATTCTTGAAATCCTTTTAAAGCATCTTCCTTTCTTCAAGTGGCTTTGACTCACAAAATAACTTGGTTGAAAGGGCTACAGTGGTTCAAAAAGATGATAAGCAAGAGGAAGTGGTTTAAAGAACCAACTACATTTAACCGATGCTGCTCACATACCACATTATAGTCAGTAATGTTCAGTAAACAATTCCATCAGTTCATTTTGAACAATTAGAAACATTCACCATGCACTCAAATAAAAAAAGAGAAGTTGTTAGAACAGATTATTTTGAAAGAAGAGTTGACATTTTGGTACCATCTAATATATTCTTCCTGACACAATTGTGGTCATTGTGGAAGAAGCTGAAGACAGCTGACTGCTGTTCTGAGACTGTTAAATGATAGGGTAGTCCACTGAAGCAAGTACTGAGTTGTTCCTGGCTGGTAGGATAACAGATATTAAAATAACAATATACATTAGTCCTGAGGAATCTTCCTCTGATTGCATTTTAAGTAGTTACCAATTTATGTTGCATTTCTGTGAATACCACCTGGGAAATAAAAACATTAGAATGAACTTACTAGAATTAGGTGTGCTACAGTGTGTACTGTTACAGAGTCTGGTTGAGTTACTCATGCAAGCATCTGTATATATGCAGATCCTGTGTTTACATGTATATAAATGGGTTTCAGATTTGAGAGCAGAAAAGCGACTATTGTGATTGTCTAGTTTAGCCTTCAGCTGGAAATACTTGTTAGCACTATTTGTTCTCATTTCCTTGTATGTCCATCTCTCCAGCAATTCTGTCTGTTCTTATATTTGCTAAGCACAAGTTCAGGCTTCCTCACATTTTTTTATCTACACACTTAACTTTGAACATCTCCCTCTTCCTGGGAAAAAGGGGTCTGAATTCTTTGATCTTCCAAATTCTTCTGGTAGGACAACACGCATCCAACATCATCTGTGCATGTCTATGTTTGCATGAGAACAGCTTTACTTATTCCTGTGTTTCTTGTAAAGGAGAGTAGAAAAATGACACATTTCTCAGTAGTATTTTTCTGCAGTAGTAACAGAAGTTCAAAATATGCTTGATCACAATTTCTACAAGCTGTTATCTGAAGTACTCCTGAGATTTCTTGCGTCAAACACAGAAAAGCTTGAACTCTAAGGAAACTTAAATCTTACCATGTAGTGTTTTGTCTGTTGTTAGTTGTCGTGAAATTACACCTAGGATTCCCCCTCTGAATTCAAGCCCAGCTAATGGGGTAGTTCAAACCATCTCTCAGTGTTGAGATCTTAGGCCACACTTTTCTCTTCTAAAAATGATAGTAATTGTGTCATTATTTGTCTTTCAGTAGTGAGAACTGAAGCATCATACTGATGCTTTGTATGTCACTGCATGTGGGCCCTGGGTATCACAGGTTATAACTCCAATAGGCCTATTTATACCTTCATCAAGCTCACAGGTAAGCTGAAGAACTTAGCTGCAATCCACCTGTAGGAAGGTTGCTCCTGAACCTCATGCACTGAGTGTGTGTGTGCAAGGTGTGTGTGCAGGCATTGTTGCTCCAAGAGCTGGCTTTAGCCTTTTTTGTAATTGTGCTTGTTCTTCACTATCGTATTTCTGGGCCATGCATGTTGAGCAAGCATCTTTTTTCTCCTCTCCAAATTTCTTCCCTTTGGTTACGAGGCTGTCACCTTTTTTGCAGCCATCCCAGTCAGCAGAGGAATCCAAAGCCTAAAGCTACTTTTTTTTGGCATCAACAGCAATGGATGTTAGGAAAAACATTTACAACTATGTCAAGATAAGAGAAAGATGTCTCAGCTGAAAACAGGCCGTGTCATTAGGTATCTGAACAAATTGAAGGGAGTTTTCATTTGTTTCATTTATCTTAAATTAGAAAGCTGATGCAGTAGATAGATGTTCTAGACTAATCAGATTACAATATAATTCAACTGAGTAGCTCATCTTCAGCACCAGTCTCACATCTGTAAAGAGCAAAGCTTTAATTTGAGTCATACTGCTTTTCTCTGGAATAATTTGCAATTATTCAAATAGCAATACTGCATATAATGAATTCAAAGTTAATCAAATTGTTGTACCAATAAGCCTGGTAGTTCATCTTCAGTGTCAAGTTCATAAGATCATTTATGACCAGCTGCTTAAAAAAGAAAACCTTTTCATCAAAGCTGTAGTCTAGTTAGTTTTTGTGATTTGTATTGAGATGAAATTTAGAGGAAAAAGCTTCACAGAAATTCACTTGTGAATGCTGGAATTCCTGCTCTGTGAAGACATGAACCCTTCTAAGTGAGTCTGTGAGCTTTCTGGTGGCTTTAAGAAACACTTAATGCGTTTGTGCAATAGAATTTTACTGTTGTTCTTTCCAGACTTGATGTATACCTGTTGGTTGTTTTACCAGCGGATCATAGAGATAACGTGAACAGATGGTTATTTTGATGAGAATGTGTAGTGTATGGTATGAAACTGTGTGACTAACCGGCAGAGAAAAGAAAAAACCTCGTACCTTTGAATGTAACTGCAAAATTACAATCTTTGCTTAAGCTTGGAAGGTTTTCTTTTTATATGCATGAAAGAAACTTGCTAATTACCAGTAGGATCTTTGTCTGTTCCCAATTTCTTCCTACAGTTTTGAGTTTGAGTATTTACTTCCCATCAAGGTGGCTACGTGCGATGAAACATTTGCACTGAAGCCCCCACAGTGAAAGTTTTCTAGCCAGTAAAAAGTTTATGCAGAATTTTGTAGGACATGAAAATCAGGTTGGTTGACAGACTCGATCCAATTAGCTTGTAATCTGAAAGGCCCCAGCACTTGGTCTCCTCCCCAGTGCAACACCACAAGGAGGATCCCATCACCCACTTCTGTTGGTGTCAAAATTTTCTTCTGCCTTGGTGGTCACAGGATCAGCCTCAGCTGTGAAGTCCACAAGAAATAGCAGCATTTGTAGTGTGTGCAGACAGTCAGTGAAAGTACTGGGTGCCATCCAGGGGTACAGATGTAGGGGCTGGAACAGAAAACGCTGCTTTTTTGTAATCAGCTTGACTAGGGCCTGAGTAAGAGCTTGTGCCCACTTCATCAGGTCCTTTGCTGGGGTGGGAAAGGAGGTTAGAAAATTGACCTAAGTGATGGATCTATGGACTGCTGGTGTGTGCGCTCATGTGCTGTAAGCATCTGAGTGTTAACACATGGTCTCCCTACCAAAGGTCTGTATATGAAACTCAGCTGCTGGAGTGACAGAAGATTTTGTGTTGTTAGCGCACACTTCATTAAAATACCAGCTGAAATCCAAGTCTGAAATCCCACAGTTTGTGTTAGTTGATAAAACTCGATTGCCTCTAATTACTGTTAGTATGGCTTTAAAATAATATTTTGTTGTAGTAAAGGTCCCTTTGTGATGAGGAATAGCTGGTATTCAGAAGTGGAAACTTGGGAAAGAGTGGAAATATGTGGTGGGGCGGGGAATATCATCAAGACTGCTTTTACCACTGTACTCTAAATCTTCCAGCAGCAGCACTGTAAAAAACAAATCAGGGATGCAATACTGAACATGGGAAAGATTTAATGTTTTTGCATCCAATAATTAAATGAACCTGCCATGAAATAAACCAAACAACTGCAAGTCCTCTTTGAATCCAAGAGGCACTTCCACAATCTGGAGAGGAGAACCTGTCACTGCTTTATATCATCTGAATGGACCTTAATCCTGCAATGATGAGGCTATGATCGCTATAATCCCTAGGTCTCACTCATGTGCCTAATGTTCACACTGTGCTCGAGAGTTCTGCAGGAGCAAGACCTTGCTAGCTGTACTGAAGCATCTGCTCTTGGATCCTACTGTTGATGCTTCTCCAGCATGTGATCCCATAGTGATGCAGTTAGAATGAGATCATTGTCTCAAAACACAGTTCTGATGGAGGCAAGGGCACAACTGCAGAATGTCAAAAAGCAGCCTGGGGTAAAAAGAGACTTACTGCCCTTCAGTTTTTATGGCCAGATACAGCAGTCTGTTGGCTTTGTATACAGAATGTGCAGTCTTGGTTTTATACAACAGAAAGATGAAATGTGAATGTGTTCTCCAAACTTTGTGTTTCTAAGCTGCATAGTAGTGATGTTAAAAGTATTCCTATAAGGTGTTCCCAAAAAGTCACATCAATGCATTTGTGTATTGGTTTAGCTACAGGCTTCCATTCATGACAAACCATTTTAAAAACATCATTGGATACCTTATGAAAGTTTAATAAGACTTTTTATTGACACAGTAGGAAATCCTTTTAGAAGATTTTGTTTTAAATCAAAACTCTTTGGACTTCTTGCTGAGAAGTTCGATTGACCCATGGTCCTAGCTGATCCCCACTGGTTGTGAAGGCAATTGCAGAAAAAAAAAAAGAAAAGGAAAAATCACTGATGGACAAAAATCTATTTGAATCAAAGAAGGCAAAGAAACAATTGGTGAGTACTTAGGTATTCATCTTTTTTTTTCATTCTCTTGATTCTGGTCAGAGCTTTAGTCTTCAGCAGAGCCAAGACTTCATGCTGGAACCTGAAAGTGCCAGCAACCACCACAAATATTCCTTCCTAAATAATGGCTCTATTACTGAGTAGGCTTTATTCTGGAAGGGCTTGGAAGCATCCTGTGCCTTTTGGTACCCACAGCCCTCCTCAAGGCATCTTCTTTTTGGCCATGGTGTTCAGGCAGGGGGATGAACCTGAGAAGGGATCCCATAAACAACAGCAGACTGAGCTGTCCAGGTGGAAGTGCTGAGGAGTGTGGTGTGCCTTTGTGCCCCCCGGGTTTCTGAGGGTGACTCTGAGCTGGAAAAGAAGCCTTCTTTGGTTTCCTTCTTTTGCTACACACTTAATTCGAATGACATAAGAGGTGGAGTTCTGGCTTCCTTCACATTCTCTCCACCTCACACAAGTAGAAACCTTTGTGGTGTGTGCCGCGAGCTAGTAGCAAGAATGCTTAGGTCAGCTGTGGGAATCTGGAGCTGATTTATATTTTTGTATGACTTAATACAGAGACCTGAACCATGGGAACTGATGAGAATAGTAAGTGCTCTCTGTGTCAGATACATCACGCTCTCTAAATAATGCCAGACGTTGACGAGCACTTTAGAAGTGCATCCCAGGATTTTGTGATTTTCTTGTGGAGCTTGAAACATTATGAGCGTGGTCTTTGTTCAGTGTTTGAACGTTTCCCCCTATTGAATCCAGACATACACAGCAACAAAAAAAGCAGAAGGAAATTTTCACACCTCAAGATAGATTTAGTTTGGGTTCAGGGTTTAGGGCAAAGGTTTGTGATCTTACTCATTTTAATCAAAGAAGTTGTCTCATGCCATCAGAACTTTCATTGTCAGAGAAAGATCAGCAGAATTCACTTGCAGGTCTTTTAAGCAAACAAAACCACATCCCCTGTTGCCACCTCAGTTCATGCTTTGGCAATTTTTAGAAGCTCTTTTTGGAAATAACTTCTTTAGAGTTCCAGACCCACTGTTATTCCTACCTGAGTGGTTATGTGTGTTGATATAAACATACATCACAACATAGTGAAGTCCATACATCCGTATTTTATCACCACAGTCATTTTTCTAAAACAAAAAGAGATAAGAGTACATTTTGATATCCTTTAAATCAGTATTGAAACCCTTCCAGAACATGAAAGTTATTCTGGCATCTTGCTGAAGGTTAACTTTAGCATTCTGGAAGGATTTCAATAGTAATGAAAAGAACGGTGAAGTGAGTAAAGCTATTTCAGAAACACTTCTGAAGGATAATGCTAGCCTGCTAGGGAGTCTTCAGCAGTAGGCTAGAGGGCAGCAAAATTATTTCTAAAGTATTCCTGAAGGAGAACTTTAATAATCTAGAAGTATTTAAAATAGTTCTGCTGTGGTGGTAAAACTATATGGCAAACATCCTGACAGGTAATTTCATTCTTTGAAATAACAAGGCAAAACATCAGAAGCTTGAAACCCACTGCTAAAAAAATGTGTCTGTAAGAAAGGGAGAGGAGAAGCAGTTGTTCCGGAGGCTGCAATGTCATTCCTGACTGAGTTCTCAGGGGATGAAAGTGACATTCATGGAATCATAGAATCATTAATGTTGGAAAAGAAGATCATCATCTGTCAGCCCATCCCTACCATGCCCACTAACCATATCCCTCAGTGCCGCATCTCCACGTTTCCCGAGCACCTCCAGGAATGGTGACTCCACCACCTCCCTGGGCAGCCTGTGCCATTGTCTCACCGCTCTTTATGAGAAGAAACATATCCAAACTGAAACCTCCCCTGGCACAACTTAAGGCCATTCCCTCTTTTCCTATTGCCGTTACCTGGGAGAAGAGGCTGACCCCCACCTTGTTACAACCTCCTTTCAGGGAATTGCAGAGAGTGATAAGATCTCCCCTGAGCCTCCTCTTCTTCAGACTGAACTAACCCAGTTCCCACTGTCTCTCCCCACAGGACTTGTACTCCAGACTCTTCACCAGCTTCACTGCCCTTCTTTGGGCATGCTAGCAGCCCCTAGCAGGAACCTCTCTGCACCTTTCTTCTACGAAAGTGGACATGAAGCATAGGCTCATTGCTGCTGTCTCCCTTTGGCACAGACTTCTGGCTCAGAAGTCGAAGAGTCAGGTTTTTTCACTTATGGGTTTACAAGTGTGAACCTCCTCAGTCTGGAAAGCAAGTGGGAAGTCTCACCCAGAGGATTTTCCTGAATGCCTGGATGCTACCTACTTTTGACTCAGCTAAGAGTACCGCAAGAGCAAGTTTTCTTACAGTGTCTCATGTCTTAGTCCAGCTGACTCAGAGAAATACACAACCATGTGCAAATTAAGTACAGACATAATTTAGCTGACCAAATATGCAACCCAGTGTTAAATTTGTTTAGTTTGGAACCATTTTTGGCTAGTAGCTCTAGCTCCTTCTTAGATATCACATGCTGACTGGTATGCTTCTTTAAGCTGCATTACACATTAGAGGGAACCATGACCAAGTCAACGAGGAGCAGTTAGGTTGTTCCTTCATCTCTTCCAGTACTCCCCTTGTTTTTGTTGGGAGAAAGGTATTTTGTTCTCTGCCTGTATTAGAGTAATTCCCATCTGCAGGCAAGGTGTGATTTGCAGTGGGAGAAGGATCTTTTCATTCTTTCCTGTGACAGATGCGTTCAGGGGGAAGGCAGTCCAATTTCAGCAGACTTCTACGTCTTGGTGACTTCCTCTTGTTGGAGCACTGTGGTTACAACTGTACTACTGCTTAGCCAGTGCTGCTGTTTTTCAGAGGTGACCGAGTCCATCTGTTGTTTGTAGATGATACTGACGTCCATCATTTGAAAAAGCCTTTTCAACACAGAAACTATGATGCACTGCTGCTTTAGTTTTGTTTTAAGCACATCCCTGTGGACATACGTAGAAAACAAGAAGTAAGCTTCTTAAAGAGCAATCCTATGAGCTAACTGAGAGCAAAATTACAGCCTTGCAAATGGACATTTGGCAAAGATCTGGGTGCTTTTGCAGCTGTTGTTGATTTTACAGAGGTTGTTCAGATTTTGGTATGGAGGGTGCCAGTGAACATGGTGGAAAGTCTCCCAAGGGAGTTGTCAGACAGGCTCTCTGTGACTGCTTAAATGGGATACCCTCCAGCCTAGCTCTAACCAAGCTCCTTTGAAACTTTTGAGAGGAATGGGATTGTTCACAGGAACTGCATGGTGAGTCATTCTGGCAAACAAATACTGGCCAAGAAAACCATCATCTGCTTGTAAATTGGAGAATGAGGGCAGGAAATGGAGAAATGTCCCTCATCTGTCTAACATGAAATAATCTTCTAGTCCTTGCAATAACAGATATCAAATGTGGAGAGACTGCCTGCGTAAAACCCTGGTGTTCGCTGGTGTCACCAGCAACATTTCCCACTTCTTTATCTTAAAGATGACACCCTGAAAATTCCAGCTACCTGGCTATGTGCTACTGCTGCGTCAGCCAATCTGAATTGTGCCACAATTCATTCTCCAAAGCTGTGTTGTACTGTTGTACTGCTGTTCAGTATAGAAGCTTTTTTTTTTTTTTTTTTTTAATATGGGATATTGCCACATCCAGTGAAGTTTCTAAGTCTCTTCCAGCAGATTTTCACGTTTATGAAGTAGGTATTTGCAGGTCCTAACAGAATCATCATTTGCATGGAGAGATGAGATTTATCAGCATTTTCCTTAAGCCGATGTCCTTCAAGGACAGCCCCCAGAAAGCAGAGGTCACTGCAGTAAAGGGAGCTGCATTAATCATCTTAACCATTTGAAATAAGGGAGACTAAATAAATAAATGATCGTGCTTCAGAGGGTTACCCTAGGAAGGACCAATGTTACAAATGTTTCTGATAATCTGGTTTCACCAGTGGAGCAGTAGAGCCGTGGATTAAGTTATATAAAAATGTTATCAATAATAACAGGATTTATGTTGTACCAGTGCAGTGAGCTGCTCCTGTATGCAAACCTTTCTGCAGTGATAAGCTTTGGTTTTAAGAGAGTAATGGAGCACATTGAGTGGTGACATCCATGGGTCATCCCTCTCATCCTCAGGCAGTTAATGTTGGGTGAAAGAAGTACTGATGTAAATACAAGAGATATATCAGTAAGGGAAACATTCTGAGTGAGTAGTATCAGTTCTCCAAATATTTGAGACAAGAAGCTGCCTCATACCTAAGGAATATAAGGTGGTGGGGCATTGATCTGGGGAAGAGAGAGAATGGTGCATGATGAGGTGCTGGAGCATGGAGTGAATGAACTGGCATCCCAGTTCAACTGGGTTCTAAGGGCCATGCTCACCACACAATTCAGCAATTTTTAAGTCATAGCCTTCTGCACTTGGATTAGCTAAGGTGCTTTGGTTTTGTGTATGTGCATATATGTTACTCTGGCAAAAATCCTTTTGTACACTCAAACTTAGCAGTTTCAGTACTTTGGATTTGTTCAGTACTATTGCTTGTGGAAAAAACTACAGACAACAATTTTTCAAAAAGCTGTTCAAGTGTATAACTGCACACCAGAGTAGCTTCAATTTAATAGGACTGAAAGTGTGGATACACATATATCGCCTGAGTAGAAGCATATGGTGATTTGTTATCGTGACTGAAAATTATTATGCCTTAAATATTCAGGAGAGTGTCAATATCTTTCAAATGAAATAGTACTTGGTAATTATCGAGAAAAGGCTTTTTAATCATATTAATCAAAATCCTTATCAAGATAATTCAGTTCACTGAAATTCTGTAGTGGGAAACCAGCCCCTAATAAACAAAAACACTTTAAAAAAGATGAAAAATATCACAGAAATTATCTGAAATTCATACTAGGAGTCAATTGCTGTCCGTACAGAAGAATAACTTTACACAGCAACATTGTCCTGGAGATGATTCCCAATTTTGTCTTTATTCTGATATGTACTGATAAAAAATAGTAGGCGCTTCTCAAATCTTACCATTCAGACATTTTAAATATTTCTCAGTACCAAAATATCCTCAAGGGTTTCTGCTACTAACATCTCTTTGTTCTTTTCAATATCTTTTTAAATCATCAGAATTTTAAAAAGCAATTTAACTTCATAAAAAGCTAATTTGATTTATTGGGGTTACTTTTATTTATTAACCAATTTGCTTCTGGGTTGATTTTCTTAAGTGCTAAGTTTCATAATGGAAATGCTGACACAACCTTAAGTATAGAAGCAAATGCTATTCTAATCATTCAGCTGAATAAATACCAGCCAGCATTTAGTTATTTTCCCAGGAACTGGATAAACAGCCACTTCCTTTATAGTGTCTCTTTGTGAAGTAAAAATTCCCTAGCCTGCTAATCATCACTAGGAAATTTTCTATTAAAAAAAGACCCCTAACATTTCTTCTGTTTATTCTGCGAGATCTTTGTGGTTCCATATTAGTCATGTTAAAAAACAAACAAACAAAAAAAGAACCCACAACAGAAACAGCACAAATGATCAACAGCAAAACCCACAACCCTTAAAACAAATACTCTTGACTTGGCAATGAACCACATTTTGATCTCTTTCAAGAGGTACCTCTTTTGAGGTATTGGCTTCTGTAGTAGAAGACAAAAGAATGAGCTCAGCCAAATAATTCAGGTGCTGATCTGCGTTTCAAAAGCTTAGAATTATTCTGCTGTGGAGATTTACTTTTGATTGTTGTTTTGGATCAGCTGCTTTGAATTTGCAGTTAAGTTTACAATATACATTAAAGCAGCCACTACCTTTGGTATGTACGAAGGCAGAACTTTGCTATTCCCCAGAATATTAGCTGATATTACAAGTTGATCTGTTATCTCAAGCTTGCTGTAGTCCCAGATCTGGTGCGTGTTTGATTTTTAAACCAGACAGTCCGGTGGAGTAAACAAATGTGACACTCAGACTACATTAATACACCACCATCTAGTTAATGAGCTGAAATTCTCCACACGTAATAGATAACCTATTGTGGCATAACAATCATAGAATCGTTAAGGTTGGAAGAGACATCTAAGATCACCAAGTCCAACCCCAGCCCATCCTCATCATGCTCACTAACCAGGTCCCTCAGTGCCACATCCCCACCATCTTTCTGAGAAGAAATTTTTCCTAATACCCAATCATAAGGAAAAAGTTCTTCCATGCAGTTTAATCTGCCACTTTCAACTGTCCCCATGGTGTAATTATCACACTGGATCACAGTCAGGCAGGGTCATAGAAAGGGTTTTATTCTGTGAGTCCCCATTAGACCAGTGAAAAGTAATTTTGCGCTGAAAAGAAACAGGAGCAATTTGAAGGTGGGGATTTTTTTTGCAAGCTAAAAGGGAGTTGCTTTCCCCAGCAGTTCTACCAATGAAAATGCAGTTTCTCACTGAAACCTCCTAGAGAGGTGATGGCTGTTCCTCAGATAAGCACCAGCACTCCTGGCTATATGTATACCCACAGATTATTGGTAGATGCTTTCACCTAAATTTTGTCTGCAAAATTGAGCACTGATACAAGCCTTAATCCTCCAAATACATCATTTGCCCAACTTGTGTTAGGGCCAGCCCCTCTGCGTTGCCTAGGGGGTAGCTGCCAAAGGTGTGCTGTGGTGCAGTACTTCTGGAGCGTTGGACGCAGGAGAGAGGAGCAGGCTCCCTTACTGATGGAATATCTATCAGGCTGCTCACAAAAGTGAAATTATTCAGCTCACAGAGCCTCTGATTTGCATTCTAGACCTTCCCTTTTTCATTTCACTAATAGCCACCCCACTGGGTGCATGGCCTGACAGCTTCTAGTTTATACATGCTTAAACCATACTAATTACTGACTTTTAAGTAACTAGGATTTTTTATTGCATCTTCATTGAGGTAACTAGGAGTTTTTATGGCATCTTCATTAAGGTAATAGTAGGTGGGTGGAGATGCATGTCAATCATGTGAACTGGTAGATGAATCGCACCTGGTGTTTTGGTTAATTTGTCTTGTTAATTTGCTTGCAATGTTTGCAGCTGTTGGAAATGACAGCTTCTTTTGCAGTGATGAAACAAGCTCAGCAACACTCTGCTTCCTCCTGTCAACAGAGAAATGAACCCTGAGTGTATGCATGAGAAAGAGAGATGCTGTGGAGAAGAATCAGCTGATGAGAGGTAGAAATCTAGTAGAATGCCCTTGTTCTCACTATATTCTTAGCTAAGACACTAGTTATTTTAAAATTGGAGATCATTTGGATCTTGCGGGTGTGTGTAATAGCCTCTTAGTGTGTACTGAGGAGATAATGTTGTGAGAAGGACATGCTGCAAAGGGGCAACGGCTGATTGACTTTGTCAGAGGTGTCTGATCTGATGCTGTTGAGGATGCTAGCAATTTAAGCAGCAATTACAGCTTCCTTATGAAGAGTTGTGGTGTTCGTTGGTAGTCTCTGAGTTGGGATAAAGGAAAATCATGTGAAGCAGCCAAGTCATGTTTTGGTGTACAAATACTTTGAAAACTTAATTAAAAGAAGTAAAAATAGGGGAGAAGACATACATCCATACCAGCTGGATGTATTTCCCTGCTTTTCTCTCTTTCTGAGAAGTAGGAAAGCATGGCAGCCCCTGGGAAAGGCTGGGACAGGATGTTCGGAGCTCCCCTGCCCTGCTGTAAGGAGAAGCTGGGAAAGTACTGTAGCAAGAGGAGGTGGGAAGGAGTGATCTCTGGGTGTGGATTTGAACCCAAGATAAAAATAGTGAACTGAAACAATTTATTTGTTCAGCTGAGCCACGGTCAAGTTAGCTAAGGAAGGAAAGCTGCATTCTGAGGAGCTGCCCATGTAAAGCAATGAGTGTTGGCCAGGTGATGGAGCAAAGATATTGGGAAGCATTTAGTTAGGTTAGAGGTTTTGCTAGATGCAATGCGTGTATTTAATTTCTGCAGATATTCATGCCCTCTGGCATGCTGTGGTGCCTCTGAGAGATTCTGTGTTACTGAGATTTAGTGTCAGAGCTATGTCAGCTGTGAGTGTGAGTTCTACTTCTAACAGACCTGTGAGATCAGCAAGGTACACGTGTACGTAGAGCACACATCTACTTATGACCCTTTTCAGCATTCCAGTGTGAAGATCATGTTGATAACAATGAAAAAATTTAAAAGGAACACTCATTCCTGTTAGTATTTTATCACAGTATTAGCAATGTTATATACTCAGTGAAAACTTTCCACTTTGTTTTGTTTGTATTTTGCCTTTCTAACATTGAATGTGGTGAGATGGAAAAAGGTTTTTTTCTGTTAAACAGCTTTACCCATATTATGTTTAATGTTCAAAGCCACTTCAGCTTCCAAAACTGGATCACAGAAAAATTAGTTTGTTTTCTTTGTCCTAACAACAACAAAAAGCACCCACAAACAAAAAGAAATTGTGGTAGGATCCTTTAATGCTTGCTCCGAGTGGTCAGTGCCTCCCACCAAATTTATTTTAAAAGCTGAGATCCTATAGTTTGAGAAGCCAGAAGCAAGAACCAGCCGTTTCTGCACAGAAAGACCGCATCCATTCCTAAACGTAGAGGTCAGGGAGCCCAAGGAGCAAAATCCTGTCACTGACTTGGGGGACACGACCTGACCTCCAGCCTTCGTAGACCACGGCTGCTCTGGTGCACAGCGTCTGTTTGACAGTGCAGGAGGATGCTTTGTGAGACAAAGGGAAACAACGTGTTCCCATTCTCTGTACGAGACAGGGAAATGTAGGTAGGTTAGAGGCAATTTTCCAGATCGCTTTTGAGGTGAAAAGCAACCGTCTTCATTTTTAATTTAAAAACTAATCTCTTTAAAGCAGAGGGGAGAAAACCCACAGTGTAAGCACGATTCCACTTCAGCTTTGTATTGCAGTCTGCTCTGTGCTCTGGTTACTGCTTTGATATTATAATGGTGTTATTTCTTGTAACATGGGGCTACTATGGGACTCATTAGTCATAAACCTTACCCTTGGAAAATGTAAAAGTCAACATCCACGGTCGCTAATAATGTATTTCACCTACTGTTATTCTAAGTATGTGAACACAGTCAGAATCTGCTTGTGCTGTCCTTTGGAAATATCCTTTTGCAGAGTCTTTTTTTTTCTGTAAAGCTCAGCATCCATTGAATGTATTTATTTCACATTTTAAAATATTTTCCTACTTATAAAATGAAGCAATTGATCTAGGGCTTTGCTGTAAGGTTTTTCCTTAGGAGGAAGGAAAACTTAAGTGTGGACCTTAGTGGACATACCTGCTCCATATTTCATCTTGGCTGACCCTGCCAATCCTTTTTGTGAGCTTCTAAAAAAAATCATAGAACAAAATTGTTACAGTTGGAAAGACCCCCAAGGTCATCACGTGCAGCCAGCAATCCATGCCCACTGGCCCATCCCTCAGTGCTGTATCTACCCTTTTTTGAAAACCTCCAGGGATGGGGACTCCACCACCTCCCCGTGCAGCCTGTTCCAATAATCCTCGTATTTTGTTGCACAGGAGCTGTTTTCAACAGAACACATCATTTTCAGAGTTTTGTGTTTTTATGGGATTAGCCGGGAAGTGCCCTGGTGAGGACATATCTGGAATACTGAGTGCAGTTGTGGGCTCCCCAAAGAATACACGGGTCTTCTAGGAAGAGTCCAGTGGAGAGCGACAAAGATGATTGGGGCCTGGAGCATCTCCTGCACGGGGAAAGAATGAGAGAGCTGGGGATGTTCAGCCTGAAGAAGGGAAGGCTGTGAGCGGATCTGATCAATGCTTATCAATACCTAAAGGGTGGGAATCAAGTGGGTGGAGTCAGGCTCTGTTCTGTGGTGTGCAGAGGTGGGGCCGATGGGCACAGGATGCAGGAATTCCAGAGGTCCCTTCCAACCCCTACTACTATGTGGCTTCAACCCCACGCAGGTGCTATTGGTGATGTGTAGCATGCCAGCTATTCAGGAGCACACAGCTTTCTCTCTGTCACCAGTGATCTGATTGACCTGTAGCTGATGCCTTCTCTTCCCTTTCTCCCACCTGTGAGCCAACTCTTTAAAACCATTAAGGTGTGACACTGGATGACTAGGCAAAGCACTGGGAGCCCTATGTTTCTGCATAGGTGACTTCTTGACTTTCAAGAGCTGAAAGGGAAAAATAAAAGAATATTTTGTTACACCTGTAATCAAGCCCAGTCACCACTATGGGTAGGGTTGGCCTAACATTTTCACCATGTTGGTTTAATTAGGTAATACAAAACCCATCAGCCAGCAAGTTGCTGTGTTAAATTCAATGAGTATGAAAATATTCTACAGCTCCTTTGTGCAGCATTACATTAAGAGAGAAATCATTTTCCAATCGCTTGTCCCTATGTTACTAATCATTCAACTTTAGGTATTTATGTATAGATACATATTTTTAAATCTTCTAGATTGAAATAGTTGTGGATAGATTGATTGTGAACTGATTTATGATCCATATTGCACCAGAGAAGTAATTTTATGCATATAACTTCTTTTACAATTACCTCCACAATGATTTCAAAGGATTTCACTGCTTGTGGGAGGCCATCAATAAGTGGCACTTGCATATTCATCCATTTCAATCTGAGATTTTTAAAGACCTGAGGGAATAGAACAGAACCACTGGAAATTAATTTTTTTTCAGCAAGTTTGCTTTTTCTTTTTTTTTTTTAGGGGATAGCCATGCCTCAGTGAAAGCTCTTTGAAAATTAAAGTGTTCCTAAATTCATAGATACTGAAAGCTGAAGGTTTCCACCAAAATGTAACAATTCTTTTCAGTATTCCCTTTCATTCAGTCGAATGTAAATGTTGCATGTGGGCTTTGGTAGGTATTTCTTTCCTATTAAATATGCACTATTCCCAAGTGAATGAAACTACTCCGAAATGAGTTTGTTCTTTGACTAGAAAATCAGCTTTCCCAATTTCTTGGATTATTTATTTAACAGAGCTATGCTTTTAAAATTGCCAGTTTAAATCTCTTGCTCCTGCAGCAACAAAGTGTAGGAGGGTCATTTTCCCACCATCTTATTTCTCGCCTTTATGCTTAAAATGCCTAATTCTACTCCTGACTACAGGCAAGCAGAGAAACAAACCTGCCTTGCTATTGAACTGGGTGATAACTCCCAGTGCCTGCTGCTAGACTGGCAGGTTACATGGAATAAGCCGATTTCCAACGAACAAGTATAGGAAACAAATGTCCCAGGAGCATCCCATGAGGGATAGCTGTGTCACACTGTGATGTGTGCTGCTGAACTCCCCGAGTAGTTTGGTGCCTCACCATATGGAGTTACTTGCTCAGATCTCATTAGCAGTGCAATTGCATTAATGTTCATGATGCTCAGGCTAATTCTTGCCTTTACAACAACTGTATTGAGTGTTGCACGTGTTTGGTATGCTGCTACAGGTCTGCAGTTGCTTTGGACCGTGGTAAATGAGGTCTTTTTTCTCTGCAACGCATTGCCTGATGGTGTGCGGGAACCCAGTTAGGATGAAAACCTATTTTTTTGAGTTGTGCAAGTGGGTCCTTTCGACTTCTTTCTTTCATGGTTACACCTATTCCTCACTGAAACATGGCAAATGCTTTCCAGACATTAATTATTTGTGATGCTTATTTCAATGCGAGAACAAGTCTGTCTTTGAGAAGCCATGATATCTGCTGCTACAGGCAAACACCAATAGCCCAGCCCTTAGGGTTAATCATTAGAAGTGGAGAAAGATTTTTGGGGGGAACCTTTGTTTGAATATTGACTGCACGTCACCACACTTCTGCAGACTCAAGCTATATGTAGACACTGGAATGATCTGAAAAATATGTACTTCCAAAATTCCTTTTTAATTTGTAATAAATTCATTTTGGAATTTACTAAGGGCAGCGCCAGATGGCCTGGAGCATGTTCTCATTCATATTTCAAAACAGAAAAACCTTCCTCAGAATCTGCAAGCTATGTCTTTTTCATGGGGATGATTTCTGTTGAGCAAGGAAAACTCAGGTTAATTAGGCCAAATAAGCTGATGCAGTCAGAGGCAGAGACGCAGAGGTTGCAAGATTGAAATCCATCAAGACGCTGTCGGCAGATGCCCTCTTGTTTGTTATTTGCTAGAGAGGGTGGCCACATGAATGTATAGAAATACATTTAATTTTTTGTTACAATGAGTGCACCACTGTAAGAGGTCTTCAGTAGAGATGCAAGGTGCAGTCAAGCAAAATTGCACCTTATTGAGACTGTAGGGACTTTAATGTAAGGTGATGGAGATGTTGAAAAGCTCCATCTCAATAGTCTGGAGGCACATTAATGTGTACTCAATGGTTACAAAAATGAACACTGTAAGTGGAGTAACCTTGAGTCACCACTAGAAGTGGGGACCAAAGGGACACCTCTGATGGGCTGACAATAGATGTGAGTCTGGTGGTCGTCTCTTTCAAGGCAGTATAAGGATGTTTCCAAAACAGTTTTCCAGCACTGCAGATATACATGATTTGGTCTTTACTTAAAGGATCAAATCCTTCTTTTCTTGTCCCTTTCTCCCTCCTCCTGGCATCCTTTCTGAGCTTTTAACTTCATTGACCCAAAGAAGAGATGAATTCTGGTAGCTGCAGAGGAAGAGATTGAGTCCTAAGCTCTCAAGGTTAGTGGGATCCAGCTGCCTAGGACCTCTGGTGCTTCTCCTCACTGCATGCATTTCCAGGAACCTTCAGCTCTACAGATGTCTTCCTCAATCCCTGGGTGTTTTATAACCTCTGAAAGTAAATGGAGAGGTAGACAGCTGGAAAGATTTACAACTGCTTTAAATCAGACCAGCAATTCATCTTTTCCAGCACTTGCTGTGTCCAGTACTGGATATTTTTAAGGAAGCAGCAAGACTTCTATCAGCAAGGCCAAGTCCAGACAACAGGCACTCAGCCTCCAGGGAACAGCAGTGCACCAGTGCTATCCTACACGAACTGAGATTGCATGTTTGTATAAACTAGCAGTCATGTCCTCCAGCAAGCAGTGATGCTGCTTTGCTAGAAAGTGGGTTTATACCTGCTTCATTTTTAGAGTATCCTGATGTGTTCGTGCAGTAAGTATTTTGGGGTTGTAGTAGAAATGCCTAGTGACAAAGAAACACACCTGGACAGCATGGGTATGTGCCCACACATTTGCTAACGTGCCTGTCCTCACTTTCCCTGCGTATTTAATTTCTGCCCAGCACTGACTTGAGTTTCTTTTGAGGAAGTGCTTCCTGTAACGAGGCAGAAAGACTAGATTGGGGAGGAACTGATTTTTGTTTGCTTTTCTTTGGCAATTTTGTGGTGAGCATTGTGGTTGGCATAGACTGAGATGTTACAGGGTGGGAGAAGTTCAAGTATGTCACTGTGCACTGCAATCAGCTCTGTTGTTCATGCAGGGGACAGAGCAAGCATTTTTCCCATGGTATTGGGGAGTGCAGAAGATGATCGATTTGTCTGTGTGGATCTAGGAGGCAGGGAATTGTTTTTGGGAATGAGAAATACTCTATGGGGAGCAGTCATTGATACAACAAAGCCTCATACATTGATACAACAAAGGCAATAGCAAAGTATTAATCTGCAAGAAAGAGATAAAGCACTTGTAATTAACGTTCAGGATGCACTGAGAAGGAAGGCATAAAGTAGACCAAGGACTGACAAATGACAGTATTTAAAGGAAAATGCCTGTGAGTTTGGTGTTGGTTTGCTCATGTTGGCCTGCTTGGAGACTATGGTCCTCCAGGCTTGGGATCCTCTTTCCAGGAAGTCTGTTATGTTTTGGAAAAAACACACAAACTTTCAGGCACAAAAGTTGTTCTTCCATTTATCTTTAGATCATTTGTGAGTAAAAGCTTCTTTCTGTGGTGTTTGTTTTGTTTCCCACAACTACATCTGGCTGGAATCATACAAGCCTTGCCTTATGTATATTCAAGTAAGACAGAAACATTTGCCTTAGAGAGTCTTAGAACTCCACAAGAATTTACCGGGTGATCTTACATAGGGGAAGACATTCTCTCTCCACAGATGATTTTGTGTTTAAAGAATATGTTACAGATAACGTGTTTTAAATTTTTGCTATGAAAAATGTGGCCATGAAGCATGGAGTTTCAAACGCTCAGCTCTTAAATACTGAGTTCCAGTAGTGAGTATTACCTCAGTTGTATTCATGGTTTTGAAAATGACCACAAAATCACATCTAGGTTCCAAATATGAAGCTGGCTTTCAAGTGAGCCGAATCCTTGAAACGCCGACAAACTGTTATTTAGATGGAGGTAAAGTAAATGGGGATGCTTATCTTTAAAGGCCTGAGCCTGCTTGGTGTCTAGCTTTAGTTATTTGTGTTAGAGAAGACTGGCTCAAAGTTTCATTTATGCTCAGGCTTCTCTGTTTCACAGGGGAGAAATGAAAATAAATTGGATGGGGTCAAAACTCTCTTCTCATGTGTGCCTGTGTAAATCTGAAATAATTTCACAGTGTTTTGGTTCAGCTGAGGTAAATCCAGGATCACACTGGTGAAGCTAGCAGACTGTGTTATCCCGTTAGGACAGGGTGCTGTGATACTCTGGTGCTCAGGGCTCAGAAAAAGCTTCAGGTTGATTTTTTTTTTAACTTGTTTTAAAGTTTTTATTTTGCAAAACTAAAAGCAGTCAGCATGTCCTGTGATTTAAAACTGATCACTTTCAGTGTGCATCTCTAGAAACAGAGGGAGAGAGAAGCAGCGCTTCCAGATGGGAAGATGTATTGGAAATGTGGAGTGTCTATCTGAAAAGAGACACCTGGGTAAGTGAAGATACCAATAAATAAGCATCCTGAGCTTTGAGCTTTGTGAGTGCTTGTACGGGAACAGTTGGAAAGCCTTAAGTGAGGGTGTCTTTCTTGTGCACAGCTGACCAAGTGTGTTGCTTACAGTTACCATGTGTCAAGATGTTTCTTGCTCATTAGTTTTACACTGATGGAAAGCAACTTTAAATCACTCTTTAGAGGAATCCACCGTGAGGCATGCCAGCTGTGTGCCAGATGAAGGAGCTGTAAAGTCATGTTGGACAGGCAAGAATATACCAGAGAGAGAGATTTAAAGTCATGAGAAAGATAATTACTTTGCACTCAGAGATTAGCCATAGGAAAGGAAGAATCATACGTATTCTTTGTTAGAAGCTTTCCTGCTGTGCCTCTGTCCCACTCACACATGCACACACATGCACGTTGCTGAATTTACTGTCGCAGTGTCAGGCTGGCCAGGATTGCCCACATGGGAGAAGTCCTTACGGGAAGATTTCTCCTCAAGTACGGACTTGCTTCTTTCTTTCTTTCTGTATTTGCTTTTGCTCTACAGACTGTGGAACAGTTGCCCCAGACAGGAAGGGTTTAGATGTTTTGCTGATTACAAGGATCTGGGAGCATTCTTCCTCTCCCATGGCTCTTTGTGGAATGAAAGACAGGTGCTGAGGCTGGCAGTAGACAGTGTCTCTGTAGGCAGAGAGGAAAGTAGTGGTGCAGGGACCTGCTTGGGCCAGAAGTCTGAGGCCAACATGGGTGAGCAACCAAGCTGTATGGATGTGGCACTGAGAGACATGGTTAGTAGGCGTGGTGGGGATGGGTTGGTGGTTAGACTTGGGGATCTTAGAGGTCTTTTCCAACCCTGTTGATTCTGTGATCGCAGCATAGGCAAGTTCAGTGCATACATGATTCTCTGTATTGCTGCCCCACTCCACCTGACCTCTCTGACTGAGCCTTCCCCTTTCTCAGGGACTTCTTTACACATCTCATGGATAATGTCCCAAATCCCGTGGCTTCTTCAAACCAAAGCTGGTTTCCTCTTTCTTTCTGGCCCTCCCAGATTCTCTGGGTTCTCGTTACTGCCTCATCTCAATGTTGTTGTCTTTTCTTTCAGACCAAGTGGTTTGTCCTGTTAGGCATTGTGGCTGTAGGCATTTTTTTATTTCTAAGAGAGACCTTGGGAAACCGTTCTAAAAGGCCACTGGCACATAGCCTGACATTGACACCCTGCCACTAGAAAGGCAGCAGATGAGATTTAGGGTTTATGCTGCATGTAGTCACTCCTAATGGGATGAAACTCTTCTTTTTGTCATTGATTTGGATTTAGTTTAAAAAAAAAAAAAAGTTATATCCAACAGAAAATTCCTCTAACTTATCAGGGCTTTAACCACTGCAGCTGCAAATGCTGCTGCTGCTGCCTTCAGATAGGAATTACAGCCCTACGGAGTGTCTAAGATGACCCTATTACCTGCCCTCTGCCTCCTCCTTTTTATCTGGCTTTGTGCATGGATGGACCTTTTGGGAAGTTATAATTTGGATGTGAAACGATTATCCTAAAACAGTTAGCTAGAGCAGAGCAGACGCACAAATTTATCTTCTCTCTCTCCTTTTTGGTGAGCAACATCTATCTTCCATGACCTCTTGATTACTGAAGCCTTCAAAATATATTCTTTGGTCTGTGACACTGCGCTTGGTGCAGGGCTGAGTATTAAATATCACCCTCTGTGATTAATTGGAAGTTAATTAAATCTATCACTGAAACAATGAGAAGGCAATGATCTATGTAATCATTGAAATAGTAAATGAAATGATGTAAGGGTCCTCCGTTTCACTTAGTGACAGTGATGGAGGGGTGCCCGAGCCCTGCTGCTCAGCTGTGTTTTCTGCCTGACCACCCAGGCCTGCTCAGGCAGGCACAAATGTTGCAGTGAGCTAAGTGCAAAGCAGAGCTGATGGTGGCCTGCTAGATGCTGTCTTTCCTGAGCCTCTAACTCTTCAGGTGCTGCTCAAACAACTTCTGAGGTACCTCTGGAGTTTTGAGTGTGCAGTGCAAGCAATGTACTCAACACAACGTTGCAAGGGACAAAGCCTCTTAATGCTGCTTGAGGTTACCTTGTTATTGTGAGCTGAAATGAATATGTTGTTGCTCTGATCCTTCGGTAAGTGGTAACATAACACTTACTTAAATTTTGACGGTAGTTCTTACATGGTCCTGTAGTTCTTCGATAGTTCTGAAACTGATGCTATTTCTTCCATCCTCATAAGGAGTGTTGAGTTTACAGTGATTTTCTTCTCGCTGACTGCTAAACAATCTCACAGCAAAAAGAAAAAAACCCAAACGCCTAGAATACATGAAAATACAGGTGAAAACTATGGTGCTCTAGCCAATACCCAACCACTTTCTATAGGTGTATTTTAGAATATAAAAAGAAAATATTAATCACTTCCCTCGTAAATGGCATTGTGATAGATTTTCCTTTTGGAAACTATTCCAGATTGTGACAATAGGACTTAGTTGAGAAATGCTTTGTGATGCTCATTTTTCATTTCAGATACCTGATGATAACACTAGATAAAGCCAAAGCTCACTTGGGAAACAAAAGAACAGCATCCCTGAGGCAAAAGGTCAAAAACTTGTGTTCCCTGCCTTGTTTGTCCCTGAAGTGATCCCTTGGCACATGTGTGCCCTGCTAGGATGCCAGTCTGTGTTTTCCCCTTTGGTAGGATGGGCTCAGCTCTTTCCTTGACTGGAAACTCAAAAGGCTTGTAGAGAAGGGCAATGGAGCTGTGAAGGGTCTGGAGCACAAGTCTCACGGGGAGTGACTGAGGGAACTGGGATTGTTCAGTCTGGAGAAGAGGTTGCTCTCTACAACTGCCTGAAAGGAGGTAATGGCGAGGTTGTGGGTCAGCTTCTGCTCCTGTGTAACTAGCAATAGGATGAGAGGAAGTGGCCTTAAGTTGCACCAGGGGAGTTCATGTTGGATATTAGGAAACATTTTCTCTCAGAAAGAGTGGTCAAGCACTGAACAGGCTGTCAAGGGAGATGATGGAGTCACCATCCCTGAAGGTATTCAAGGAAAGGGCAGATATAGTAATTAGGAACATGATTTAGGGGGCAATATTGGTGGGAGGTAGATGGTTGGACATAATGATCTTAGTGGTCTTTTTCAACCTTAACAATTCTGTGATTCAAAGGATTTTCGTCTTATTTCTGTTGATACAATCGCAGTGCCCTTTTTAATCAGGAGACAGACTTGGTGATGTAATACGCATCTACGTACCTATGTTTTCCTCTCTGTTCTGGATCTCTAATTCCACACCTACAGTAGAGGACATGGTTCTCTCATCTGGCCAGCTCTGTTGTCGGTGCTGTAAGACATGGCAGTAAGACATGGCAGTTTATGTGATGAAGGGTGAAAAGGCTTTTCTGAAGACCTATGACTCCTTTGGGAAGGAAAACATATCACAGTTTGCTTCCTCTCCCTCCCAACTCTGCATCTGCCAGTTTCTGTGGTCTTGCCTTACCAGAAACCAGAGACTGTGTCTGATTTGTTTAATTAAATGAAAACTAAACCCACCACTAAGCACTAGTTCCTGACTAAGCAGGGAGGGAGCTGTTATTTATCATGAGAGCTGCAAGGAAGCCCTTTCTATGTGGCCTCTTCACTGCCAGCAATAAATTAGTAACCTTGCGATATCCTGTTCTCCAAATGAGGTTCCAGGCACTGACTGTAACCACTGTGGCCAACAGACGGTTCTTGCGCATTTTATCACTGTCTTCCTTCAACTAACGCAGGAATTACTTTTGAGATGGTCAAGGGGAAATAGTATTCTCAAGATGATTTGACATACGTGGTTTCCTGCCTGAGTGAGCTCACACAAGACAAGTCTGCCATACAGACAGGAGTAGGAAACTCCGTGGATGAGGTTGGCAGTGGTGAGCTGTCTGTGTTGGCATCCCTACCAGCCAATAGAGTGGACAGTGCCATTCCCTCTTGTTTTGTCAACACAAGAAATACCTGTGACTCAGGATCAGACTTAACCCTACAAGAATGCAGGGCTAGCGTCTCTGTTCTGTCACAGCTGCTCACAGCAAAGCTACTGGGGGAAAAAGGATCCTGAAATCCCAGGCAAAGAATCGTTCAGATCACGTTTAATATTCAAGGTCAAGTTCCTACCATTTATTATTTATTGAGCTCTGTGAGCTTGCTCAGCAGTGCACAATACATAAAGACACAGACTCTATCATAATGGATTTGCAATCTAAATTTCACAGGGTAAGATAGATACTGGTATGTATTATACCTGGTGGCTGGGTCACAGTCCGGGCTCAGAACAATGCAGAGCTTTTTTTAAAAAGCTTCTTCCATTAGTAGTCCATTAGAGTGGCATAAACTTTTTAGATTTGAACAATTAATCCCCCTAAAAATATTCAAATGGATACAGTGAATATTTTAAATACATTTAATACATGTGGAAAGTGCTGACCTGACATAACCATGTATCCGTGTCCCCCAGCCCCTGCAGATCTGGCTGTCTCCATGGAAAACCACGGGAATACAGCAAGAGGACCTGTGTGGTAGTCAGAGCCCAAACAGCATGTCAAATCACAGTTGAGAACCTTGATGTCTTCTCACTTATTCTCTGCACTTTCTTGGGTAGCAGGTCGCTTTGTAATTTGCCCCCAGACCTTCTGCTTGCCGAATTCCCTCAGTGCTGTTTCAGGAAGGCAGTGAATTAGTGCCATTGCTCTTAGGCTGCCTGAATGGACACACAGAGAGAAAATAAGAGCTGAAGGTGTCACTGCTACTCTGCAAGGAGCTTGGACATAATTTCTTAGTGCTGGACTTTTTCCAAGAGCTTCGTTTCCTAATAGCTTTATAGTGGAACATTGAGTACGTACCCTTCGTGCTTACTTTGAATTGAAGAATGGGTTTGGTAATGAGTTCACACAGAGCCCTCTCCTCCACCCTGAACACTGCTTAGCTACCCTCCTAGTGCCTGGCAAAGGCTGAGAGGGAGGTTTCAGTGGGTCCTGGGTTCATGAATTATAAACCATAATTTCTGGAGGCTTCCATAAGGATGAGATTTGATAAATCCTCAGAGTGTCCCTTGAGCTGCTACTGGCATATTCCATAGAAGTTTGGAACTCTTTTAGTAGACCTAGGGGAGAGTTGGTCCTTCAGCATAGAAATAGATGAAGGCAGTTAGGATGTACGAAATAAATAGGCTACAAGATGGAAATCCATTTCTGCATTTGGGATCCTGGGCAGCCTGATTTAGTGGTTGTCAGCAGTCACAAGTTGGCAAGCTTGCCCATGGCAGGGGAGTTGTATCTAGATGGTCTTTAATGTTTCCTCCAGCCAAAGTAATTCTATGATTTGGTGGTACTTCTGTTTGAAGATGTGTATCTTCAGCTCATCTTTTCAGTTATATGCAACGAAAGGATCTTATTCTGTAGGATCTTTCATCTGTTTTTGTGTAGAGAGCCACACAGCAGGGATGTTACTCACTTTACTCACAGTGTGTGCCACGACAACTGGTGAGGAACAGCTCAGCAGCAGCACTGTTCCCTTGACAACAAAACACTACAGTGGGAGTTTACTGTAATTAAGCTGCTTTGGTAAAAAACGTGAAACGTTTAAGGAAGAGATGAGAAAGGAGGGCACCATTTTCCCTTTTGTGCCTTCTCTGCTGCCTGGCAATGTGTCGCCAATATTTCGGAAGGCAGATCCATCACCAGCCTGCAGATCTGCTGAATGCTTTTGCGTGCTTAAAAAAAGAGATCTCGTGATTCCCATAGGCCCTCCAACCCTTTCTTGTTTCTAATTTCAAAGGCCCTTTTGAGTGGGAAACAAAAGGTTAATTTTCTCCAGCTTGCCCAGGCTGACTTAATGTAACAGAAGGCAGCAAATTGTATTGATTTAGTGACATGCAACTGTCCAGAAAGAGCTATTTATACATTATTCAGGACAAACACTGTCATAATGGACAAACAGCAGCAGCATCTGGGATGTTAATGTCTACAAATAAGATTATTCTTTGAAAGGATTAGGACGAAGCATTTTGTGTAATTAGATTTCTCAGTTTCAGGAATGAATTGCCTTTTAGCAGTGAAAGCTGTCACTGAGGGAGCCATTAGCTCCTCATAACTGAATTAAATGCATAATTAGTGACATGATCGCATTAGGATTTGTTTCATTTTTAACTAATCTGGGGTGCGGGAGGTGCTCTTTCCAGGTCGCCGCAGCCCACCTCGGCAGGCCCAGCCTCAGCTGGCGGGCCGGAGCTGCTGAAAGTCAGGCGCGTGTGAACGGGAGCTGGGCCCGCCACGGCGCTTGCGGGGCTATTCATCACCGGGTGCCGCCTGACAGTGACTGATGGGCTCGGCCCGAGCCTGGCACTTCACCAGTGCAAGAATCATACGAGCCAGGGAGCAGAATGACAGCTGGAGCGCCGTGTCAAGTGGTGTAGAGACCAGAGCTATTAATAATCTCTGCCACATGATCTGCGCCGCCAGAAAACAATGATTTAGACATTGGTTGGAATAAAGATTTCACATTTAGTATGGAAGGACCAGCCTCGCACTGGAGGGATAAATCGCTATTCAATCAGCATGTATGAAAATAAGGCAATGAATACATTAGGGGTTAGCAAAAAGGAGGTGTGCGTACACCCTGCCTGAGGTGAATGCTGGTATTCAGGCTTCATTGAAGCCTGTGAGTGATGGCATTAAGTGGTGTTGGAGGAGCTGCTGTGAAAGCTCTCCATCCTGTTTGAGGTGGAGACTGCAAGGAAACCAGGTAGGTCTTAATACTTAGCAATCCATGCTGCCAGTTCTTATAAGCCCTTACAGTTGTACCCTCCCTATCTCACCACATAGAGCAGCCAGGTTCTGCCAAAGCCCTTCTTGCAGCCAAATTACTTTCCTGCTGCAACAGCTTCTCCAGCCCCTGCTGTGTCAGAGGACAAAAAATAGAATCACAGAACCATCAAGATTGGAAAAGACCACTAGGATCCCCAAGTCCAACCACCAACCCATCCTCACCATGCCCACTGATCATGTCCCTCAGTGTCACATCTCCATGGTTCTTGAACACAGGGATGGTGACTCCACCACCCCCCTGGGGAGCGTGTTCCAACGCACCACCTCTCTTCCTGAGAATTGATGTTTCCTAATATCCAACCTGAACCTTCCCTGGTGCAACTTAAATTACCTGTCATCCTATTGCTGTTACCTGGGATAAGAGGCAGACCCCCACCTTGCCACAGTCTCTTCTTAGGGAGTCATAGAGAGCCATAAAGTCTCCCCTGAGCCTCATCTTCTTCAGAGTGAACAATCACAGCTCCCTTGGCTGCTCCTCATAAGACCCTTATGTGCTCCAGGCCCTGCACAGTTCTGTTCCCTTCTCTGGAAATGCTCCAGGGTCTTGATGTTTTACTTGAACACAGCGCTTGAGATGTGGCCTCACCAGAGCTGTGTCCAGAGGGATAATCACCTCCCTGCTTATGCTTTGCAATATCTCTGACACAAACCAGGATGCCATTGGCCTTTTTTGCCACCTGGGCACACTGTTGGCTCGTGTTCAGCCAGCTGATGACTGACACCCCCAGATCCTTTTCCTCTGTGCAGCTTTCCACTCTGCCCCAAAGTAGTAACACATTGTACCAGCACAAGCCAGCTCAATGACCATGGGGAGCCGGGAAGGTTTGTGGTTTGCTTTCCTGAAAAGAAGCAGAAGGCACAGACATGGGGAGGCTTAGCAGATGTGCTGCCCCCAGAATTTGGGTTCTTTAGTTCAGCCTCAGTGGCTGCTGTTGGTCTCTGTAATTTCTCTAGCTGTGGTATATGGCAGAATTTTGGAAGGCTTTTTCTGTCGTTTTTTTCCTCAGGTCTAGCTCTCATGTGTCCCTTAAATACTGACAGTGAAGACTATACGTTTGAAGGAAAAAAGAACAGGATTATTATGTGCTTTTCAGTGTCTACACACTTTCTCTGAAGCCAAGGTTTTGCAAGGGTAATTTAGATATTCCCCATTACTGATGGTTGTATTAGAGACGGCTTGACAGAGCAGGGATTAGAACTCTACCTTCTTGAGTCCTCCTGCAGCTGGCAGCTGCAGTACAACCCTGCCTTCAGAAACACGTGTTTTCATCATTAACCTTTGCTTCTGTGTGTACTTCTTTTTGATTTGGCTCAGATAATCATCACCTGAATCCCCCTTCACATTGTGATTGTGATTTTTATCAGCAGTGTTGCATAGAGAGGACCAGGTCTCTGCTGTTTCAGATGCTGGGGACTGAAAAATGATCTCTGCTACTCAGAAAAAAAGAGTCTTGTTCCCTTATATATTTCATCAGGTGCCAAAGAATGTAATTTTAAGGGTGTAATGCACAAATTGAGGTCCAAGTTGCCTGTTGATTCTTGGTGTGAGATGAGGAAAGGCTGCAAGGCCGGTCATCTTGCACTACAGTCAGAACTAGGAGCTTTCAATGTCTTAATTACTGCTGACTATAACAAAGGTAAGAAGCAGTTATGGAGAATGCCAGCATCCTACAGCTTGCACAGTGGCAGGGCCCTGGGCCACGCAGCTGGCAGTGTTGGCCGTAAGGAGCTTTTGGTATCCTGCATACTTTGGCTCCTCCTGCTCTTCTTTCTTTCTCTTTTTTTTTTTTTTCTTCTCTTGTGGCTGCTTTCACCAGCCCTGAATCAAATGCTTAAGTGAGTGACAATAACTCATCCTTTGTGGTGTAGTTTTTTGCTGTTTTTTTTTTTTTAAACAATTATAAATTGTATAATCTGAGCTCTCACAGCAGAGCTTAATATATTTGACTTTATTGCTTTTCATTTTATGGAAATAAATTACTGCTCACATTCTGACATTTAATTTAAAGGATCTGCACTAAATCTCATGCACAACAATAAGAAATTAAGAGAGCATTCCTTGCTAAACAAGCAGCATTGGATGCCCCAATCTATCAAGCACTCTGCCTTCCTAAACCAGTTTACAAAAGGGCCAACATGCATTCAGGGCATTCTGAGCCTTGCATAGGCAGAGGCCAAAGCAATGCAAAGCCTGCAGGAAACCCACAGCTGCTGGAGAGGACTCCTGGAAGCAGCAGGGCAGTGGCATGCACTCAGGACCTGCTTTTCTTCTTCAACCTACCTGTTCACATCTGCCCCAGGGAAGCTCTTCTGAGTCAGATGCCCAAATACCGTATGAAATATCAACACAAGCAGATTGGAAATTTCAAATTGGAAAGGTATTGAAGCCCTGGAGGGTGTCCAGAGAGGGGCAGCAGAGCCTTGCAGGGTCTGGAGCACATAAGGGTCTTATGGGGAGTGACTGAAGGAACTGCAGTTGTTCGCTGTAAAGATCAGGAGGCTCAGGGGAGACCTTATCACACTCTACAACTGCCTGAAAGGAGATTGTGGCAAGGTGGGGTCAGCCTCTTCTCCCAGGCAACAGCAAGGATGAAAGGTAGTAGCTTTAAGTTGTGCCAGGGAAGGTTCTGGATATTAGGAAAAACTTCTTCCTAGGAAGAGTGGTGATGCATTGGAACAGGCTCCCCAAGGGAGGTGGCAGGTGTTCAGGAACCATGGAGACGTGGCACTGAGGGACGTGGTTAGTGGGCATGATGGGTATGGGTTAGAGGTTGGCTGCAGTGATTCTAGTGGTCTTTTCCAACCTCAGTGACTCTATGATTCTAATAGAAAGATGAGTGACAAGTATTGTTTGGAAGAACTGCTTCAGATAGCACTGCCATACAGTGATTTCAACGGCTGAGGTCAATAGGGAGCTACTCTGAATGTACACAGGGTTAAAGATTAACTATTTCAATACTTGGAAAAAGCAAGCAGAGGTATTTCAAACTGATGCAAACCAAAAGAGAGAGTGTTCTTCATTATCCTCTCAGGAATATCGGATTTTGTGTCCCCTACTTGTGTGCGCACAATGTAATGAACTGTGCTGCAGCTTGCTGCAAGACATTTATATTCCAGGAGAGCAAGTTCTCCAAGTTTGGTGCCAAACAACAGCTGTAATTTTAGAGTCCCAAGGGAGAACGAGTCTCTGGGTTGTACAGGAGGGCACAATTAAGCATGCCCAAGAGTGCAGAGGCCAGTGGTGTAGAACAGCTAGCGGCTTTGCTTGCAAATCCCCCTCATATGCAGGGCAGGGCGCTGTACACGCATTGCTTGTTGGGGGTGAGTCCTCGCCCTCTGGAAATGGGCTTTTTTCATGGAGGTGCCACTCTGCTCAGGCTGCTCTCTGCTCCTGCTGCAGCACAGCAAAGCTGGCAGCACGGCTATCTCGGCCGCTGGAGGGCATCCAAAGAGGCACAGCACTGATGCCGCTGTCTGTATGGCTGCTGCCCAGAGGCACGCAGGGCTGGTGCGGTGGAGGTGGGAGGGCCGGGCTCGAAGCCCCGGCGGTCTGAGGGCGCATGAAAGGGTTTGCTCGCACCCTGCTTAACTTAATTACTGTGTCATGGAGGATTACATATTCCAAATCAAATTCACAACGTAACTGGATTTGGAGGAGGTAGTTCTCTTGTTTCCGAACAGAAAATACAGGAAAAAGTGATGAACATTTGAGCTGACTTTCAGATGTTAATATACTTAAGAGCAGTAGCATTCAAAATCTGGATTACGAAGCGAAAATCAGAGTCAAAGATGCACCGTGGCTCCTCTCGAACCATATCCTAAATATGGTGCAGTACAGCCAGAAAATGCTTTTGCACGAGTTTCTCACAGCCACACGTGTGGGTTTAAGCACATTTCTGTGCCCATGGAACGCAGGTGAGGAGCACACGCTGCTCCCCGGTGAGTGCAGCCGGGCAAAGCCGCATCGCTGCCCGCCCTCAGCTGCAGCCGCTGTACCGAGAGCCGTGCGGAGGGAGGAGGGAGGCAAACCAGGATATGTTATTTTCCCTTTTTGCAGGACTGCAGCAGATTAATGCTTGTGTTTTTCTGGGGTGGAATACAAACTTTTGTTATAGTAATTGATTCTGTGTTGAAAAGAAAAGAAAGTTGAGGCTCGTTACAACTTTTCTTCAGAGCAAGTGATCTAGATCTAATCCCCTCTGTTTCATTTGAAAAAACCCACTTAGGTATCTGAACATACGAGTAAATTAGCATGTGCCTATGAATACTAATGCCGCATAAACTCCACGCTAAGCCTCTAAAAATGAATAGTACAAAGATAACTAAATGGGAAGAGGGAAATTCAGAAAGAGCATTAGCATTGTCCTTAGATGCTTTGAAGAGGAATGCTTAACTTTGTATCAAAAATATTCAAATCAAAGGTTTTACAGGCTGGAAATTATCTAGAAAGACCTTTGTGTCTAGACTGCTAGTTGAAGACCCTGGTTTTGTTGCCAGAAGATAGGTCTCAGAAATTGAATTGCATATATAACAATCTGTGGAGGTTAATATTTTATAGCATTTAAGCAATTCAGCCAGAGAGAGGATTGTTTTTGTTTTTGTTTTTTAAGTAGAAAGGAGGAAATGAAGCTTTTGATTTAGTGAGCATTGCTTTGAAAGTTTTTGCAGATTTCTTGTGAGTGGGCTCAGTAGCCATGCAGCAACACCATCCATATAGGAACTGAGCTTTCCTTTTCCTCTTTTAAAACAGACCCAGAGGTGTAAGAGAAAGGGCCCTGGGGCCAAAAGGCACTGGTTGAGTAATGCAACCACCAGTGCTACCTCCAGCCCCTAAAATTAATGATACCTGTTTATTCTCTGGAGGGCTGCTCTAATAGAGTAAGAGCAACATTCTTATACCCACTGTGAACCATGAGAAGCTTTAGGGCAAGTAAGGCAGCAAGACAACATAGGAATCGGTAAAAGAGGAACTCAAAATGCCTAGACTAGGATGACCGTCTTACTGGGCAGGCATGTAGAAACCAAGACAGTCACCATATGGATCGGACATAGCTTCATTTGGTGGTGGCCCTTTGCCCTCTCCTTTGGTTGTTTGAAGTGGTGGAACACTCAGGGAAGAGAGGGAATCACCATCTCTGGAAGTGTGCAAGAACCGTGGAGGTGTGGCACTGAGGGACATAGTGGGCATGGTGGGTTGATGGTTGGACGAGATAATCTTTGTGGTCTTTTCCAACCTTAAAAATTCTATGATTTTATGAAATTCAGGGTTATAGTGATTGTTGTGGTTCAGTGTGAGAGGAGGTGACATCCCCATTGGCACTCAGGTGTAATGCTGACTATTTTTCGTTCCTACCTTAGTCCCCATGCTTCGCGTTTCCTGGCACAGGCCATTCTGTTATAACTTGGCCATTTTGGGTAGGATCTTGTAAGAAAACTCTCCCATTGTGGGTGCTAGGGAGTGTATCAGCAAATACTTGGAGGCTGGACAAAGAGAGCAAAGGGCCAGACTGTGCAACCAGTTCCATCTCTCACCATGCAAGGGAAATGTTGGTGGGACTCCCTGCTTTTTCAGTGAGACATCAGCCATAATCAACCAGAACGGCAACATCTCTCTTACTGCAGAGGATAATTCCCTATCGCAGAGGTCAGGAGCTGTGTGAGAGGAATTTCAAGGACCTCTGGTAAACACAGAAATAGATGAAGCAGCCCATTCAGAAAGCAGTACTGTTAACAGCTGGATTTTCAAATGTATTGTAAGAGAAGGGGAAAAGGATCGAACGCCCGCAGGAGCACAGAGTTGTGACATTGCAAGCTGTGATGTTTCGTGCCCTGTCAGTATCTGTGAAATGAGACGGCCTCACCAGCAGGGTTTATTGCTAGGGCCTGATTGCCACAGCACGAGAAAATCTGTCCTTAAAAGAAAAGGAAAAAAGAGGTTGCTTTTTTCCTCTCCATCCCCAGGGCTTCACACACAAGTCTAACAAGATCAGTGCCCTGCCTGTGAAACCAGTCCTCCTGCATACGCCGGCTCGCCTGTGTTAAGCGCCTCTGAGACAGTTAACCTGCTGGATCGCCTTTCTGCAGACACCTGCCCGAGCTGCAGACTAAACAAACAGGGATTCTCAACCGCACACAACTTGGCCCCTTTCAGCAAGGCTCCCATCTGTTAAAAAGCCATTGTCTGAGAAAGTGTTCAGCTAGCTGGGGAGGTAGAGCTATTGCGCATTGAGCTGCCCTGCTCCCCATAAAAGTCCTCTTTAGCATTTTCTTTTCTCCCCTGTTTCCATCGCCTGATTTATTCATTGGTTTCACCTCCTCTCCCCTCCCCCTGTGGTTCATAAGGAGGGCCTCCTTGTCTTCTGTACCTCGGGGGTCATGTCTTTTCAGTCACCAGGACAATACCCGCTGCTGGCATCTGCTTCCAGATCCAATCAGCCATACTGTGATCACATCCTGCCAGAGAATTGTTCCTTCTTTTGCTCGGCTTTGTTGCCAATTTCATGCCATGTATTGCTCCATGTTTTGTGCTTCATGAAGCTGTCACTGGCATAAAAGTGGCCTGACCAGGGTCGTAGTAAAAGGGGTGGGAATGAAACATCCACAAAAATGTTGAGCGGGCCACCCACCGGCCGCGTGCACCCCCGCGCCTGGGCGGGCATGCAGACCGACGGAGTCCCACTGAGCTCCGTGGTGCACTCAGAGGGGTGGGATTATATTTACCTTGCTGCAGGCTGGGCACCGTGCACAAAACCAAATCTCAAAGCAGAGTAAGTTGGACCAGTAGGACCCAGCATCCCTTGTAGCAGTATTTTTGCTTCCTTTGCAAAATTACATGAAGTCAGCAGAAAGTGTTTGTTTCAACATGAGGAAGCGGGGACCCTATCCTTCTCTTCAACATTAGTTGAATTTTCTTTCTGCGCGTTCCACTTATTGCAGGTGATTTCTGTGGTGGGACAGATCCATCCTACCCTGCGTCCCTCGGTTGGCTGTGTGTTCATGGGGTTCTCAGGATTTGTTTCCTGCCCATCAGAGCAGCCAGCAGGGCCAGGGCTCGTCCATCCCAGAATACAAAGCAAGTCCAGGCAGGGTCAGGGGGCTTCTCCCCTCTCTTTCTGGGGGGAGCCAATTCACCATTCTCTTTCTTTTGCCTCGCTGCTGTCACTTCCATTCACATTCGGTACCACCTTCCCATGCTAATAACCCAATTGCAATCAATAGAGCTGTTCATGGAAGGCAAAGAAAGGAGAGGGATACGCTTGCCCTCCTCCCGCTTGGTGCCCTGGGGCTTGACAAGCAGGTCGGAGACACCCGTGCTTCCCAAGAGGTGACACCAGCACCAGCAGCTTCCCACGCGCGGCCAGTGGACAGACATGCTGCTTCTGGCATTTTCCTCGGTCCCTCTTGCAGGATATCACCACGACATTGGCTGGGTTTGTCCTCGGGGCGGGAGCACATGTAGAACTTGGAAGACCCTGTGGATCTCTGCCACAGAGATCAATGTAGAATGAGGGAGGCAGTTAGGTCCTGTGGATCTCTTTCGTGCAGGTAGTGCTCCCAGAGTACAACTTTGCAGGTTCTGAGAAGCCCAGGAGAACTTTACAACCCTGAGCCCTCAGTCCTGAGTTTCCTGAGCGGAGGGAGAGCTCGGGGGGCTGCTGCTCTCATGGCCACTTTGAGAGCACACAGGGATTTCTTTTGTGGTAACTGCGTTTTATTTCTATTACTTCTATTTTGTCACGACATTGACCTCGCAGTGAGAGAGAGAGGGGCTGGAGACAGAGCTGTGTGTGTGGGGTGTGCATGCGTGCGTGTGTTAAACAATTTCATGGACATCTGTCATGCACAGTTAACTTTGCATTGCTGCATTTTAAGTTCCAGGCCCAGGCTTGGCCGTCAGTGATAAAGTAGCTGGCAGTTTTCAAAAAGCCACTGGATAACAGAGCATGAATCATAAAACACACTACTGTGTAGCAATATCCAAGTTCATTCAGCGCAATGAAACCATGCAGAGGATCTTTATTCCCGGCTAATTATGTGGAAACGCCTAAGACAATAAAGCATCTGGTGGTCTTTCTTCCCCATTTCAATTTTTCTCAATATTGTGACAGGGGAAGGCATTGTGCCTTTCCCAGGGTAGTTGCTGTGAAGAGGAGTAAAAGCAAGGGTCAGGGAAGAGCAAATAGATGAATTTATAACTTTCTTTTTATTTATTCCTTTCCCATTGTTTCTCTGGAGACTCTTCCTTTAGGGTTGTATTTCCAAACCACTATTCTCACTACGCTCTGCCTGAATACTCTTTTTTTTTTTTTTAATACCACCCAAACTGCCAACTGTGTTGGCCTTTTTTTTTTTTCTCCTCCCTTCTCTAGATGTTTCCAAGATTTGAAACCCAAGCCTGTGATCTTCATTGAAGTCTAGGTATTAAAAAAAAAAAAGGAGAGAGATTTCAGAATCACAGAAATAAGCTGTGTTCGACTGAGCAAGGACAGAAAGTGCTTGGTTTGGGGAGTTTCTGGTTGGTTTGGGATGCATATGTGTTGGAGCAGTTCCACAACTACATCAGGCTCATTTCTGTGTACAAAACGTGGATAAATTTGCCAGTTTGATTAGGGAAGATTTAGCAGACTTAAAATAATCTCACAGCAAATTGTTTCTAGGCTGCGGACTAGACCTGTTAAACTATTCCTCCCTCACTCTTTGGCTACATAAGGTTCTCATAGGTGCGTGCTCAGAAAACTTCTCGTTTTTTATTTCAGAACGAAGCACACCACTAGCTTGATTCTCAACTTCCTCCATCAGACTATAGAACATTTTTTTTCCCTTTCTAGACTTATGGCTGTGAGGACAAAAGGAATGAATGAGCTGCCTTCAGATTATGCTAAGCAGCAGAAGCAGAGGTGCATGTCGATTTTGGGAGCAGAAGGATTTCCCATGTTGCTAGTGAAGTGTCTGTTTAAAGGTAACACCATGTAAGTATTAAAATAGGTTTTAGTTGATTTGAATGCTGCTAATTACTGTCCTCCTGTGACATAAACTGCAGGAGGAGGCTGACTGGGCTCTGTGCTAAAATTTCACCTGCTTTGGTGAGATGTGGTGGAGCAGGGTGCTCATGGCACGTCCCATCTGAAATGGCTGGTAAATGGGAACAAGCAGGTGCTCCGGAAGGCTGCGCATCTTGGGCCAGGACTAGCCTTGCACTTAGGCAGGGAGATGATGAAGCCTGAAAACTCAGCTTACACTCACCTGTTTGGTTATTTTTTTATTTTATTTTCCCAGCTCTGCAGCATTGGTGAAGAAACTGCATCCCGGTGTTAGACACTCTTAAAGGACAGAAGAAAGAAAACCAGAAAGAGAGAAAGGTAAACCATTTAGAGGGTGGAATCATCCCCCACGTGGTTTTAGGCTGTATCCTCTCTTTGGGGGTTCTCAGATGATGCAGTGATATTGGAGGACTTTGCAGCAATTTAGCCTCAAAGCACTCACAGAAGTGTTTTTCATCCTTTAAGTAATTGCAGTTTGCACAGCATGGTTCTTGACTGTGACAAAATTAGCCCTAGCGAAGGGGTTGTGTAGCAGAGACCAAATGTACCGGGAGAAGGAGACACGGAAGCATTTGGATAAGCAAGAGTTATGTGTAGTATGGATCCAGGAAATGTAGAAATGGAAGTTTTGGGGTGAACTCTGTAAAGAGCAAATGTGAAGTGATGTGTGCTGTAAGCAGGAGGAAGCAGGGTGATTAAGAGAGAGTGCATCTGAGAGTGCAGCTCAAGGCTGAATTTCACCCACCATGGCAGCAAGGAAAAGTTTCTGTAGTGGGAGTTTATTCTTAACACCTGAAAAGAACCCACTACATCAAAACTGACATCTCTGGGATACATGTTAAATGGTATTTAAATTTTAAATAGGAGCCTTGGGGTCAGATGGCAGCTGCTGTGTAACTACAATTACCAATTCATTGAGCATCACACTCCAATTTCTACCCCTGCATTAAGTGTAGGTCAAATCACTCTGTCCTTTACTACTTTTTAGGTTTCTAGTCAACAAAACAATTATTACAGCCTCAGCTTTGAGATCCAATGGTGAATGTTATCATTAATTTGCTTCTAATATTTCAGTTTTGTTCAGTGAAAGAGCGTGTGCGTGGCACATATGCAGTCCCGTTACTAGGCTGGCTTTACATCACACATAGCACCCACCTGAAACAAGACCTGAAACATGAAGTAGAGAGAAGTAGAACACAAAAGTAGGAAAGGGAAACAAAAAGCGGAAGTAGGAGGAAATAAGCAGAAATAATCATGTGAACTGCAGCTTTGCAGCCAAATGAGGTTTCTTGTCTTCCGCTCAGGAATCCATGTGAATATCAGCCATTTCATATCATTTCATTTGGTCCACTCTGCTCTTCTGAGTTCCACCAGTGGACGTTCAGTAAGGTTGACTGGCACTTGAAGGTATGGCAAATGTTTTATTGCCTTGGATGCATGGAAAACTATACAAATCATGGGCTAGAAATGTCTGAGAGCAGACAGGTGGAAAAAGCAAAAAGAAGAATTTGTTGAAAGTGGAGCATACGCTGATTCACATGAAGAAGGCAAAGGAAATAGTTACCTACCCAAATATTCAATGTCACATTGCTACAGTACTATCTTGTGATAGCTAGAATTTCTCAGTGGGGTGCATCATGGTGGAATATCCATATCTGAAAAGTCACATTTTCCATTCATGCTGTGGAAGAATGTTCAGAAATGCCCACGTTAGAGGAATACAAACGTTTTGGGAGTGCGCAACAGATGCCTGCTCAGAAATGCTAACTTATGTGCAGAAATGTTGCCCCGATGTGCTAGAATTGGGAACAACGTTGCAGGAGGCTGTGATTGCACAAGACAACTGTGCACTGAAAAGCACTGTGACACCTGGTTTTGTGTGCTGAGTGGGAGTGTGTCTCTGCTAACAAACCCTCCCTGGAGAACTGAATCCTAAATGTGTTTCTGTGCTTATCCTCCCACTCCTCTCTGAACAGTTGCAGGTTTCAATTCGTTCATCCTCTCCTTTTGTCTACTGATCCACATCCATCCCAGTGAGCAGTTACCATTCGTTACTACATAATTTTGTGTCACACAGGCTGTGATAGTAATTACAGTCCCTGCCTGGGAGATTTGGGTGTGAGAGACGGTTTGTTTGCCGGAGTGATCCTCAGGTGATTGTTTTGGGGCGATGTATTTATCAGCTCCAAAAAGCTGCACTGAAGGGAAATGAAAACTCCACAAACCCGAGCCAAATGGCATTACCTTCCTTCAGTGGGCCGAGGAAAGCAGGTTCATCTTAATTATTTATGATGGAATGCATGGAATGCCTCTCTGGTGATGATAGGGTCTCATTTGCACAGGCAGCATTGCGTGCGGTCTCATTAACAGCCACACGGTGCTGTGTTCACTTACACCATGTCAGCTTTAAAAGCTCAGTGGTTTTCAGGTAACTTTCTGTAAGAGTGATTTCGGATAACCTGAATATTTAGTGCTTCTGCATGTTTGTCAAAAGGAAGCTAAGCCATATGGAATGTCTTACATGTGGCCCTTTGGTAAATAAACATGCTGTAGTCAAAAAAATATGTAAAACCAAAACAAAGTGGATAAAACATTTCTGAGACAGAGCAATTAAAATGATAAGGGGGTGCCCAGAGATGTGGTGGATGCCGCATCCCTGGAGGTGCTCAAGGCCAGGTTGGATGGGGCCCTGGGCAACCTGAGCTGGTGGGGGCAGCCAGCCCACAGCAGGAGGTTGGGGCTGAGAGGGCTTTTGGGTTCTTTTCAACCCAACCATTCTGTGTGTCTGTGATTCTTAAGCTATTAGAAAGTTTCCTGGTGTGCTGGAAAGGTGCTGCCGTGTCAGCATTATGTCCAAGTACTGTATAAACGCACAATGGAAAATATTCCCATGAATTATTAGGTGTTGGAAATTACTTGATAGAGATTTCTGTTGGCTTTTTTTTAGGACCACGAAACCCTGGTAATTCTTCTCCCTTTAGGGAGACTTGTGCCAAGGTTCCTGTGCAAAACCAGCACAGCTGTAGGAATTTTGAAAACTGCTTGCTATCATCTCAGCAGACAGGCTCCTGGCATGGATGAATTAGCACAGCTGCCATCTAAGATGTGATCTAGTTCACATGGGCGTCAAAAAGGAACAGCTTCAGTTTGTTAACACTTTCCATGAACAAGTGACTAAAAAGAAATAATGTTGTTTAAACAGTTAGTTTCCCGAGTTTTGACATTTATAAAGCAATTCACTATTTTTATTATTGTTCTTCTATTCTTGCTCTGTGTTAACTTGATTCCACCTTAATGATTTGTTTGTTTTATCTAGTCTTCAACAACTCTGCTGGATGCTTCTTTTCTGTTTAGAAAAGGGATTCCATACTGCATCAACCCTGTGATCCTGCTGCTTGTGTGCTACTTGTGAGCAGGGATATAAACATGCTTTCAATCCAGCATTTTATTTGCAAGGAAACTGGGCCAAATTCCTCCTTTGTGAACTGAAAAAATCTCTCTAGATCGTACGCGTCCAGCCCATTAGTTTTATGGTTTTGTTGCCCTCTTTTTTATGCTTTAATAAAAAGTATATTTAAAAATAAGTACATACATTACATACATAAAAAACATTACCTATTTTATATGTGGTCTAAGACAATTTCTCTTCACCAAGCTAAAAAGTTGGACACTTGGGCTCTAGACTATTTAGGGGGAAAAAAAAAAGCATGAAAAGAGGTTCCACTTTTTTTTAACACTGCTGTGGTTTTTGCTCACAATTTTGGAAAAAAGTTATTCATGTGCTATGAAATCAAAGTGAGGAGAATAAAGAGGGGAAAAAGGCAACTTTCAACATCCAGCAGTGAGAAATCCCTGTCCTCAGCTGGGCTTATGATAAACTCTTGGAAAGGAGAATTCATTCTTCCTTTCTAGTTTCAGAGCAATACTAGATGTCCATGAAACAAATCCAGATCTACTGGCCAAGCTTTAGATCATAAGGTGTTGTAGTGGTAGACCTGTGCTGCCCAAGCAGACTTGAGCATGGCTTGTTCTCTTGGGCACTTCCCCATCCCCACCTTGAGCTCTCTCTTCTAGAAAAGCACCAATGTGAGCTGAAGGTGACATCTGGAAAAGTAAAAGTGGGCTGGATGCCCACCAGCTCTGGGCCATGGTCTCTCTTTGGCACTGGTCCATGAGATGACCTACAGCTGTGCCCTGGTGTGGGGGGGCTGGCCCTGTTCTGCCCTGGCTACAGCTATGGGCTATTGCTGCCTAACCAGCTCCTGATAGGAACCTGGCTGCTCCTGGTGGTTGTTTCACTAGTGCTCCAGGCAAGAACAGGGTTTTGGTGTTAAGGTTTAAGTCTTTTGGTGTGGGAACTGCTATGTCCCTGTGACCCCCTCCTCCCCCAAGAAGGCTGCTGAGGGGCAAGGGGCTGTTTTGTGCCTGTGAGAGAATGTCTTGGCTCCAGGTGAAGTGAGGCTCCCTAGGGAGAGCTGGCTGTGCCCAGATTTCTTTCTTCTCCCAGTGAGACAACCAACTGTAAGTAAGCAAACCACGGGGATGTGGGTTTCTGCATAACAAGGGGGGAGAAGTTGCTGTGTGCTGCTGCTGGATGTGCTCGCGTTGGTATTGCTGTTAACATTTAGTTCCCCGAAGAACCTCAGCTGACATAACAGGCTTTGTGTAATCGCAGCGCATTGCTCTCGCGTTTCTCTCATGTCTTCATTCTCTGCTGCTTAACCTCTTCACCCTCGCCCCCATCTTTGCCTTCTTAAGGTTCGTCGCCTGCTGCGCTGCTGCTAGAAATCACTCTGCTCTCACTGTCAGCTACTTACTTACTTCTAAATCACTTCTTTTATTTCCCTTCTCAGATTCCTTGTAAAGGAACGTATCTGCCTGTGTGTGTTCTTGTACATTTTCCTTCCCGCTGTTTGCCTGACGATATTTCTGTCAGAAGCTGGAGGATTATTTTATGGCACACTCTGCATTATCTCCTATGACAGATTGTGGACGTTGCTTTTGTGTTGTGTGAGCACTGCTGTTGCTTCTCTTCTCCGTAGTCACATTTCGTGCTTTTGATAAATGGTACAAATAAGATCCCTTGGCTTGAAGGAAAGTGCCAGGCAGAATGTACACCTGTGCCAAACTTGCTCTGCGTTTCTTCCTTTTTATTGAAGCTTCAGTGGAGAGCTCCCAGAGGGATGCACAGGTTCATAGAGTAATAGCATTGTTTGACTTGAGAGGGACCCTTAATGACTACCTAGTCCAACTCCCCTGCTATGGGCAGGGACACCTACAGCTCCATCAGGTGCTCAGAGCCCTGTCCAGCCTGTCTTTGAATGTCTCCAGGGATGGGGCTTCCATCACCTCTCTGGGCAACCTGTGCCAGTGCCTCACCAGCGTCAGTGTAAAATACTTCTTCCTTATATCCAGCCTAAAGCTCTTTTCCTTTTGTTTGGAACCATTTCTCCTTCTCCTATCAGAACAGGCTCTGCTATGGTCCCCTTCTTTCTTATTGCCCCCCTTTAGATACTGAAAGGCCGCTATGTGGTCTCCCCACAGCCTTCTCCAGGCTGAACAGCCCCAGCTCTCAGCCTGTCCTTGTAGTGAGATGTTCCATCTCCGCTGCTAAAAGGTATAGCAGGAGCAGAGTGTCAGAGCACAAAGTTGCAAAGCAGTGCGTGCTGAGTTGGTCCTTGTGATTCCAGAATCTGCCTTCCACTGTCTTTTATGAACGCAACCCTGTGCAGAAGTACGAGGTTTTCTGGGTACAGATCTCATGCCCTTCGGCGTGTGTGCAGGGTCAGGGCTGGGAGCTCGTGTCCCCCCGTCCCCCCCGCTCTCCCCAGGGCAGGACGGCTTCAGGAGTGTCTTTTATCAGGTGCATCTCCGTTTTTCGAGTGCCTATCGTATCACGAAACTGCTCTTGAAGAGCCCTCCATTTACCCTCTCCCCTAATTAAATGTGCACTTCATTAATGTAAATTGGGGGTTTAATGCTCTTGTTGAAATTCTGAAGAAAGTGCTATGGCCTCGCGAAATGCTTAAGCATCATTGCAAATTAGATTAGGGACCAAGAAAGGCAGTAAAATTAGAATGATAATGGTTGATGTGGCTTCCTGACAGGCGTGACTATTCAGGGATCAATGGGATGGAGAACAGTTTCCCCCAGCCGAAAGCGAAAGGCAGGGACAGACGTCAGCCTACAGATGTGGCTTTTGGAAGCTCTTTCAATTAGTTTAATTTGGTAAATGGTGGGGATTTAGAGGCTCTTAGCCAGTCACACAAGACAAGAATACATTGAAATGTTTCTCGGCTTTTTAACATAAAATAGGATCGGCCGCATTTGCATTTCTTAACGTCGCTGGAGGTGGGGGAGGAGGGCTGTGCGTGGCGGTGGCGAACCGCCTCGGGGCAGGAGCGGGGCCGGGGCGGGGCCGGCGGGAGGAGAGGGAGCTCCGCGGAGCCCGAGCCGTGCGACCGCTCTTTCAATTTCATTAGCACTAAATTCACCTTTAGAGAAATGTAATTTTTAAAAACTGCTCGACTTGGCAAGGGCAACGGCTGAAAGATCGAGTTACTGTTTGTAAATGCCAGACGGGAATTAGTTTTGCAGCGTGCTTGTCCTGACTTTATGAAAAACTATCCCAAATATTGCCTTTTTTCCCCCTATCTCTTTATTTTATTTTATTTTATTTTTTCCGTGAAACCCCTTTTCCTGTGTGCAGCCCCTACCCGGTGCCTGTAGCTGCTATTTTGAGCCCATCTGAGGCTTTCTGAGTGAGCTGCTGGGATGTGTGGGTGCTGTTAGGGCTTTGCTGCCTCCAGGAGTGCTTGGTGAGCTCATTGAACAGCTGCTCTGGGGAGCTTTGATAGAAAGGTGAGGACGGGCTTCAGTTTATCCCATAACTTTCTGCTGTGGAAAAGAGGGATGGGCAGTTGTGCCATGCTATACTTGAATAGAGAGAAAAAAGAAGTTTAAGAAGTACGTCTTATTTAAAAGAGGGAAGGCAGAGGGGCTGCCTGCCATCAGAGGCTGGGCAACTTGTCCTGGGCATCCCCTGCACAGTGCTGCAGTCCGATCTCCCCATGCCCTGTGGAAGCAGCAGCGCTCAGTCTGCACAGGGACAGTGAGGTGTGGCCCTATGCATCCTTCTCACTTATTCAGCTGTTAAAGCAGCTTAAACCCTTATAAGAACATTAACATTTGGGTGCCAATACCAGCTTGACCTTTATTCATAAAGTGCAAAGAGTTGGAAGTAGAACAGATTGGTTGCCAGCTATTGCCTTTTATGTGCAGTTTAGAGGCTTTGATTTCTCTCCCCTTTCTTCCTTTAATCTGACATCACTGCCTTGAATATGTTTGTGCTCTAAGTAAACAGGGCCAGCACAGGCCTCCCTTTTTTGAAGAGCTCTGTGTGTGTGAGAGAAGGAGGTGGGGACTGAGGTGCCTCAAAAAACAGTTTGCCTTTCGAATCAAGCAGCTTAAGAATAGACAGGGGATACCAGGCCTGAAAGGAGCTGTGCACAGCTCTCCAAACTGAGTTTCACGCGAGCTTTGGCTGGCCCCACTACTAATGCCCAGTGTACTGTGTACATAGAGAATGAGAATGCGAGGATTTGCATCAACTCTACTGACTTCTTGCTCCATGACATCCACAGAAGAGAAACTGAGGAGAGCACTGCAAAAGCTAGGTATCTGAAAGAGCTTTACAATTCCTTGTCCCCAGCCACTTGATGGCTTTAGCACTCAGGTAGAAGAGATTCCTGTGGCTAGGCATAGTTTTGTTACTTTTGGTGGCATTTTTACACCCGTGATTGAAGATTTTTCCTTTTTTTACCTGTTCTGTGTAGCAGTAGTCAAGTTGTGGCCAACCCTTTTTGAGAAACCAACCCTTCTGCAGACATATGGGGAGGAGCCTGAGAGGAGGCGGATAATTGCAGAACAGATGGAACGTGTCATCTGGTGTCTTACCACAAACAGCTGACGGCATTGTTGCCTGACCTTGTCAAAGCCATCATGAAACTGAGGCTCCATGGCCTTCACTCTCAGAGGTGTCAGCCTCCCCACAGCTTGTGCAAAGGTAGAATGCAGCACCCACGAGTTTCAGTGTTATTTGGGCTTTTGACTCTGTCCTTGAAGCTCTTTACAACTTTTACTAAATAGCATTTTGGTGGCTTTGTTCATAGGGTGCCTTTCTTCCACAAATCCTTTGAACTCGTGTCCAAGCATACTTGGTTAAGATAGCAAATTTCCATCCATTCTATGTACATGTAACAAGTGGTAGAGCCTACAGAGCTGCGTCAAAAACACTTCAAATGAAACTGTCCATTATGTGTCATCCAACAGCTTCTATGATGAGCCCGATAACTTGTCTTTGATGTAAGCATCTTCTAAATCCAGCTTGTCTTTCCTTCCATCTTGGTCTGGAATGATTGAGAGCTGGAGACTTCCTCGGCTCGTTGCTTGGGTTGGCACAGCAGCTCTTACCCCTGCAGTGGAGTTTGTCTTTATTCTTGTCATAGACTGGGAGTCCTGCCTTATCTCATACGTCAGCCTGCCCCATGTCTTCTGGCCCTGTGCAGAATCTCAACCAAGCCTTGACACAAAACATTCATTTCACTAAAAGCGTGTTTTTGTACTGACAAAATGTATCTCTATAGCAGAGGGAAGGCTTGAATGAACATTTTGAGTCTTACCCGTCACAAGCCATTAGATGAATTGCTTAAAGAAATCCCCTGACAAGTGTAATTGCTGGTTTAGTGTTACAGAGCTTCATGATATTGCCCACAAGAAGAAATTCTTTTACAAAAGCCCCTTCTGTTTAATAAAGTAATTTGTTCCAGTAACAGTGATAATAAAATTGCTGAAATGAAACAGGATTGTTCAATGAGGATCTGAATCCAATTTGCCGTGCTAGTACGATTACACTTTTATCTGTGTGTTTACTCATTTGTAGAATTGCTACCAGACTTTTTATATGTAATTAATAGGATTAATGGATCCTCTGACGGGGAAGGCAGCACCCAGGAGTACATCACCTTATTTTGCATGCCAGTGACATGTTACCCTGAAGTAAAGGGTCCCCTTAGGGTGCAGTGCAGACTAACAGGCTGATTTCCTAACCATCTTTTTTTTTTTTTCTTTCTTTTCTGTTCTTTTTTTTCTTTTCTGTTTTTTTTTTCTTTTTCTTTTTCTTTTTCTTTCTTTTTTTTTTTTTTTTTTTTTTTTTTTTTGTTAACAGGTTGGAATCTCTTGTGAAATTTGGCTTCTTAGCCCAAAGCATGTTTAAACATGACTTCTATACTGTTGTAAGGTCTGAAGGGTTGCTTCTGATTTGCTGCTAAGAACAAGTTTACCTGTATTTCTTGTAGGAGAAAAAAAAAAATCTGTCCTAGTAGTTGGAAAGAGCTATGAAGCGATTAATACCATTTTCCACTCTTTGCACATTTGGAAATTACTCACACCAAACTTAGGAGCCATAGGAAAGTATTATCACAGCCTCGTGGAGACTTAAGCATCAGAGTGTCAGTAAAGACACATCTACACCAGGCTTCTTCTGTTAGGAAAATCCATGGAGGGAGAGGTTCAGGAGAAGCACCCAGTGTGCTGATCTAACCCAGGTCTTACTGCAGAACTGAGCTTAAAGGTAACATGCATCATCTCCAATCCCAGCTAAGCAATATTGTCTCTGTCCATTTTGACACGTGCAGGCTAGTTAGTTTCACTGCTCACAAGGCAAGTAACGTCTGCCAGCTTCTGTTCCTCAGTTTCCTGATACTCTTTACTGCTTCAAAAACTACAAGGCTTATGCTTGGGCCTCTAAAAGTGGCAATGTATTGGGGCTTTCATAGCAAAAGTGACTGATGATACAGAAAATGAGCAGAGAAACCAGTTGATCTTGCCACAAGATTACCTTAGATGCAGGGCTACATCCATCGTGTCAATTGTAGCACAAACAACTTGAGCTCCTTTTGAGGCAATGCAGACCTGTTCTGTGGATTTATTAATACTTACTTGCATCCCATTGGCACCAGTGCTGCCTTCACACTGCCCACACACATAGGCAGAACAAGAACTGGCAGTGCAAACATGCAGTCAAGGGATTTTCAACCTGGAGACGAACTGAAAGTCCCTCTGACGTACTATTAACCCAAGGCTATAAGCATGTTTCGCTTAAAGCTTGACAGATTAACTTGTTAGGTGTGATTAAATGCCTAGATTTGCTGAACTTAGTTTCTATTTAAGTTCTCACACTGGGGCCAGACCTTTTGAGAGCTATGTTCAGTGCTCCCTGCTGACAGCACTGAGCATGCAGGCCATGCACACTGGGCTACTCAGTGCTCAGAAGAGTGCTCAGAAGAGTGCATGTGCACTGATCAGATGTTTCTGCAGTTACTGAGGGAACTCAAACAGTACAGATTTACAAGAAGTTGCAGTGGTAATTAGGCAACTTAAAACAGTCGTATCTCAGCAAAGGTAGGAAATAGGAAAGCAGTGTGGTGGTGCGGTAGCAGAGAACGTTAGATGAAGAAAGCAGGAAAATCATTTACATAGTATATATTTTACTGCAAATTTAATCAGGTTGACTCTTTGAATTTAAGTTACTGATAGTTTATCTTGATGGAGCTTTGAAACCCATTAAAACCTGAACCCAAAGAGCCTACTGATACTGCAGCCCTATTGCAGATGTGTAGTAGGAGAGCCCTGCTCATGTTTGGTGTAAGGGTGAATGAAAAGATCAAAAGTAATATTAACCCAATGAGGATGGGAAAAATGCAGCAAGTCATAGGGGACAGACAGGATAAACGAAGGGAGGAAATGATAAAAATCATAGAATGACACAGGTTGGTGGGGATGTTAAAGAAAGGGCTGGTTGCCCAGGGCCTTATCCAACCTAGCCTTGAGCACCTCCAGAGATGGGACATCCACAACTTCACTGAGCAGCCTATGCCATCGCCTCACCACCTTCTGAGTAAAGAATTTCTTCCTAACATCCAACCTAAATCTCTCCTCTTAACTTTTTTGCAAGTACTGCCTTCTCTGGCGTTGCCTTCTTGCTTGTTGGTTATACGTTGCTTGGTTAGCCCTGTTGATAGAAACAGGCTTTTACCATTTGATCAGCCAGTGAAATGTAAATATTCTAGCTAAAAGGAAAAAAGATGCCCTGAGGTGATTGACATGGTATGCTACAACAGCCAAAAAGCAATGCGTGCCTGTAAACAAAATGAGGTATGTAAGATGTCACCTCTTTACTAGTAAGAAAAATAATTTCCTCCTTACACTTTGCCTTTTGAATATAAGTGAAAGAAATGTAAAGGCTTATGAAGAGGTGTATGTCCCAGTTGCTAACTATGGTTCTGTGTGGGATCAGGTCAGATCACCTTTTGGTTAGTGCACTGCATGTTTGTTGGGGTGAAATGAGGCGTCTCAGTATGGAGTTTTGGGTGGCAGGAGAATTGGGTGTGTTGCTGCTTACAACTGGGTCTTTCACCTGGAGCAAGACCCTGTCCTTGTCCCTACTGTTGCTTTGGGTCTCCAGTGTGACTGGGGGCTGTGGCCAGTGGAGGGCTGCTGCTGTGAAGTGTGCTGGGGCCTCTCCGATCGACCCCTGAGGCTTTCCGGCTTCCCAAGTGTTATCCTTTCTGATCTGTACCAGAGAGCTCTTCGTCTCACCAGAAGTCCTTATCATCTTGCAAAGAGCTTTGGGAACTGATTAAGCAAGCAGATCGTAGGATAAATAATGAATGCTTGGCCAGTGCTCAGCTGTGAGCTTTCTTGACAGACTTTGTTGGACTGCAGTCAACCTAAAAAACCCCTGAGAAATAGATTATTCACCATAAACTGTAACGTCTCTGTACCATGACACTTGGTAAGAAGTCTTACAGAGCCCATCTCAATCACTGTCAGCATCCCGATCGGAGAAGATTTCTGACTTATTGGAGCTAACTGCCAATATTTTTTCCTTCAGCAGTATAGCACTGTCAGCCTTGAGAGTTGATACAATGCTGCTCCACTTGCCAATGTGTTCATACATCATGCGGCTTGCTAACATTGAAATAAGATGGACTTAGTGGGAAGAGAACAGATTAATTTAAGTAGGGCCTAATGCAGATCTCACCAGGGCTGCGAAGGAGGGAGGGCTGTCCCTTAGCACCCTTTAGGCCTCCTGGCACAGCAGCCGACCTGAGAGCAGGGCATCACAGGACAGACCCTTCTTCTCACCCTCCCTGGGAGGCTCCCAGCCCTCTGCCCACACCAGCAGGAATGGATGAGCCGCGTGCAGTGGGATCAATTGTAAAAAGTGGAATTAGTCATTCTAAATCATGCAGCTGTGGTCGAAGGGAGCTCTCCTAAAAATCATTAAACAATCATGTATTCCTATTGATTTATTCAAAATACCTTGAGGGAAAGCAGATTAAACACAAGGTAAAAGTAAACTAATGCAGATTAAATGGATGAAGGATGGGCCGATAGTTCCCTAGGTAGTTTTTGTACTAATGAGAGGAAAATTATATGTACACTATTACCAGGATAAAAGGGTCTATTAGAGGTCTTTTGCCTGACATATTTATGTATTTCAAATACTAAGTAGCACAGTGAATTAGGTCTACCCTGGGCATTTGTTATTTTTATTGCATCTCCAAGTGATAAACAGGGTTTTCTGTTGAGGACAGCGTGCTGCTTTGCTCAAAAGACACAACCCTATCTGCATTGCAAAATGCTGAGATGACTGTCGCGTTTCAGATGCCATTTATTAGCAATACGACCACAGCTTTGTGCCCACCTTTGAGAACTGTGGGTGGTATTCAAAAAATGGGGGTGCAGGTGTATGCCAGTATTTGGAGCCATCATCGCCCCACCTTTCTTTCACTTTGACTTCCTGTACTGTTCATCCCAAGTGACATTTATCCAAAAGCCACGTGATGGACAGGGTGACATGCTCCCCCTTGTCACTTCTCTCCTGTCACACACTTGCAGCACTGCTCTAAACACTGACATTGTTAAAACGCGATGGGACTGTCATCTCCTATGCACTCCTGTGTGAGAACAGCAGGTTCAGACCTCGGGGACGGCCGTATCAAACACAATTGGAAATGGTGTTTGAAGCAATCATATTTGATGCAATCCAATTCCAGCTTTCATTTGGCCAACTATCTTCACTTTGGTTTATAGAAGTGCCTGAACACAGTGGAATTGACCACACTGGTCATTGCCAAGGACATTAAATGCTGGGAGTCACTTCATAGCTTTGCAGGAGCTGTGGGTTAACAGCAATGAAGCTGCTTCCTTCCTCAGGTGAGGACAGCCTTGCTTCACGGCAGCCTTATCGCATTACACAGGCTATTTCTTGTTCTTCTGCATAGGCTGCAATGAGTACTGCTGCAACAGTTGTAAAAAGAGGTTTCTCTGAGGAAATGAATACTGTGTAGGAAATATGTCGGTGTTGAGAGATTGATTTGCAAAGCCAAATGAAGATAAGTAAAAATTGAAGTACGTGGTCTTTATTACAACTGAGTACAAGTGTTTAACAGCTTCAGCATTTGCTTATATATGCATATATTGAGAAAGATATAAGAAATGATCTTAACTTGCATGCATTAGCTATATAGCTAATGTACTCTCCTAGTTACTACTTTTTAGAGTGGTGTATCTAAAGTAACCTACAAAACAAAACTACATCTGCAGTGGCTGAACACAGAGTTCAGAAATTGCTCCAGCATCGTGAACTTCATTACATAAGTTCCACTTCTTTAAAAGATAGCTAAATAAGCTATGGATGTTAATTGTTGAACTTATGTACTCACATCTCATTCTAACTTATATACGTATTCCATAAATGATGGGGGGTGACATGGTCTTTTCAGCCAGTACAGAAATATTTGCCCAACAGATTCAGAAGGGAAATATTTGCCCAACAGACAATAGAAGGAGCCCTAAAAACTGGGCAGACAAGTCAACCAAGGGACAGAAATTTTTTTTTTTTTTTTTTTTTTTAAAGTAAGGGATTCCTTAGCTGGTAATAGTTCACCGATTTCTGTAGGTGTGCAAGAGCTCAGCATTGACATGCAGCCATGTGGGCAAGCAGATCTCCCATCTGCCAGTGTGCACAGAGCCCTGCTGTTGCTCTGTGCTCCAGCCCTATGGAGTGGGTATGGAGAACTTGGGACAGGAGAGCTGGCTGCAGTTAGAGCTGCACCAGGGCTACCTAAAAACAGGAAATTTTTTGCGGTTTGAATGTAAATTTGCAACACTGCCTCCAGGATTCCCTTCTGTTTTTAAAAGTGATTATATTGTGCAAATTAGACTTCAAGGCAAATATTTATTGGTTTCCGTGTAAAAAGTCTTCTTTATCGTGAAAGTCTGCGCTGTAACGGGAAGAGTAATAAAATCCAGAACGGCTTTGGCAGAAAGACACAATAACTTGCTGCCAAGACATATAGCGTGCCTGTTACTTTCTGAAGAGATACAATGGATATTCTTTGCCTAGATCAGATATAGGTAGAGGAGAAAAGCATTGTACACAGGCTGGTAAGTTGGCATCTTCCTGGGAAGAATCCATTTCTCCAAGCATTCGGGAGTTTGCATTGTGCTGGGTGAGGCTTCCCATCGTAGGGGTGGCATGACACCCGTGTCAGTTAGCAGCAGGGCAGGTGAAAGAGTGCCTCTAGTTTTCTTGTCATTTCTTTGTAACGTTGAAGATACATTGTCAAAGTCATGTATTGGTCATAAAGAGATCTCTGCTTTACCAGCAGGGAGAGTTTATTTCCATTAGTTTTTATGTATAAAGTGTAGCTAGTAGCAGTTCCTAGAAGCACACTGAAAAGTAGTATTTGTGTATGAAAGTGTTTGGGATTTCTGGACACTTAATGGACTGCAGGATATAACAGGACTCTCTTTCCTTGTGCAGTGAGTCCCTGCAGCAAAACTTGGTACGGGATGGAAGCAGTGGCAGCTGTGCAGATGCAATGCCAAATACCTCATGGTCTAAAGTGAGCTTTCAGATAGCTGCAGGTAGTGCCAGCAGACAGAAACAGGAGGGAAGCAGCGGCACTGCACAAACTGCAAGCAGGAAGCTGGCCAAGAGCCTCTGGGTTCGCCCTGTCTCGAGAAAAACACTCGGCTCCGTGCCGCTGCGTAGGTCCGTCCAGGTTTCAGCCGACAGAGAATCAGCCCCATTCACCACTGTTTTCCTTCAGAGCCCTACTGTTCACCTTCTCCTGGAAGATCGCAGTGTTGCAGAATAAACTCTTTCAAAATTATTTTCCTAAAGAGTTAGTCCAACACTACCCTGTCTTTCTAGGACACTGTGTTCAGATCTTGAAACATCTTCAGTTTTTGCCAGCAGTCTCTTTCTACCAATATCTCTCAGCTAAATCTTGATGCCTTAGACTCTCTAAGTACCGCTTGTTGCATGAATTTATATTTTTGAAGAGCTTTGCACAGGGAATTAAGATATTGGAGTGCAGAAATGTGCTCAGCCAGGGTGAAAGAGTGGCTGCAAGGAGTTGTAATTGTGTGAGGCAGGACGAGCTCTGGTGAGAACAGGCATCACAGCCATTTCTAATGGATCTTCTGAGCCTGGAAAACAGCTTTCCCAGAGAGCCAGGCACTGCACGCCTTGTTTTGTCTCCAGAAAGCAGTTCTTCCCTGACTGCTTGGATACCTATTTAAGGATGGGAGCTGAGTCTCAAAACCTGGCTTCAAAACTAACTTCAAATGGTAAAAGCTAAGTGAGGAATCCAGGAGTAGATGCCCATGAGAGCTTGCCAAGTAAGCTCTCACAGGAAAGCTCTCAAGAAAAAAAAAAAAAAAAAAAAAAAAAGGAAAACAAATTCAGTTTGAGGGAGAGGAGGCAAAAAAGCTTTTACAGTCAGAGCTTTATATCTTGTACAGTGATCTGCCTTGGATCATTTCTTGGATCGTGGGTGGTGTATGGATAGGATGGAGTATAATCTGCCACCACCTCTGATCCACAAGCTACCTTCCGTTCGCCCATCCATTTTGGAGTGAAGAAGGCTCCCATTTTTCTCCTACCCTATGTACATGGTACAGTGTTTCTGTTCTTTGCATTGTGTTAATGCACTCTGTAAACGAGGCCATCCATCAGTCTGTGATGAGATGGAAATCCCGTCAGTGAGCGAGGCTGTTACCCAGAGATTGCCAACAGGTCTGTACAGGGGGCAGAGAGAATTGCAACCAGAACAAATGTTTCTATAACTAACTTCACCACTGAGGAAGACGCAGAGTAGGAGGAAAACATATTTTTATGTTTTATGATACATGAGTAATATGAGTTTATGTGATGTGCATGCTTTCACAATAAACCAGCAAAAAGCTGAACCCAGCAAATACCCTCAGGCTGGAGGGCAGCTGTCACTAACTTTCTGCTTGCAACCTGTTTCCTGACTCTCTTCAGCATCAGAGGACATCAGAGCTCTGAGGTATTTCAATCAGAAGATAATATCTTCTGCATCATAACAGCACACCATGCCGTGCAGAGCTGTACAGAAGATCTCAGATATTGGCCTATGAGTAGGAAAATAGTAGGTAGAGTTTGTCAGAGATCGGTTGTCCAAACACCATTTCAAACTGTTTTCCGCTTGCTTGCAAAGACTACTGCAAGTCAGGATCTCAGCAACTGCTGTGTATCTGCCTAAGAGACAAAATAAACATTTAATATGATTGCTATCGGATGTGTTGTTATGCCAAGCACTTCCCAGTGCTGGTGCTGGCTTCTCTAGCTGAGCATACAGTCATTGAAAGAGACGTCGCTACACGGTGAGTTATTAGGGTACCTGGAAAGTGAGACTTGATTTGTGAGGGCTTATGTTATTCAACATTAGGCAAGCAATAATTCTGCATGCCCATAAGCTGTCAGCCCCAGTCCTTTGCTGGAGAAGTGTCAGGCAAAGCTCAGATTCATGTTTTGATGACACAAAGTGTTTTGTGCCTTCTTGCTTGAGGCTCGATGTTTGTCACAGCCTAGACAGCAGTGACAACAAACATGAGCCATGGGCTTTTCGTAAAGAATAACAGTATTTGTCATTCCCTTGCATCCAGGAGATTTTTAATGGATTTAGCCCTGCCCAGTTGTTGTGCTAGAGCAGGTTCTTTAGATGCTTTTAAACTATTAAATATAGATGAATAATTGCAAATATATTACAAAACATGGTAGGTTTGTGTGACCTAGTTTTTCAAGTCAGGCAACTTGATACTAACCTGAGAAACTTAAGTCATGGTTTTTTGCCTATTGGCGAAGAACTAGAATTATTGCCTCTTCAAATTTTATTATGACAAAGCAATTACTTGTTCCCTTAGTTTTCTTTTTCTTTTTTTTTTTTTTTATTACTATGGCAAACAATCAGCCTTTTATAAAATAACTGCTGTCGATAGGCAATGTTATCTGGCAACAGTGAACATGGTCAGTGGATTCAAACTGAAAGGCTGTCACCATCCATGTGACTGTGACAAGGTCTCCCATCTTTGTCTTAGCTGCATATGCAAGCTGCTCCAGTCCTACTGCTGGATCTCTTCTTCCAGCTGAGAAACTGTCTGAAAGAGCAATCCTGAAGTGCTTGGTTTGACAGATGCTGTTTGGCACTCTCCTTCCTCGCAAAATAATTAAAAAAAGAAAAAAGCGAAGAGGAAAGAGGAGGGGGGGATGAAACATTATGCAAGATCTGTTTAACCACAGAATTATAAAAATAAGTCGCACAAGTCGGGATCCAGAACCCTTGAATGTACAGTGATGTTTTCAACTGATTCCAGCACGTTTTGAAGAATGCCGTCATTGGCTGTTTGATTTTATGGACAGTGTTGCCAACGAACATGATTATGGTGTTTATGTAAGCTTTTTCCCTCCCACACAACCTCTTTCCATACTGCTCTGATACTGTACTGTTTCAGTATTTACTTCTGAGGTTCCCGTTCATTTTATAGTTAGCGATGCCAGATGCATGCATTTAAGTCTCATTTAACTTGTAAGTCACAAAATAACAACTGGTCTGTATGAAAAACAAAACTCATATTCAATCGCAAACACCTTCAGCAATGACAAAAGGAAATACTGAAAAATTACTGGTGAGGCAAATTGCTTCTTGGATGAAGTACTCTTATTGAGAATTTTTCCTGGTTCACGAGTCCTCCAAATTCATCTTGTGCCTGGTGTCTGATGCAAGGATGAACATAGAAGAGGTCTTTCTGCATGACCGAGACAATTCTTGATGCTCACCTTCAGTTTTTATCATTTAATTTTCTGCCTTTCATGTTACTCCAGCTGTCAAAATTTGTCCTATTATTGCAATGTAAACCACTGACGTGCAAAGACAGCTTGTTGCTACCACTGAGGGTTCTTTGACAGTGAGTGGGCAGAGCAAGGGATATTAGGGAAGGGCTGAGGGGCACTGTGGTGCTAGATGCTTCCTGGCGGAAGCAGGTGGTACGGGATGAACTCATCAGATAAATACAGAAGGCTGCAGCAGGTTTCTGTAAAGGATATAGTGGTGGTCTTATAACACCCTTTTGCAGTGAGACATCTGGAAATAATAAGAGTTTTGGTCCACCTGACCTGCCTCAAAATTTCCAATGGCCAATAATGGTGCATTAGGTCTCCAAAGGTCTCCAACCTTGGTGCATGTGTTGAAAATCACGTAGGCCTGGTCTTCTGATCAGTGTGAGCAGAGAAACCTCACGTGCTGGCCCAGATCTAGCAGGCAGCATGTTTGGTCTACATATCACTCACTGAAATGCTGGTGGTCATGGCATTTTCTACTGGAGGCCCTAATGTATGTTTTGCCTGATGCTTTGAAGGGTAACACTTGGGCAGAGATGCTTAGAGAATCTGTGCTTTACCTGGTTTCTCTCATCTTTGAGTGGAAAATAACATGGTGGTTGATGCCTTGGGCTTGCTGGAGATCAAGGTCTGCTCACCATGTCTTCTCTGCCCACCTGCAGGTTGAGTGAAAAAGACAATGGGTATCTGTCAATCATACAAAGAAATTGAGGGGCACCTCACATCCCTTTGGTCCCATTTATGGTTTTTTTGGTGGCCAAATCTTCCCTATAAGTCAAGAGAGTAATTGCCATAAGCTAAAGCAGATGTCCTCATCACCTGCATCATATTCAAACCGGGGTACAGCTTTCATCATTTTTCCAGCAAAGGAAAAATAGTGTGGATGTTTCCAAGTGATTAGAAATCAGATAAGAGGGAATGCTGAGGATGGTAGCCAGCACAAGAAATCTCAGCTCTGTGTGAGCCAGGCTATATATTTTTATATTCATTAAGTTTTAACACCTTTCAGTCTCACCTCAGCAGATTTCATTTTCTTGGAATAAATTGTTAGCATTTATACAACTTCAACATGATTATTTTGGAGGCTTTTTACAGGAGGTCTTGCTTCACAGCTCAAACAACAGTCTTTGAGTGAATTTTTGGCTCCAAACACTGATGTTGTTTTCATTGAATGTGCCTGTTGAGACCTCTGGCTTCCTATACAAAAACAAAATGATGAGACAGCCTAACTCTCCAAATCTGCAGTACCCTCACAGCCATCCAAACCAGTGCTCCTGAAATGTAGCATCTGATCATCGTACTTTTACAGGCAGGAAAATAGTCTGAAGAAAAAAAGTAAGTAGACAAAGCTCAGATGGTTCTTCACTAGCAAAAATGCATTGTTTCTGCGTCCTGCCCTTACCAACCCTGATGTGTTGGTTGGTCTGGATGTTAGGTTAAGTGCTTGAATCCTTTTAGAAATTGCATTTAGAAACTGTTTGGCTTTGGGAAGTACCACACCCTGCATCTCTCAGAGCTTTTCGAAGCAAAATCCATTATTGTTTGACCAGAGAAACGATTTAGAAGATAGAGGATGCAGAACAGGAGTCATTTCTTGCTCTGTAAGAGAAAGAGAAGCCATGATCTTTGCTACCTGGAAGTTCTGTTCCTTGATTCACTGGGGCATAAAAAAATGGCTCTTGCTTTGAATCTGTACAGTAGTTCATCAAAACATACAGTGCTTTGAAACGGCACTTTGTTTTCAGTTGGAAAGAGGCCAACACAAACAGGGATCCTCCTGGGTGATGATGCTACAGAGATCCAGGATGAGGAGAAAGCAGTGAAGCTCACTCCATGTTGATACCTACATCTTGTCCACCTAAGAAAGAGCCAAGAGGCAAGGTGGTATAAACAAACTGTCACGTATGTGGTAAATGGTGGTTAAATCAAAATAGTGAAAAGGATTTGATCCAAGGAAAAATGCAGCAGTACCACTAGTACCACGCAAGTGCCTCTGGAATGAAACTCTATTGAAACTGCTTTTGAGCAGCACTGCTTGGAGCCAGCGTGATAGGGAGTACGTCAGATACTCTGTGCCTTTGAGGACTTTGTGGTTGTGTTCATTTCCCATTTCTTTGCTTTGATTTCTCAGTTGTGCTTCAACTTATTCCAGTCATAGTGCATCCAGCCATTGCTTGCCTCCCTGCACTAAGAAATGCTATCAGACCTCTCCCATGGCCACCAGTTAGGAATGGCATTCTCTCCCCATCCAGCATAAGCCATTGCATAATCTTTTTAGCCAGAACCAACTGCTGGAAAACAAGGACAATATGCTATTTCTGCAAGCAGGAATCATCCAAGTTAAAAGCTTGGTGAATTTCTAACAGTGCATCTGCTGTGATTGCGCCTTTCCTTGCCTTTCATTTCTCCCTGTGTTGTATGTGTAAATGAAAAGGTAGCTAGCTCTTTGTTGTGAGGCTTAGGTATGGGTTACGAACAGTAGCTAATAATTGTGTAGTAGTTGTACTGAGGAACAGGATACAGTGCTGGCATCCCTCTGCTGCACAGCAGGAATGTTGATGGTTAGCAGTTACTTCAGTGATTTCACTTGGGTTTGTGGTTCCTGATACTAGCAAATAAAAAATCATTGACAGACATCATGGTGTATTTTATTAGTGTTATTATTTTCAATATACAGCGCTGGACCAGTCCCTTGGAATTACAGATACCTAACCAAAATAGAGCCATGCTCTCAATTTAATCAAGAGTTGCCCAGTGCTTACAGCAAAGTCAGATTTCAGTGAGTCACTTGTGGGAGGGACATGAGACAGTTAAGGTGGAAAGCATCAGTGGCAGATCAAAGCTGGACTTCCCCTGGTAAACTGATGTCCTGAACCTGGTGTGTGTATGTGTGTGTTTGTCACTGTTTAATCACCAGGAGTTTAATTGCAGTGTGTGCTTTGCGTTGCCTCCCTTTCTTAAAAGTATTTTCTTCCAGATAAGTTGTAAGTATTGTGCAACTTTGTGATACTTGCAAATGTGACTGCATTTTGGGGTGCAAGGAGCTTTGACATGCTACAAAATTCCTGCTCATGCATTCAGTGCAGTTCTGCTCAGAGCGCACACACATCTGTGGGCAGAAAAGATGCGATACGTCAGAGAAGCTCTCGCTGTTTGCCAGAGGTCTTAAGGGGATCTTCTATTTCATTCGGTAGTAATGCCCTTTTTGTTGACAAAAGTAAATTGATGACAGGCAGGAGGGAAGCATTTGGTGGAAAAATTCTGTTGACCCTTCTCAGATTGAATTTGACCACAGAACAGGATACCAGCAGTTGCAGAAATGATAGATTATTGTAATGACCGGCAGAATGGCCTTTTGGCATGTTTAAATGGCAATAAATTTCACTAGGAAGAGGGCAATTTAACTACTTTAGGGCAGTGAGGATACTCTTTGTTTGAGGTGTAAATAAATTGCGGTTCATTAACAGTGCACATATTACATTCACGGTGCAGCTCTAAAGCATGGGATGTTAATATTTAATTTAATTTAAGCGGATATGTTTTGCCTGTTTTTTTTTTTTTTTTTTTTTTTTTTTTTTCAGAGTCCAGGCTTCCCCGACTTCCAGTGGCAGTTTCAAAGGGCACTTTTAACCTCCTCAGACCTCTTCTATCCCAGATAAACTGGCGTGCAAACAAAAAGCAATGCTTAGGCTCATGTTTCCAGCCAGCACTAGCAGCTGGGACTGTTGGTACCGCTTTGTGCCAGCAAAGCCTGTAGCATTCAGTGTGTGGTTTTATGTACAATGGTGTAGTCAGGAGAACTACGTGAAGCCAAAGCCTTGTCGTCTGCACTCAAGCAAAACCAAAGGGAAGGCTCTGAGTGAAGCAGATGGCAGCAGACCCGCAGCAATATCGCTGCTGGGAGAATTTATTTCTCATCTTTTACCTTGACTCCGAAATTCCCTCTGTCCCTCGCTCATTATTTTGGCACGGTTCCTTGCTGAACTCTGCTGTTACAGAGGAGAAGGAGGGCGGGGAGGAGATGTACCCAATGAAGTTTGACATTTCCTCAAAAAGATTGTATTAAAATCCACTTACATTTAGAGCATGCACTCATTTTGGAATGCTAATAAGGCATCGTTTCATCAAGGTAAAGGGAGCAAAATCTAATCAAGCCCAAGACCAGCTTGCCTTGCTGTTGACTGTGTTTCTGAAACATCACTTTAAAAGGTTGCTTTTAAACGTAGCTGGAAGTGACAGACTTAACTTATAAAGCTTATAAATAGCCGCATCACTTGGCTACTTACCTCTGCCTGTGATACAAGAGCCTTATTTCTTTATTAAGGATTTTGGGGCAGGCTGTGAGCTCGTATCCATGTACTGTTTCTATCAGTTGGACAGCACTCCCCCAGCATCCCATTCAAGTGCCAGGAAGGCTGGAATGCTTCTCCGCTTCTTGGCAATTATCTTCAGTAATGAGAACTTGGTCAGGACGGCCCTTCTAGCTTGGAAAAAGCAAAGATCAACAGAGGAGTCATTTACATGTGATGTGTGTTGTTCTTAAGCCAAAAAAATCAACAGAAAGTGGTCCCTAAAAGCACTCATCCCAGAGCAAGGTTGTAAAGAAATGACTAAGAATTTGTTTATGGGGAAAAAAAAAAATGCAGATACTGTGAAAAATCCTTTCAACAACATGTCTAACATCTACATTTCCGAAGGTGAATGATCACACAGTACTTGGTTTGAGGCAGCTGGTTGAAGTGTTGGCTCCCAGGTAGGGTGGTTTTCATGGCGGGTCAGTTTTGCCCTGATGGATTGGCTTTGATCATCTGCTTCAGGGCAGGCATCTCCCTGAGAAAGTCTTCACCTGCACCACAGTCTCTCAGCAACCCTCTGCAGTCAGTGAATGTGTGTGGGAGCGGGATGGGGGCAGAAAACTGGCCAAGGTAGCAAATGGGCTCAAAGGCTTAGATGTCATGGTGTACTAAGGTATGCCATTGGGTGTGACACAGAAGGTCACCTAGATAAGATAAATCCAGAGAGCATCATGGAAACAGTGAGCAAAAGTGACATCCTTGATGTACTCTGTGTTTTCCTAGCTGTGTGCACCTGCACAGGATTTCACATCAATCACTCCAGCTTTCCCACTTCCCAGGATATCCTTTGGGTAGCTTTTCAGTGCATCCAGCCATTAGTGGGCATCGGTTTAAAAAGGGGGCACCTCCAAATAGTTTTGAAGGATTGCATTTGTTTCTGAGCCATACTTCTGAGAAGGTTGTTAAATCAGTCCTGGAAAGGTGCAGCTATGAAGCTCAATTTCAACATTGTGGTCCAACATTTCTGCTACACGTAACGTGTCTGCTGGGTTTGGCTGTCTTCAGTGCTAAATTGTTTCTCATTAACACTTGCAAAGAGAAAAGAAGGCATCAGGAATTTTTTACTGCTGTTCTTCTGCTTGTAAAAGAAACATGAGGGTTTCAGTAACTTCTCATATAAGATGAGTAGCAAACCCAGAGGGGCATCAGCGCCTCTCATGTCCCCATTCAGCTCAGGCTCTTGGCTGCAGGAGCATCTTTATCTTTTGTTTTATTAATTTGTTTTCTTTTTTGAAGATCTCTCACCTCTCCTGGCATTTACTGTTTTAGCTCTAAAACCAATAAAATTAGCTTTTTTTTTTCTTCCAACGATTAAAGTCTGAGACTGAAGATTGCATTGAAGCAAGCTGCAATTACAGATGGCTCGCTGAGATGCCTTCGTTTTATTTCCAGTGAAGAAAATAACATTATTGGCAATATAGTTTTCTGATTTCTTCTCTTTGTGCCCATTGCCCATTTAAGTTTTGTACCCTCTAAAAGGTCAAGATAGTTATTTTTTATTACAATAGCATACTGTGGAAATGCTATTAATGCATGTTGAAAGAGAAAGAAGCACAGTGCATTGCATTGTTCTGCTTTTGAGAGGAGAATAACTCTGTCAGCTCTGAATGCTTTCTGAGACTGGGAAGTAGAAGGGAAAGCCATTCAGTAGTTGATGCTTGCCCTGATTCGATCACTTCTCCCTCTCAAGCCTATTTTTATTATTTATTATTTGTAGTGATTATTTATATTCAGTATCATTTATACTTCTTGTTTATTTATGGTTATAACACACTCATCATACAATATTAACCAACCTATAACACTGTCATTGATGGCTGTTTTTCATTATCCTTCATGAATATTTCAGTGTAGCCCGCCCGATTCTTCTATTTTAGAAAAGCATTCAGAAGTGCAGTGTTGTGAAGTCCTATGAATACTAAGCTACCCATCCAAATGCCATTCATTACCTCTCCTCAGGCTTTTTTAGGGGTGTTACAGCAAACACGTTACATGTAGATGTGTACTGACAGAAAGAATCAGCCCTACACATATAGCCACATCGTTATTGAGTAGCCTATGATTTAATTAATTCCTGCTTGAGACAGTAAGATCTGAGGGTTTAAGTTTGCCTGATTTTTGGTTGGCTCATTTGTTTGTTTGTTAGAACAATGGAGGCTTTGATTTAGAAAACTGGTTCAGAAATCCCATCCTTTTCTCAAATAATCTGGTGTTCACTGCTACTTCTGGAACAGAAGATGAAGAATGCTTTGTTGGACCAAATTTGCTGGGTATGGTATCTTGATGCAAAAAGACAGAAGAAAAATGATGCTGTGATCAGTTTAGAGGCTTGCTGCCTTCTTTCTTTTAGAAGCTAGGTATTGCCTGAGGTGGGAGAGTTTCTCACTTCCAGAATTGCACAACCGTTGCCCAGCACTGGTGTAGGGTAATTCCTGCCCCTATACGCTAGAACTATGAGACAGCTGTAGTGGGTTGCTGTTAAAGTAGGCGTTCAGCTGCAGTGGGGTTTTATCAGGCTGTATGTTATCAAAATGGCTTGCTTATTAGCCTAGTCAATAATCAACACGCAATTTTCTTTTGTATCAGGAGAAGTTGTTAAAAGATCTCTTCCCCTCTCTGAAAGTGCTCCCGTGTCTGCTGAAACATCAAGTATCCCAACCAGAAATCCTCTGCTGCTCTCATGTAGAGCCATCACCCCAGGCTGGCTTTGTGGGAGGAGCACGGCCCCGCTTTGCAGGCCCTTTGAAATCCTGCCACGGTCAAAGCGTGCCAGCCGGTCCGGCACTATAGACCAGATGTGTGCTTTGCAAATTAATGAAATGCCTTTTGAAATGCTTTTAAGTAAATGAGAGTTAAATTCACCCTAATTGCATTAGCCTCCACGGAGAGCGGTGTCTGTTCAGGGTCACTTCAGCCTGGTTTTCAGCTGCGTTCGGCGCGTGTAAACTGGGCCCCTTTGGCCCGAGTGGAGGCTGCGTCCCGAACCCCATATGGGTCTGGGTGCGGTGTGGGGCTGACCGTCTTCCAGGCCCCGTGGGGAGTGAGGGGAAGAAGGGGAGAGGCCGAGTGTGGCGCGAGACGGTCTCTCCTTCACCGGGGCTGCCTTCTTCATCTTCGTCGCGGTCTACTTTCTTTTTTCAGATGGCACTTTGACAGAAGATTAATTCAAGTCAGCTGCTGAAAATAATTATTGCATTATGGGAGCAGTAATCATTATTTAGAACATGATTAAATATGTCTGCGTCTATTGACTCTGCCTATGATTTATGTATTTGTTTAGTCAATAGTCTAATGTAAATGATGTAATTAATTATAGATGGTGGTGTCAGGTCATTGGTAAAAACAATCTGATGAGAACAAGGCCCCTGTTTTTTCCTGACAGATGCGGAGGGAGGGCGGGAGGGACGGGCAGAGTTGAGGGAATTCCAGGGGAACTTTTTCATGTGTGAATGGCGGCTGGGATCTCAATTTGCATGTTGTCTTTCTCTTGTTCAGCATTCGTTTAGAAATTGAAATAACTTGTTAAGCAAAGGGGAAGGGAACACATGATTGCAAAGAGGACACCTGGGAGTAGTGACGGCGAGCAGCTAAAGAGCCAGCTGCTCCCTAACACGAGAGAGCGTGCCACTATCATTTACCGCTTCATAAAATTAAATGTTTTCCAAATTAAATCAGTAGGCAGCATGCAGGAAGACCTACTATCTCTAATAACAATTTTTCAATCAATATCGGGGGCCCTGCCGATCTGAAATCGGAGCGGAGGAGCCTGGGATTGGCTGGGGGGGAGCGGGGGAAAGGAGGAGGTGGGGGAGCTCTGAGCTGCGCAGCTTTCAATCAGAGCAAAAGTTAAAAAATATATATATGCATGGTGGATTCTCCATCACTGTGAGTCTATTCCCCATAGATTTTTCTCTTAACTGATAATTCGGTCAGTCACATTCCTCAGAGGGAGGTCACGGGTCACCCCAGCCCCTGTCAGGCCTCAGAGAAACCATTTCCATTTTAATGCCACAGCTATAATCTATCAAAGATGTGATGTACAAGATACAATGAATTTAAGTGGTCTTCATATATCACTGAGCTTTCATGCCTTCACCTGGGTAATAGTCTGAATTACTCTCCCTACCTCACAATCTGTCACCCCCAGTAAAATAACTGCCACACGGGTGTTAATGGCAGGTTTGTCCAAATTGGGGCCGTGGTAGCCGGAGGCATTATACATCATAAACTTTAGCATTCAGTGCTTAGCCCGGCGGTGTCAACAATTGAAAATTATTCCGTAAATACTTCTGTGGGGCTGTTCTGCTCATGTTTTTATTTATGGGAGTGGAAATGAGCGTAGCTGGACCAGCATAGGGGCCATCTGCTTGTGCAATTGCACAGCTAATGCCTATGTTTAGATTGGATGCATCCACTTCCCTGTCCTTGCGGAAATGCATGGTATGTAATGCGTGAGCCGCAAGTGCAGGAGGGGGTGCAGAGCTGGTATAGCTGTGTCTGTAGGAACGTGCATCTCCTGCCTTGCCTTCAGCCAGCTCCTGTGCTGGCACGTGTCACCAGTAGCCTTCAGCAGCCGCGTCATTTATTTAGAACGTGGTTAAATAAAGCCCTATGCCCTGCGTATGGCAGGTGTGGGACTTTGTTCTTGCTTTTGGTTTCTTTTTTTTTTTTTTTGTTCAAGAGTTCAAAGTTAATTTGTAGGTGTTTTAAAGTTTCAAAGGAAGAATGGAGTTGGAATTCAGTAGCAAAGGCTGGATATTAGGAAAAACAACTTTTCAGAAGGAGTGGTGATGCAGTGGCACAGGCTGCCCAGGGAGGTGGTGAAGTCACTGTCCCTGGGAATGTTCACGAACTGTGGAGATGTGGCACTGAGGGACGTGGTCAGTGGGCAGTACTGGACTAGATGATCTTAGAGGACTTTTCCAACCTTAATGATTCTATGAAGGCTCCTTGGGAGGACAGAGTCTGCTCTGCTCCCACACCAACAAATGCATGGGTGGACAGAGATGTGATGCACAGTGTGAAACTTCCTGGCAAATTTTTCCTGTGTGAAAACCGCCCTTACCTTGTAAGACATACCCCAGTGGCTGCATTTCTTCTGTGATGCTGGTGTTTGCTCCACTTCAGAAGCCGCAAAGTTCTCCTCAATCTCTCAGCGTCACTCATCAGCCAGCCGGAATCAAACTGTGGTTTCAACCCTGTATTTTTTGCATATTGCAGGCCTACAGATCTGCTATTATCCTGATGTTATTGCATCACAGGGAATATTTGCTTTCTTTCCTAGATATTTCCAGGAGATTTCCATAGATATTTCCCAGATATTTCCGTATTTACAATGGGGAGAACTTACCACACTGTCTCTGTTCACATTGTGTGCATAGCAAACATTGCAACTGCAAAGAAGCAGCTAACTAAAATACTTTTTTGTAATCTTTTTAATGGAAGAAAGCAATTAAATCTTTTAGCTTCACCAGGACTTAAGTATGTGCTTAGTTTCAAGCACATCGTTGAGTACTTTCCTAAATCAGGATCTCGATTTCCAACATTGTGTTTTTTTAACCTGGATATCATTTACAATATGTTGAACTCTTTTCTCTTTTGACATATTATGCTGATCTATGAGTTGGCCTTCATTTTGTCCTGTTAAGTAGAAACCCACTTCATCATGAAATATGTTCCTCATACTTTCTCCTACCCAGGGAGAGAAAAACATTGATAAACATCATATGGCAGCCATTTCTCAAAAGCTTCCAACAGGTCTCAGGAAAGGAGAAGGAAAATAAATATGAAGCAACCGCTGCTTGTGGATGCTGACTCCCTGAAGGCGTGAGTGGGACTCTAGGTTAGAGGAGCAGGCTGCAGCAAATCTTGCCTCTGCCCTTCTTCTATCCGGCATGTGGAAGGCTGCGAGGAAAGTCATTTGACCCCAGTTCAGGTGGAGATGGAACAAAGTGTCACATCTCAATGCGCTATGTTGTTTAAAGTGCAGGGCTTCCAGTGGAATGCTACAAGTGCTGGTGACCTTTCCCAAGGACTCCTACTGAGCGTAAGCAGTGGCCTTTTTAGAGCATACAATTTATTATTCTACTAACATTGGATTTAAAAAATTCCCTCGGAATTTCAGGTTTCTTTGGAGGATTTTTTTAAGACACATTTAGTTGAGTTGTAAGGCAGCATCTGCTAACGTGTGCCAGCAGTCATAATAGTACTGTGCACCAGATCTGTCTGTGTTTGTGTAACCTCTGGATCTGTTGCAGATCACCCCTGACTAATTCTTATGTGTTCAAAATACTGCCGGTTTCAGAGAAACTGAAGTCTTCTACTCATTGCACAACAGAGGAGAGCTATTTCATCTAAAGGACAATATTGGCACAGAAACAAATGGCTTTCAACTGACTGTGAATAAATTTGAGCAATTACATTATTTCTAACCAGCAGAGGAATGAAAGACTGGAAGAGCCTTCTAATATGAAAAGAAGGAACTGGAGCCCTGGGCAGCTTTAAGATGAAGCTTGATTGGTTTATGAAGGCAACTATATGGTGCAGTCCTCTATAGCGGTCTCAATAGCCACAAGCTGGATGCAGAGGCCCCCTGGCCTCTCCCAGCCCAAACCTGCAGATGGCAAAGGTCCATTTCTTCAAGTCTTCACCCCAGCCTTTTTGTCGAGTGAGCAGAGAGTATGTGAGCTTTCTGAAAGAGCAGACCCACAATGGAAGCACTGTGCAGGTGCTACCATTCCTTAGAGCACGCTGCCCGAATAAAAATTCCCCTCTCCCTTTCTCCTAGCCAGCTCTGCTGAGATGCACGTGAGCACCACGGGGGAAAGTGGGAGAGGTCATACTGATGAGCCAGCAAAAAGTATGGAAAATTCACCCTGAGCTTCTGATAAACAAGTTCTGTTTTCCCCAAGCCAAAGACATTTTTATTAGGAGTTTAATACTTCACCATGGTGCAGATATACAGCATATATGCTCTTTCCCAGAATTTCACCCTTATTTCAGATTAGAGTTTGCCCATAAAGCTCCAGTAATGTTTTTCTTTTAGTAGTGACACTTAACAAAATAATTAGGCAATTAATTGCCTAACTCCACAAGGAGCAGCAATTACTTTTTTTACTTAAAACATGTAAAAAGCTGTGTCATTTATTGATAGAGAGTCGCATAATATTCCACGGCAGAACAGCCCTCTGGAGACATTACTCTATATGCTGTGAATGCATTTTGAGAATAATAAACAAAACTCAGCTAAATCTTAAACGAGCTAATTCCTCTATTTAAAAAATACTGCTATTCATTACAATTATTTATTGTTTATCACTGTGCAGATGACCACAGCCCAGTGAGAACAACTCAGCCTGTACCCCCAGGAATTTAAGGCCTCGGCTTTGTTCCGGTACAGTACCTGAGCAGCTGTGCTCATGTGAGCCCCGGTTCAGCAGGGGATGTACGCATGTGCCTGGCTTTCAGGAGGGCTGTGGAACCAAGGCTTACAGCAGGCATGCATTTTAAAAGTTTGTTTATTAAACTTTTGTAGTGAGGTGGATACTGCTTCAGGTACTGCTTCAGGTCCACTGGAGGCTGGTGAGAAAGCACATGGACAGGAGAACTCCTGCTCAGTTCAGATAGTCACAGGTGAATACCTATTGTGACATGCTCAGAGCTTTGGTTCAAGTACTACTGTTCTTTTCAGGATCAAGAGATGTGATGAGAATGGCTGTTGAGGTCCCTGTACCATTACTATGCTGTGTTCAGGTAGTACATCTGGCTGTTAGGCAGTTTCATAGAATTATTATTTGGTGGGAAAAGACCTTTAAGATCATCAAGTCCAACTGCCAGCCCACCCCCACCATTGCCCTCTCACCACGTCCCTCAGTGCCACATCCCCACAGCTCTTCAGCAGCCCCTGGGATGGTGACTCCTCCACCTCCCTGGGCAACCTGTGCCACTGCTTCACCACTCTTTCTTAGAAGAAATGTTTCCTAATACCTGATCTAAACTTTCCTGGCACAACTTGAGGCCATTCCCTGTCATACTGTCGCTGTTACCTGGGAGAAGAGGCTGACTTCCATCTCACTACAACCTCCTTTTAGGCTGCTGTACAGCATGTGGGGATCTCCTCCGTACCACAGATACTAACTCAGTTTTGTTGTTACAACTACGTGTGCATAAATTCCTTGGATGCTACATATAGCATTTATGTGAGTTGATCCTATATTTCAGTGGTACATTCTCTGATTTTTGCTGCTTGATCGATCCTTTACAATCTTCATCCTGGCAGTTGCTGATCACTGAATTTATTGGGTTAGGATAGTTGTGCCATCATACATGCAGGGTGCATAGAGTTGTTCAGGATGAAATGCAGCCTATGGTCTGGCAGAGACCAGGGCTTCCCCCAGCTGGTGGCAGTCTGAGAACTGGTGTCAGATGAAGCTGCTGAGCTGAGCGGTGAGGACTCTGGTGCCTCATTTAATTACCAGCTGACTTTTGCTTTGCAAGACCACCACTCTGGAAGTCCAGTGTAGTCATAATGCACCACGGTGATGCTCTTGATGTGGTGCATTTTCCTATTTTGTTTAGAAATGGAACTGTGTATGTTTCTTCTTTGAACCTCCCTTTGTAATAGGGCACCAAGTGTTTAAATGTAACGTTACTCAGCATGCAGGGCCGAATGTCAGTTTGTCAGAAACTAAACGTTTTGATTAGATCATCCTTAAATTATTCCAGAGCTTTATTTTGCAGAGAATTTGGCAGCCCTTCTTCCTGCATGAAGCAAAATCAAATATTGAAACCCAGAGCTTTTGCAAACCGTACATCTGTCACCATGCAGCTCCTATAGATATTCTTTTTTCTATTCTCCCCAGATAAAGAGGAATTTTATTTTAAATCTGGGCTTTTAAATGCCTGAGAAAATAGGGCGGTCACAGAGCCATGGCTTTAAACAAACTTTATTTGGGCGCTTGACTGACTGGCAATTGCGGGCAATCATTTTAGCTGTCACAAGGCCCGGAGAAATGTGTGAGAGCTCTTCCATGAAATGTTTATATTTCATAAACAAAATGATGTGCTTAACAGTCAGAGTGATGGGAGGGTTCCGGCTAATGCATTTTCCAATGTGTGAGGCAGATTATTAATGCGCTCCAGTAGCTGTTAATTTCAGTTTGCCGGAATGATTTATGGGGAGGTAAAGGAGAGAGACATAATCTAATTGAGATCAGAATCGCTGTTCTAGGAGAGGAGCACCACCACGGGCCCCAGCCGCGGCAGAATGATTAATATCTAATAAGCAAATAATCCGTTAAATTATTATAAACATTACTTCTGACAACTCTTTTGTTGCTGGTAGGGAGAGCAAAACAAGCAAACAATATTAACAAAACCCCCTGTAAATTTTCTGGGCATTTCCATTCGGTTACACAGAGATAAACGTCGGACAGTGAGGAGAAGGAGAACATCCTGTTAGGGAACGCGTGGGCCCTGATCGATCGGACGTAAGTGTGGAAACGTGCTGGAATAGGAACAGCCATTGGGAGGGAATCGATCTCGAAAAGGAGGAGAGCGTCAGGAAAATGTGTGACATAATGCAACAGAAATCTTTGGGCAAAACCTTTCTCATCTCATTTTCTCTCCCAGCAGGAGGTGTGGGTAAACCACATACGCTTACACCTTGCCCCGAAGAGTATTAAAATTACATTTGGGGTTAGGCAGAAACAGCTTTGAAAAGTCAGATACTCAGTTGAGCGCCTTCTGTGGAATCCTTTAAAGTCCTTGTGCAGCTCTGTTGGCTGCATCCAGATGAAATCATGTAGGGCTTTCCGTGAGGGTTGGCAAGCCCAAAATAGAAGCAAGTGTGCTTGTGCCTAATGCAGTCGGGAAAGCTATTTAAGAACAGTTTGTCTGCTGGAAGTATGATCCTTGCAGAGCTGCCAGGATCAGGGAGTGCTAGGAGGGGATCAGGCGTCTGCCTGAGCAACAGCCACAGAAATTATGATTCAATTTCTGTGGGTGCAGTTTATCTGTTGGGAATAAGTAACCTGAGGAGCAGGGTGTATGAGCTCTCCTTGGTACAAGTGAGGGGCGGGTAGAGCTCTCCTGCCTTATACCTTGATGTTGCACACCAGATAGGCTTCCATTGGTGAGCACACTATTATTGAAATTGTCATTGCGCCTTCACAGAAAAATGATGTTGAAACCATGACAGGACATGCCCATTGTGGGCACACACTTTACCCAAGACTCCAAGAGGAAGCAGTCTTAAGTCACATGTTATTTTTTTTAATCATTCAAAAGCTTCAAAACCCCTAATTTAGGTCTGGAATAAGACCAATGAAGAACCTAAAACAATCAGCAAAAGAGAAAGTAGAGTGGTTCCAGCTAAAAAAAATGAACAGATACCTAATCCTCAAATAGAGGATAACAAGATAAAAGGCAAAACTTTGGCTTTGGGCACATACTTTTCTAAGCAAAAGTCTGCTGTCCATTAACTGGATGAATACATCCAAAGAATGAGCCACAAGCTGTAACATGGGATCTCCTGTTCTGAGTTGATGCTATTAATCTCATTGGCAAGGAACTTCATCTCCTTTGATAATCCCCCCATTCTAGTTTTTAATCCTAAAATCATCATTATGGTAATAAAACCCATGATAAAGGGACTCAGCCCTCTTGGAAAGAGGAAAAATGCGGCATCTCATTTTCTTGCTCAAAGAGATGCTTCCCTGGGATTGTTCAGTCTGAGAAGAGGAGGCTCGGGGGAGACCTTATGGCTCTCTATAGCTGCCTAAGAGGAGACTCTAGCATGGTGCTCTTCTCCCAGTAACAGTGATACGAGAAGTAATGGCCTTATGTTGTTCTAGTGGAGGTTTAGGTTGGTTATTCGAAAATGTTTCTTCTCAGAAAGAGTGGCGGTGCATTGGCATGGGCTGCCCAGGGAGATGGTGGAGTCACCATCCCTGGGGATGTTCAGGAAACCTGGAGATGTGGCACTGAGGGACGTGGTTAGTGGGCATGGTGGGGGTGGGTTGACTTTGAACTGAATGACCTTAAAGGTGTCTTTTCCAACCTTAATGGTTCTATGGTTCTCTGAGATGAACCTGCAAATAGAGCTCAGTTCGGCTTTTGAAGACGCAGTGGGAACATCTCCTGTTGGTGCAGCACCTCTGCTATCTCTTCCCTGTGTCCCAAATCAAGCTTCTCTACCCTCTGGGGCACAGAAAGCTTGAAAAGTGTCCTACGCTTGTTCTTCCTTTGCCTAGCTTCCTCTTCTCCAATCCTTTTCACAAGTTGGTTGTAATGAAATACGATGGAAGCATCTTACCAGAAACCTTTTACAGAGGTAGAATATTGAGTTCTGACAGTGTGATGAGCAGAGTCCTCCTTATAGGAGGACCTACCTGCAGCCTCTGCTTGTGACCTTCAGTTCCTCACCTTGGAAGTACCCACTGAGACTTCATTCCCTTGTCTGCTGAATTCAAATTCCTTGCATCCCCACTGCCCCAAGCAAGGGAGACCAATCACTTCTTTAAGGTCAATGAGGAAAATAATTGAGGTTTAAACTCTTTAATGAGCAACACTGTAAAGCATGCAAAAATAACGACATGTACAGCAAGAACGTACGTATTTTCCCCTGGATCATAGGAGCATTCAGCTGTAGTCAGGCACTGGAAAAGTGCCTTATTTAAAATCAAACCCCATTCTTTTTGGGTTAATTCAGCCTGTGACCCAGTGTGCTGCTCATCCTAATATTAACTCTGAGAAACTTTTCTTGTAATCGTGTGGAATTTCTGTTTATTATTCTGGCTGTTGTGCTTGGCTCTGTGCCCTGCAGCGCGCCATGGCGGGATGCTAGCAGTAAGCCATGGAAGGACCCGTGCAAACATGCAGGCGCCCTCTCCCCAGCTCCAGGCGGGCTTTCCAGGGTTTGTTCTGTTTTAGTCCGAGATGTAGTGCAAGCTAATCCTTATGTGCAAACTGATGGCATTGACAAATGCCCTCGTCATGTTGCTGTGGCCTGGCCAGAGCCAACTGAACTGCTGGGAAATGCCTTGCTTGGTGAGCCACCAAGTGCAGACGCTCCTTCAGAGCTCCTGCAAGATGTCCCGTGCTTTTGAGTCTAACTCATAAGGCCAGAAATGTTCGGCTCTCAGGTGCTCTGCAATGTTCCCTGGCAGGACTTCATCTTCCTTCCCATCCACATCCAGAAATAGCCACGCAGTGGCAGAACGTGTTTAAACAACTGATGGCTTCAGAAGGCCCTGCAGCTCGGTCTGGATAAGGGCATTTTGTCTTCCACGTTAACAGACCTGGAATGAGGAGCTAGGTAGGCACAGGCTCATGTTTTGTGGAACTTGATGTTTAGATTTTCTTCGCCACGTTCTTGTAGCCGCCAAAACCATGCCACGTCTCTTTTCCCAGGTGTGGTTTCCAGAGTGGGGCATTGGCCTTCAATCCCATGAAAGGTGCATTCCTCTCTTATCTCCTAAATATTTCCTGCAGCACTGGTGACAGCAGAGCAAAGAATGTGTGAAGTAATGGCCACCTTTAGGTTATCAGACCCTCTTTATTTACCGCGTGTAGCATTTAACTTCCTAGTCCTGTTTACAGAAGCTGTGGACAGTGTGTTGAAAACACACAAAGTCCTAATGTGTGAGCCTCCAGTATTAGTTCCCAATAGGGTGACACAGGAAAATCATACCTTAGCTTCAAGGGCATCAACAAATGAAACGCTGTTTAAAATTTGACCTGGTGTATCGAGGAAGGCTCTGTCAATAAATTCATCTGTCAGCTGCAGTGCTAGGCTGTGTTGCAGGGATTTATTTCGTCACATACACACAGACAATATATAACCAGGATCAATACAAAGTATGCATTGTCTTAGTAGTCCAAAAAGGAACAACTCAGCACAGCTTGGTTTAATAACTGGAAAATGAGAGCTTGTTTGCCTTGTGCAGACAGCAGAGGAATACCCAGTGCTTCCAGCGAGGACTCAGAGCTGCCATCTCCTCAAAACTGGATTTGAGAACAGGCTCTGCAGAGCAAACGTCCGCATACACACTTCTGAAAGTGCTGCGTTCCCTCTCCTTTCATCTACTAATGTCTCTCTAGAGCAAAACATAATGGCAGTATTTCCACTGGCATTTTGGCGATTCATAGTTGACATGTGCAAAGCACCTCAGAGCCTAAGTCAGACCTTGTATTGCCAAAATCAGGCACACAGACCTGGCTTGCGGTCAGCACGGTGCTTTTCTGCCTAATGCTTCTGTTACTCTTGCTCATCTTTCCCAGGTTTTGCTTGGAGAAACTCCCTGTTTTTATGCAAAGTCCCATGCAAGTTACTCTTGCCATAAAAGGTGGCAATCACAGCTGCACGTCAGGACGCAGCATTGTTTTCAGTCAATAGGAATCTCTACCAACCCTCGTAGAAGTTGAGTTTGACCTTTAAAATACAGAAATACAGTTTCTACAAGTATAATTCTTCTTATTCTTTAACTGTTACCATTGTAAATTATGGGGCTAACAGCTGGCTTGCAATGAAGTCAGCTATTAATTGTACGTTCACTACCCTGCCTTGTGTAAATCAATATGAGAAACGAGCAGTCTCCTACTATCCAGCACAGATACAGACACTCTGCACTGGGAAGTAATTTAAGGGTGGATGTCAGATCACTTGGGAAGTCTTCTTTCCTTTACAGAAAACAGGACAGTGAAAAAAAGCCTCACCCTATAGAAGCCCTCCTTAGTCCCTCTGGGAGTCAGTAAGAAAACCTTACAGCTCCAGCAGCGACACAAAACTGGTGCAGTTGTTGTTGCACAAGATAAGTTATTTTCCAAATCTGCCCACTCTGCTACTGGGAATGACATTAGAGGTGACGTGCTATATATCTACAATATACCCTTGAATCAAGGCTGTGAATTCTCAAGGCTTTTCCCTTCTGGATTTTGTTCTTCATTTGGACTAACTTTGCCGTGTACATTATGCAAGTGAAGGTAGCTTTCAATCAGTGTGCCTCAAATTGAGATAAAAACACTCTTTGTTCAAATATGTGTTAGGAAACTGAGACATTTGTGTTGGTTGTCTGGTAGGGCTTGTGAGTCCAACTGGTGCTCCCTGGTTATTTCTCACCTGCCTTGCAGGGAAGGAATCAGCAGGTAATTGAATGACAAAACCTATGTTTCAGGGTTTTTTTTTTTTTTTTTTTTTTTTTTTTTTTTCCCAGAATGAGCAAAATGCAGATATCCCCATTCTGGTTTTGTTCTTCGGCGGGAGTTTAGCCTGGAGCGAGGTGCTGGTCCTGCCGTGCTCCCGGGCACAGCACTGCCCTGCATCCTTGGGGGGTTTCTGAAATTTCATTGAGGACCCCAACATAACACCTCAGAGAGGTGTCTCAGTTAAAGGAAAAAGAAAATACAAGAAAGCTATCGAGTTTAAATGAACTGTTGTGAAGTAGTGCAACTGCGCAAGCCTTGTTTTTGAGAGCAGATTGGATTATGTGTATATTGTACCATAAATGGGTTAAGCACACAAGCAGGAGATGCAGAGTTCTTTTTTCTTTTTTTTTTTCCTTTATCTTTCTTTCTCTGCCTTTTTTTATTTTGTGGAATTCATGTGTCAGGTACTCTTTGACAAACATTATTTCTGTCCTTAAATTGAGCAATGAATTGAAACTGGCAAAGGGAAAGGAGAAGAGAATATATTCTGTGGCTGTGTCTTTTAAATTGCTTTATCTATTGATAGGTTTGTCCCATGCTAAACACAATTTCAACAATACAGAAAGCACAGGCTGAAAAACTGAGCTCTAATTAAATCAGTAACGTTTCATTATTTCACGGGAACAATGCAAGTCTAAAGTGATCTTTCTGCAGAAAAATTAAATCAAGTTCCACATGAAAGCTTGCCGTGCAGGATGCGCTTCACATCCAGCCTTCGGAATGGGTGTGCAGCCCTGATCCCGGCTCCGCTGTTAAGCAGTGCCGGCTGAGGGGAGAAAGCAGGATGGAAGGCAGAGAGGCACACGAACAAACTTCAGCTGTCGGATCCCAAAGTCACCCACGCACACTCGCCTCGCTAATCCTCAATTTGCCATTCTGAAGAAAAAGACGACGAGGAAGAAGGGGGAGTTCACAATTCACAAACCAATTTGTGTTGTTTCTGCAACACTGCAAAAGTGCGACTCATGAATATGCTGATGAAATTGCAGTGCGAGTTTTGGCACCATTTCATCACCTCGGCTAGATTAGGGAGCAATAACACTATAGGTTTACATGTCTTTGGGAACTGCTGTGGCGGGGAGAGTTGGGGGGGGGGCGGGAAGGAGTAGGGCTGCAATATTTATAATTTGACAAAAATTGCATTGCCTCTTCCATAAAATGGCACTATCGCACACTCTGCTCAGGAGAGGTTGGTGAGTCAGGCAAAGGGTTCATCCCTCGGGCTGGGAGAGAAGAAACAGCAGGGCGGGTAGGCAGTGTAAGTGTCAGGAAGATAACCATCTCTGTTAGCAGTCTGTGTGAAAGAGCACAACTGTGTGATACGTTCATATAAAAACCGTGGGCAAATGGAGCTCCAGCACTTGGGTATTTTGTGCTGGAGAAGGAAGACCTGGAATTTGGACTGTGATATTGGATCTAGTTCATCTGTCACTGTGATATGAACATGTGCATATACTTACTCCAACTGAGGAGTTTGTCCCCAAAACCTCTGCAGTGACATGTTCAGAAGTGAGCACAGATTTAAAAGAAGCTTCAGAGCAGTACATTTAGTGCTGGCAGTTACCTACATAGCCTACAGCACCATAAAAACAAACGCTGCTGCACTGAGCACACTGATGTCATATGGGAGGAAAGAAGTGCCCAGCACTGGGATAGAGGAGAATGCATAAGGGTGCAAAGGAGTGGAGTTCACTCTGAGAGTTATTTACCGGTGTGGCACCCTGTGGGTATCTGGGACATCGAACAGCATCCCCCTTGCTGGTTTATTTACTAACCATCATAGTTATTCTTTTCATTACCTCCACGGCGTAATGGTTATTTTATGAAGGCTCATTAAATTTAATGAGACACCACCAGATTTTATTGCCTTCTAATAAAATGGGTAGGGGGAGCTGTTTTCCTTCTGATTCACACAGCTCCAGAGCACCTTAACCAGCCCAGGTATTCTGTTGGGTCCCAGTGGGGCCCCGGCAATCTTTCTGGTGGCCTCCTCGGGGACCTCAGACAATTAACAGCTGTTCTAATAAAGATGTGTGCATGGATGTGCTCAGATGTGTAAAGGTTGGTTTTAGATATGTGTTAGGTATACGTTTATCCTATGTATGTGTGTCTTAGACTGGAGGATTTTTCTTCCCATGGAAGGCACAGCTCTGCCAGAATGAGGAAGATGTTGTCATGGGAAGGAGTCGCTGCCCAGATGCTCAGGGGGTGACACCGTGGGGTGAGGGGGGTTCTGCTAACAGGGCTTTGTGTTGCTCAGTCAGTTTTTGGCTATTGCACCCAGCCTGTCCCATGTTTCAGACATACGGGATTCAGTGAGATTCTGGGAAATGCGTTCCAGAAGTACTTCTGTGGGGCCTGGGCAGGAAGAGGGTCCAACGATTTCTTCTTCCCCGCTGCCCATGAACTGCATCCTGCTAAAGACGGGGGCGAGGCAGCCTCCCTGGCTCCCTAACGAATGAAACCCTCCTCACAAAGCTGGTGGAATTATTAGAAGTAAATCGTGCAACAAACGCAGCCTTTTCCCAGTTGTAAATAGCTGGCAAACTTGATTCTGCTTTCATAGAGCCAGAGAACAGCCCGAGTTGGAAAGAACTCGGTGGGGATCACCGAGTCCAGCTCGCAGCAGCAGTGCTGGGTATCGGGACGGACCCAAAGAAGGGGCTGCTCTCAGGGAGTTCCTGCTGTTGTTCTCTCTCTGTGTACCACGGTGCTGTTGTTGCTTTCTGCTGTTATTACAGAAATCTCGTTAGTGACCGAGCAGGTTTCTGCAGTTGTGCCCAGCACGTGGGCTCCAGAGCTCCTGTTCTGTGCATTTCTGCCCACCGGTCCCTGGTTGTACCGTTGCATCGCCCTGCTTCCTAAGAGATCCAGCCGCGCTCCTGTCGAAAAGTGGAGTGGGGGAACAGATAGATTTAAAACTCTTTGGCAATCGTTGTGGCGGGCTGGCGTTGTTGGAAATGTAACTCAGAGCGATATTCCCGCGTGTGGGTGACGCACCCGGTGCCCCCAGTGTGACCATCGATACGAGCCCTGATTCCTAGCCCGGCGGTACGGCGCGCTGTGCAGATGTGAAACCGATTAGGAATTTGCCTTTCCAAAGAAACGTTTGCCGGGAATGCGTCTCTCTGTCAGAGCGAAGCTTTGCCCCGTAGGCAAAGCGGCTGAAGGTCTCGCCTAGGGAAGTTGCTCGGGAGGGATTACGCGGGCGGTGCGGGCTGAGAGGCTGCGGCCGGGTTCGGGTTTCCCGGAGCTGAAGGCACCGAGGCTGCCGCCTCCCCGACGCGCAGCGGAACAGCTCCATCCAGAGAGAAGTCGGCCCCAGAGCAGGGGAAGGCGGCTCCGGGCTTCAGGGCTCCGAGCCGGCGGCTCTGCTCCTCTTTCCTCTCCCCTCGTTTTCCTCACTAAAGCTGCCCCTCTGTGAGCAGAACTCGGTGATATTTACCGGCCCGGGAGCTCCTTTTCCGGACGGGATAATTTGCGATTGCGGGCTCCGAGGGCTCGCACCCGTTGAACTGCGGAACTCCGCGCCCGTGGGGGACGCGGTGGCCGCCGCTCCCCAGCCTGGGAAACGGCGGCCGTGTGCGTGGGGCGGGGATGGAGCGGGGGAATGCGGGGTGCGCGGCTTCGAAAGTGGCAGAGGAGGGACACGGCCCGAAGGCCGCGTCGGGCCGGAGCTGCGCTCTGTCGTGATTTGAGGAACTGACGGTAGGATTTCGATGCTGATACACATCCTGCATCCTACTCATAAAGGGAGCGACGAGGAGGTATATCTATATACGTGTATAAAAAAAAAAAAACCTGCCTGTGGTCGTTAGGGGATAGTTGGGGATAGTCTATTTGTGCTTTAATGCAGTGATCTAATTAACCCCCGGGCGGAATTCAAACGACCTTAGATTGGCCCTGTGACCCCGCCGCGTACCGCCGTTAACTTTACGCGAGCATTTCGGCAGCCGCACCTCGGCGCACCCGTCCCGTTCCCAGCTCCCTTCCGTTCCCTTCCCCTCAGTCGCGGAGCTCGGTACCGCCGCCCCGTCCCGCTCCGGTGCCAATCCGAGCGCCGCCGCCGTGCGTCGGTTTCTGTTTACGGCGTGATGCATTTGAGCCCGAACGCATTAGGTGCATTATTCATTGGGTACATTTGTCAGAACATGCGTGTGTATAAAGAACTAATGATCCATATTAAATTAATGACGCTATAAAAAAGAAAAATACCCCGTCCGTGCGGCTTATGACGGCGGCTCCGGACTTTGACAAACCGTAGAGAAGAGCGAATCGAGGGAAGCGCCTCCGAAATGGCATTTCTCGAAACGCACCCGTACACAATGTTGGTTTTATTAAAACAAATTAATTCAGTCATTAAGGAATCATACGGCGAGTGTCTCATAAGTCAGGACCTCCAGTGGAACAAATTGATTAAATGACTGTGTAATAGTCTCTTTAAACAAATCTAGTGTAACAAGTTAATAGATCTGCTCAATTACCGGGCGGCGGCGGAGGGGGGATGGGGGGGTGTTGGGATGGCCCTCATTACGTGCGGGATTTGGGGTGTGGGGTGCGGGATGGGCGATGAGTGCCCATTTGGCCGAGCGTTTGCTCCCCGCCGTGACCCCGCCGCTTTCTCCGTAGGTTTTTATTCGGTGAGAGCGCGGCGCCCGTACGTTACTCTAACAGTCGCTATAATTTTTGAGCAACGGGGCTCGTATTTTACCGCGGCGAATTAAAAAGAATGCACTTTCATAATGATAAAAAAAAAACAAAAAAACAACAAAAAAAAAAATCTCCGAGCAATACCCAAATGGCACGGCACGGGCAAGGATTACAGCCCGACGCGATGGGCCGGCAGGACGCTGCCCCGGGGCCGTGACCGCGCTCCATCCCGTGCCGTTCCCGGGGCGGCGGGCACAGCGCCGGCTGCGCAGCGTTTCCTCCCCTGCCGCTCTCCGCGCTCGGCCCCGCATTTGTGCTTTTGTGCTCCCCTTCGCCCCCCCCGCCCCCCCGCACTCTTCCTATTGCTCCGTACCCCCGATGAAGGCAGCAGACGGCGGGAGAAGGGTTTAATTGGTTTTATCGTTGTTTTGTTTGCGAACAGAAAGTGCATTACATCGAACGGGGCTTGCAAAGGGCTTTTCCTTCTCTTTACAAACCGAATTGGTTTTAATATAAATTAATAAAGGTTAAGACGCTATGTCACGATAGATCATCGTTATTAGCTTAAAAAAAAAAAAAAGAAGAAGAAAACAATTTACATTCTATAGTATTCTGTATGATACAAAAGGAAAACACACCTTAAATTCAATGACAGCAACTAAATGGATTTTTATATTCCGCCCGCAAGCGGCTGCGCCAGTTCCCACCAGCGCGAGTTCCGCTCCGTTGGGGTTTCTTTCTCTCTCCTTCCTTACGGCACGGCCTCGGGCCCCGCACCCCAGCGCCATGCGGGCGGTCCCCCCCAGTCCGCGGGGCCCGGCGGCCGTACAAAAAACAAAACGAAGGTATCGTACACGGGCGCTATTCACAGCCGGGACCGCGGGCTATTTACAAAGAGCCTTCAACAGGTGGCCCCGCCGCCGGCGACCCTACCATAACGACGCCGCGGTCCGGCCCGGCTCGGCCGCATCCGGCGACCCTACGAGAGCGCGAGCCCGCAGTCCGGCTCCGGCCGTTCGGGGCGTAGAAAAATACATCTGTACATGTGCGCGGGGCTACGCGGAGGCCTCGCCCTCGGCGGGGTGCGGCAGCAGCCCCCCGGCGCCCGGTTTGTGTTTCTTGAGCAGCTGCGCGATCTTCTCGTCGTCCGAGTTGGGGTCGAGGGGTTTGTTGTAGTCGTCGTCGTCGTCCTCGTTGTCCGAGGCGCCCTTCAGCCGCTCCGTCTCCGAGTCCTGCTTCTTCTTGGCCGTCGCCATCTCGGCCGCGTGTTTCTTCCGCCACTTGGTCCGCCGGTTCTGGAACCACACCTGCGGCCCCGCGCCGTCACCGCGCGGCCCCGCCGCCGCCCCCGGGCCGCCCCCCCCGGGCCGCCCAGCTCACCTTCACCTGGCTCTCGGTCATGCCCAGCGAGTAGGCGAGCCGCGCCCGCTCGGGGCCCGCCAGGTACTTGGTCTGCTCGAAAGTCTTCTCCAGAGCGAAAATCTGCTGCCCGGAGAAGGTGGGCCGCGTGTGCTTCCTCTTGCCGTCCTTGTCCAGCAGGATCGAGCCTTGATCTGCCGGAGGGGGAAACACACGCGCGCGCGTTACGCTCCGCTCCGCTCCGCTCGCTCGGGACGCGCGGCCCCGGGCCGGCTCCGCGGTACTCACGCGGCGCGCAGCCGATGCGGGCGTCCCTCCAGGGCGGGCCCTGCACCACGCCGGGCCAGAAGATGGGCGCCCGGCCGGGCAGCTCGGCCAGCGGCTTCGCGTAGCGCCCGGCGGCGGCCACGGCGGCGGCGGCGCCGAAGTAGAGCGCGGGCGGCGGCGGCGGCGGCGGCGGCGGGCTGAGGCTGCCGAAGCGCGGCAGCGCGGCCAGCAGCGCGGCGGGGCCGGCGGGCGGCGGCGGGGCGGCGGCGGGCGGCGGAGCGGAGGGCCGCCCCAGGATGTCGTTGATGCCGTGCGGGGTGGCGGCCGAGAGCGGCGCCGAGAGCCCGGCGGCGGCGGCCTTGGGGCCGGGGGAGCCGAGCGGCGGCGAGGGCGAGGCGGAGGCGGAGGCGGGCGAAGAGGAGGCGGAGGAGGGCCCGGCGGGGTACGCGGGGTACGGCGGCGCCTTCATCTCGGCCATGCTGTGCAGGGCGGCCAGCGGCGGGCTGCCCAGCAGGAAGGCGCCCTGCCGGGGCGCGCCGTCCGTCTGCCCCAGCGCCAGCATCGCCCCGCCGCCCGCCGGCCGACGCCGCCGCCGAGCCGCCCCGGGCGGGCCCTAGCGCCGCGGGGCCCCGCCGCCCGTCCCCCGCATCCAGCGCGGCTCTCAGCGGGGAGCGGCTGCGCGCCCGAGCGGCGGCCCCGCCGCCCCGCCGGGCATCGGGGCTGCGCCGCGGCGGCCGCCCCGCGAGCGCTGTGCGCGGCCGGAGGGAGCGCTGCGACGCGCGGACGGCCCCGCGGGAGGGAGGAAGGGAGGGACGCTCGGGCCGGCTCCGGGCTCACAGCGGCGCGGGGGCCCCGCGAGCCGCCCCTTCGTCCTCCTCGGGGCCCCGCATCCCGGCCGCGGCCCGCCGCCTCCGCCTCCCGCTCCGCCTCCCGCCGCCGGCTGCGGGCTCGGGGCGCAGCTCGGGGCGCAGCTCCGGGCGCACTGCCGCGCCGCCCCGCTCCTGCCTCCTTTAGCGGGGCTCGGCCGGCAGCGGGCGCGGCGGCGGCGGCGGCGGGCGGGGGCGGGGCGGCGGGCGGGGCTGAGCGCGCGGGCCGGGCCGGGCCGGGCCGAGCTGAGCCGGGTCGGGGGGGCCGCGCTCCGCCCCGGCGGCCAACTTCTGTCTTCGGCCCGCCGCCGCTGCCTTTTTCTTTTTTCTTTTCTTTTCTTTTCTTTTCTTTTCTTTTCTTTTCTTTTCTTTTCTTTTCTTTTCTTTTCTTCTCTTCTCTTCTCTTCTCTTCTCTTCTCTTCTCTTCTCTTCTCTTCTCTTCTCTTCTCTTCTCTTCTCTTCCTTCCTTTTGTTTCTCTTACTTCTCCTCTCCTTTCCTTTCCCCTTTTCCTTTCCTTTCCCCTTTTCCTTTCCTTTCCCCTTTTCCTTTCCTTTCCCCTTTTCCTTTCCTTTCCCCTTTTCCTTTCCTTTCCCCTTTTCCTTTCCTTTCCCCTTTTCCTTTCCTTTCCCCTTTTCCTTTCCTTTCCCCTTTTCCTTTCCTTTCCCCTTTTCCTTTCCTTTCCCCTTTTCCTTTCCTTTCCCCTTTTCCTTTCCTTTCCCTTCCCCTTTTGCTTTCCTTTCCCCTTTTCCTTTCCTTTCCCCTTTTCCTTTCCTTTCCCCTTTCCCTTCCCTTCCCTTCCCTTCCCTTCCCTTCCCTTCCCTTCCCTTCCCTTCCCTTCCCTTCCCTTCCCTTCCCTTCCCTTCCCTTCCCTTCCCTTCCCTTCCCTTCCCTTCCCTTCCCTTCCCTTCCCTTCCCTTTCCCCTTTTCCTTTCCCCTTCCCCTTTCCCCTTTTCCTTTCCCCTTCCCCTTTCCCCTTTCCCTTCCCCTTCCCCTTCCCCTTCCCCTTCCCCTCTCCTCTCCTCTCCTCTCCTCTCCTCTCCTCTCCTCTCCTCTCCTCTCCTCTCCTCTCCTCTCCTCTCCTCTCCTCTCCTCTCCTCTCCTCTCCTCTCCTCTCCTCTCCTCTCCTCTCCTCTCCTCTCCTCTCCTCTCCTCTCCTCTCCTCTCCTTTTCTTTCTCATGTTCTTTTATTTTCTTCTTCTTTTTTGTTTCTGTTCTCTCCCTTTCTCTCAGGCTTCCTCTGTCTTTTTTTTCTCTTTCTCCTCTACTTCCTTCTCCCCCTCCCCTTATTTCCTTCGTTCTTTACATTCTTTTTCTTTTTCTCTTTTTCTTTCCTTTCCCTTTTTCCTTCTGCTCCTCCTTCGTCTTTTTGCTTTATCTTTCTTGCTTTCTCTTTCTTTACCCTCCGTTTTTCCTATTTTCCTTTGTCTTTTTTCTTTTCCTTTTTTTTTCTTTTTTTCTTTTTCATTTTTTGCTTTTCTTTATTTCTTTTATTTTGTTTTTCATTTTTCATTTTCCTATTGTTTTCTTTTTCCGATTTTTCTTTTTCCGTCTTTGTTTATTTGTTTGTTTGTTTCTGGTGTTTCCTTTTCTCTCTCTCTCTCTCTCTCTCTCTCTCTCTCTATTTCTTTTCTGCCTTTTATTTTCCCCTTTCCCCCGTCCATTCCCATTCTCGTTTCTCCTCCTCCCGTCCCAACCTCTCCCCACTCCGACCTTCACATCGAAGCCGCGGCGCTGCCCCGGGCCTGGCCCTTCCCGCTGCCACCGTCCCCGGGCAGTCCCGGCCCGGAGGGAAAAGCCTCGGTCCGGCCCGACTCCGTTCGAGTCTGCGGGGCCGCGGGGCCGGGAGGCGAAGGGAGAGGCGGGCGGGAGCGGCGCGGCCGGGAGCGACCCGCGGGACTTTGCTGCCGCGTTTGGCACTTAGCACGGGGACGCGGTTAGAAAAGGAACAGAGCGGCACCTCCGCGCCACGGGCCGTTGGAACGGGGCCCCCGGGTGCCGCCCGCGGTTCGGTTCGTTTTGTGGTCTGCTTATGGGCGCACACCGAGCGCAGCTCTTCGGGAACCGCCGCGGCTGCCGGGAGCGGAGAGCTCGGGGCCCGGGGGAACCTCGGAGGAGCGGCCGCTTTGTTCGGCGCACGCAGCGCTCCGCCGTCACCGCCTGCTTTCGCCAGCCGCCTCCTGAGAGTGCCGGGCGGCATTCGGGCACTGTGCGGGCGCCGGATGCTTCGTGGTCCTCCTCGCGCTGGGAAAAGGACTGAGCCGGGAACTGCCAGTGCTTTGCTGTGTGCTAATTTCAACTCGTCTTCAAGGTCTGATAACCGAAAAGGAGCACAGAGCATACAAACGCCGTCAAGATTTTATTTATTTATTTTTTTCACTCTCGCCCGTAATTCACGTTGCAAATGTGCTCTTTATAACAAAATGGTGATGATGCTGCAGGGCTGCCTGCAGCGGGGTCAACGCTGAGGGATCGTGCGTGGCCCTCTCCTGCTCCTTCTGCTTCCTCCCAAACGCGGAGCGGCCGAGGAGCAGGACGAGCTCATTAAAAATAGTTAATAGGTTAATGGGCACCCGGGCTTATATTTCTCTAATGCAGAACGCCGCTGCTTCAGTGCTGTGGCTGTGAGGCGTTACAGGGAGCCAAGAAAATGAATCAGACGTTTAATGGAGATGTGGAAGCGGAAATCTCTGCTAGGGCTACAAAAATGAGAGCCAACAATACACTAAAATATAATAAAGTTAGCATTAAAATTCCGCACACGAAGTGCCAACGTGTCCCCGCTCTAGCTAGGCACAAACCGAAGCAAAGCCCCAACGAATGCCCGGAGCCGGGACTTCGGCTGCGGTGCCCCCGCTCTGTGTCCCCATCCCCGGGCTTTGGGAGGCTCAGCCGGGACAGTTCCCTACGCGGGGCTTTGGGGAGCGCCTTCCTTAGCGGCTCTCTTCCCCCCCGCTCCCCCGGCCCGGACGGCGCTCGGGTGCTGCAGCAGAAATCCTTTTCCCTTCTGTTGGTCCGGACTGACCCCTACTGGGGGAGAGCCGCGGAGCAGAGCGGGGCGGCCCCACACTGCGAGGGGAGCAAAGACTTTCTATAGGTTTTGTGCGTTTATTGTGAGAAACTGTTACGGACTAACAACAACAACAACAACAAAAATATATATATATATATCGGAAACAAGCAAACAAATAAACAGACGAACCAGCGTGGCTCCACTTTGGTTTCACGTGAACAGCGAAAATGTGTGGAAATGTGACTGGCAGTACTGTTGCACTTCTGTAGTCTCTTTGGCTCGATGGGAAAAACGTACGCACGGTGGGGGCACCTCGGGGCATCGGGCCCCATGGGACCGCAGAGCTTTGCTTAGAAGCTGCTGGCACACGGTCTCCCGGGGTGTCGGGGAACCGCAGATCGTTATATCGATGGTCCAAATGGGGACTGGAGAGAGGAAGTGGCGGCGGCGGCAGCTCTCGTTATGTGCGTGTTTTTATGACTTTTAGAAAACCACATTGCAGCATTTTCCATCGCATCCGAGGCTGACAGGGCTGCACTGATTAGAACATCCGATTTAGGTCATAAAAAAAATTCACTCGGAGCAGCACAGTCCGTAACGCCACGCTTTTTTAAGACGTCTCGCTCCCGTCGCTGCGGCGCGGAACGCATCACGGAGTCCTCCGCTCCCTGCGCGTCCCCGACGCCGAGCGCGCCCGTTGCCGCCAGGGGCTGCTGTGCCGCCGGGAAGGGCGCAACGCTCCGCGGGTACCGATCCCCCGCGGCTCTGGGAGGCGGTCACGGCCCTCGGCCCCCCGCAGGGGGCACCGCCCGGCCCCCCGAGCCCGGGGCCTCACGGGGCGGCCCTCCGGAGCGTGGCTGTAGCTTTTGCCTTCCGTGCGTCCTGCCGGTGCCCGCCGCTTACAGCGCGCACCCCTGGTGAGGCTCTGTCTGTCCCGTGAGATGAGGTTGCTGGACGGCAGAACTGAGTGATATTTCAGAAACGGCTAAAAATCAGGCTGCGCATAGCCTGGGTGGAAAGGCATAGCCTGTCACCCAGTGTTCCACGCAGACGTTTGCGGTAAAATACCGGCTCTGCGTGGTTATACTGCCCGCAGTGCATGGGAGTGTACGCGGGAAGGGTGTGTTGCAAATGCATGGCGTGTTCAGGCAGCTGCAACAAGTTCCAGAGTGAATCTTGGAGGAAAACAGCAGTGGTTTGCCAAGCAACCACCATGTCTGAACCATCTTTTGGGAAAAAGAAATGGCATCCTGGGAATCGTGGCATGGAAGGAAGATCTGTACGCTGCTCCACACCTGGACCAAAGGGCGGCAGGTGGGACACAGCTTCCTGCAGCCACATCTTCCTGGTGGTTACCTGGTGATGTTCCTCACTCTTCTGTGCTTTGTTTGGAGGCATGGCCACTTCGCTTCCCTGGATTTTTGATTTTTTTTTGTGTGTGTGTGGTTTGGCATACAGCTGTCCCTACTTCATAAAGTTTGAGCGTGCAAGCTCCAAGCACGTAATTCTCAGGCACAAATACCACGGACTGTGACGTTTTGCTGCCAGACTAGTGAATGCAAACAGCTTACTTGGCACGTTAGCTCAACACAGGACAATTCAGCACTGTCAGTGGATTTAAATTAGTAAAATATGGATGCTTATATTCCATTCAGGATGCCTTGGCAAAGCACCGTTGTCTGTCAGCACATGTTAACACCAACAAGACAAGTGTTAGAGTTCATATTGTATTCATTTAGAGGGAAAAAAGAGACTCCGTTCTGTTTTGCTTTGTGCTGTTTCAGGGGAGGATTCACCTGGGAGCGCTCAGGTTGTGCGACAGCGAGCTCCTGGCCTGGAATCCAGCTGTGTGCACTCCCCAAGCAGCACCAGGCGCAGGTGCTGCACTTCCCCATGCGGTCCCAGTGCTGCTTGGTGCAGTCCCTGTGGTGCGGGAGCACCTGTGCTAAGGGCTCACCATGCACTATGCAACTCAAACTCTGGGGCTGTTGTATGGCTGCTCTCCTCTCTATATTTCTCTATAAGCAAAAGATTGCAAATTGATTACATGCAACATCTTACAATGCTGTTTATAATTACTACAACCTGTGGGACGCACTGTGCTGTTGCTGACGTCGTGTGACATTGCCATTGATGCTGAGCAGTGGGTACTGACATTTTCCACATCTCCACTGTTCTGTGCATAAGTAGGAATCAATTTCAACAAGACAAAAGCTGCAAACAATTTCTGATTCTAAGAGTTCCAGCAGTTGGGCTCCCCTCTGTGAAGGAGGTGTAAATCTCCAAGCAACATTCCAGGCCTGGTTGGTTCTGTTCCCCAGCCTCACAGCTGCCAAGGGCCGCTTCCTTCAGGCTGCTCTTGCTGCAGTGGGAGGGGGCCTGATCTGCTCTGCTGCCCTCTGCGGAAGGGGCTCGGTGATAGTCAGCAGAGGCTTCAGCAGCCCCTCTCGCAGACTGCCTTCCCAGCAGGGCTCTGCACGCAGCTCATGCACGCGTTTTCACACAGGGATTATGTAACTCTGGCAGTGTAGGGACTTCATTGTGCGTCTGCCTGCAGAGCGCTCCCCCTTCTGTACACAGAGCGTAGAGACAGCACGGAGCCACTACCTGCTCGGGGCAGCGTGGCTGTGGTGTGCTCTGCACCGGACCCGATACCAGGGCTCAGTGTGGGGACACACCGGGTGCCACTGTTGTGGAAAGCACTGGGCCCAAGCACCCGGCTTTGGTTTGTTCGCCAGCAGCTTTTGGTCACTGAATGGATGTGGGAAGCAGAGGCCCGGCAGCAGGAACCTCTGAGGACTCTTAGTTGAGGATTCTGCAGTGATACTTCACTTGTACATGAGATCCGCCATAATATTGGCACATCAGAAGGGCTGTTTGCAGTCATGCCAATGTCTCCATGTGTGGAGAATGTGGCGGTTCCTACCACACATTGTGAAAACACAAAAACACTCCAGAGAAGTAATGTTACATTCCAGGCAAAGCGGCTCATTGCCCCACAGGATCCTGAGCAGCAGAGAGGAGGATTCCTACCCGACCAGTCCAACCAGCTGTGACTCAGGGCACTGCAAGCTGCGGGTGTGTATTGGGCTTCCAGGAGCAGCCAGACGGTTCTGCTGCCAGCCCCAACCATTCTACTGCCAGCCCCACTGCTCTGCTTGCAGCCCCGGCCCTCGCTCATCTTGTGTCATCTGTGTGCCTTGCTGTCACAGCTCAGAGACAAGAAAAAGGGAAGACCAGGCTCATGTGCCCACCCAATCCTTCTGGCACCTGGATCTTGTTTTTAATTCTCTCTCCTCCTGGCCCTGCCCATAGGATTGCTCATGCTGTCACCCCACTGTCACCAGTTGCTCAGGTGCTTCCTCTCTTCTTTATCCCCAAATGCAGTGACTCATGCTCTTGCATTCACCTGCTCTCCATTCATTAATAACTTTGGCTTTCTGTCTCTGCTGGTTAGCCTTTGCTGTTATCATTACATTAGTCCGTTTGCTAAAGAAATATTTTCTCCTCTGAGTTTTTCTAGATGAATCTTTTCCCTTTCACAGTTTAGGAGGTGGCTGCTCATTCCTGGATGGGATGTAAGCATTTGCTTTTTGGGTCTGGTCTTGTTCAACATCTTCATCAATGACCTGGATGAAGGGATAGAGTGCACCTTCAGCAAGTTTGCTGATGATACAAAGCTGGAAGGAGTGGCTGACACATCAGAAGGCTGTGCTGCCATTCAGAGAGACCTGGACAGAGAGTTGGGCAGAGAGGAATGTGATGAGGTTCAGCAGGGGCATGTCTTGCACCTGGGAAGGAACAACTGCACACATCAGTACAGGTTGGGGGCTGATCTGCTGGAGAGGAGCTCTGTGGAGAAGGACCTGGGTGTCCCGGTGGACAGCAGTTGGCCATGAGCCAGCAGTGTGCCCTTGTGGCCAAGAGGGGCAGTGGGATCCTGGGCTGCGTTGCAAAGAGCGCGGCCAGCAGGGTGAGGGAGGTGATCCTTCCCCTCTGCTCTGCCATGGTGAGGCCACATCTGGAGCACAGTGCCCAGTTCTGGGCTCCCCAGCTCAAGAAGGACGGGGAGCTTCTGGACAGAGTCCAGTGGAGGGCAACAAAGATGATCGGGGCCTGGAGCATCTCCTGCACGGGGAAAGGCTGAGAGAGCTGGGGATGTTCAGCCTGGAGAAGGCTGAGAGCAGATCTGATCAGTGCCTATCAATATCTAAAGGGTGGGAATCAAGTGGGTGGGGCCAGGCTCTGTTCTGTGGTGTGCAGAGATGGGGACGATGGGCACAGATTGGAACGCAGGAATTCCATACGAACATGAGGAAGAAGTTTCCTGTGAGGACACTTTCCTGTGCGACCTGCTGCAGGGATCTGCTCCAGCAGGGGGCTGGGCAGAGGTCCCTTCCAACCCCTGTGATCCTGTGATTCTGTGCAGGCAGCAAAGCATCACTTGTATGTGCCCAACGTGGAAAGATCCTTTTTGTGGCTTTACTGCTGGGCCAGCTTTGCCGGGAGGTGTGCAGCAGGGCTGTGCCGGCAGGGCCATGGGGAGCAGCAGGCAAGCTGCTCAGTGCTTCCTTGTGCACCTCGAGACAGCGAGTCCCAGGGCGGGGAGCGGCGGGGTCCTCACGCTGGAGATGAGGAGCACTGATGGAGAAACACATTTACAGCCGTGTTTACGAGGCGTCGGCAACCAGGCAACCTTTGTCCGAGGGCGGGAGCCACACCTCAGCGCGCTGCCTGCCCTGTGCTCGGGGCTGGCCTCCCGCAGGAGCGGCCCTTCTCTGAGGAATCAGAGCCGTCACCGACAGACGCCCTCGCGTCAGCCCGACCCGCAGGCCGGGAGCGCGGCTCCACGGGCAGCGCAGGTGCCGCGGGAGCGGGCGGCGCCGGCCCCGCTCCGCCCAGCGACAGAGGGGAGGGCCGGCCCGGCGGCGGGCGCACCTGGACACCGCGGCGGCGGGGACGCGGCCGGCTCCGCGCCCCCTGACGGGGCTGCCAGCGCCGCGCCCGGCCACAGCGCGCTCCCGCCGCCATGTCGGCCCGGCGGCGGCGACGAGCGGCCGCTGACGAGGAGGAGGAGGAGGAAGAGGAGAAGAAGAAGGAGGCGGCGGAGGAGGAGGACGGCAGCGACAGAGTGAGGAGCGGCGGGGCCGTGGGGCTGGGCAGGCCGCGGGCGCGCGGGCGCCGGGAGGCTGCGTGGGGCGGCGTGCCGGCTCCGGTCACCGCGGGGAAAGGAGGGCTGCGGGCGCAGGGCCGCCGGGAGCCGCGCTGCCAGAGCTGCGGGGCTGTGCGAGTGAGAAAGTGAAAGTCTGCCGGCAGCCCGCGTCCTGCACTTTGGTTGGGAGGGCACGGAGCCACCGAGCTCTGCAGTGAGCCGGAGTGTGCTGCCTTCAGGGCCCCGCTCGGTACGGCAGCGCTTAGGCCACAGCTGCGCGTCTCTCCCTACACGAGAACTTGTTTTAACTCTGACTTCTTGTAGCGGTCTGCTCAAAATACTGCTTTCCTACGGAAGCATATGGTTTCGCTCAGCTCTGGAGGTGGCGACCTGTCCCCCCGACCCCCCGTCCCACCTCAGCTCCCCCCGCCACAAAAGGGCTCGTCAGGCTGCTGGGAAGGCAAGCCAAGGGTCTAGGGATGAGTTTTATATCGGCCACAGTTGGGTCCTGATTTAGTGATGGGTGCAGTGGTTGTGCGTGCCATAGGGGATCTGATGGGGAGTATCAGGCTGTTGAGATTCACAGGTGCCACCACACTCTGTGTCCCCGTAGATGGGGATGTGTGTGCTCTGCCTCTTGCCTCACCTTTGCAACGTGCAGATAGCATGTTCTCCTTCAGATGTTTGCACATTGCCTGTTCTGCCTGGGGGCTGCACGTTTGGAAACTTGTTCCCTCCTCCATGACTGCTCCAGGTGGCTGTGAAGCAATGGGTTTCCGCTGCTCCCCACTGCGCAGCTGGGAAACATCACCCTCTTCCACGCTTAAAGTGAGAATGTGGATGTATGGAAACTGCTGGCTGCTGATGCAATTGCTGCTGACCCAATTCATTCAGTTTCCAGATGGGTAAAAGGGACATGCTTTAAAGCACCGTGCATGTCAACGCAGAGGAATGCTCTGAGTTTGCTCGAGACCTGCAAGAACTCTTGAGTATATCTGAAGGGTTTTATCTGTTAGATCCTTCAGTGGCATTTTCAGTATGTTTGCCAATAGGTTTCTTATAATGCTTGCTAGATCCAGATACGCTCATTTCCTAGTGAATTTAAGCAAAGCTGATTGGTTGGTTGTTCTGTTTTTTTTTTTTTTTTTTTGTTCCCTCTTTTCTGCTCCTCTTTTTAGTAGTGCACAGAAACAATCAGTATCTGCTTCTACTTCCTTGTTTTCGAATAGAAGGTAACTTTGGTTTAGTACAAACGCAGTATGCCCTTTGTGTAGCTTGTTCCTGAGCGCTGCATAGCTTAGTGTCCCCAGCTGCCTGCAACCTTATCAAGCTGATGACTGCAAAATTCCTGTCAGCCTGCCTTTGCCCCATGGGCCTCTGCGATTTCACAAGTTTTTTCTTTCCTTGTGTTGTCCTGTGATGCACAGGAGTGATCTTTAGGTCTTCCGTGTCCCATTTGTTGGTGTGTGCCTTGTGAGCTTTTCCTATAAATGTCTTATATGTTTCCATGAATACTCCACTGCCGTCCAGAGCAAGAGGAATAATTTAGCGTTAAAATACTGAGTACGAAAAAGTCAGTTACAGTTTTGCAGATTGCTGTTAGTGTGTTCACGGTACTCTCAAAATTCCAACTGTTGCATTCGTTACCATGAAGGTTGTGATGCTGCTTTCAAATGCTTGAAAGACATCGGTGTGTCCTGAAGGTAGTGAGACGGTTACTTCTCATGGTGTCACACAGAGTTCAGGAAGCAGTGTTGTGTTGCCATGTAGCCACCAAACGAGTGACTGTGTGCCCGGTCTAAGTGTTAATTATTTCTAAGTAAAACAAACCTGGAATCACTGACTGGTGTTTCTCCTGTAACAGCACAAAAGCCTGTTTCTATTCAATGAAACAGCCCTTCTGGGAGTCAGCTGCTGGAGAAATGACTTGGGCTCAGACTCTCACCTGCAAGGCCTGCCCCAAATTTTGCCCGGAGTCATGGCGTGTGCCTTGTCCCCGGAGACATTTGAGGTCAGACTGGATGGGGCTCGGAGCAGCCTGCTGAAGCTGTAGGTGTCCTTGTTTGTTGCAGTGAACTTGGACTAAATGACCTTTAAAGGCCCCTTCCAACTCAAATGATTCTATGATTCTTTAGATGTTCTGAACTCACTTGGAGTTAAATGAAATCCTAATGGCAGTACTGGTTAGAGTGAAATGTCAGGCTCTTTCAATTTGCTTAGTAATGTTGGAATAACCAGAAAATAGACCTGGTTAGTTTGATGGGTAACAAGTGGGCTAACTATTTTCAAAACTCACATCTTGGGAGTGGTGTGAGTTGGGATGTGGAGGTTTCAGTCGGTGATTTGGTGTGTGCAGTTCTCGTGGGATTGTGGTTTTGCTTATGTTGGGCTTTAACAGCTTGGAAAAAAAAAGGTTTTACTATTCAAGATCTTCTGATGCTTTGATAGCTTGGCTTCCGAGGAAGGTATCAAAATACATTAATTTAAATATGCCACAAGGTGTTCTCACTGAACTATTAGCTTCAGCGTAACTCTTGTGGGAGAGACTGCAGAAAGATCGATGCTGGAGGAGAAAAATGAACAATTACACTGGTAAAATGGCAATCAATTATTTGCTTTGTATGTGTGTATATATATGTGAAAGTAGAAGTGCATATATATACGTATAAGTTGTTGGGAAATGTCCTTTTCTCTTAACGTAGGTGATGCTCCATCCTCTGAGGAAAGCATATTTGCTGTCTACCTGAGAGTTTCTTACCGTGTTCTGGAAATAGTCCAATACTAACAGAACATTGCAAGTACCTTCGTAACGAGTAATTCCTGTGCATGTTTCACTCAGCATCTGTTAATTGTAGCACAGAATGTCTTATATGGGATGGCAATTAAGATGCATATGGCCTTTTAGAGGATGAGAGGTTGACAGGTCTGTTTTTATTTTTATGCATGACACATGGATGCATTTTGGTGGTGCTGGAAAGCAGAAAGCAGGCAGAATTCCGTATGGAAGCTTGATTTTTTTTTTTTTTTTTTTTTTTTTTTTTTTTTTTTTTTTTTTTGTTCAGATGTCACGATACCTCCTGCTAGGTAGGCACAGTGTCCTTCCTTGAGTTCCTCCTATGGAACGGTATTTGTAATATTGCTCAGACAATTTAGCTTAAGGATGGAAGTCTTGTCACTTTTTAGGAAAGCCAACGTTCAAACAAACCAAACCCCTACAACTACATACACCTTTCTCTTTGGTTAGTTCACAAATGCTGAAGACTGATGAGCATTGTTGTTTCAGAAGGAAACATCTGTTGCGTGCTGAGCTCCTAGGAGCAACTGAATAACAGTTGTATTTGCCTTCTTCCTGTTCTTATCAGGCCTACATCATTCAGTCCTGTTGGACTAAGCCTTAATGAGCTGGTTAGATGGGTTCTCTTGCAGGAACATGAGCCTTCAAATGAGGAGAGGCAAGGCAACAGCCTCCTTGCAGCGTCTGTCTGTGACAGGCACTTGGGGCCTGAACCATGAGATGAGCGCGTGTGAAAGGCTCTGTCACCTGCTGTGTGAGAGCTCTGGGGAGACGTGGCAATACCTCATATCAAACGTCTAACTTGGAGCTGTGGTTAAAAGGTGTCTTAGTCATTTTGGACACTACAACTTCTGGTGTTTTCACTTTACGTTTGAAAAACTTGTCAATCAGTGCCCACAACCTCAAGCTGTAGCTTTTCACGTCCTCATTGTTACTGCGTGTTCAGCTTTGTTAGGTCGCAGGCCAGGAGAACAGGAGAAGGAAGGGCTGCTGCGTTTTATATTTGCTCCAAAACTGATCTGCAAAGCCAAACTGAAATAGCAAGACTCCTGATCAGATCTTTTTTTTTTTGAGGGCTGTTGTAGTGATCACATCACTGGTTACTGCAGTGATGATTGTTGTTATTCCTAGCTACTAGCTGGAATGTTTATAGTCAAAGAAAAAAAAATGAACAAGAAAAGCTTGTCCCCAAGTGATTGGGTTCTTAAGGCATTTCATGCTGGAGATGGCAATTAACTGTTAGTGAGCAACTTCCTCTTTGGCTTCGGACTTGGCAAATTAAATACTTTACTCAGGAAATGTTTTCTGGCCATTATAGCGTGAAATGGAAGATGAAGTAAGCGTTCAAGGTCATTGTTGAGGTAAGGTTCAAAGGGAAATAGAAGATAGTTCATGCTTTATTCCCTACAAGTTGTTCTAGCGATTTAAAGCTAAAAAAATGGCAGAATGTGTGCAGCTTGAAGATTGCACCAGCCCAACTTCTGATAGCAGCAGCAGCAGCAGCATCAAACTGCGGAAGATGCATTGGATAAGCTCAGGAGGACTCCTTCATGGTGTTCGCATGCTCTGAAAAATGCCACAGATTTCAGATGCTGGAAATATCAAATTGAAAACATTGCTTCAAGTTAGGTGCGTAAGTGGAAATTGCGTTAAAATATCAGAGGTGTAAAACTAGGCATGATTTTATTTCTTGCTGTTTAAACAGCAATTGAGCATGGAACCACTTAGGGCAGTGCTGAAAGCCCAGAAATGGAACAAAGATCTTAGAGATATTTTTAGTTCTCAGTACGTAAAGGAGAGAACTTCTCTGCTGTGCACAAACAAGGATTAATATTAAATACTCTAAGTCGTGGTCTCAGGGCCAGGATTACTGCCCTTCATCTGCAGTGCAGTGCTATCTTCTAGAACTGTACAAACAGCCTTTTGTACTTGGATGCAGACTGTAAGAGGTGGAACATTGGTTTGGAGAAAGGCTTGTGATTATTTTTTTAATTTTTTATCTTTTTCTTATGTATTATGATACCTATAGTTGATTTCCTAACCTATAGTACTACAAAACTGGAAATAAATATCTCTGAATAACAAGACTTGCATGCCCATTAATTGTTTGTTTGCTCGCTTTTCAGACCTTCAACAAACTTCCTGAGATCTAGATCACACTTCAAATATTTACTCTTCTAATGCCTATTAATTATAGTCAGTGTCTGCCTGATGATTACTCAGCCATGAGCTCAGAGAGGAGGGCCCAGCCTCCCTGCCCACCTCCTGCAGACGCTGTGAGCCAAACAGCCCCAAACCAGGCCCCCAAGCTCCCCATTTCAGCCCAGTTTGCTGTGTGTTTCTGGTTGCGGGCTCCATCAGCAGCTTCAGGCAGTGAGGTTTGGCACGCCTTACCTTTTCCACTTGTGTTGTTGACACAGGTTGTTGGTTACTGAGGCTGAGATTATGATTATTGAGGCTTTGATTATGTTCAAGCACAGCTTCCCATACGCCAAGAGGTTACAAGGAAAAGGCTACAGACTGTAGAGGAACCGTGCGATGGCTGGGACTGTAGACCTTAGCTCTGCAGTGTTTTTTTGGAGGCAAGGGGAAACATACTTCTGCTGTCTTCCAAAATACCAAAAATATTCAGATGAACAGAGCAGCTGCACCAGGGCCAAATGCGGCCTTCCACCTGCCCAGAGTTAGGGGTTTGTAACAACAGAATGAAGTAAATCAGCACCTTGGGTATTGACTGCTGCTGAGGAAAAAGAAATCTCAATGATCTGCTCTCACTGTTGGTGACAGTTTGCACATTAGAATACATATGTTGCTTTTGGATAAGACAAAAGATCAGCCTATCTAGTATCTTCTGAGTGGTTGTTAGTGAGTGATGAAGATCCAGGTGCATTGTTGGGGTTGTACCAAGAGATTATTCTGAACTATACTGTCACTGATCCCTTCATAATTTGTTCTTAAGTCATTTATTTTCAAGCTGGAGGGTTCAAGGGTCCCTTCAGTTTGTTCTTGGGTCATTTATTATCAAGCTGGAGGGTTCAAGTCCCCTCATAGGTGTGTGTGAGACTGTGAAAGCAACCTCTCATTGTGGGGCTGGACTGGTTGGTCAGGTGCTCCATTTCCTTTCTGCTTTGTGTGACGCCTCCAGAAGGCCCTTTGCTGCCTTAGATTAGCTTGAAATTAAGATGAGGAAGTGTGTTAAAGACTAAGGGATTTTTGTTAAACCTGTGTTTTATTCACCATTAGTTTTCTGGAAACAAATGACTTTGTGCTTAAGTAGATAAGTAGAGAGAGTGCTTAGAACATGAAGTTTCCTGAGTGTAGCAGGTCATGTCACAGCACTGGAGTACTGCCCTTCTCACAAACATTTATTGATGCACACTTGCTTCCTACAGCATCTACCACTTGACTAGCACATCGTTGCTGTCTTGATTTAGGGAACTGATAATTCCTACGTCACTACGTCACAAGATGTGTTTGTGACTGCATACTGTGTTGTGGCATAATTAATATTCCTATATGTCGAGTTGAGGTGATTGAGCTATATATTTTTTTTCCTCTGGACATAGGAAGTGGATTTGGATGAAGGACTCGTTGATTTGGATCTCAGGAATGATTCTGATACCCCTGATGTTCCACCGCCAACAGACAGCACTCCAGAAATCCTCAAAAGGGCTTTGTCGGGCTTGTCTGCCAGGTATTGTAAAACAAACAAGCTCTCTAATCGGAGAGCTGCCAACTAAAATTATTGCAGATTGTACTGTAGTCTTAATTTTCATTTGGTACATACAAAAATTCAAGGATAATTTTTTATTTGTTGTCACAATTGATGTATTTATGCTTCAGAAGTCCATTCAGTGTAATGTCTTTTCACAGCAGCTGAAGATTGCCCACAGTTCACTGAAACGTTTGCAGTTGTTCTGTCTAAGCGTTGCAATAAAATATGTGAGAGCAGTATTTGGGTTTGATCTCTAGAGTCAGAATTTCTAGGGGTTATAAACGCTTATTTCCTACATCCAAGCTTATTGAGGGGGCAGTTTGTGTTTAAGTGAAAGTGTTGATTCTCTGGATGAACTTTTGTAAGTTTTTTGGGCAGCATTTCCACTTCTGATATGTAGGCCATTAGGAACAAGCTGCTTCTCTGTAGCTCGTACTGAAGGGGAACTTAAAGCCTGATTGTAATGAATTCCTCTCCAACTTTGTTCTGACAATTTTGGCAGTTCGACTTAGTGGTTTTAGCTGCCATTAGCTGGCAGATGAATATCAAATGAATGTAGTTCAACTCTACATCAAATGCAAAACATGAAGCAAAACTGAGTGTCTTTTGAAGCAAGTGTGTCTATTGGGGCAGCAGTGACACGTAAAACTGGTATTAAAGGAAGACACTGCGATCACCTTTTCTTTAAGATCTGGTAGGCTTTCATTTGTGCTTAGCAGTAAATTGTGATTTCTTGGTTGTCTGTACATTTATGGGCAAAATTTTTGAAGGGAGCAAGGCAGCGGAGGAGAAGAACTTACTGAAAAGAAAGTACAGTACGCACTATTAGTAATTGAAAACATTTCCATGGCAAAGAAGAACATGCAGTGAGTTTATTCCCAGATATATATTCCCAGATATATATATTATATTCAGATATATATATTATATATAATATATATTAAATATATAATAATATAAACAATATATTTAATATATATTATATATATATATTATATATTTATTATTATTATTTATTTCTGCCTGTCAGTTCTCGGAAGCCTGTATGCTGCTTTCCTGGCAGCCTTTCTTTTACGTGTAAGTCTTTGTATGGCTGATTTCCCCATGTCTCCTGCTGTAAAATGCTCCCAGAGGGTCCTGATGTATCTTCACAGCTGCCTTCGAGGAGGGGCTGATCCATAATGTCTGAAATAAGAGGGAGGAGAGGCTATGAGGAAATAGGGAAGATTACTACCTTTGCTTTCTTTTACCTTGAGTTCTGTTGAGCTGGCAGCTAGTAAACTAGATTCTGTGTATCTTGCTGTATGTCCTATTAAGCAAGATGTATCTGGACTTCCTGCTGCTTCTAATCAATTCAAGCATTCGCACAGAGAAGGAGTGGCCTTTGTTTTCATTTGTAACTGGTTGCTTTTTATGCTGTTTTTCTTTACAGATGGAAAAATTGGTGGATTCGTGGAATTCTAACACTAGCTATGATTTCTGTGTTTTTTCTGATCATATACATGGGATCTTTCATGCTGATGCTTCTGGTGAGTTTCTTTAAGTACTCTGTATTGTGCAAGAGTTACTTAATCTCTTTGTCACGCATAAGGAATAGCTGGAAGCAAAGTGCAGACATTACAGAAAGCAGTTTCTCTTCTGTAAATGTAGGTTTCTTTGAACTACTGAAAAGGTTCTCAGTTGGGTGCTTTTGGATGAAGACCTCCCCGATAACTTTATTTATGAAGAAATTAAACAAGTCAAACGGATTTTTGCCTTGAAGCTTATGAAATAAATCTATTTGCTTGTCTGATTCCCATTACCTTCTCATACCCTCCTTCGATTTTGTTTGAAATAAACAAAGGCTGAGAAAAGCAGGCAGTTCAAGTCAGCTGGCAGTGCCTGGCGCTGGAGGACTTTCCTCAGTCACGCTCCATTAATTCCCTGCTTCTCTCCAGGGCTGCCTTGGCACCCTGGGTTCATCCACTAAGTGGAACTAGGTGCCTGTCTGTGATACAGAGACAAAATGCATTTTTAGGTCACAAAGTGAGCAAACATAGTGGATTAGCATCCACTGCATGCTGTTTCTTTCCATTGCTTTTATTTCTGGTATTCTTAGTGAGTGAGGGTTTAACTATTTTTTTTTCAGTTGTGGCAAGCAACAAAAAGGAATGTGTTTTATAAAATTCTGGAGTTTAGTACTTCTGGTTAGCTGCTTTGATTTCTCCCCCAGGATTGTCAAATTGTCAAAACCTTTATTTTTTCCATGTCTGCTCCGAAACACCTCTTGGAGGGTAACGTCTTGAGATGCTGGAATGCTGTTTCACCAATATTATGTTCTGTATTACAACATCTGAATGAGTCTGGTTTGTATTTCTGTCCTCAGAAGAATGACACAACAAGCTTATGATTTCAGTGGCAGATGATTTTACTGAGTGTATGAAGAAACGACTAAAAGAGCTCTGGGAAGTTATAGCTCGTTGGAGAGACATTTCTTACTATGTCAGTAGTCTATAACACTTTCAGAATAACTGGAGCAAAAAGAAACTGCTGGCCTTGCAGTATTCTTTCCTATATTCATGGTACGCTGCAAAGTTTTAGTCATAGCAAAGCTAACAGGATATGAACTAAAAAGCAGTTGAAGTTAGTATAGAATTAATAGAGAATTCTTCTTCTGTACTGTAAAGCCATGGTGAGATCATGAAACAGCACCAAGGCTGTGCAAGATGTGATACTTATACCTGCACTAGATGACCTGTGCTTCTAATCAACAGCGATAACTATCAGTGTAGGCTTACCTGTAATGAAGTACTTGCAAATGGAAGACTTGGCTATGTTGCGTTGCATGACTCTTTTTTTTTTTTTTTCCTTTGAACCTTGAATGTATCTCTTAAATTTAAATAAAACTTAACCAAAAGAGCTTTCTCTTTATGGAAATGCTTTTGATTTGCTGCCATCCAAGTATTTTAATGAGGAACAGTCAGGAATTCTCTCTTATTTCTTGAGGGGATTCTTGCAGCTAGCCCAGAGTGCCTTTTTTTGACAAGCTCGGTGTGTCTTTTTTGACAAACCCTATGGCTGTCAGTTAAGGAGGCAGGGACAGTTAAGTAGAGCTTGACTTTCTCTTTGTTCTTGTTTGGAAGCTGTCTCCTTTCTGCATGGAATTTAAATTCAGAATAATCTTTTTTCCCCTTAATGCAGGCTGCAGTACTCCACACAACCTTTAAGAAACAAGTGGCGGTCAATGTACATTGTTCCTTTTTTTTCTTAATTGTAGGTCTTGGGCATCCAAGTAAAATGTTTCCACGAAATCATTACTATAGGTTACAGAGTGTATCACTCGTATGATTTACCGTGGTTCAGATCCCTCAGCTGGTAAGTAGCAAGCAAGGTGGTCAATAAGTAGAAATGGGAAATTTAAGTCTTAGCATTGTTTGTATCCTGTCATGATGGAAGGATAGCTTTGTAAGTCACGTGCAGATGTAAAACATGACATCTGTCTCTACTACATGAGTCTTCCTTTTGTGAACTTGAACAAATAAGTTGGCTTTTTACTACTTTTTTCCCGTTATAAAGATGTGTACATGTACACATTTGTGTGCATGCATATATGCTTGAAGTCAGAATTAAGCATTTGAAAGCTACCTGAAAATGTGCATAGCCAAATAATCACCTGACCTATATTATCTGAAAAGCTTTGAGTTTTGAAGGTAATTCTGTATACTTTTAAAGGGTTCTTTTCACAAGCAAGTAACTGAAATTGTAATGTACAAGTTCTAAATCCTTTCCTGTTTTGAGTTTAATCACAGGACTGGGTAGATAGAAGTGATAGGGGATATTTTGAAAACCACAATGCCAGGATTAATGTTTCTGACGAATCCGGGATATTTGTGTCAATGTCCTGCTTCTTAGAGGATGTACAATGTACACTGGGTCTACTTTGGCAGTTAACTACAGTCTATATGTGTGCTAAGTTCAAAATCAACATTTCAGTACCACCCAAAGTCTTGCTGCTGAGACTGCATATTGACAGCTGGGTGGGAGGATGCTGCTATTGATTAGAATGTGCACTGAGGCATAGTTTGAGAGGCAAAGCCTTGCAAAGTGAACTTTAAGATTGGAGGAAAAGATAAGTGCTGATCTCCATAAACATCCAGGTATTCAGCCCATCTTGAATTATGAGTTTTTAGCTTTTCTGACTTCAGTAAAAAAGCTGAAGAACATGCTGCTTGAGAGGGGTGCATCTTTTACTGGTTTTGAATTTGATATTTTTTCTTTTTTTTTTTTTTTAATTTACATGTTAGCTGGTTTGGCTGACATGAAACTTTTTTTTTTCCTTTTGAAAAAAAACCTTCAGAGAGAGATATGTGAAGGTGACATCTCACTTCATTCAGACTTCGTGTTTGGATGTACTTTCAATTTATTTTGGAAGAAGTGGGGTTGGACCTGTGTCATTGATTTGTTAATCATATGGGGTTAAAGTCAGTTACTGTTTGATGAAGGAAGCTAAAAGTGAAAGGCACAGAGGAGAAGATGCAGCTGTAACTCTTTCATGAAAGAATCTTCAGTCCAGGTGGCAAAAGTAAAGTTCTGATCAGATCCTCAAACACATTGACAGATGGAAACTGGCACTTAAACTCAGAGGTTTTGTTCTGCAAGTATCTTATTATTATTATTTTTTTCTATGGCAGATATCATGTACTGTTCATGCTAGAACTGAGTACAAGAACGTACCCACGTGTATTACTGAGTATAGAAGGTATCTGATACTTATTCTGTATTGTGAGAATATCTGAAAAGAGCTTTCGTAGGTATGAATTATTCAGTACAGTACATGAAACGATTTTTGTGACATTTATTTTTCTAATCTAATTTCATTATAAGAAATAAATTACAAAATTTGCTTGTTGGAGAAGGCTTCAAACCAGAGGTATAGTGAAAATCTGAATTTATTCTTGCATTTGTATTCCATCATGAGCTCTTCCCACCTATTTGTTTTTCTTTTTGTGTATGTTTGTGAGCGATGTTAACTGAATGACACAACTTTGTATTACCATGTTAAAATGATAGCTACATTTTATTTGTTTTAGGTATTTCTTGCTGTGTGTCAATTACTTTTTTTATGGGGAGACTGTGGCTGATTACTTTGGTACGTTTGTTCAGAGAAGAGAACAGCTTCAGTTCTTAATTCGTTACCACAGGTTCATCTCTTTTGCACTCTACTTGGCAGGTAAGTGTGGGGAATGATAGAAATTAAAGATCATTGTGCTTCTTGTGCCTATTTGTGTATGTTTTCATGATGGGTTTTTTTGTTGTTGTTGTTTGTTTGTTTTTGTTGTTCTTTTTTGTTCTTGCTTTTTTTTTTTTTTAAAGCTTCCTGCTGTTATCCTCTCTTTAATTAATTTTTCTGGTGCTGTTTGAGGAAATTCCCGATTCTATTCTCATCATGAAAGTGAGTGTAATTTTTGTATTCACTCAGAGAATAACCTAAGAAAAAGCAGATTATCGTAGGAAAGCTGAGCTTGTGGTGCTCATTAAGATTCAATGTGGACTGATTTTTCTGGTGATAGATGATCCTGAATGTATGCAGGGTGTTTTGACAATCTGTGAAATAGCTTATATTCACCATTTCTGTGATGGGTTAGTGCTTTGTTGTGCAAGTGTTCTGCCAGGTCAGCAGCCAGGAGCTTGGTATTATATTTTCAAGCTATTCTTCCAAAGACCTGAGAGTTTGTTTTATCTGCAAGATGCACTTTTGCTTGCCTCATGGATAAATTTTCCTCCCAGTCCAGCTTTGCAGGATATGGCTTTGTAAACAGCTATATACAGTCCACTCTGCTTTCAGGAACACAACATTAATATTACTTTAGCTTAGAAAGTAATCAATGGAAGACTCGGGTTGTTCTGAGGAGCAGGAGATTGCCATGCTGAAGTATTCATAATATTGGTGAAGAAACCTGATGTTAATAAAGAGCTTTGTCTACCGTTACTGTTTTTTAAGCCAGATATAAGTTTTTCTCCATGCTTAGATGTCCATGATGGCACCTTGGAAGTAACAAAACAGATGCTTCTTACTAAGGTTAGCTAAATCTTCTGCTCTAATGAGAATAATTCTGTGCCTGTGGTTGCTGAGCAGAAACAAATACTCTGACCAGAGGTACTGGGAAGTGCTTCAAGGGAAGAGAATGACTGGCATATCGTGGTTCAGTATCATTGAATATACAGTGGTACAAACTATACTTACTTTATTTTACAGGCTTCTGCATGTTTGTTCTGAGTTTAGTGAAGAAACACTATCGTCTGCAGTTTTACATGGTGTGTATTACCCACTTTGCTGTGGTCAGTCATGTTATGAATGTCACAAGAGTCATATCATTATGTTCATAAAATAGCTTGGGAGTGCTTCAGCTGGCAGCTATGAGATAAAGAGTAACGTCAGTCTGAGTGTCCACACCATGGGGCTGCTTGTGTCAGAAAGTGCAGTCTCTCAGTGAATCCAAGCTGTCATTAATGAGGCCCTGTGCATACCCAGTGTGATACATCTTGTAGTAACAGATGGGTGAAGGAGAGGCTCCCGGTGAGTGGCACGTGCCTTTCGTGCGGGCCAAAAACCAGACACGTTCAGCTCGAGGCTGGACATGGCTCTGGTGAGCACAGGCCCCACTGCAGTGCTAGGAGGGAGCCTGACTTGAATACCTGTGTGGGGAATTGTTTTTGTGCCCACTTAGCAGCACTTCTTCTGTTGTATAAACATGTGTTTCTATCTCTCATATTTGCCTTCTAGTACAGTATGTGGTGGATAGTCAAGAACATTAACACACAGTTTTCTCATGTAATTTTTGTAATGTGCCTTTTTTATATCTAAACTGAAGGTGTAACATCACATCTATTAAAAAAGAAGGTAGAAATGACCAAAAACCAGTAAAACGGTAAGGCAGCACAGCCTTTTTGTTAAAAACAAAGACAAAAACCAACAAAGAGTACAGTTTTTGAATGTATTGTGCAAACTGAAGTTTTCTTAAGGATCAGTTTCTGCTCTTAACTCCTGTTTCTGCAGGTGCCTTAGATGGCACTTTAGCGTTGCGGATCACTCATTTTGGACTAGGACTTGGCTGAGTGCTGTATGATTTAAAATAAATAAATAAATAAAGGATTTACCTTTTTGTGGGATAAGTTGCTTGATGGAGGGGAAATGCAGCTTTTCTGGGAGAGGTGGTCTTTGGTAATAAGCAAAGCACAAGTCCTTGATTTGGGACAAGGTAAATACATTGCTTTCCCTTCTGGAAAAAGGAAGGGCAGAGGAATGCAGTCAGTCATCTGACATTGTGATTGTTCAGAAAGCACTGAGGTGTGACTACATAAGAATTTCAGAAGAACAGAAGGAGCAACGTATCCTCTGGATGGGAGAACACTGTTTGGATAGACAAGAACAGCCATTTGGTTTGAGTTGATGTTACGCCTCTGTATGAATAACTGAGGTTTTGCTTCAGAGTTCCTTTATTAACCAGCGAATAATATGTTCAGAAAGTTTAGGTCAGTTCTTGCACTCCTTTTCAACCTTCTTCAGTTTTCTTAACTATCAGTTGTGGACTGCTATAGGAAATACATATGATAAGAAAACTTAAGGAAGTACCACATTGTACGTGTCAAATAGTCCAGACATGGAGTGCTTAAGTCCAGAGTCCCATGGAAAAAAGACCAGGTCTTGATTTAAGAGTTTTTGGAAAGTGAGATGTAGAAGCATTACTTGTAGGCTGTTTGGAAGCCACCTGATAGGTAGAGTAGTATTGGTGAACTTGACAGTTTAAATGTTCATGCCCATAAAAATTAACACTTCCTTTTCTCTCATCCTGAGAAATCTCATGTTTCCTGAGAGGGTTGGTGTTAAGTCATGATGTCCACATCTGTGTGACATGACTCTTTCATGAGTTCTTCATTGCCATTTTATTGTTACAGTTCTAACTTGTCTGTTACATGTATATACACAGAATATCACATTGCTTACCTTTCTTTGCTGCTTTCGTGCTGAAAGTACACGTATGTCTCACTAAATTGGATGTTCAACTGCACATTAAAAATTCTGGTTGATGGAAGAGGATGAGGAAAGCTTTTAAAGTTTCAGTTCTTTCTTCAGAAAGCCAGCTAACTTGTGATATACTGTATGCATGCACCTCTGCATTATCGCTAGAGCTGATGTACGTGAGAGCCCCTAAGGGCTCTTCTAGCTGACATGCCAGTATTGATGGAGATGTACTGATCCGTGTTCTCACTAACTGTTGTGTTGTTGCATTGTTAACAGTTCGCATGGACTCATGTCACTTTGCTGATCACTGTAACTCAATCTCATCTAGTCATCCAAAATCTCTTTGAAGGCATGATCTGGTAAGGGGACAGTAATAAACTAATTTGTAACTCTGTTGCATTGAAGGGTTGACTCTGCTATGTAGTGGATGTGGTTAGGGAATAACTGCGGAACAGTGGAAGTAGCACAAGATAAGAGCACCTATGCTTAGTTGGACGGGGAGTTGGAGGATGTGGGAGCGACGAGATGAAGGTACAGGACAGTGGGCAGAGACTTCTCCATCCAGATGGCAGCCACAAGGATGGTGGTTTCAAGTAACCACTTCATTTGTCTGCCAGGTTCGGGATTAATTGCAAATGTTGTGAATATGGCATTTTGCTGAATGCAGGAACACACAGCAGTTCTGTTTCAGCTGCTCGGGAGCTTTAGGTACCTCAGTTCTACTGAGGTTGGACCACTTAATTTGGAAGACCAAATCTGGCTTTAGGAGTCCTACTTGACACCTTTTCAAAAGGTTTCAAATAAAATCCTCAGAGATTAGAAACACCACCATGGGAATTTTAACAAGGTAACTAAAAATGTTCTCACCTATTTTTAGCAGGCAAAGCATAATAGTTCTGGCAAAGTGATGTAGCATGGATCAATAGTCTGAAACCACGTCTTGTCTTTGTGGAGGTTCAGGTGAAACGACAGCAAAGACTCCCTTTTCTTGCTGACCGATGGCAGTCTCCAAGAGCACGGTGTCTATTAGAAGAAAAACGCTTCTCCATTCCTGCCTTTAGTTTGTATGCTAAAGTTCAAGTCAATTTATTTGTAATTCTCTATGAAGTTTAAATCTTGAATCTTGTCCAGTCATCCCAAGTCTTGTTTTCAGATACATATTCAATTCTGATGATGCAGTTAAACTTGATGACTTCAAAACTTCTCCCTCAAAAAGAAGTAATGCTTTCCCACCCCACACCTCTGCAGGTGGTAAATTACAAGTTGAGAAAGAAAGCAGTGTGTTCTTCCAAGAACTTAATACTGCATGTTCTCCTTTTCCTTTTGTGATAGAAGGACAATGGGAGATTATTGCAGAGAAGATATGTTCACAGTTAGAAAGAAAAAACCTTTGATGGAGTTTGTTTAACTGAATTCTTTTCATAAGTGATGTAGTTCATGTGAAAAGCTGAACCAAGTTTCCTTGCTGGATGCCTACCACTTAATTCCATTGATGCTACTATTGCACCAGAGAATTTGGCAGATAATTATAACATCCAACTTCTAGTTTATTAATACATCTCTGCCTTGAAATAGGGGAAAATGAGGTTAACGGGATTGAGCAGCTAATTCAGATGCTATCTGCATGCAGAGAACACTTTAAGAAGCTAACACAGGTTGCTGCAAACTGATGAGTGGAAGAAAAAGAAAAGCTGGCTTTCTTTTTTTAAAATTTAAGTATCATTGAACTTATAAGGAATTTGCTTGCTTTGATGTTAACAATAATATTAACATGTTTCTTTCTGTTGATTTCTTCTTAATGGTGGTATCAGTCAGCAGGTCTGATAGAGAAACTCAGCCTGTTGTCATTTTAAGCTCACTAAAGGTGCTAAAATTAAGTTTTAACTTGAATTAGCATGGATCTCTAACAGTCTTGATTAGCTGAACATTAACATCAGTGTGGCTAATTGTGCTGCTTAGGGAGGAACAAGGTGAAGATGTTTTGAAGCATAACAGTTTCTAACTATTACAGAACATTTCCCAACCAAAATGCTGCTGTGTGAATTATAAATTATTTGTACTGAAGTTCAGGCAATTTTCACCTTTCCCTATGTGAATCTTTCGGTGCATCTTTCTCTAGGTTTCTGGTGCCAATTTCGAGTGTTATCTGCAATGATATTGCTGCTTACATTTTTGGATTCTTTTTTGGCAGAACTCCATTAATTAAGGTATGTACGTAAGTATTCTTTGAGTTTTTACAGTTTACAATATTTTTGGTACTTGCTAAAAAATAATGTTCATAGAATGAATGCTTTCACCTGTACTGCAGGTTACCTATTTGCTAAAAGCCACATAGTTTATCTGATTTCTAGAGATTTGTAAGTGGCAACTGGAATTATGGTGAATGTAGTATTAACATCATAGTATAATACAAGTGCAGCCTATTTCATCCTTTTTTTTTCAATTTCTCATGCAGATTAAACTGCATGCTTTCTTCAGTGTTTAATGACTAACTTAGCTGGTGACATTCAGTATTTCAGGTGTACATATGCTCACAAGTAGGTGTTGATGTTTGCAAATGAAGTACAAAAATGGAGGTGGGGATAAAAGAAGGTTTAGTGACGCAGTTGTCACAGCTAACTCTGTCTTGTACTTAGCTGTCTCCCAAAAAGACCTGGGAAGGGTTCATTGGAGGCGGCTTCTCCACAGTTCTATTCGGATTTGTTGTAAGTAACCACAGGACTTCCCTTTTATAGATTCCGTCTTTCATGTTCTGTTTTCAATGGAAATAAAATTACTGACAAATTAGGTCATCTCAAACTGCAGAAAGTCTAAGAGTTGGGCGTTTATGATGTCTTTTTAGCTACAGAATTCTGCTTAATCATAGCTGGTTTTAAAAGTTAAGCACAAGGTTTGTACTTCATCTTAATTGACTGTTTTGCCATTACTGTTATATACTATATCTGGGATTCTTTTATCTAATAGTTACATCTCTATTTTAAAATTTGAGTTTATTGAAAGCATTGCTTTTGCTCTGTGGAGGAGTAGCTTTGTAGTGTATGCTTCATGTTGCCATTTTTCCTGACTGAAATGCCTCTGGGTTTAGATGGGTACTTTACACTGATGGTATGTTTAGGATAAAAGAGCAACATAGCTGATTTTACATGTAATTTATCACCAAGGTCAGAACCTGTAGGTGCCAGACCTTGTAGAAGTAGTAGTTCGAGTTTTAGTAGAAAAGTGAACTGAAAGGAAATAACGAGTTGTAGCTGTTTGGGGATATTATGATGCAGAAATACACTGCAGATATAAACCTGAGAGACAGAAAAATAAAAACAAATTGGGGAATTATCATGAAAGGCATGAATGGTGAGGCATTTTCCACCCTAAAACTAGGGCTCCATTCTGGTCTCTTTATTATCAAAAATTTTCATATCCTGAGCTTGCAATAACAAAGCCATTTATTAGAGTATGGTTTTTGATTGTAACAACTAATGCATATTTCAACAGTTCTTGTTCTGCTTTCCAGTTTTCCTATTTCTTGGCTCAGCATCAATACTTTGTCTGCCCAGTGGAATATAACAGTGAAACCAACAGATTTGTGACAGAGTGTGAACCTTCAGAGCTTTTCCAGCTGAAGAAATACTCTGTGCCACTATTGCTTCAGGCTGTGTTGGGATGGGTAAGGAAAAAGCAAGGCTTTAATTAAAATAGAAATTATAAAGCCTAGCTTTAAAGTTTTCCTAAACCTTTCAGAAGGATGTGCCAGCACAGGTAGGTCTTCAGGAATAGGAACTGAATTGTTACTCTCAGTTTCTCTTACTCACATGAGGAGGTGGTTTCTCAAGCAGAATGCAGATGTGTTGCTGAAGTCACCTGAAGAAACGTCTGTGTCCTCATTGCCTGTATTTGTGCAGGACATGGATGGTACTGCTCACTGTGCTGCATGTCACTCAACCACTCTGCTGGAAAGCTGTTACAGTCTTAAGCTGTTACAGTCTGTGGAAAATTGGTCCAGGCTTGTTACGGCCAAAGTAGGCAGTAAGGGTAAATACTTCTGTTAGTAGAACATCAGTCCATTTTTGAGTTAGTGTGTAGCTGTGTCTAGACTAGAACTTGCACTGTCTTTGTCAAGTAGATCTTGTGTATTAAGGCCGTTCCTTCTAATGTACACGGAAAAGAGCAGACTAAGTTACAATTTCACTCAATGGAGTCACTGCAGCATGTCCCCACATGCAGCCTGTGCCTTCTGTCATCAGGAGTGCTGTGTGTTTACCTGCAGGAAGTAGGTCGTTGCTCTTTCTGCCATAGCCGCTCTGCTGCCTCCATCACAGGAAAAGACTACAACTAGAGTCTGTATGCATTTCATATATATATATATATATATATATATGTATATATATAATATGAGGGTATGTATGTATGTATGTATGTATGTGTATATATGCATACGTTTATATATGCATGTGTGTACTCTTTAATGTGTACATATGTTCAGTTATACATAAATGTGCAAACATGCAGACATACTTATCTGCATGCAGGCACATACTATGTATGCATGCTCACAGACATAAACATGTATATGTACATATATGGTACAAACATTGATATGCATGCGTACTCATGTGCAGACATGCATGCTTATGCACATGTATTCACATGCACCCATATGTACCCATATGTATACATTTACACACAAGTGCACTCAGGCACACTTATGTATGTAGATAGATGCACACAGATGCATACATATACAGACAGGCCCACATGTGTGCATGCAAATGCTAATGTGCATGTAAACTTATGCATTCATATGCACACGCACATCCCTGCATGCACATGTATGTGCACCTGTGCATATATACATACCTGTGCATATACACATGCAAATATACATATGTAGACACACGTACATGTGTGCATGCATATATACACAGACACATATACACACACAGGCTTATGTGTGTATGCACTCACACATATACATGCATGCACTTAGGCACATATGGATACACACACTCCTCATACAGACACACACATATGCCCTGATCTTCCCTCTGAGACATAGAGGAGGTGCCTGTGACAAACGTATGACATGAGTGGGTTCTGCGTTACCTTCTGCGCTATTCATTGCCTCAACATTGAGGACAAGCAGACAGTGCTAAGAAAAATAGTGTGTTTTAAGTGCTTTTACGTGAGCATAGCATTTAATGAGAAAAGCTCACGATTGTAACAAGAAGGCATAAGTTGGAAATTGTTGCTGATGTTTGCAAAAACAGGATTGCAAATAATAGCCGCAGCTGGTGGTTCAAAACAAAACAAAAAGAAGACTGCATCTTGAAGCAGCTCCAGTATTTTCATCCTGAATGAACACACCATTGCTTCAGAGGCTGTGGAGTTGACAGCAAATGTAAAAATTATTTTTATATTGCTAAGTAGTGTGTAAGCTGAGCTAAGCCTTGTGTTGTCCTACTGCGTTATGACTTTTGGTAAAGGACAAGGTGGTGGGAACAACCAGCTCTGTCACAGTCCAGTTGAGACGTGTCTGCTCACCCCAAAAAGAGGTGGTGGTTGCACACCTCAGGAGTTGTATTGACAAACTCTATGTGTCCACTGAAGAGATAATTACTTAGAGCAGTATTTATAGAAAATCACCATCGTTTTAGGAAACAGTTGGTGTTGGCCATGATATGGATCAGAAATGTAAAGTACCAGAGTTTCAACTGCAGATGGAGTGTATTGAGAATTGCCAGGGAAGGTGCGCTCTGCATGCAGCAGCATTGCCAGGCTGAAGCTTGTGCCATTGACTTGGATGAGCTCAAAGATACAAAATAAAATAAAACTTATCATCATCAACGTATTATTTGGCAATAGGTACGTGTTCTCTTTCCTGACAGTGAAGTCTCTCTTATTTCTGAGAACTGTAATGGTCCAAAAGAGATGTTAAATCTTTGAACAAGATGGGGGGGGGTGTTATAAGGTCAAATGTAAAATCAAATATTAATGGAGTAAACCTTCCATATCCCATTAGTGCACTGTAAATGTGTAGGGGACAGTATGGCAGACTTGTGCAGAAATTCCTGTCTGTCTCATGGAAGCTCTTCAGAGGAGCAACCATGACAGTGAAGTGCGTGACAGCAGCCAGTTTTTGGGGACACTGAGTCACCTAATCTTCAGAAATCCTATTGGCTATGTGGAAACCTCCATTCTCTACAAGACGCAGAGCTGGAAAAGCAGAGCTAGGAAGGCTTTCTTTCTTCCGATTGCTTGGCTGAAAAGTATTACTCTCTATTAGGAAAACAGAAGCTTTGTGGAAAAGTGCCCGATTTTAAAATATTTAAGCTGAAACATGCCTAGAATCAAAGGTACTGAAATATCCTGTTAATTATTTTTCTTGTAGGAAACGGTGAATATGTACCCGTTCCAGATGCACAGCATTGCACTGTCAACATTTGCCTCACTAATTGGACCATTTGGAGGATTCTTTGCCAGTGGATTTAAACGAGCTTTCAAAATCAAGGTGCGTCATGATTCCCATATGCTGTCTTTGTTCTGATTGTCTCTCTATATGAGATTGTTTGCTTTGAGGGTTTTTTTTCATGTGCGGGTTCCATTACCTAATCTTTCTCAGAGGATGTATAAACTGTGCTTCAGTAGCAGCTCTTTGTTTTATTGGATATGTATGTGTGTTATTCCTAAATTATTACCTTTTTTTTTTGCATTTTGGTTGATACTATTCCTAGCTATGCTTCTAAGGTGAGCAAGATGCAAGATAATTATATTCCACACCACTCAGTAGATACCTATCAATCTGCAGATACCTGACCACTGCTGACAGCAGTTTGTCCCACGCATTAAAGCTGTACTTTACAGACCCAGCCTGTGCTGCATGCAGATGCTGACACTTCTGTTCAGCAAGGCACAAGTGTCTGACTGCCTATGGCAATGTGGCACTGTATTGTAGCAAGAGCATGTGTTGACACACGATGCGATGTGTTGGCCTCTTTATCACAAGTGTGGTAATCCCTGGCTGGAATTCAGTGACACTGGAGTATGGGAGGAGAGTAGCCACACATTTTCTTTTGACCTCCTTTATGTTTTGGCAGGACTACTGTAATTCTTAACCTGTTGTTCCCTCAGCCTACTGGTTGTGGCACATGCTTTGCACCAAAGCATATAAGTAAACCTCTCTGATCTGAACTCCCATCTATGTGCTTGTGCTTATTCCCGTTCCTCATGCTGGGCAAACCACTTATCTGATGGTTGGCTACTTATAGCCTTGTGCACTGTTATGCCTGTGTCTGCTCTGTAGACACACATGGGTAACACAGAAGGTGGTATTTTTGTTTGCATCGGAGTCTTTTTCTTTCTTTTTCATTCTTTTTTTTTTTTTTTAAAGGGATTTTTTTATGACAGGGCTTTGTGATGCTGCTATATGTATTAATATTGCATGCTATGGCTTTTAGTTACTCTACTGAGAAGCCAGCGATAAAACTGGTAGGTAAATGAGCCATATGACTTTGTTAAGCCACTGGGAGACAATGGAAAAGGGATTTCAGTTCTCACTCTTCCCTAGGTGTAAATGCATCAGTGGCAGTTAGCAGTAGATGCTAAGGCAAGAAAAGTGTTGAAGAGGAGAATGAGATCCTTCAGGGGCAAGAAACTACAGCCATTGGTTCAAGAAGCTTTTTACAAAAAGCAGTGAAGTACATGCATACACAGAGATGTACTTGGTAGTGGCAGATGTGCACTTGACCTGCAGCTGTCTTCTAGTATATGACTCTGGGGAAGTTGCATCTCTTTGTTTTTTACTTTTTCTTACTTCTTGCCTCATCCTTGTGGTTAGAAACTCCTGTAGCAAAAAGGCTCTTGTTAACTTTTGTCTCAGTGCATTGAAACCATAGCTTAATAGCATAAAATGTTGCTGTCAGGTGAGCCTTGGTTGGTGTGTTTCATCTGAATCACTTACCGTGATGCTTTTTCCTTCTGTCCTTCACACCCTAAAGGATTTTGCAGACACAATCCCTGGGCACGGTGGCATAATGGATCGCTTTGATTGTCAGTACTTGATGGCTACTTTTGTTCATGTCTATATCACCAGTTTCATAAGGTATGGGTTTTTTGAAATTCAAGCTACATACAAGTAGGAGCTGTACATTAGCACAGTAGAGGTTGTTATTATATTTGTTGTATGCAATGACTGCAAATATAGAGCCATGAGAAGTGCATAGATTGCATAAGATTTGTGCAACATTAAAGCTATACCCAGGGTATCAGCGGTAACCCACGTAACCTCAAATACGAGTTTTTCTGCTGCAGCCTCATAGAAAGCTTCACAAAGAGCCTGCATGTTGTGATAGCAGTTCTTCCCATGAGCTTAAGTATTCTCAGTGGCAGGACTTGAGGCTTTCTGTTGGAGAGTAAAACACTACCATTAAAGAGAGTAGAGGACTTCTTAAAAATGCTGCTTGTCATCTCACTCCAGCTTTTGAGGTGAAATCATGGGAATGAAAATGCTATTGCAGTCATTTTAGTTCCAGGGGTGGGGGGAATCGAGGTAAGGAATTTGAGATGGCCAAACTGATAAATTCTCTTTGTTTTATAAATGCATTTGAGTAAATAACAATGAGAAAATGAAGAAGTTACAGGTTTTTTGCTTCATATTGAGTTAATTGTAGAAGTACACAGTAAGTGACTGACTAGATTCCTGTTATTTAGGGATGTTATTTTACTCTGACAGCTTTCCATTTAGTTGGTATTTACGCAGCTTATCCGGCAACAGGTATTAAAATGAAAAAGATCTTTTGATGAAGAATGTGATTATGATAATTATGAATGAATCTGTGAATCTTCTTTGTTATAACCTTTCTTGCTATCCCCATTTGATAGTAAATACAAGCATCATTTTTTTTCTTCCTGTTTACATTTAGCAAATGAGTGCTTGCCCAGTGGTGCTTGCCCATGCACCCTGTGGCAATGGTTAGACTGGGAGAAACCCATACTTTGGTGTTGCCAGAAAAAAGGAAGGCACTGTTTGTGCAGCAGAGCAGGGTGAGAATGGAAGGCTGTCCGAAAACTTTGTTAGTGCTGCTGTTCATCAAAAAAACTTATTTCATTGACAGGGGCCCAAATCCCAGCAAAGTACTGAAGCAGCTGTTGGTCCTTCAGCCCGAGCAACAACTCAATGTGTACAGAACCCTGAAATCTCACCTTGTCGAAAAAGGGATCCTGCAGCCATCTCTGCGAGGATAGTTTGTCAAAACAGAGGAATGGTGAGAAAAAGACATACAGACATTGTTGTCTGTGGAAAAGCACTGTAAGTGTGCACAAAGGTAATGGCTGAGGGAAGACTACATCGTGATCTGAAAGAGATGAATGTTTCTTTCCTTAAAGGAATGTGAGTGCTGTGACTTTCCAATAGGATACAGGAGAACAGTTATTCCTAAAATAATTAAAATGCTTACAGAGTAACAGTACCCATGCTATGTATTTTATTTCCTGCAGTGAATGATAGCAGGCCTTCTTCAGCACTCAGCCTGACAATGTTTGTATTTTAAAAAGTCCTTTTTAAGATGTCCTGGATTAGAACAGTAAGACTGAACTCCCCATGAGCTATACGTCCTGCAAACTTCAGTGAAATTTCTCAATTCACCGGTGGCTTTTAATGAGTTCTCCATTACGGTATGTCATAGCAATACTTTTTTGGTGTAAAGTGGTTCCTGTAGTAAAGATACAGAAGAGGAAGGCAGTTGCTCGTTTAACCAGCTGGGCCTTGAAGACAGAGTTGGCCAGAAAATCCACGTTTGCCTGGTCAAAGCAGTGCTGATGGACTGCTCTGTCAGACCTCCTATATTTACTGAGTCACTGTGAAGGTGAAACTTTGCTGTGCTTTTAACTAATCAGCTTTCTTCTGAAACTACTTCATCCTTTTGAGAGGGAGATATCTGTACTGGAGCATACTGAGCTGATTGGGCTGTGGAGCTGCTGTTTTTTAAAATTAATGTTATGGACTGTAAAGAAGCACATACATCTGGGAGCAGTAATTACCTGAAGGTGGGATTCTCCAACCCTGTAACCGGATTGAAAAGAATTTGGAGCTTAAGATCTTGGTTTCCACAGGATGATCAGTGTCTGAAGACATTATGTCAAGCCTTATTCTTTGTGCCTATTTACTACTGTGTAGAAGGGGATTTTTGTCTCCCTTTTAAAAGCACTTTGAGGTCATGTTTTATTCGTGTCTTACTGAGCGAAGGCAGAAATTTTTATCTCATGAATGTGCGTGATGCAAGATGGTGCATGGCTCTGCTGTTGCATGGTACTGTTTACTAAGAGGATCTTCAAGCAAGCCTGGGCAACAACACAGGGATTCAAATGAATTTCTGAAGGAAGCAGCTACAGTGTAGGATTAGTGGATACACGAGACAAGCTGATGCTCTGCATTTCTCAGTCCTGGCCGCTTTCTAACTTCCTAATGCAAATTAAAAGAAAAACTTTTTGAGATGATAAAAATGGTTTGTTTACAGACAGAAAGCACAAATGCCAATTCTAACTAAATTCAGTGTAGTTTTTTGAACCAGTTGTGAATAAGTTTCTCCTGCAGTGAACATACTGACGCACGTGTGTGTGTGTGTATATATGTATGTATATTTATGTATATATGTGTATATATATATATATATATATATATAGCATATATATGTATATATACTATATATATAGTATATGCACACATACACAATATATATAAAAGTTTTAAAAGGGTGCTACCTGAGAACAAAACCATGGCAAAGACTCTAGGGCTGATGATGGGCTATGTCCATAACATTGGGGCTGGTTCTTTTGGATACAGTGCAGCTCTTTTTGCTTTGTTTTGCACTTGGGCCATGACACCTTGTGCACTGTGAGACTGGAGAAGCATTGCTATGTGTGGCTCTGAGATGGAAATCTGGCCCTAAAGTAATGCCTGTTGATGTCAGGTAGCTGGAAGAATTAAATTCTTTGTGATACTCCCTACAGTTTGGAGGCTGCAGGACTATGTGGCATAGCTGGAGGTTGGAAGGTGGCATGGCCAGAGAACATATGACTTAGAGAAAGGAGTTTGAGAGAGAAGGAAAGGGAAATAGGAGTGTGTGCATCAGGGAGGATGACCCCAGTAGCATACCTCAAAAATGAACATGTCAATGAGGCTTTGGTCGTGTACAGGGCTTTTGGGTTTGCTTATGGAAAAACACAGCTTTTCTGGAGCCAACGTATCTTCATCCTGTGTTTAAAAATTAAAAAATATATATACAGAATACACATGGAAAGGTAATTGTTGCTTCTGAAACTTGAACTTTCTAGTGTAGTTTTATAGCATGTATAATAAGGAAGTTAAGCTTGTTTTAGCACTTAACACAACAGAGCATTTGAAATCTGTTGTCATCTGTTTGCACAGTAGAAGTTATGACACTGCAATTCTGCTGTTCAAAGTTAAAATGAAGAAGGGATCACTTCTGAACTGATTAATCGCTCTTTCTAGAAAGAATAATGGCATTCTGCTGGCTTAGGCTTTGTAAATACAGCTTGGCAGGGCCTGTCACTGTCAAGTGACAATGACGTTTGCTCACTATGAAATGCATTTATCCCAGTTGTCACTTCAGCTCGTTTAAGCACTACAATGTGATCAACAGGACAGGGTAACTTTTGCACCAGTGATTCTTTTCACTTGCACTTTTGTTAAAAGTTGCTATAATTACTTATTGAGCAAAAAAAAAAGTTATCTGTAAATACTGTAAATGTTCTGAGCATATAATGTCTGTTATAGTTCAATCTTTCATTGAGGCAGGCATTGTAAAAATAAAAATGGGATGTAAATCCTCTTCTGTTTTATGTTTATCTTCGTTTTATTATGACCAATGAAAATATATTCTTCTTCCTTGAAGTTGTGTTCTCAAGAGAGACAGCAGCAATTAATTTCCCATCTTTTTGCCTTCAAGACTCCAGTCCATTCAAGATTGTAACCACAGGCTCACAGTGATGGCTGAGCTGCTCAGTACAGGATTTGGAATACCCTGAGTTGGAAGGGACCATGAGGATTGCTTGTCCAACTCCTGGAACAGAGGAATTGAATTTGCATCTCCTGTCTGAGGCACTGTGTATGTTCTGTCAAAGCACTTGCAGTGTGTTCTGCACCTCTGGTACAAAGAAAGGCCATGTTGCTGGATGGGCACCCAAGGTTATGCTATGCTAAGGCTGAGAGAACTGCTTGCAGGGATAGTGACATAGCAGTAAAGCAGCCAGGCAGCCAGACAGCACAAGTTGTCCTTTTTTTTTTTTTTTTTTGGTGCAGTTCTGTCAAGAGGAGTTAGTTGTTTGGTTATTTGTTTTCATTTTGACATCAGTTGCCCTACATAACAATAAGCCCTACAGAGTGGAGTCTCTTTGTCCAGTTGCACTGGAACGTGTGCAAAACTAAGGTACAACTGTCCTTTCTCTTGCAAATAGCTTCTCAGTTATAAAACAGACATTCACATGTGTGTTGTGGCCATTTCAAACTGTACAAACTCAGATGCAGTCCTGTATGGGATGGGATCGCAGAAGCAGGCTGTGATGTTGGTGACACCTATGGACTCGTACTGTTGAAAACTACGGAATTGCACCCTGTTACCCAGATTGCACTGTGTGTGCTGAACGCCAGTGCTGGTTGTGGAAATTTTAGCAAAACATCTTGATCTCTAAAGCAACAGGTGAGAAGGATTCCTATTATCAGAACAGAAGAATTTAGGACTTAAACAAGCACCAGCATACCCTTCGCAAGGATGGATGACTAGGCAACATATTCTCACTGGGAGGTAAAGCTATAAAACTACTGTTAGGACTCTGCTCTTTGATCACAGGAAATTAAATACTTGGGCTATCTGGCAAGAGTTGTGCACACCTTCAAAGAAAACACAGTGAGAGGTCCAATTGCTCAATCATGACTGTTACTGATTCCCTACCTGTGGCCAGTCTCTAGGGGTTGTGTGCACTTGAAGGGTGTGTGTAACACTGTGCACCTCCACCTTGTTTCTGCTGTAGCAAACTCTCTTGCCCAGCAAATATAGAACAGCCTGAGGCGGAAGGGAACCATAAGGATCTTTAAGTCTAAAATGGATGAGAGCACAGCATCCTGAGAAGCAATGGCTGTCATATACTGTGCTGTCCAGACTCACAGAAACATGTTTCAGGGCCACATGTCATAAAGTCAGAAGGAATTTCTCTAAAAAAAACCACTTCATTGTGTTTCCTAGTGTATATTCAACATTCTCCCTTCAGAAGCAGTGTGTTATCACCTTGCTGCTGGTTCAGCTGATGCTGTTACTTTCATTCCCAGAGCTCATACAGAACATTTGCAACATAGCAAAGTGAGGCCAAGACAGATTTCTATTTTAATGTTTGAAGTCTTGAACCCAGATGCCTGAGCATGAATAGATGGAAAAAAAGCCCAAATCCATGGAGTGGGGTATGTGCTTTTATGTCACTGAGTCTTCTCCCCTCCTGTGAAAGACTGTGCGTACAGTTTTTCCCTAACTTCTTGTTTTCTTTTTTTCTTTTTTTCCCCACGCAGGAGCACCTGGCAGCTGATGCACAGCAATCACACTCAGGAAATCAGAGCAGATAAGAAGGGTCTGCGCAGGGTTACCTCCCTCAGCAGCTCTGCAGGCAGTGGGGCCTGTCATACCCAGCCCACGAGCTTTGCAGAGCACAGCATTTCTTCTGAGCTGTTCCAGAAGTGTTGCTCCTGCAGGGCGTGCTCTGCTCCCAGGAATAAGCAACTCACAGTGCGGATGTAGTGATAGGCAGAGAGGAGCTTCTGCATGGTTAAAGTGCCCCTCCTCAGTGGGCTCTTAGTTTCATCAAGGAAAGTCCCTTCCTTGCAGAAGTGCTGAAAGCTGAATATTCAGATGTCTTCAGGGACCTTGGGATCACCTTGCCATCAGGTATTTTTGGAGATAGAGGGGAGAACTGGGTGCCTGGGGAAGCAGGGTTGGCTATGGCAACTGCAGAAAGATGCTTTCACCTGAGAGGTGCCTGTATTTGTGAACTCCTTCTTTGAGGACAGAACACAGTGGTATCTGTTGCTCTGATTTGCAGTGGTACCCCTGCTGATACAGGAGGAAACTCACGATCAATCCACAAGCCATGGCTTTCCCCTCAAAAGGTGCAGCTCTCGGTCTTGCTGGTATCCTTAGACCATCCTCCTCCACCTTTCTATTTACCTGAGCGAAAGCAATTTTGGAAGATGCTTTAAGGATATGACTTTCCTAACTTGCAGCAGGGAGTTGTTCACTCAAACTTTCACGTGAGCTGAAATCAGTTTAACCAAAAGTACCGTGTAGCTCTCCAAGCCTCTGGTGCATCTTGATGGCTCTTCAGAGGGCTTCTTTTGCTCTAATAGCTGATGGTTGTACAGCTCTTCCTAAGGGTGACCAGCTCTCCTCTTTTTTGCAGACATGCAGAACATCTCTGAAGCAGTTCTGAGCAAGCTCAATTTGGCAACAAACAACAGCTGGGAGGCAGCTCAGGGAAGAGGAGGGAGGCGGAGGAAGCTTTCCTTCAGCCTGCATCCATTCTGACCTCTTCTAAAGCCAAATGTACCCTAAAAGGCAGGTAGTAAATGTGACCTTCCCCTGTGCTGCTGTAAACTAATAAATGATTGTCATTATGCAGCTGGTGCAACTTGAAGTTACCAAAGTAACTCCTTACAAACACTTCCTGTCCCAATACAAACAGAACTCTTTACTTTAAGAGAAGCTGAGAATTTGAAGTGGGAGCCCTCAAGCCCAAGGAGCTGACTGGGATGTGTGCCTCTGTTACTCTCACACCAGTTCTAGTTACATAGATCATGGTAGATACCTCTGCCTCTGGGCAGTGTTGTGCTGTTAGTGCTGGTGTGTTTGACTCCACTTTACACTGGGGACAGTGCCTTTCTTTACTAGGAATGAACGTGTTATTGGGCTTTTATGTTCTTTTAAATAACTGGTGTATGTCTAATCATCTGATTAGGATGAATGTAATGGCACCCCCTCGTGGCTTTCAAGCAGAGATAGACAAAAAAAAGAGCATGTAGTACTGTGCTGCCTGTCGGCGTTGTTGTGCAGAGACTAAGTACAGCCGCCCAACAGAACTGCCATTAATTCTGATAGAATTGCCTTCAGCAGCTGAGTTGAAAACTGTAAATCTCTGGGATAAAGCTGCAAATGCTTTTGTATTGGCAGTCTGTAGAAACTCTCATGACGCAAAAGAGCAGAGCATTTGTCAACCTCAGATGAGGTACCCTTGTGTACCGTATGGCTACTATAGAAAAGGGGCATGTCTTTAACGCAGGCATGATGTTGTTAACAACGGCACAATGATACTGGCTTGGTTTTGGAGCTGGAGAGCCCGTGTACTCTTGGCATGTGGAAGAAGGCCGAGCTGCTTGAAAATTTGAATGCTCTTTAGCTACGAACTTTGCAAACTTGCCTGTAACAGAGATTTAACTCAGAATAATTTTACCCATTCTTTACCTCCTCTGTCCTTTCCAGATCTGAAACGCTCGCTTACAGGCTAACAAAAGAAATATTGGCCTAGAAATGCAAGGGTTTTCCTTACTTGCCTCACTGACACATTATCTGTCTGTAACCATGCTGTAGCCAGAAGTTACTTCCCATTTGTACACTTACTCCTGTGTCTGAAAACTTCCCCAGGCAAGAGATTATGCTCTGCTGTGGTTTAATGCTCTGGTATTGCTGCTTGCTGCAAACCTACTCTGCTCTGGTTTCCACTGAGACACTGAAGAAAACAAACTGCCCCCTCTTGCTGATGTTGCACAATGTTTGAGGACTTGAGGTCACTGAGGATGTGAATGTAACAAACGAGGGGACAGCTGCAGTGATTTGTTTTTTCTTCCCTTTTCAGAAAAAGGTGCCTGGAATGTGAGAGCACCTCAGGCCTTCCTGGAGAATGCTTTAAAGAGTAGAAGCACCATAATTGAGTGATATTTCAACCATCTGCTCCTTCCACACTGACACAAGGGCAGGCCAGTTCCATGTGAGTGCAGTGATAGGTTATCCTTGCTGGAAGCTGCAAAAAGTTTTTAATTTTCTTCTTCTTGTTCTTTGCTGTCAGACAGTGATCTTCACATCAGTACACCGAAGGAAATAATTTAAACATAATTAACTTGAGCTAACGCTGAAACTCCTGGGAGCAGTGTGGTGTTAACTGTTCAGAGATTTTTAACTTGCTTTTTATCAGGGATATGATAACACTGTTTGAATTAAGGATTCTTAATTAAATGCGACCTGGGTAGCGCTGTATTCTTAATTAAACATGACCTAGGTGACTGTACAGTTATTAACACCATGTTCACTTGCACTGTGGTTCTGATATACTCTTAGAGACGGGACTCTTTCACTGGAGGCCGACAGAGCAACTTATATTTAAATACTGTGCAACTTTTCTGTTGTTTGAACTTGTTTATTTTTTTAATGCATTATAAATCAAACATATCAATAGTGACTTTTGTTCTGGATCTAATAACTAGTAGAAGTTTTTATTCTTAAGTACTTTTTTTTAGACAGATTGTAAAGATCATGCTTTTTTTGCATTCAATTTAAAGACCAATGCCAGTGGAAAAATCCTTGCAGTGAGACTTCCGAGAGACAAGGTAGAGACACGTGTGCTTGCCAGACCTTTGCAGAAACCTCTTTAGAAAACACTGCTTTTCCTCCTGTAACACCTATAGAAGGAAGAATTTAGTCCCAGGAAGGAAAGGAGCAAATCTGGCTGCACACCTGGCATTTCTCTGCTATGCTGGTCAAGATTCAGCCTGGACTTTGAAGCAACTCCATGGTGGGATATAAGGTCCACGGAGTCTGTTGGCAGAAAAATGACAGACTATTAGGTGTTGAACCAACCAACGCCTTCTGAGGAAGACACCTAATGCTCTGTCCAAGAGATCAGTGTGCCACACCTCGAGTACTGTGTCCAGTTTTGGACCCCTCACTGCAAGAAAGACATTGAGGCCCTGGAGCGGGTTCAAAGAAGGGCGATAAAGCTGGTGAAGGGTCTGGAGCACAGGCCTTATGAGGAGTGGCTGAAGGAGCTGGGATTGTTCAGTCTGGAGAAGAGGAGGCTCAGGGGAGACCTTACTGCTCTCTATAACTGCCTGAAGGGAGGTTGTAGTGAGCTGGGGGTCAGCCTCTTCTCTTGTGTAACTGGTGATAGAACTAGAGGGAATGGCTTCAAGCTGCGCCAGGGGAGATTTAGGCTGGATATTAGGAAATACTACTTCTCTGAAAGAGTGGTCAGGCACTGGAATGGGCTGCTCAGGGAGGTGGTGGAGTCACCGGCCCTGAAGGTGTTCAAGGAACGTTTGGATTTTGTGTTGAGGGACATGGTTTAGTGAGAACTATTGGTGATAGGTGGATGGTTGGACTGGATGATCTTGTAGGTCTTTTCCAACCTTGGTGTTTCTGTGATTCTGTGATTCATTTACAGACCAAAAAAAGGAAACGTGAGGGACAGATGATATGTTGCCAGAATTAGCCATTGCCGCACCAAGTATGCATCAGTCACAGGACTTGCTTCAGTTCAACAACCTGAAATGCAAGTTTCCTATTCCAGGCTTGCATGCTTTTAATGATAGTGTGTTAATGTCTCCTTCAGCTTTGGGCATGACCTTTCTGAGCTGGCTGCTTCTGTTTCTCACCTGTTCATTGAGCCAAAAAACAGCTGTTTGTGAATTTTAGGAGGGGGTGCAAGGGACAGAGCAGATAGAAGATTTTCTGTATTGATATGAGCCTGAATGGATGCACTTGAGCAAACTGGCCAACTGAGATCTGCACTATTTTGTACTGCTCATGTTTACCAGTTGTTGTGCCTGGTTCAAGGAACAAGCCTACAACCCTGCCATGATGAAGCTGGCCAGCCTACTTTAACCTAATCAGACATGCCCATCTAAACAAGCACTCCCTCTCCAAAAACCTCATGCTCCCCTCTGCACCAAGCCCTCACTGCAATCCTTCCCTGTGCAATCTACCTCAACAAATCCCCTTTGCCGCCTTTGAGGTGCAATGTTTCTTGCTCCAAATCAGTACTTCTGTGTGAGAGATCCCCAGATTGGAGTGGTAGGGCAGCAACAGGACAACCCCCAGCCTATGTCACCTGCTGCAGATTGCTCCCAGGTGTGGTGCATTAAATCCTGCTGTTGTCATGCACTTGGGCAGGCTGCTCTGAAAACACCTGGGGGTTACCAACTGAGGTCAAAGAGGTGAAACAGGCTGGGGGAAGGCAGTTCTGACAGTAAGTTAAAGCCTAAGTGGGTTGGGCCTGCATTTATCCATCAGGATGATGAGGAGAGGGTGCTGAGGTGCTGCTGGGGGGCTGAATGGGGTGTTTAGGTGTGCAGAGGGCCGTGTTGGCACCATTCTGAAAACGATGAGAAAGCCCTGCTCTGAGGCTGCTTTACAAATGGCTGCTGGCGGCCGTAGCCATCTGGGAACCATGTGAAAATTGCAGATGGGGGAAATATGGCATGTGGGAACACTGTCAATTGCTCAGTCAGCCTTTAGGAACAAAGATACAACACTTCTACAGTTAGAGATCCTCCCTGGATGTCTCGGGAAGGAGTTTGTTATCAGTGCACACCAGAGCTAAGCTCTTTAAAAAAATATCATTGTTATTTCTGGATGAGGAGGTTGAGTCACCTTCCAGTGTCAGGGAAATTTGGTCACAGGTTTGTGCACCAGAGAAAAGGGAGTGGCATAGTATTGGCAGGTCATGTAGTCCAGTTCTGTAGATCAGGTACAGCGATACCATGAAGTATGATTTTGACACAGGATTCTCATCTTGAATTTATGTTTTGTTTTACTACTGGAAAATGAGCCATGACTGTTAATTAAGGACTATTTCCAGTTTACAGTTGCACTGTTTATAAATGTTCAGATTCTCCACGTTTAATCCAGTATTGCCATTCTACCACAGATTTGGTTCTTACTCTGAGTTATGATGTTCATGATGTGCTGCTATGTTTTAGCCCTGGTGTTAGTTTAAATGTCTTTTGGTTTTCCTTTGAGCTGGTTCTTTTAACAGAACCTGGAGCAAGGGCCATCCTTATGAGAATCTTATACTTCAACCTGTAATCAGGTATATTTGAGAAGGAGCTGTGATGCCCAGGTAACAAGCCAAGAGCTGCTGCTTTCCTCCAGCAAATGGAGATGGTCGTTGTTACATATTTGAAGTAGCATACGTTCATGTACAGATGCAGTGTTGTTGACAGATAATTACCAGTCAGCATAAATAAATAAGAAGTTAAATGGTACAAGGAGAGCACAGTGCAAATTGTCATTAAATTTGTTCCCTAGCTCTGCAGTGGAGGTTGTGTGGGTATGCTGAGTGACAATTGTAGGCTGCTAGCTACATTGCTCTGGAAAGTGAGTTGGGGTCACAGTGAAATCATGCTGAATTGTTGAATTTGGGCCCAGAAGATAACACACACAACCATTCAAAAAGCACCAAGAAACTTCTGGTTACAGATGGCACGAACTGTGTTTTGTTATGCTTGAGACAATGCAAACATATTGTGGCTGTAACTTACATCTATGGCAATTTCACATTTCTAGACACTCACTGGATGCTGTCCATACTTTAACTTTTATTTTTCTACTTTTCTTAATATGCAAACTCCTTAAGAGCGTTCCAGGAAAGATGTGGATGCTGTACCTTTGATTTACTTTCTGACAAGCCTTGGATGCTTCCTCCTTCCTCTCACATGGATTCCTCACAGGCAGCCCATAGTCACCTGGCAATTTACAGTATAAAACTATCACCATCTACTTCTCCAATAGCCAAAGGCCCAGATAATATGAATACTTTGGCCTACTCACCCGAAGTGCTCTCTTTTTTTTTCCTACTTGGAGACTGAAGGTTTGTAGAAAATAATTTTCTATTTGAAAGGAAGTGCTTCTTCAGTAGTGCAACTTGAAGGGAGATTGACAACGTAGCTTGCGATTAACAAGGTTGCCACAGGCACTGACAAGATTTGTCATTGTTTTTGAAAACTATCCTTATATGACATGGCTAATAATATTAGAAAAGCTTCAAGTTATGTCATTTGTTCATGGGTAGGGGACTGTCAAAGAAATTACAACTTCTCCACAGGAAGCCATGCATGCATCTAAAAGCTCCAGACTTGCACGGTGTAACCACAAGCAATTCTGGTGATGTTGAAGAGGAAGTAACTCCAAGTTCTTGCAGTACAGCATCAGTAATAGAAGGATCGAGTTCCACAATAACTTAGTTTTATAAGATCAAATGTATATAGCATGACAGTAAACTAAGGCTAGGAATTAAGTGGAAGAAGGGTCTTAGCATGTAAACCACGTGCTTTTGGAACAGCTTTTAGTAGTGACCTAACCTTCTCGTAACTCTTCAAGTTACTCTTTAAAAAATATATATATATATATCTATATATATATGAAGAATTTAATTATTTAAACTGCCCCAAATGGTAGACAGGGGTGTGTACATGCCTGGCTAGTAGTTTTCAGTCGTGGTCTGCAGTTATACATAACAAAATCTGTGATGGCAAAATATCTGTTTGCTTGTACCTATAGCTCCCGTGAAGAGAAGGTGAGTTAGGTCACTGAGTTGTGCCCTGATTGATGAGGTGCGATAGATGTAGTGGGAGAGTATATATTGTGGCAGATGTTGTAAGAAAGGCCCTTTAGTTACAGCTTCAGAAACACCTTTTCTTAGGTCGTAAACATGTTCCTTTTCCTGAATGCTATGCAGAAGTGCACAAGAAATGTTTTGTAAGAGTTTGGTGTGCTGTAGGTTACTCCATGAACTTGAAGGCATTCCAGGAGTAGAGCATCTTCCTGGGAAATCGAGAGCGATGTGGGAGCTTGTTTTTTGGGAGGAGTGTGTGACAGGCCTGAGGTTTTGTAACTGCTGTGTTCCAAAAATGGTGCTTTTATAAATAAATAACATACCCTGCTTCACATGGTTTTTTTCCAGTGGGAAGCTGCCCTGCTGTCCTTGGGATTTTCCTATCTCTACTCAAGGGAGAAACAAATGTAAGTTCACAGAAAGAGCATCTTTATTTCTGCTATGTCTAGAATTGAGAAGTATATACATATTTTTTTAATTATTTGATCAGTCACTTCAGTCTCCCTAAGCAGCTGTCATGGCTTTCTGTGAAAGCCTGTGAAAATAAAAATATCGCAGACAAAAATAACATTCCCTCGGTCTAAGTGTGGAGTGTCTCAGTGCATATTTGGCACATCCTCTGAGGCTGTATCAACAACAAGCAGAAACAAGCTGCTGTAAAGAGCGAATCATACGGAGAAATAGCACTTGGTGTCTTGTTCTGTATCTGCCAGGACTTCTGACATGAATCATAGAATTGTTAAGGTTGGAAGAGACCACTAAGATCATCTAGTCCAACCACCAACCCATCCCCATCATGAACCACAAATTATGTCCCTTAGTGCTGCACCTGCTCTTTTCTGAGATAGCTTCCAAGGACTCAGAAGTTACAACAGTTTCTCTTCTGAGCAGACCGCCACACAGCACACCTTTCAGGCTGTGTGCTTTGGTATATGGTGTATGGCTTCACAAGAGCCTTCCCTAAGCTGTGCGGAGCAGTGACACCTTTAGCCAACACAAAAGCAGCCTGAACTCTGTGGGACGGAACCAGCAGCATTTAGATGGCTGCAAGTGATGCACACCACCACGACAAACATTTCCTTCCCTGAGGCACCAGATGGCAGCATTTTTCCTCTCTCAGAGTGTGATCTCCTCCTCAGATTCACTTTCCGGGACCACCGCGTAGGGCTGTGTGGCTGTGGAGGCCACAAAGGCCTCAGCTGAACTGGACCTTCTCTGTCATCACCTGCTTTGTGGGAACCCTTCAGTCACACAGCCCTAATCCCTACTTTTTCCCCTCACTCTCATGTCCTTGCTCATAAATGCAGTGCTGCTTTACCATTGCTTTTTGTTACAGAAAAAAAAATAAATCATGCATGTCAGCTGCAGCAAGCTCTGTTCCCAAGTCACTCACCTTTGGCCTGCAGCACTATGGACAGATGTGTTTGCACGAGTTGTACGACTTACAGCTTCGGTGGACAGCGGAAGAAAAGAATGGGTGATGGGTTGGCCCCGGGGGCTGAGGGAGGAGCAGCTCTGCTTTCCTTTTTTTTTTTTTGTCTGTATTACTCTGTGGGGCTGTGGTTAGTTGTTCTGTCGCTGCTTTACAGATGCTGTGAGCTCACCAGTGGACAGTTTGTGGGTTCTTAAACTTCTAACGAGCAGCCAGAAGTTGTTTTTCTGAAGAACATGTGACAAAGGATTTTCTAATTTTTCAGCTTTCAGCCAAACTCAGTGGGCGTGCCATAGGACAGGGAAGTGGTGGTGGATCCTTCTGTACTCCACCCTTCTTACTTAATACCAAAAAAATATCTATAAACAGGCAAGAGGGAGGGAAGAGCGTTCCTCAAAATGAGCCATAAGAATCCTGTACAATGATGATGCTCAACTGAGATTTTTGGAAAGCAGTGCTATTTTATTTAGTTAAAAAATATTCTAATAAAAAAAAAAAGCCCTCAATGTTTTTTCACTTTCTCATGCCAGTTTCTTTCCAGTTTTGGATTTGTCTGCCCATTGGTTTCAGCTAATTCATGCAAACAAGACGGACTCAGCTTTACTGCCCAAGATAGGCAAAATATGCACAATAGAAATACACTGGAAATTCACCCGAAAGCTGAGTACAATTTCATCACTTCAAGTCAGTTGTACAGGTATCATCTTCCTTTTAAATAAAGAAGAAAAATATTTTTAAATATATCTCCACAACTTATAGTGATCAATGCGATTCCTTATGTGTACTTGCTGTGGGAAAAAAAAAAAAAAAAACCACATTTTTTTGTCTAATTATAGCTCTGTAGTTACTAAATAGGCAACTGTTTCTCAGAGAAGGTGCTGTGATAAGCTTTGCAAGAAGAGAGATGCTGAGATGGTTAAAAAAAAAAAAAAGCATCTGATATCTATCAGTATGGATTATTACAGCTTGCCAGTATTTATTTTGGAACTGTGACAACTGACCAAAACATAGGGACTATGAATAGGAATGCAAGGAGTGATTAAGTGCACAAAAGAGAGGAAAAAAAAATAAAGCAATGTAATTTGGCACGCAGCAAATGTTAGATCTGGTGTACAGCTGTCTGTGCAATTCCCACTCTCTCTTGAAGGATTTCTGTGCTTTCCCACTAAGGTATCTCTTCTGATAGAGACTTAGAAACAGCTCCATCTCTGAAAGCTTTGGTTCTTAGTACAGCTGGTAAGATAGATGTGTTAATCCTTTACATATGAAAGATGCAAGTATCCTCCTACGCATACATTACAGAGAGAAGTTTTGTTTGTTTTATGATGGGTAACTGCTATATACTGTTCACTGTCTCTATCTTGCATAGTAAGTAAAGTTACTATTGAAACAAGCTGATTAAATCTGAGATCCCTCTTGCTGCAGTCCAGAATGAAAATATACTCAAGGGGGGACAAATTCTGCCTGGTAGTACGTAGAACTTTTTGACTTCTCAACTGCCATGGCATACTGATGAAGGAGAAGGTACTCTTAAAAAATATAAAAAAAAATTTGGTTTGCAGGGAAACATGCATATACAATTCCTATGGAATGAGATGTGTGAGATGTGGTTCTTGGTGGTTTTGTAGTGCCAACAGCCGCTCTACCAACTTTCATCTTGGCCTTCCCTCAAGGTGGGAGAATTGGTTCAGCCTGGTACAGACATAGGTACGCTTTTCCTTGTGTGTATCCATTATTCCATGATGTATCCAATATATGGGGAGTGTTGTCAAAAGGAAGACGCTGCATACAAATCGGTAGTGTCATATTCTGATCCTCCTCATTTTCCTTCAATAGCATTTCTCATATGGCCTCAGCCAAGCCTGTTTCTCACAGAAAGCAGTGATTCTTATTGCTGTTTGCATACAACGTGGGATGAGGAGGCTGGGAAGAATGGTTGTGCAGAGAGAAACTGGTTGGGGAAGAAGTGAAAAAGCCCAAAAAGTGGGTGAAAGTAGGCAAAAGTAGACAAGACATTATACATACAGCATAAAGTCCCCTTTTTTGCAGGTACAGAATGCTGGGTGTTTAAGAGCTGGTACTGATTGTACTACAGTTGTTGTACGAGGGCTGTAACTGGTATACCATGCATAATTTCTCTCGTGGTTCTTATTGTTCATTGGTTATCCTGCACAGAAACAATACAGGCACTGTAACAGATCCATGGGCTGCGTTCCAACACAAGTCATTAGCTCAGGCAGGTCTCCTGAATTGGTCTAAATTTTGCTCCCATTGATGCAATGAGTGTAGGTATATACTTTTAATGAGTAAAGGTGGGATTACATTGTGTAAACAAGAGGTTTATTAGCTTGTCCTTGTTTTTATTTTTTAGTCACGAGTGGTGGTTTTGTTCATATTTCTTTGTTTGGGTAATATTTTCACTTTCAGCGAGCGCATGTTTTGTCTCCTTAGGAATCACAGAATAGAATCGTAGAACCAGAGAATGGCTTAGGTTGGAGGAGACCTTAAAGCCCACCTACCCCAACCCCCTGCCGTGGTCCAGTTACCCCCCACATCAGGCTGCCCAGGGCCCCATCCAACCTAACCTTGAGTGCCTCCAGGGATGGATGGGACATCCACAGCTTCTCTGAGCAGCCTGCGTCAACACCTTACTCCCCTCAGGAGCTGAATTAGAGTTGGGCTCATCTCAGACATCCACAAGTCCTAAACGGAAACCTCCTCTACATAAACAAGAATGGGGTGAAAAGTTGTGCAGCAGTAATTGCAAATCATAGATTCATAGCATCAATAAGGTTGGAACAGAGCTCTGAGATCATCTAGTCCAGCTGCTGACCTACATCATTATTATAATATTAGATAGACCTGCATTTTTTATATTAATGTCCAGCATTGGAAGATGGGGTAAATGGCATGGACTCCCTTTGTCCTCAGGTGCCCAGCTTCACTTAATAAGATGTGATACCAAAGGCAAGAGGCAATTTTATTGTGATCATTTGCCCATGAAACACACAGGCCCTTTGTGCTCTGCGTGTTAGTTCTCGTTGCATTTACCCCTGCAGCCATTCTCCAAACTGCTCAGTTCCTTCAGTGAGGGCTTTGAAAAGAGATTTTGTAAATGAAAAAGCAAACTGCTGAAAGGCGAACTGTTGTTAACAGCTGATGTCTTGAAGGAAATGAGTTTGCACTTGATGGAAGAAGGCAGAAGGGCTAATGGACACAAGTATGGATGTACCTTTGTACCCTTCCCATGAGGTACGGGTGGGTGAAGGTTGCCCCATGGTGGCAGTGACCCTGTACTTGCTGCGTTTAGCTGATGTTTACATGGGTAATGCGTCTTGCTGGCACAAAGGAGTCCTTTAGCTGCAGGGAATGTATTAGGAAACCATTTCTGCATTCCAGCGTCAGAACCGTGTGGATGACAGCACAAATTAAGGCTGGAAAAGACCGCTGAGATCACCAAATCCAACCCCAACCCATCCCCACCATGCTCGTTGACATCGCTCAGTGCCACATCCCCACAGTTTGCGAACACCTCCAGGGTCAGTGACTGCACCACCAGCCTGGGCAGCCTGTGTCAATGCCTCGCCACTGTATCAAAGAAATGTTTCCAGATACCCGACCTGAACCTCCCCTGCCGCAGCTCGATGCCATTCCCTGATGTGCCGTCGTTCCTTTTGCGCACCACAGCAGAGACGCTCGGCGGGCTTCCACTCAGCGCCCAAAGGCAGCGGGAGAGCCTCAGGCCCCACGAGGATCCCTTCCGGCCGTCCCGTGCCGGCAGCGCTCCGTTCTCCTGGGCGCGGCGCGTTGAGCGGCGGTGGGTGCCTGGCGGGGGATCTTTGTCCGAGGGAAAGGAGGCGCGGCAGAACCTTCCGCGGGACTCCGAGGGAAAGCCAAACTACTGAAACCCAACGTAACGGTATATAATTTTTATTCATTTTTCTAAATACACCACCACCGACGGAGCAGAGGCGAGCGCGCAGCGCCCGCGCCCCCCGAGGGCTCGCTCCCTCCTCCCGCCATTCCCCGCCCGCTCTCCTCAGGTGGCCGCGCCGGGCCGCGGGAGCCAGCCGGGAGGAGGAGGAGGAGCGGAGGGAGGAGGCAGGCGGGCGGGGAGGGGGCACTCGGCGCCGCGGAGGAGGACTAAGATGGCCACCAGCCGCCGAGGGGAGCGGCTCCGCTCCCCCCGCCCCGCCTCGCGCGGCCCCCCCGGTCCGGCCCGGCCTTGATGGGGCCGGAACGACCCCGCGGCCAGGACGCTGCAGCGGCGGCGGCGCCTCCCGCCGGAGCCCTCCCGGGCCTCAGCGGGGGAGCCGCCCTCCCGGCCCGGCCCGCACCGCCCCGCCGCGGCCACCCGCTCGCCTGACCGCCGCGCCCGCGGAGCGAAGAGAAGCGGAGTGCGGAGGGGGGCCGCCCGCCGCCCTCTCCCCCGCCCCGGCGGGCCGGGCCGGCCGCAGCGGCCCCGCGAGAGCTCGCCGCCTACCCGGTGAGTGCCCACCGCCCTCGGCCGGGCCCCGCCGCTTTGTCGCTCCGCCGCAGGCCCTGCCGTGCTGCGGGGGTGCCGCGCGGGCTGGGAGGGGGGGCGGCCCGGCAGGTGCCTTCGGCGGTCCGTTACGGCCGTCGCCGTCTCTGTTTTGTATGGATTTCCTTCTCGCCGCGCGGGCCCCGCCGGAGCCCGGCCTGGCGGAGCCCTGAGGGAGCCCGGCGGCCTTTGTTGTTCCCGGGGAGGCGAGGGCCGGGCCGGGCGGCCTTCCCGCAGGCACCTGCCGTGGGGGGCGGCCGGCTTCCGTCGTCGTCGTCGTCTTCCTCACGGGGCAGTTTATTGATTTCGCCCGTGGTCTCCGATCCGGCCGCGGTGCTCGCCTTGAGGGATGAGGGCCGTGGCTCCCAGCTGGGGCTGGAGACGTCGGTGTGGAGAGAGATGGAGGCAGGCGGCGGTGCAGAAGGGTAAACGTGCTTATTTTCGGCTGGGGTTTCACAAATGGCCTACCTGGTTTTTCGTGTGTTTAACGACAGTAACTCCCAGAAGGATTCCTCTGTGGACCAGTGAGCCCTGGGCTTATTTTTCTGGTTGGGTTTTGGTTAGTTGGCGCCATAGGTCTGTGTATACTGGAGCATTACGTTTCACCGTGGAATATGGTAGGTTTCCTGTTAGGAAAGGTAGATGTTGCACGTTGCGTTAGTAGGCACAGTTAGCTGGTGCGTTATCTCAGCCTGAGCCGTGTGGCTGCTCTGTGCCCATGTGTGCCTTGGGTACAGGTGTGACACCTCCCCGGGGACCATTCCACACAGAGGTGGCCTCAGAGGGCTTCTGTCGTGTTGGGTTTCAGCATCACAGACTTCCCCCAAACTGGGCTGGTTCTGTGGGGAGCTGTTCTGATGGCATCATGACGCGTTTTCATGCATCTGTGGCATGTTTTGGTGCCAAGGCAGGTGTAACTCAAGCAGTGGCACGGTGGGGTTGGCTGTGTGCACAGTTCTTAATGAGCTGGCATTTGTGTGGTATTTCATGTGTCCTGCAACACGTCAATACACTTGTAGTGTTCACAAGCATGGAGCGAGTTCATCGCTTTGTGAGTTGGTCAATCACGATGAGACATGTGCCTCCTTCCTTATGTTGTTAGGCTATAGACAGGCATGTTTATAAAGCAAAATACTTTGTAGAGGTCCCAGCTTTGATACTAGAAACATGAAGCCCTGTTAATATTGCATCTGCACAGTGATCCTGTTAAGGAAGTGTTACCAGTCCAGCTTCAGGTATGAGTTTGGGTCACAAATGGTATTTCTGTGCTGTTTGCTATGGATCTGTGTTGTTCAGCTGGAGCCAGCTCTGCAATACTGAATGCTGGGGACAGCAAAATATTTTGAGTAGAAGAATGCCTGAAATATCTGTGGTGCTAGAACAGACTCTCAGTGAGTGGTGTTCTTCAGTTTGGTATGTATTTGCTGGGAAATGGACCTGTTTGTTTTTCCAATTTGCCCAACAGTTTTAGGCTGCTGAGCTTGGAGTACGAGTGTTGTACGGCTGGGGTTATACTGCAGTTCTTAGCAAGCTGATTGTCTATTCAATTCAGAGTGAATAAAGTTAGGCACAGTGCTGCTATGATATTTAATAGCTTCAGCACCCATTTAGAAATGCATTGCAGCATTTCTACGTGAGTTAGTCCTTCTGGTACATTGTTTCCTCATTTGCAGTTGTGTCCTGAGATCAGCTACCTCATAGTGTTGTGTTGTATCACTGCAAGGGCAAACTTGCCTTCAGAACAGTAATTGGAGCTAAGTAAAAAGAAAACTATTTCTTGTTATTTTCAATCTGGAAATAACAACTGTAATTCAGAAACCTGCGTTGTTTTGTCTTGTTACCTGGATCAGCTGAGAAGGTACCTCAGCAGTCTCCCTACTGCCAGCAGTAGAGTATGTATGTGGCACCAAGTCTTTGGGGTGTGCAGACATTTGTTGCTGTTAGAAGACTTCAGCAATGTATTTCACACCTGCAAGCCTTACTTCATCTATTTCACAGTTTTATTCCAGTGCTCAGTTGGATTTCTTAGCGTGTGGAAGACTTCTGGGCTGAGTACTGTGTGGAGATCATGGAGAGTGTGGATGGATGTTGGTTTCCTGTTGGAAATACTCAAGGCTGTCATGAGATTGTTTAGAAACTGCAGAGTTTGAGCACAGTGCTTTGCCTCCCAAATGCTGCTGTCAGATGTTTTGTACTGTTGGGTCGTGGGGGTTCACCTCAGTTTCTGAAAGTCTGCTGAGCAGAACTATGCTAAGGAAAGCACATGGTTGTACCTCATTGTGCTGCAGGGCAAATCTGCAGATGCCGACTGGCCATTCTGTTCATGTTTGTAAGGGATTTGAAGTTCCTGTTGCAAAATACTGGAAATTTTGGCTCAGCAGTGGCCTCTGACTCGCAGGACTTCCTGCTCTAAGGAAGTCTTATATCATCTGTCCAAAACAAACAGATTTTGGGGGAGGAGGAGTTGAACTACGGTATGTTTTAATGTGAGAAACCACATATCTTGCTTCTAATTTACCCCCCAGTGCTTATCTTTCTGATAGAATTGTGGAAGTCTCCTTTTGCAAAATCCTACTGTAATAAAACCTGCATTTTGAAATGATAAATTGAATGTCATTGGGCCATAATACATGTATGCATATGGGGAAATAGAACAGTTGATTTTTGCATGGTTTTGTATTGAAGCTTTTAGTTCATCGTGTTTTTCTTTTGTTGTTGTTGTTTTTGTTGTTGGTAGGTGCAATTGAAATGTCCAGCTCATGACAAATACTTGTGTTGGTACTTTCTTTGAATTGCTGGCAACGCTGATTTATTTTCAGAAAATACTTGCTTTGTTTTGTAGGCATCCTGAAGGAACTGCAATAGGATGTCTCTTTAACTCAGTATTTTGTTTTCAAGTTTTCATCTTGGGATAAGCAGTCTCACTCATGTATCTGCTGTTGTCTTCTGCTGGAGGCTTCATCTCCTGATGCCGGACCTCTCGCACCTTGCCCGGGCTGGGTGGCAGGGTGTTGTTATGAGGCTCCTATGCACACTGGGGTTGGCCACCTGTCCCGCAGGCAGTGCTGCTGCTTTCTCTGTTCCTGTCTCTCTCTCACATTTTCTCATTTCTCTTCTTCTCAGGAATGCGTGATTGATGTGACTCCTAAAATGATGCTGGTGTTTTGGGAGTCTTGAATAATGGCAGGGGACTCTTTTGTCTTGTATATGGATATATGTTTTTTCACCTTTCTCATTGAGCAGAACTGAGGCTGTGGCAGTAGGACTGACCGTGTTGAAACTGGGAGAAATATTGTTTGCCATTCAGGTGGAATTAGATTTTTCCAGTGAGAACCAGACACCACCCCGTAGGTTCTAGTTCATTTAAGGGAAAATGGTGTTGGTTGCTTTGGTCTTACTGGTGTTCTTTTGGTGTCCTGTACAGGATTCAACCTATCTGTAGCACATAACTGCTAGTGCCCTTGTATCGCAAAATGGTAACAGATTTGCAGAATTGGCTGTAGCATGTCTAACAAGTATCTTCCAAAATGTCTGAAGCAATGGAGCACTATTGTGCTAGGGAAGGGTGAGCTACATAAAGCGGACAGCAAGGTCACGCTGAGCGGTATGAAAGCAAAAATGGCTTTACATTTTTTGGGTGGCCATTAAGGGATATAAGAGAGAGATGATGTGGATGCATCTCAATTATAACAATGAGATGTGCACTAAGAGAATGTTTAATCTTCTTAGACTTCTGCAAACACTGTTATTATTTACATGTGATGCATTGTGTTACAATGCATTTATTACAAGGAAGGAGCGTTGAGCAGGTTGGCCAACTCGCTGTGTAGGCCATAGTAAATTTGAGAAGAAGGCAAAGAAGTGGATTTTCCAGATATTCTTACTTCATCTCTTTCTCATGTACTCCAGAGGAATTGCATTATTACTCTAAAGTCTGATTTAAGGGTTAAACTCAGACTTTTTCAGTCTGGGTGGGTATATGGCAGTTACACACCTATCTTAGCAAAGTCAGATGCTTTATAGCTTGGTTTTGCCCCCTATATCTCCCCAACACATTATTCTAATATCTTGGTAGCTGGTGAAAGAAGTTATTCCCTTTCTTGAACCATCCGTTTCCTTCCTAATGGCCATGCATGTGTGTCTGAGGCTCTGTGGTGAGCTGTTCCAGAGTATGGGGTGAATTTCAGTGCTTGCCTCAAAGCAGCAAATTAGCAAATACATAAGCATAGAACTTAGAGCACTGCCAGTAACCAGGAGTTCCATACTGTCTAGCAGTGAAATACAGCCTTGTGTTTTCCTTTGGTGTTCTCTGGGGTCTCCTGCTTTTGAAAAAGTGTGACTGCAGTCAGAAGGTGGATGGGAGTTCTTGAGCAAAGTGTACTCCTGGCTTTGGTTTCCAGTGCTAGATTTTATAGGGGGTATCACGGTGCATTGGGCATTGCAGAGCACAGCTTGGTTCTTAGTCCTGAGTAGCTCGACCTGCACTGTCTTACTTCAGTATTACTCTGCCAAGTAGAGTGTGCTTTATGTTCTTATGTTTCCACATGTGTTTGTTATTTTTAAATGAAGACATATTAAAGATCCCACAGTAGTTGAAAACAATGTGACTTGTTCTTTGTGAAGTAGCAGCTGATGGTGTGTTTCTTCAGCGAGCGGACTGAGCTTGGGTGCTGTTTTGAGAATTAGATGTCATTTGCTGCCCCCAGCTCCGACTGAGAACCAAAACATAAACTTAGTTACATTAGCAAGGGAGGGAGTGCATGCATCTTGGGCTTTCTGAAGTTTGATTTTGGCTATGTGGTACTGTGAGCATATCCCTTACTTGTAGAATTTGATATTGTGGGAATAGAGGCAGAAATTGCAGGGCTAAGAAAATCCCTGGGGTGCCCAGAAAGCATGTGGTATTTAAAAAGAAAAAAATGCATATCAGGAGACTGCTGGTGCTTTTCAGTGAAAAAGATGACAAAATATCACCTTTGCTTGAGAATAGAACTGTTTAATGAGACATTTCTAGTGCTCAGATGATGGAAAATCCCAGAAGGAAGAGGGCAGAGTGTAAAGGTAGTCAAGAAGATGAATCAGATGGAAGTGTACTTGTCATGATCAGTGGCAGTCCCTGTCTGAGGTGCGTCAGACTGCTGTTGTGAGGCTGGAGTGGTTTGCAGTAGGTGTGTTGCTGGTGGGCGCTCCGTTGGCCTTTGGCTCCGTGTCACGGAGGCCTCTGTGGCAATGGGAATGTATGCTGTGCCTGGACCCAGCGTGCAGTGAACTGGTAGAGCAGGTGTTGTGTGGAATTGCTGTGTCGTGCTCAGAAATTATCTGCCTCCCCCCACCGTGTCTGTTTTAATGCCAGAAGCTTTTGAAGCTTCGTGGAGTGGCAGAGGACGAGCTTTAGTGGTCTGATCCAGAAACAGGAAAGAATGCTTTCATTGCAGGCTGACAATAATATAACAGCTGTCTGCTGCTCTTGTGCCAAGCCTCACCTCCATACCATTCAGAATGCCATTTGTGGTCCTCGGCCTCCTCTCTGCAATTGCACTCTTGCCCAGATTGACTACCTACTAATGGCGTTTTATGGAGGTTCTTGTATCTTCACTTGAGAGCCAGGGCTGAGATGGAGGCCTGGCTTTCTATTTGCATGAGTGCTCGCAGAACAGAATGTACCGCATGGAAGAATGACAAACAAAGCAAATGGAGTGTGTTTCTTAATGTAGAACTTGGACGTTCTTGGGGTTGCTAGTCTAAGAGTTCTAATGTCAGCATGCTGACCCTCAGTTGTGGTGGTTTGAAAGCTATTGCATAAATTTATTATACAGGTGTGGAATAAATTAATCTCCTTTTTGGCTTCTGAGCCTTGAGCATGCAGTTTGTGTTTGGTAAAAACATGCAAACTGCGTTTTCAACTGAGAGTTGAAACAGATTTGAAATATTCATGTGGCAAAATGCTAGGAGTTGGGTGTCACAACTATAAGGAGATTGAGAAGGATATGATCGGAGCTGGCAATAGCCTTGTTACTGCTGATTTCCTCTCTGACGAAGTATATTCATTGTATTTGTGAGTTTCATTAGGTTTGCAGAAGAATGGAAGCATCTCTGAACAGCCAGAAGTCCTTATAAAACCGGATATGAAATAGGCATAGGAATAGGGTAGGTACTGCATCACCATTGAGACACTGATGCTTGAGTCTGGGGCCATGCAGCAGTGAGGTACAACAGAAACGTAACAACGAAATCTCCATGGATACAATTGAGAAGGATACCCATTTCCTTGTTAATTAGGTTTGAAAAAGTTTCATTGTTCTGAGCATTTAGAATAAGTAGTTAGGATAGTGAGGAAAGTTGAATTCAGATTTTGAGTGGGATCCTGAGGTAATGAGGGAGTTCCTCCTTGACCTTCTCAGTTTGCTGGAGTTGGAAGGTGCAGCCCCACCTCTGGCTGACCATAGCAGTTTTTGGAGACAGAAGTACTTCACTTTGATTCTTGCTGGGAACATGACCATAGATCCAGCAATGTTGGAAAAATGAGGGAAAAAAATGAATTCTTTGCTGCCTGCTGGATGTTCTTTGCAGTTTCTCTGGTGATAGTTGGCATAGCCCAGTGACCAGTTATATATGTAAAGCTATCATTACATATATAAAGCTATAATCTGGTTTTATTTCAGTAAAGCACATACATATGTGCTTCAGATGCACACATAGATCTGAACAATTTATGTTTATTTTAATAAAGGGAAGCAGAGGAAGTGTTTATTTACAAATCGTGTCCTCGGAAGAATGTTTTCCACCAAACTATGTGTGTCTTTAAATATGTATATATATTTTTAAATGAGATGTGGAATGCATTCTTTCCATATAGTTGCTGTTTCTCTAAAACACAGAATGTAGCAAGGTGAGGCCTGAGCTTCCTTTGGCACAGACAGAATACATTTGGAAGACAGACTTCCCCCATCCTTCCTGCTCATGCTCTTTGACATCATTGTTTAGAAAAGAGGAGGAGTGGGGCTGTTCTCACAGACTGTTTGTAGAGGCTGTCTGCAAAAGCTTTAACTGGAAAGATACGAGGAGCACAACATGCAAGATGAAGCTTATCTCAATTGCTTTAAAGAATGAAGTGATAATATTGTTAGAAGCTGTTGCTCTTGAGCAGGGTTTGGTTCAGGCCTGTGCTGTAGCATTATGCTGAGGGTTGTGGTGGAGAAGCAGAGACCTTGATGAGCTGTGCTCGCTTTGCCTTTGGTAGTGGTCCTTCTCTGAACTCTGTTTTGGAGTGGGAAGGTGGGGAAGTTCCTACACCTCAGGCACTTCAGAGTCATCGTCCACCGGAATACATTTTGGTTTTGGTTCACTTCCCAGTAGCTCCACGGTAATGATAACGAAGACAGTGAGATGCTTTGTTATGTGATGGATGATGGAAATAGTGGATATTGTAACGCAGCTGTGTGTCACAGTGGGGCAGTACCTGATCCAAAGCTCTCCTTTGTGTGTTGGGAATGAGCGGCTCTGGGCTGCCGCTGTGCCTTCCCAGCAGGGACTAATAGAAGCTCCCTGAAAGTCAGCACATTTGAAGGGCTCCTGTCTTTGTCCAGGGGACGGTCGGCTGCTTTTGTGAACTTAAGCAAATTAGCTATAAACAGTATATGTCCTCTGACCCTTTGACTTTGCTTGTGGTGTATGTTCAAGGGGATGAGCCCGTAGTTAATCAGTAAGGGGCAAAGGGGAAAGGAGCTCTGTTGGAAATACTGCAACTCGACTGGAAGTTGGGTATTAACTTGAAAAATAGAACCAAGAACGTTGGCTTTGCAAGGTATTCAGTAATGTCTGGATTTTAAAAAGTCTCTCAATAATCCGGGTTTGTAGAAGAACTGTAATGCTCAGGATTTATGGATAGTTTTGGTAGTTCAGAAGGGAAAATAAAAAGCACGGTATGTGCACAGTGATGTTTTCATGTTAGTGTATGGAAATATTTCAGCAATTTCTGTAGACAAATAGCTTTGTGCACATGAATGAAAAATAGAGGCTAGATAAAGACCTTAATTCTTTCTGTTATTTGCTCAGTACTGCAAGTATTGCTATCATTTACATACGCTGGACAAAAGGGATTTGTCTGCAGATACCTTGAAGAACCTTCTAAAAGCGTTTTGCCAAGAGTTCTTGTCCTTTTTTCCTTTTGCTCGTGTTGGTGGCTATTTACATGGCTGTGGCCAGTTTGCCAGTTAACAAGTAAAATCCAGCAATAAAAAGTAAAGCTAGCAAAATAAATCTCTTTCCTCTCCCCTTTCCCTCCCCCCAGTTTCTTTGGTAATGACAATGAAGTATTTTTGTAGGAGCTGAGCAGAAAAGCAGTCTGGCAAACACGTTGTAGACTTTATTCTTTTGAAGTCTGTCAGTTGGCTATTGCACCGAGTGCTGGGTTAAAAAGTAAGTGTACTGTTCCCCTCCAACTCTCTCATCAGCTGTTAGAATAAAGCTTACACACACTGAACTGTGTCCAGAGAGAAGAATGGCATTTGCTTGCTTTAGTGCTCAGAAGTACTCGTTTCCAGGCTTTGTGCATTGAGAAAATAATACGGCGTTGGCTACCAGCGCTCTGACGGCGGCCACCAGCGAGAGGTTTGAAGGGTGGAGGAAGAAGAGCTTTTGTGGCCCATGCATGCAATCGCTTGTCCATAGGGAAGGCTGCTGCCTAAGCAACCCGTCTCCCCAGCGCATGAGGATTTATAGTCGTGTTTTTAAAGCTGTTGATCGGAGATATGGCAGCGTTTGTTGCATCCACTGAAAGAATAATGCTTTTCCTTAATTATGGCAAACTCTGCAAGAGTGGTAGTGAGTTTTGTTACATATGTTTCTTCTGATTTATCTTTCTTAATTTCCATTTTCACTGTCTCCCTCTGCTATTCTGAACTGACAGTCAGAAGCAAGATACATCTGTATGTGATTTTGTGCACTGCCTTAATGCCATTTCTTTCTTCAGGGATATCCTGCTTGTCTCCTTTTCCCTTCCTTTTCTTATTTCTGTGCTCAAGTATTTTGACATCAGTGAACTTCTCACTCTCTTCTATTCTGCTTTATAATGAGTGTTGCTGTGATGGGATTCCAAGAACATAACTATATTTTGAACAGGACTGGAAGGAAGATGGCTACAACTGCACCGTGGGCTGGAGGCTTGTGCTGAAAATGCAATGCCATCTCCAAATGTGTTCCTCTTGGTAGTTTACTCTTACTTTCTGCTATTTGTTGTACAAGGTCTCAGTCTGTATCTTCAAGTATTTGGTGTACATCTTGAAGAATAAGTAGCTCAGTGTAAGTTACAGCCTTTTCAATACAAGGTGTGGAAAAGGGAGAGGGGTGAACCGAAGGTCCAAAAGCATCTAAGTTTCAGAAATGGATCTACAAGTTCGACATCTTGTCACTCTCTGCAGTGTCCCTTTCTTGCTGAAAACAATTGCCTTATGAAGGATCTGGCACTTGAATGGATCTTGGATGATTGTAACAGGTTGATGATCTGTCCCATTGGCTCGTTGTCGCTCTCCTGAGTCTGACTGACGGGGTGAAAGAGGGTTTGCTTCCCTTCCTGGGCATGATGTGATACCATTGCCTGCTCGTTCCAGAGCTCTGTGCTGTATTGATAGCCGTTTGCATACAGAGAAGGCAACCCAGTTAATTCTGAACTTTCTCTTGACCATCTGTAATAAACTTACCTCTCAGTGTTAAAAACAAAACAAAAAACAACAACAGAAAGAAACCAAGACCACTCATTAAAGTGATTGATAGTCATTATTTATATTCAAAGTGCCTTCTCCAGCTTTACATCCTGCAAGAATGTCAGTGTTGTATGTGGAGTAACGTTTCTTGTCTGCTTTGGGCCTCCCCCTTTGACTGCTGGGTTCTGTGCTCTTTGCAGCCTGACCACCTTCTTCCCATGCATTTGGCTGTATGGAAATGGATGATGTTAGAAGGTGCCCCATTCCTGAAGAGATCCAAAGAGCTTGCTCTGTTACCAGCTAGACGTTGTGCGTTCACCCAGATAGGCTAGTGGAACACATGAATGGCTGGCTTCTGTTGGTTATTGTTTGTATTGGCTTATTGACCTGGTGTGCCTTTAATGTGATTAAAGGAAAGTTGCTGAGCTGATGATACCAGTGTAATGATGCAGAGCAGGATGCGCTTGCTTGGGTAGGCAGTGGCTGTACCTGTGTTAGGAGACTGTGTTCATCTTGAGCCAAACAATTTAATGAAATGGATGAGATAGTAAATAGAAATATCTTTTAGAAAGGAGTCTGTAAAATCTGGATTACGATAGTTTGTCTGAACAGTAATGTCATAGATACCTATAGCTCGGTCTTGAGTTTCTTTTTGGTTTCTGCTCCGCTGGCTGTATTGTCAGTGAGAATAGTGTGCTGGAGAGAAGCAGTGTGAGCTGAAGCGGCTTTTGGGAAGCTGATTCCCTTCTGACCCTCTGCAGATCCTGTGCTGGCAGACTTGCAAGCTGAGGAAAGTGGTGCTGCGATTCCATGAAATTCACTTTCTCTCACTGTCTTTCAGTCAGGAAAAAGCAGTAGCTGGCTTGCTTGGGCTTGCACTGAGCTTTTGGGCCCTCCTCTTTCATCAGAGGAAAATGTTTTGGAATTTGGGAAAGGAATATTTGCTTTCTGCCTTTGATGACGTTTGGTCTTCTGCCATCCAGAGCTGTTATTCCTACTCCAATTTCCTTCATCTCAGAGGTCATTGATGACCTGTCCCTTGTCCACAGCCCCTCTTGGGCACATCTGGCCGCACTGTTGAGTAATTGCTCTCTCTCGTAGAGGAGGAGCTGGTGCTGTCTGAACATACGCCCTACTCACAGCAACATGATTAGAAGCTTTTCAGCTGCTTCCATGTGGTATGTGGATGTGTCTGGACAGGCAGGGTTGAAGGGTTCTGCCAGCTTGTCACTAGTAAGGGAATTCCGTCTCTGCTCCACAGTTGGTGTTTCTCTTGCCGTGCCAGCTCCTTACATCTTCCATGTGCTCCTAGGAGCATTTTAAATGAAACAAATGTATTATTTTGCCTTCTTTTTTTTTTTTTTTGTTTTGTTTTGGTCTGCTGTTCTGCTCTTGCAGACAGCTTTGCTTATGACAGAGAAAGCAAGCAAAGGAGAGAGTGCGTTTATGTGATTGGATGCAGCTTTGCCAGAGTGCTCATTTGTGATACAGTCTATTGGTCTTCAGTTTTAAAACACATACTCTGGACTAACACCAAAGTGGAAGAAGATTGCTACAGAGAATTCCTTCAGTGCCCTCCTAGAAATGCTGTGGAGCAGGCAAGGAGCTCCAGCACAGGGATGATGGACTGAGGCCATCTTCTTCCCCTCCTGCCCTTCACCTTTTATTTTAATGTTTAAATATGGAAATCTTACTCATTATCCCTAGACATCAAAGGGAAAATACAGCAAGTAATTAGATGTTGTTTGTTTGTTTTCTGAATTGTTTCAGATGATTTGAGTTCATTTAACTCTGGGATAACATTGGCATTCCAAATCACGTATATATTTTTTTTCTAAGACTGAACTCTTTTGCCATTACTTTTATTTCTGGGTATACAAGGGCAGGTGAGTTGTCGTCAGAGCAGCAGTGGCAGAACTGGAGAATCTGGAGCCATTCGTTCCCTTTGGCCCACAGGACTGGCAATTGCTACATTTAAGGAAGTTCCATTTTATACAGGATGCAGAAGACTTTGTTTTATTTCTGTGTTACTTCCCTAAATCATCCAGATACAGGATGAGATGAGAATGAAAGTTTTATGTTTATTTATTTTGCTGTGCAGAGAAGCAGTAGTTGAAACTTGATGTGTTTAGGTAATAGCATGCTCATATTTGTGTTCTTGTTAGATCAACACAGCAAGTTGGGATTTCCTACAGTATGCTGCTGACAAAAGCCCATCAGTGGTTTAAGGGGGAAAGCCAACAATTTTTGTTATTACTATTACTGACCTGTGCTATTGCTGTTTTTTTTTTCTTTGTTTGTTTGACAGGGTGGTATTCCTAAAGTGAATTTTAGGATTATAAAGCAGAAATAGTCAGGATCGAACGTGTGTGTTTGAGCTTCTAGTGAATTAAGAGAATTGTTTTTTAGGAGCTTTGTGTCCGCAGATGTGTAGTCCGACTTCTCCTTCTTGTCTGCTGGATGGATCTTCACCTATCTTTCTGGATGCCAAGCTTGCCATCTCTGTTTTCTTTCTGCATCATTTATAATTACTTTGCTCGCAATTTATCTGCTTTTTCAGTTTCTTCTTCTAATCTGCTCCTTTCTTTCCATCTCCTTTTGCAGAAGGAGGTATTTTTAATTTAGTTGGGAAGATTTATTGGGACACAGACTCTTCTGACGTGGAGCACTTGGCTGACTGTAATTGGAAGAGATATTTAGGATGCCCGTACAGCCTTGAAAAGAAGTAATTGCTTTCCAAACATCCTTGATTCCCATTAGCTTAGACTCTGGTTTCATGATCATAGTTCCAGAGAGCTGTTTAATTGGAAAACATCGGCTACAGAGCAACGCTTGACACCTAAATAGCGAGTCTTTAAAGCTGATGATCTTTCAGATGTGTACACTTATCAGCACGTTGCATCTTTTTATGTAAACCACTTTCCTGTGGGTTAGGAAGTGGGTAACATAGCAGCATCGGAAGCTTAGTGCTGAGATTTCTGACTTGCTTGTTCTTTAATGTTCCAGTTCTGTCCTGTAACTACATTTACACAATTGTAATTGTAAATTTGTGTAAAAAAGTGCCAGCTTTGGAATGATGGAGTCCTGGAGCACGGCTGCTCCTGGCTTACTAGGGATAGTGTCCCGCTGTGATAGGTGTGGGCTGGAGTTGCTTTTCTCTTTGAATGAATGAAGCGGGAGTCCTTGAAAGTGAGAAATGTTATCATCGTTTACCAAAGAGCTGTGAAGGGAGCGAGGGGACTGCTAATCAGTTGGTGCAAGGGGCAGGCAGTGCTAGCAGGTTTTTAACCAAGAGTCTGAGTTGCTGCGGAAGCATTAGGGAAGTTAAGTGGCTTATTTAATTCTGAGCTGAGACATTAGGTATAAAGCTGTGCTGCTTTGCAATAAGGAATTTTAAGGGTTGGATTATTGCTCTCTGTAGCAATCCATTATACCAAGGAAAGCAAAGTTTTAAATGAACTGCAGATGGTTGTGGTGGTTGCTGATGAATTGCCACTGACGTGGCCACTGCCTCTGAAGTTGTAGCTAGCCAAGACACGGCTGTTGTGATCACAGTAGACTCTTGTGGCAGAGAGGTGGTATGCTTTTGCTGTAATCTCCATTGCGTGCAGGTAGGGATATTCTGGGATCAGAATTTAAAGAAATGGAATTATTTTGGTATTCATGCTTGACTTCAACTTGCAAGCTGTTGGGTTTCAGAAGGAGCTGCTGAGCCACCTCCTGGAAGGGGCAGTGACCGTCTTTTTCAGTTCATGTTTTGGGTTGCTGCAGAAAGTCAGGCGTGAGATGTGAGAGCATTGCAGAGAACTCCTGTGGCTGGGAAGGAGCCCTTTCTGCTGTGAGCAGTGCGTGGGCTGGCAGGCGAGGGAAGGGAGCCCTTCCCTGAGCACTGAGCTGAAGCAAAATGAGGGCAGTTGAGCCAAACATACTGTCATAGTACAGCACAGTGACTCACCTCAAGTGAACAATTTTAAGTTGACACGTGTTTGGAGCTGCAGGAGAGGAAGATTTATAGGCATGACTTGTAGGAGGCAGCTGTATGTTTAAAGAGACCGTGGTTAGCTTCCATTTGCACTTGCTGAAATGATGAGGTGGATGTTGTGGGGAGGTAGAGATGGTGTGGCTGGAATTGGGGTGTTCTCAGCATGGTCTCAGTGCAGTGAGTATTTCAACAGTCCTTTTTTCTTTCATGTCAGTTGTACTGTGTTCATGTCTCCTCTTGTAAGGTGAACTCAAGTAACATCTGTGTCATTTGCCTGAGGCCCCTTTGAAATTCAAGAGTTGAGTGAAGAAGAGCAGGCCTTCATATAGTTTCCCATCTCTGAATATCTTGTGTGTACAAAGGCACTGGGGCTAGAAACTTCTCTGTTTCCCTTTGCTAGAGATGGGTCTGTTTTCATCTGTTTATTTATTCAGAAGCCATCAGTCCAAAATGGCTTATGGGCAACGCGTTAAGCGTCTCGCTTTCTTCTCTACTTCATCAGTGCTACCACTGGAACACAGATCATGGTATTCCCACCCCAAGGGGAACCACAGATTCCTTCCACCACTGCTGGTAGTTGTCCTTGCTGAGCAAAGGCTGCTTCTTGGGGTTGTAGCAATGAGCAGGCAAGCAAATGGTTGAGCACGTCAGAGAATTCTGCAATATTCAGAGCACTAACAGGACTTAAAATAGCCAGGACAACCATCTTGGCGTCACTGCTGTGGGTTTTCATTTTTTTCTGAAGTGCCTTGGAGTCTCTGGATGGCTTTCAATGTCTGGCAGCAATGACATCTATTTTCATATCCAAAGAAATTCAAGAATATTGCTGCATCATGTCTTTGCTGACTCTGCAATGCAGCAGCGTTGGGCCGTGAGCCCAAATCACAGTGGGAAGATGTAAACCTCCTGACCCAGAGGTTGGAAGAACCAAAGGGATGAGACTAGAGCAGAGGAGAGGCAATTGGAGAAATGCAGATTTTTGCAAGAGGAGGTAAAGCTTCTGTTCTTGTGTTCAAGACCTGAATGAGAGGACTGTAATTAGGTTAGAGTTATCTGTATTGATTCAGTGCTGGCAAGTTGCAAGTCAGCTGCTCTTTAATCAGCGTGCAGTGGTCTGTTACACTTGAGTCAAACCTCCCTTTCCTGCTTTGTGCCATAGCACAGCACGCAGGTATGTGCAATGCACAGCCACTTGGGGAAAAGCTCCTCTGCCCATCTTAAGCAATGTGAAGTTCTTCTGTGGTTCTTTCATCTCTGTTTCTGTTAGAAATATGTTGCGTCTTCTGCAGTAGGTGTCTGCAAAATATCCAACCACAGGCGTTAGTACTTGAGGTTTCTGGGTCTCCAATGTTCCAGAAGCCTCAGAATTCATGAAGTTCTGCGGCGACAGCAGAGCTCTTGATTCCTGCAGCTTGGCCTTACGTGCAACTTCCTGCAGCATGGACGTGTCGTTTAAGAGCAGGGCTGGACAGGCCAGGTGGTAAATTCTTGTGGCTTGGCAGTGGTAACAGGACATGTTTTTAGGGAAAATAAGACGTTTTTTAGTGAGGAGTAAGGTAGGAATTAATGTTTTGTGTTCAAGTAAGCTAAAAAGTAGCATTTGGAACTAGAGGCTCTTCTCTGTAGTAGCATTTAACATGTGGCAGTTCACTTACTTGCACTGTGGGCTGGAAGGATGTTTTTTGTTGCTAATTTGTTTCCCCGATGAGGATAGGGGCGGACATTGTATAAGCTCTCAGGCAGCAGTGATTATGCAACTGTCGCTGTTGTTGTGGAGCCCAAGTCCTTCCCAGTCCCTGGGCACCAGCTGCTGCTTGGTGTTTTTTAAATCATCTTCTCCCTCTTACCCCCAACCCCTCCAGCCTGTTTCTCTTGCATACTTATTTTCTTGCTCATGCTGTTGTTTCCTACTCTCCCCAGTGTCTGTCAGTCAGCGTCTCGTTTGTTGGTTTTTTTTTTTTCTTCAGTTCAGTGTGCTGCAAAATAAAGCTGCCCTTGTGTATCATTTAAAATGCAAAATGGATAGAGAAAGGTTAGTTTTTCATGAGAATTGCTTTGTATTTTATAGATGTCATTAGAAAGAAAACAAAAAACAAAGCCAGACTTTTGCTTAGATCTGAATGAAATTTTGCTACAAATGGCCTTTGCCTAAGCTAAGGTCAAAAGTTATGATTTCCTGTTATCATGATATTAGAATAAAGTAAATATCTGATGTTTTTTCATCCTTCAGAGGATGGGCCTGGGATACATTTCTTTCTACTCTTCTTCCCACCCCTCCCGTCCATGTGCACACACACTTTGGATCCCCAAACAACATACAGTTCTCCCATGTATAAAATGAGTCAGTTGTAAATCTTTTCCAGCTGAGTGATCGCGCTGCAATAATAAAGGCAATAGAATAATCACATACAATAATACAGTGAGTGCTTTGTAAAACTACTATAAATCTTGCCTTATTTGCACTCCATTTTCAGGTGTCATGCTGTCTCTGAGGTTGTGTGTAGTTTCAGTGACCCCAGGTGGGTCATTCTGATCTGTTTAGGCTTTCAGATATGTGTGTGGCACAGGACTGTGGGACGGGAGCCCTTGGGAACCTGTCCTGCAGGTTTTTGCTTACAGATAAACTGAGCATACTCTGTGTGGTCCCAATAGATGAGGTGGTTGATCTGTGATAGCATGTTGGTTACTGAATATCTTGGGTTTCCATAGCAAATGTGATCTGTATCAGTCATAAATAGGCTCTAGCAATTAATGTCCAATGCCAGGAAGCAATTTGGGCATCAAATGTTTAAAATCCGTATTGAGTCAGTAAGTGTTATGCTAAAGAAGCAATGCAAAAGATGCATTTTCTTGCTTAGTGTCTGCACTGGGGACTGAAAGTTTGGGTAGAGGTCTGTGCAAGTGCTGTCTATCATAGCAAACTGTCCCCTTGGTGTGAGCTGGTTTTGTTGGAGTTGCTTTTGTAGAAGCGTGCTTCAGTCTGCTTTAGACATACCATATATGCAGAAGGTGTTCTCTTCTGCAGCTGAAAGAGTGGATGTGTGACGTGTATTCCAGTCTCTTGTTTGTATCTCTACTACCCAGATTTTTCATGGGAGGAACATTCATTTCTGGTTTCTGTATTTTGTTTCTCAAGTACAGCCTTGCTCTGCTGTGCATATTCAATCAATTTCTGGTGATCACACTTGTCACTGGGTTAATGCATTGCTTTTGTAGCTGCTGAAGACCATTGAAGCTCAGACCTCGGGCCCACAGTTCTGGCACCATAAGTGCAGTTGTGTTTTTTATTTATTTAATTAATGCAGCAACGGAAGGGATTTGGAAATCAATTTCTAACTGACTAGCTAGCACCTACAGACCTGCCACAAAGCACTTTGTTGACACCCTGAACAGAGCATATTTGTAGCAAATGTCTTTGCATGGTATTTCCAGCTCGCCAAAACAAATGCCTGAAACACAGTGCAATGGAAGCTGGCATGCATGAGTTTGGTTTTGAGATGTGTGTCAGATCCATTTTTATCTCAAAATCTGCTTAGTTGAGGATCTTGCCTCAGAGCGTCACCAAAATCCAAACTAATGGCTATTCCTTAAGAACTTGAAGTTAAGCATCTTGCTAGGAGTCTCTCTCTGCCTTGTTCACTGCAAGAGAGAGGATTATTTGAATCAAGATGTTCTTAAGAGGTTCTGTTTTGCCTCCTGATGCCTGTCTTGACATGTGGTCCTTGTGGTCTTGACATGGGGTTGGCTTGTTTGGTGATAGGAGGTAATACCCCCCCCCCAAGAAAGTTTTAATCACTTTCTAGCAGTTTTGATAAGTAAAGCAAAATATGCATAACTTCTGGAGTGCAACTCTTTGGTCGTGGTGGCACATTAATTGGGATCTAATAAAGAATAATAACTTTAAAGGCTCTTTTTCTTTAGTAGGTTCCAAAGTAGTCAGCAGTTGAGCTAGAAATCTCACAAATTTAGCAATTTAGGAGGAAGTGGTTTCTTGGCTGCTTTACAGAGTGGTTGTTTTTTTTTCTTTCTTTAAATCTGGTGGTTTCTTTTCCAAGCTGCTGTTGTCTACATCTCGGTTTTCCTTCTTGACTCAGTGTGCTCTTGAGTTGGTTACTGGAGGTTTTATTTTCTGTCACAGACAATGGAAAAGGGCATTTCTACATGAGTTTCAAGTTACAGATAGGAGTTAGCTTGTGGAGGTGTGAGCGTGGTGCTGGATACGAGGAGCAGGTTACTTTACACTCAGTACATGTCTTGGCGGCATCACAGACTGAGCTGTGAATTCTCCTCTGTGGGTTGCTGCTGGAATTTCATATATAACCACCTAAGAAAAACATATCCATAAAATGCCCATCTTAAAAACTAGTTCAAACTCCTGTTCATTGCACCTTCACTCTGTAAATCTACCTTGTATTAACATTAAATCTAACCTGTGTTACCATTAAGTAGACATGAAAATAATTTCTATCAGAGTGGTATTTGTTCACACTGTTTAAAACTGCTTTCTGTTTCATATTTGATCAGGATCAAAACCAAAGATCATCTAGTTTCAACCCCTTGCTATGTGCAGGGCTGCCAACCAGCAGACCAGGCTGCCCAGAGCCACATTCAGCCTGGCCTTGAATGCCTCCAGAGATGTGGCATCCACAACCTCCTTGAGCAAACTGTTCCAGTGCACCACCACCCTCTGAGTGAAAAATTTCTTCCTGCATACAAGCTAAATTACTTCTGTGGTGTTTCTTGAGTTCTGATGAAATCTATGTCATTTTGCAAATGTGGTTATTCTGTTAATTTGTGGTGTGGACAGTTTGTTTCCGTATCATGAGCTGAAAGAGTTGTGATGATGCTCTGAAAAGCCCAATTCCTTCAAAATAGCACTGCCCAGGGTTGGCTTTATTAACGCTAATTTTAATGGCACGGGCAGCAGGCCAAGTGTGCCATTTCTGTATAGCATCTGTTGGAAGCTGCAGGCATCGCACCATGATTAGCCTGTGTCTGAATGGCAGTAATCCATCCAACCTAACCCAGTGCTCCTGCTGTTGGCGTTTGTGCACTGACATTCTGTTTCTGTTGTACTTTCTTTCCCCTGAAAAACATATCAGAACACAAATAAGCGAGAGTTTAAATAGCTTTAACAGGCAGGATTTATATCTTGACAGCTTTTATCTTTTTTTTCATGTTCAGTTATTTCTTAGGCAGTAGAATTATAATGAGATGTTAGATATTAGGTCTTTTTTTTTCCCCTTTATGGATATATATTTTTTAAATGCTTTGGTTTTGCCAAAAATCACTTTAGCCATTGCTATGAATTTTAAAAATTATTATTTTTGAGTTTTAACTTTACAATAGGAGAAACGACTGTGACCAACTTAGATTCTATTTAGTGGACTTGTAGGGCTTGTGTATTGTTATGTTTCAGAGGAGTAGTAGTAGAGAATGAAACTGTAAAAGAGCAGTGATGAGGCTGTCATAAAGGAGGAACAGATCCTTCAAAATACATCTTGAGGAAGTTGAGTAAGAGCACGCTGAGGGGAAGGAGGGTTCAGGCTGTACCATGGGTCAGCTGCTGCGTCCTCCTCCCTGTGAGTCACCCCCCCGCCTTCCATCAGCAAATGGAAAAAAAAAAAATAGAAGAAAAGGAAAAAAAAGAAAAAAAAGGCAGAGAGGATCCCTCATGCCTTCTCACAGTAAGCACGGCACAGCTGCAGATCCACGCTTGGAATCTGCACATTCGCAAACCCACTAACTACAAACTCTTGGAAATAATTGCTGACTAAGGTGTGATCCTGTGCCTGTGGTAATGGGGAGAACTGGATGACCGTGGAAAGTAAGTTAAAATTTTGATCTGTTGGTGTTTCTCTCTTAATGTTTCTCTTTGTGACTGAGCACATGGACCACTCTAGTAGTGAGGTTACTGCATGTGTGAAGAGAGATCACAACTCCACGTTGGGAAATGATGTTTCCTTGGTTTAGATCATTCCATCTTGTTAATTTTTTTTCCCGTGTCTGTCAAAATGTGCCCGTTCTGTACTGATCTGGGTCTGAAGCTTACTTCCCGCTGGATCTTTGTTGTGGCCTTGTGCTTTGAGGCAAGGTTCTCATTCACTCATGTTCTTTACACAGTGCATGTCTGAACTCTCAGCAGAATGGGTTTCCTTGGTGCAGGATACGTGCTTTGACAGAAATGGAACTTTGGGAACTAAATGTTAACTGCATCCTTCTCTTTTGTGCTTTTTAGGACTTCTAGGCAATGTATGAAGCTACACAGTGAAGTACAGAATAAAAATGGGTGTTATTTTCTGATCTGAATGTGATCCACACTAATTACGGTCAGAAATGTGCCTAGTGAGATGGCTTTGGCCAGGAACCTCTCTCATCTGGTATCTCAGAGGAGAGGAGAAAGCAGTGAATGAAACGATGAACAGAGGAGTTGTCAGGGGAGACATGGAGAAAAGTTGGGTTGAATTTTGAATGTGAATTTAACAGCATGAGGTCTGCTGTGTGGAGGCTCTTTTAGAGAAGCACAAAGTTAAAATTTAGTTACAGTGCTTGAGCAAATGAAAGCCCATCATCTGATCATTCCTTTGAACTGTTCCTGTTGCAAAATGAAGCCTTTCTCAGAAGCTTGAGCTGCTGAGTTAAAACTGCAGAGCGCTACTTCGAGAAAAATGAGGAAGTAGCACACCAACAGAAGTGCTGTGCATAACTTTTGGAGCGAATGCGTGCGTATCCTTCTTGTATTTATTTTAGAGCTGGATGTGTGGTCCTTTTTCTCTTTGGTTAGAGGAGAAATAAATTTCCTCAATCTGAGTGCCAGTGCTGAGCAGCATGGGTTGTGGGATTCCTCTTTTCAGGTTTGAGATCTCTCAATGGGACGGCAGTCTTTCACTTAAAGTGCTCCTCTCTGATTTTGCACTGCAGGCCCACATGGTTACTGGGACATTCAGTGCTGTTTAGTTTGTAGGTGGGTGCTGGGAAACTGAAACCTCTTGTAGCTGCACCACTGAAGATTTCTGATGTAGCCTATGATGAAACAAAGAAGCGAGGCTTTATTTTTAGGATCTTTATGTACCATCACCCTCAACTTGCTCAGTTGCTGCCATTTCCACTCTGAATAGTGAGCAGCATTGAACAGTATACAGCAAAAAGAGGTACAGCCTTCCCTGAACAGTGACATTCTTTTTAGAGGGGAAGCCATCTCTTGCAATACATGCCCTTAAAGCCTAAGGCTGCTGACCAGGAAGCCTGTTGTTCAGACCAGAAATAGTGAGCTCATGAAATCAAAGCTGCCCTGCAAGCAATTCATTCCCAGCCCCAGAGAACGTGTGGATGAGAGCTGTGCAGCCCAGAAGTGGTGTGAGCTGTGTGCTGAGCCCAGAGCAGGAGCACTGACGGGAACTGCATGCAGCCTGGCCGGCCCTTCATCCATACTGCTCCTTCCTCAGCACTAATTCCTTGCACTGTCCTCAGGAAGAGTGTTACTCCTTTACAAGCAGTTGTAGCCTCTGTTGTTTCAGGTTATGCCTATTGTCTCATTTTCCCACTGTGCATTGGTTGTTGTGAAGAGCCTGGCTTCATCTTTGTTCTGCCTGTGGCTTTTTAATATAGGTCAGCCCTCAGTCCCTGTTAGGAGATTATATTTTTTGTGATTAATTAAAGAGTAAATAACAACTAATATGAGCTTCAAATTAGCAGCTGGAGTAGTGTACTGATATATCGATTGCGTTATGTAATACAGCACCACTGAGTTGGGCTGTATTGAGCAAACTGGCACGTTGACACTAATTAAGAGGGAAAAATCTTTACTTACTTTTGTATTATTTGGAACAACTTAAACACTTCTTACTGAAACAAAGAAATAGCATCCTGCTGTGACCCCAAGACGTTGTAAAATAGCACCTAAAAGTCTTTTGCAACTCTTCAAAATATCATCGAAGCTGCCAGAGCTTCTGTCCTCAGGGAGACAGCTGACCTCCAGGTCTCAGAAATTTAGGTAATCAGGGCTTGCCTCTGTATCCAAAGGGTTTATATATGTATTTATTTCTGTGGAGAGCTAAAGGATTAGCAAAGCATTAACTTTCTGAAATGAACAGAATCCCTCTCTGTTTTACTGGATTCTGATTTGATGAAGCAGAATGTTATGTTTATTCAGGAAGATTTTTTTTTAATTCTTTCAAACACAAAATTAAAGGTTGTTTAAGTAACAGAGTTGTTGTTTGAATGTATATTTGATTGATCTAATTTATGTCTTCTCTGTTGGTATTTGATCGACTTCAAGTATGTACATCAGTGCCAACCTTGATTTCAGATGGGATGACCACTGTAGAAAGCTTGCCTGTCTGACCTCTTGGGTGCACAGGGATGAGAGGCGCTTGATGAGGTAAATAGCACCTACAACAAAAATTTCCACCTACATTGTGATAGCAGCCAAGCACCAGAGCCCATTTCTCAGAGATTTCCATCCTTGGAGATGCTTGGAGTTCAATGTGGCTCCAAGCAACCTGATCGGAGCTGACCCTGTGCCAAACCAAGGTTGGAGCATTTCACCTTCAATGGATGCCTTCCAACCTGTGTTGTTCTGTACTTAAATACAAAGAATAGCCAGCATTTCCATGATAGGAGTCAGTGCTGTAATAAGACCTAATTACTGAATTGGAAAACCTCTACTTAAAAGCTTAATGCTCGCTTTCAAGCACTGTAATTAATTTAAGTTCAGTGCTGTAAGTGATGTGCAAGTCAGTTTAATGTATCTATATAGAGAGCATCTTGAGGTGAATTTCTTAATCCTGACAGATTTTGATTTCTCTGTTCAAGAAGCACATTTTTTGCTCATAAGAGCAGAAGGCAGCCCAAGTGATAGTGGATTAATGTCTCCTTGGCAGGGAGTTTTGTAAATTAGGGATTGAATGCAGTACGTGAGAATATTCTGAAGACAACTTGAAATGAATTTTCCTAATTTATTTAAATGTACAAGTTTTTGATGGTTCATTTTGAGAGGGAATTAGCATTTATTTCCATTTGGAGCATCAGCTTATAGAAGTGTAGATGTTATCAAAGCTTGCAAATTTAATTAGGAAGTAATTAAAGAGCAAAATAACATTGAGTGAACGCTAAAATTTTCTTATTCCTTTTTCCAGTGTAATTTTGGCCTTGGCTTAATGTAAATGCTCAACTGATGGAGCATTTCTTCTTCCTTCCACTGGCATAGAGATCAGGGGTTGCCTTACGTCTTTGTGACTCTTTCAATGACTGCATCAACATTGAGGCAAGACCTAGGCTGTCCCATGGAACTTGCCTAAACTGAATAAGGCTTGCTTTGTGTCCTTGACTTCCATGTTCCTTTTTAAAAGTCTGAGTTGATGGTGTTTAACTATCATTGCTCGTGAAGCCTACTTTGCCAAAGCGTGGAGGTTCTGTGTTGTTCTGCCTCTGCATATGGGCTGCTTCTGGAGGAGACATGAATGCAGGTCTGTAAGGTTATGGCTTCTTCTGTTGTACCTTATCAACACCTTGCATTTATCTTCTCCATGCTTTACAGTGTTGAGATGAATCTGGCTGAAGTAAAACCTGTGCAAGATTGGGATTTTTCTAGAATACATGAGAATTGCTTGAAAGGCATAGGAGGATGTGGGGCCTATCTGGTGAATGTAGCATTGTTTAAGGAGGGCTTGGCTGTTTTGTGTTAGTTTTTTTTTTGTCACTCATGAGTGAGTTCAGTGACAGGGAGCAATGCTTAGCAGTTGTATCTGGGAAGCTGGCTGTAATACTTGGTCATTATGACCCTCTTTTGTTATCATCCTCCCTATTGCAGTTGAACTTGGAAGTGTTTTGAGGTTTGCTGCTGGGTTTGGGATAGCTTGCTTCCCACCTCCCTACCCCCCTTCCCCAAATACTGTTAGTTGTAGGGAATACCAGCTGAGGCATTTGCATTATCTTTAGTTCAGTTATAACTGGCATCAGGCAGTATATCTGTCACTGTGTGTGAAAAGCAGAGGCTTAACATGGCTACAGTGCTTATCAGTGCTTACGTATATGTTTGGAGCTTGGAGAGAGCACGGAATTGTGCATCAGAGCAGAATGTTGTGCCTCAAATCATGCTTTTTCGCACAGTCATATGGCAGAGATATCTGTGTCTGAGACCACAGCATGCAAGATCCCCTCCTGTATGCTGGTAACATTGTGTTTCAGGCAGTGGTGGTGTTTGGCTGTGGGGTGTGTGGGATGTTCCCTGCCCTGTCTGGTACAATCCTTCTCGTATTCCCTGCTTTCTGAGCTGCATTATTACAGCTCTTGGGAAGAGGGACAACACTGAGTTATGGAGTGCCACGTTCTGTGCTAAGTTAAAAAGATAGATGAAATAATAATATTTGGTAAGAAACGTTTAAGAGACTATGATGATAAATGCCAGTAGGCTCCTCTGTGTCATTTTTGGTGTTTTCTACTGTAAACCTCTAGGCTCTGTCTATGAGAAGGTGAACTGTGTGCCGGGATGCATTTTCCTCCTTCATCTTCCCAGTTCATGAGGTCAATGGAACCTGTTTGGCAGCATGACTGGAATGCAAACCATGAGAATTCAGACACTGGCTCCTACTGGCAGCGTGTGGTCCTGACCTCCTGAGCCTAGCCTGTCCAAGTAGTGTGCTGTACATTCATGTCCCTTGTACTGCCCATGGTCTGGAACATGTGTTCTAGGTGTGTGTCACTGCTGGAACAGGCAGAAGTTGGACCTGCATTGCATGTAATGCTGCAGTGCCTCTGCTTTCAGTTAGAAGCAGTATTTTAATCTCAATTACATAGGCTACCAGCACTCGAGTGCTGTACTTAATTTCCAGCAGTTCGGGCTTCAGTATCACGGCGAGAGGGAATGGCCTCAAGTAGCACCACGGGAGATTCAGGTTGGATGTTAGGAAATGCTTCTCCTCTAGAGAGTAGTTGGGTGATGGAATGGGCTGCCCAGGGAGGTGGTGGAGTCGCTGACCCTGGAGGTGTTCAGGAAACATTCAGATGTTGTACTGAGGGACATGGTTTAGTGGGGAATATCGGTGATAGGTGGATGATTGGACTGGGTGATCTTGGAGGTCTTTTCCAACTTTGGAGATTCTATGATTCTATCATCGGTGCTTTGCTCTTCTTGCACTGACATGTTTTGGTTTTCTGTAGTAAGACATTTCTCTGGCATAACACGCATATGGCTTTTTGTAACTCGGCAGAACGTGGGTAGTGAAAAGGCTGCTGAGGTCTGAATATGTTTCTGTTGAACACCTGTGGTATGTAACAAAATACGTGATGCTTTTTTAGGGCTTTCATTTTTATATGGTGATGGCACCAATACAGTATGTCACAACTTGGTAAACCTCCTTTGTCTGCTGACTGGTGAAGTGAGGGCAGTATAGCTGAACTGGATAGTGCTTGTGTTTCTTTTATGGATTTCAGAAGTGAGAGGGGGAAAAATGAGTGGATTTTATGGCAGTTCTTGTTCTGTTTGCTTCTTCCTAAGAACAGAGTGATTTGAGATCCAGCATTCTTTGTGGGGTGTCTGGTGAGGGAAGCAGCAAGTTGTGTTTGTTTTTGGAGTTTCATAAGTGAGTGTCTAGCAAGTAGGGAGTTATCTATCGTGTGTAAAATTAGGGACAGAACTGAAATCTGTGCTTGGGAGGTCACTGCAGTGCTGCCAATGTTCTGTGTCAAAGCAAGCAAAGTACTGAAATGGACAGGGAGGAAGAAGTAGTGACAGCTCATAGGCACTATCCAAGCCAGAAATCACTTCTGCATCGTTGGACGTGAATTTATACTTATCACCACCAGTTCTAAAGAAAAATGTTTGGAAATGTCGTAGTCAAAGTTCAATTGGCTTTTTTTTTTTTTTGTTGTTGTTGTTGTTTTTAAAGTAACAAAAAGTGCTTTGAGTTTAATAAATACTGACCAATGCATTGTGTGGTTTAAATAACACCAGAAGAAAAATTGTATTCATCTGCTGGAAAAACATTTTTGATGGGAGAAGGAATAACTGTTCATAATTATTCAAACTATGTAAGTAAGCTCTTCAAGGAGTGCCTGTCAACCTGAACTCTTCTGAAAATTACTGCCAAGTGTCAGTTAGGGTTTTATCAGTCCTGTTGAAGCTGACCACCCCAATTCTATGCTTTGGAATGGTGATTGGAAATGATACATTGTCACTCCTTGAATTCAGAGGTCACACTACAGTGCAGCAGGAGCTTTGTGCAGGGCTTGCATGGGAGCAGAGGTGTTTCAGACACTGAAGCTTTTTTTTCCTGAACGACACCTGATTTCTGGAAAACAGTAGATGTGCTCACTGCTCACCAGTGTCAGTGATGGGCCATGAAAATAAAGTCAGGAGATACGATGTTGGATTCTCCATGGTGCTGGCACCTGCTGAGCCATGCCCTGCATGTGCACGCATAGGTGAGGATGTGCTCTGGTGGGTGAGGGATCATTGAGGTAGTGTTGTGCTCAGCAGGCAGAAACTTGGTGATATCCTGTAATAGTGTTGCGTGTCATTTCCTTTTTCAGGACATAATTCCTACTTACATGTTTCCAAAATGATTATGAGAAGGCTTCTATTGTTGAATGGCCAGTTTGAGTCTTTGTGTGCTCCTCTTCAATATTGGGTGTCAGAGCTCTATGGGCCATCTGAGGTTGCCAAGGAGAGAGCTGTCAGCAGTAAGTGAGGTGCCATGTCTCTGCTCCTCGTATACCTGGATCAGTGCAGCCCTATTCAGTATTGCCTTGCTTCTCTGCTTGGCACTCTGTCAGTGGCTGAGGCTGCCACGGAAGGTCCATATGTAGAATGGCTGCAGAATCCCTTAGGTACCTGCTGTTAGACCAGGAGAACTTTGTTGTGCCTGCGAGGAGCAGGAGTAGATGGATAGGGCTGTTTGCTGTGTGCCCAAATGATCCTTTAAGATGGATGAATTTGAGTCTGGATTGTTGGGAGAACACAGATCCTTGCCTCAACAATGAAGAGGAAGGGTTTTGTTTTCTGCACTTGCTGTACCATTGCATTTCCCAGAGGTGTTGATCCTTTACAGAGGAGACATGGGAGGAACCAAGGAAGCAGGCCAGGCCAGGCCACGCTGTGGAGATTGGTCAGAAGTGATTCTGCATTCTCAGAATGTGTGGCACTGTTTTTGTCTGTGTCTGGCATGCTGGGAAGACAGTGCTGCTGTCTGTTCCTGCTCTCTGTGTGCTCGGATATGTGTGGGCCTGCCACTCACTTTCCTGGAGGGGGAATGTGGAGAGGCCGATAGAGCCTGAGCTTTGCCGGCTGCTCACAGAGCATTGCTGTTGTGGTCAGGATGCTGAAAACTGAGCTGTAGTGTTGCTTGATTTAGTTACGCTTCTGATGATGTCAAACTTCTGGCATTCTCAAAATTCACATTTTTCTGAGCTGCCTTCTTCCTTTTGTCTGCTTGTTGTTGTGGAATAAATAGGGCGTGCCATTGGCTTTGCAGCCACTGTTGGTGATTCTGCTGATGACAAGAGAGAATTTGAGTTTGACCGATGCTAAAGATTAGTTGATATAATTAAAGAGGGAGTGGTTTATTTTTGGCACTGAGAGCTGTTCAGCTCCTGTGAGATGTGTTCACACAGCCCCTCCTGTCCCCTGTGCCTTTTGGTTTTGGGACTGTGGATCAGAGCTGTCCCATTCTGTGACCAAGTATTTCTTAGGTCAGTGTGGCCCTGAAGCACTTCTAATATGCAAGTAGGGCAGTGTAAGGGATCGAGACTTAAGGAGACAAGGTGCTCCATGCATGCTGTGGAAAGTGTTCATAGAACAGGCAGCTTGGTGCGTGCAGACCCTAATCGGTGCTCCACAGGATTTCTAACTATTTCTTATTTCACACTAACTAATGCCTGCGGAAGGGGGGTCAGAAGCTGTCTCTGTGGTTTCACTTCCTAACAGCGATGATTTGTTGTTTTATTTTTTGATGGAAGCTGGAGGAACTGCTGATGCTGCACTCTGATTCCTGCTCAAGCAAGCTCACAGTGTTTGGGTGCTTGCAGTGAAACAGCTGGTCAGTTGAGCTTTGGCAATATAGGCAGTGCTAATTAAGCCTGGCCTAAATGCAATTTGTTCTGATTTGCTGCCCATATGTAAGACTTCCATTGACTGTATTTAAAAATAAAAATAAAAAAAAATAGTTCCTAACCAAAGAACTTGTTCATCATATACAAAGGTGTGGCTGTTCCTGCTGAGCTCATGAACCTGCCAACAAGTTGATTTCTATTTTCAGTGCTTGCGGTGAGGTTCAATCAAAACACTGTATAGTTATTGTGCATCACATCCTTTTGAGCCGAGAGTTGTGTGAATGCTACCTCTCTGGCAAAGCCTTCTGAAGGCACAGTGATCATATGCTGCTGCTTTTCACTTCTGTTTTTTTTTTTTTTTTTCTCCTAAAATCTTTGTTATTTTTACTGTACAAAATAAAATTCACTAAGTGTATATTTGTGTTGCTATAAGGTTTTCCTTGTTGATGTGGAGTATGGCTGTACCGTGGCATAGGCACCTACACTGATGGTGCTGAACATGGCAGGTTGGGAATCAGAGCTGAAATCATTGCTCTCACAGATATCCTAGGAGCGACGGCTATTTGCAGCATAGCAAAGCTCTGCTATTATTGGCATGTTTGTGTTCTAACCTCTGTGCTTTTCTTCCCTTCCCCAGTGAATGGACAGCATTGCTCTTGAAGAGGAACCTCAGAAAGGAATGGGCTCTGTTTTCCTGAGGCTGTTGGCCCCGATCCCAGGAATGCTATAGAGGTCAGTGCTGTGAGTACCAGAGAGCGTCTGCAGAAACAACCTTTTGGTTTGTAACTGCCACGCCTCTCCCCACGTCCTGTGTGAGGCACTTGGTTTGCTGTCTTAGAAACAGGGTTAGCATGGGCACCATTGGAATGCTGTCAATTTAAAATTGCTCTACTCAACTCAAACTTAAGTTTTTATGTATTTGCGTAAAGGCGAATGGAAATGCATCTGCAAAATACGTGCGTATAGTTGGGAGGAGCTGACAGAAAGAGCAGGAGAGGAGATCACGCCGTCCTTACACAGTGAATTCCCAGTGCTGGTGCCAGAATGCAATGTGCGCTGACCTGGCCCACTGCAAACCTTGCACCCCTAAAGGTTGCCTTCACCTCTGCAAATGGAATTCAAGTGTTTTGTGAGCGTGCGGCATCCATCATCATCTCTGCTGCTCTGTGCAGTGTCTGTGAATGGAGCTGGCACAGGAAAGTATGGCCTGGGTGGGCTCGGTTTGTTCTTCTGATAAAACCTTCATGGAGCACTGCTTACAGAGCCCCAGTGCATTGTTGGATTTGGCTTCCAAATGCTTCCTGCTGATGGCCTGTGGGTATCAGCACCAGGACAGTGTGGGGTGATGCAGGGGGTGCAGGGTGATGTAGACTTTGGCTGTGCAACGTTCATTGATTTCTGCGTGCTTTGAGTAAGCAGGTATGAACAGGTGGCTCTGGCTGTTACTGCAAATCCTAGACTAGTTTGATTATGACATAAAGGAGAGTATCAGCCTTAGAGCTGAATCCAAGTCATGTGTGGTGCTGGCTGGAAGAAGATGGCGCAGGTGTTTTCAGGTGGTACAACAGGGAGTGCCTTTGTTCTGGATGCTCTGTTGGCAGTGAGTTTGAGGTGTACCGCTTTCTGTTGGTGGTCATAAGACAAAACAAACAACTCCAGTAAAAATATTTGTATGGGGTATAATCCCAATCAGTGGCTGTCCTTCCCCTCAGCAAACAGCTGTACTCCTTCTCAGTGCAGTATTTCTTGTGTATCATTTCTCCCAGTATTTAAAAAAAAATTTTAGATGAGCTTAAACATCTCAGTGTTGAAATAGGATAAGTAAATACTGCTATTCAGATTCACAGTAAGGAAGCTTTACCTTCTGTAAATAATGAATTGTCCTTCTCATATATCTTGAGACCTAATTCAGAGTATACGGTTATCTTTCTGTATTTCCACGGATGTTTTATTATCCTTAATAATAAGGATAGACTATATTTGGAGTAGAAAAAAATGAAATTTGAAAGAATGCCTCAGATATATATTCACTGCTCAGTGATGCTGTTGCATGGAGCCCCTGCTCACCTGTTTTCTGACAGAAATACAGTGGGACTCATTTCCAGCATAATTCCAAGAGTGGTACATACAGCACACACCATTAAGTTGGATTTCTTGGATGATGCTAGAATAGCCAATTCTTGAAGTACAGCTGGGTGGCTGAAGCAGTGCAAACTGCCATTCTCAGTGTGTGCTTAGGCTAAATGAAGTCATGGGATATTGCTGATTTAATAGAAGAACTGGCAGAACTAGCAAAAGTCAACAGCAGTGGTGGGTGGAATGACAGCGTATTTTGTGTATTATATATGGAGTTACCAGTATTGTGTGAGTCATTAAAAGAAATTTCAAGTATCATCTATGAAAGAGTTTAATAACACTAAAATACAGCTTCCTTCCCTCCCCCACCACTGCTCAGGCAGCAAAGTTTTGTCTCAGGTGCACTATTCCATATTTCATTTAGATCAATTATCCTGTTGTCATAGCGTGAGAAGAACTCTCAATCTGAACAGTTTGGGAAAAGGTTTGGGATTCCTTCAGGAACTGCACTGTTTTGTAGGATCATACAAGTTGGAAAAGACCACTAAGATAATCTGGTCCAACCCCAACCCATCCCCACCATGCTCACTGACCACGTCCTCCCTCAGTGCCACATCTCCACAGTTCCTGAGTGCACCTCCAGGGACAGTGACTGCATCACCTCCCTGAGCAGCCTGTGCCAATGCCTCACTGCTCTTTTTGAGAAGAAATATTTCCTAATATCCAACCTGAACCTCCCCTGGTGCAGCTTAAGGCTGTTACCTCTCATCCTGTCCTATTCATTTCATCCTATATTGTATGTATCTTCCTGACCTGGTCTGTAATCCCTGTTATTTCTTGAGATAGCGGAGTAAAAGACCACAGCCACTTTCGTATCATGAAAGGTCAGTGCTGATTTCCAGCATAGGCTGGCTACAGTTGCTGGGATGTATGTTAGAAAAGCTTAGTTGTTTTTTTAGTGACTTCTTCGTTCTTTTTTTGTTGTTGTTGTTGTTTTGGTGTGTTTTTTATACCACAATATTCATTGCCATCTTTTTTTTGATTTTTTTTTTTTTTTTAACCTGAGATTAAAATACAGTTTTACCAATATATTCCAGGAGGGTATTTCATCTTGGCTTAGGCAGAAGATGTAGTTCTTCTTGTTAAATTCCTCCTACTGCCGGTTGGTTAATTATCTTCAGTATTAGAAACTTCATTCTAGTTTTTTTTCCCAGCTACTGTCTTATGACTTTGTCTCTGGGTTTAATGGTTCCTCAGTAACTGGTATTTCCCTCTGTTATTCCAGTCGCAGCACCTTTGGTATAATCACTTCTCCTTTTCATAATTGACCCTTCATGATGACCTCTTTTTTTGGTAATTTAAATAGATCAACTTCTTGACATTTCTTGCTGTAAGGCATTTTCTATCCTTGAATAATTTTTATCGCTTTTACTGACCTTCTTCAGTTTCTTAACACTCTTTAAGCACCGAGAAGTGGATGCTGTAATTTCATTGACTCTTTCATTTTTGGTCTCCATAAATTCATGTATAGAAATCATTTTCTGTTCCCCTTCACTCCTTCCCATACCTGAAGGTGAGCAGGACAATGGTCCCTTTTGCAGAAGTGTACAGCAGGCTACATCTGAGTGATTGATCTACTTGAGCCACTCAATTCCTTTCCAAGATTCTTGTTCAGACTTCAGTCTCAGGTACAGAAGAGAGTGGCCCACGTTGCTTTGCAGAATAGTGCAGGGCTGTGCACAGGCACTACCTGGTGTCAGTGAGAAGTGTTACAGTGAGCTACTTGTGCTCCAGGAGGGAGATGGTGGGGGGAGCTTTCCTGTGGATTGGACAGCTGTGCTGTGAGGTCAGCAATAAGTCTGTAGGAAGGGAGTGTCTGCTTGCCCTATGGAAGTCAAAGGAAAAAAAACTACGTGTGCCTTTGCATTGATAAAGTCAGTGTCGGAGAAGGCCTTGTTTGGTTACAGTGTAACGTATAGAACTGGTACTAATGGCATTCTAGAATTATTTTGAGAACACTTTACAACATGTCAATTGTATTTCTGTAAATGCTCTGAGATGAGCGTTGAAGAATCACAAAACCATCTCAGAAACTGCACCGAAGTGTTTTGCTGTGCAGCTGTGATTGGTGCTGGAGGGTGTTGGGTGTTGCCCTGTTGCAAGCTGTCTGCTTCAAACCCTGCAGGCACGTGCTAATCAATTCCTGGCATGTACAATTACCTAACGGTGCTAACTGTGGCATGGAACTTTGCTGCAAGAGGGGTTGCTGTGCATTTGCAAGCTGCGATGGGATGGTTCCTGACTTTCTTGCACTCAATGGTTCATGTTTGTTTCTGCACAGGACGCAGGGGAGCTCCAGACGCCAGTCAGGATGAATATGGTGAAGAGGATCATGGGCCGGCCCCGGCAGGAGGAGTGCAGCCCCCAGGACAATGCGCTGGGGCTGATGCACCTGCGGCGCCTCTTCACAGAGCTCTGCCACCCTCCCCGGCATATGACCCAGAAAGAACAGGAGGAAAAACTGTACATGATGCTGCCGGTGTTTAATAGGGTAAGCCAGAGAGTCTGTGAGAGACTTTTGCTTTATTGTAACCAACTGCTCTTACTGTGTTTCCTCAGGACCTCTGGTTCTAGCAGAATAGAACTTGCTCTTTTGTTGGCATCCTGTATCTTTTTTCCACCTTTTCCTCATGTATTGTTCTGTAAGTGGATGAACCCCTCACTGGAGATTTTCTTCTGTCAGGACTGTTTCTGAGATGCACCCCATGGCGGGATGTAGCTTCAGACAGCTTTCCTGCATAACTTACTGTTTTTGTAGGCACCTTTATCTTCTGGGAAACAGAGTACCCTATGAGATGTTTTCCAGGGTGAAGTTGTCTGCTGCAGCAGTCTTTATTCTCTTTTAGAGGTGATTTCTAGCTTAAGATGAGCTGTGGCAGGTTTGTACCCATCTGTTTGTGTGTCAGCACTGTCCTTGAGCCTAAATCACACTTCTGCTTTCTTGACACTTACTGTATTAATGCATATTTAGAGATAACAATCATGCTCTCTCTTGTCAGATTTGGTTTTGCAAGGCTGTGCAAGCTGAACATTTTTTATCTTTTCTCATGTGATAAATTCTCTATTCCGAAAACTGGAGCACAGGAAGTTCCACACCAATGTGTGCAAGAACTTCTTTACAGTGAGGGTGACGGAGCACTGGAACAGGCTGCCCAGGGAGGTTGTGGAGTCTCCTTCTCTGGAGATATTCAGGACCCACCTGGATTCCTACTTGTGCGACCTGGTGTAGGGAACCTGCTTTGGCAGGGAGGTTGGACTCGATGATCTCTGGAAGTCCCTTCCAACCCCTACAATTCTGTAATTCTGTGATTGCCCTTGCAGCCTTTTTCCTATGTGAATCTGTTTTACTCTTCTTAGGCAAGAGGAGTTTCAGCGAGGATCCAATAGCTGCATGTGCAGTGACATTCCTATTTTACTGCCCCCTGTGCTCAGGCACTGAGATGGCTTGGAGCAGGGCTGTGACTGCTGCTACTGGCATTGATAGGAGCTAAATCCTCTCCATGCCTTATATCCCTTTTAGTTCCTTTGCCGCTTCGTTGAGCCTAATAACTTCAGCAGTGGCTTTAGGCTCTTGATTGAGCAGTACATACAGAGATCTACATTTATCTTTTTCCTGCTGTGACCTGAGCTCTTTTTACTGAATCTCCTCTTGAATGATGGATTTCTGGTCACGTGTGCTACTGTGGAGAAGTGGAATCATTGATTAAGCTATAAAAGGGAAAAACTTGATTGGAAAACCAATTCTTTTTCTAGATTGATGTTTTGTTGAACATATGGCTTTTGATGGTGTTACACATTGGACTGCTTGCATGTTGTGTAGAAAAAGCAATCTTTGTCTAGATATAGTGCTAATAGGATTTTCAGGCTACTCAAGAGTATGCTTCAGTAGATAAACTTCCCTAAATGTCATTCTTTTGCTGTGGGTCTTATTCCCAGTGCTGCAGGTAACCTGTTGTGTGAATCTTGGAGAAAAAAACTCAGTTCATCCACTTTCTCCTTTATTTATCTGCCTGGCTTGTATGCCCTCTAGCCATAAACTTTCTTAAAATTGTTTGTTTTTTTTTTTTTTTTTTTTTTTTTTTTTTTTTTTTACAAACATGCACAGTGGAATCTTGGCTTGAGCCTGTGAATAATATTTTGTTGCAATTACACCTGGAATTCTCCCTCTGGTGGTTTCAGGTGGCTGATGCCTCTAAGAGGGGAGGATACCGACTGTATTCACTTCAGCACTGCGTTGTAGTCTGCAGGCAAAGAAACTGTTTGTTCCTGAGCCCTTGTAGTGCTTAGTTGTAGCACTGTAGTTACAGAACCCCCCAGCTGGTGATACAGCTGAGTTTGCAGGAATATGGTGAGCAGTCAGTGTCCTACTTATGTCTTTAATTAGACTTGATAAAAAGGGAGTTTAAAATTTCTCTTTATTACTCTACTTTCTTCGAACTCTCCTGCTTTTCCACCTAATAGTTCTTTGTCCCTTCTTAATCCTGTTATATCTCAATTTTAGTTATCCCATGTCTTTGCATCATTTGTTCACTCACCGTTTCTTGCTCAACTTACGTTGAACAAGTGTTCTGAAAAAAACAAACAAAAAAACCCCCAAAATCCACTACTGTAAGTCTCTTTCTACTCACAATCAGCTCTTGCCTACCTGTTCTCAGACACCAAATCTAAAGATTTCAAGATGGTATGCATGTCTTCTGCTGTTTCCGTTTGTAGGAGGGCATTTTGGCTAGTCTTTTCCCTGTTTTTTCAGGTTTTCCTTCCCTAAATTATGCATGTCTCTCCTCCACTGTATGTCATTGAAGTTTGTTGATGGGCTCTTAGTTTCCTAAATCCTGAAGAACCTTTAGTTTCCTTTCCTTAGTGAACTTTATACTGAAGTTATACTTCTTGCCTCAAATGGAGGCCTTTGTCAGATGTGGTCCGTTCGTTTTCCAACCTCTGTAAATTCAGAACCTTTGTATAGTGCAGTGTTGAAATCACATATTATTTGTGCTCTTTTACTTCCTAATTGTGCAGTCACTGATAACCATTATGAGTTCTCAACAAACTGTTAGTGTAGCAGAGACAAAACTGATTTCACTCAAATCTCATCTATTGCAGGTTTTTTTCCCCGTACCTTTTGCACAAATTCATTCTTGTCGTTTTGTGTGTAAGAGGTTGAAGAATTGCAATGCATCTATTTATTTTGACTTCTGTAGTTTCTCTTTTTTAGGTTGCTGGTTAATGCCGCCTTCTTTTGAGGATTATGCCTAAAGTCTGCAGGTGGCTTTCTTGGCATATCTACCCCTGTGTTTTTTGGAGTATCAGCTGACTATGTTGGGAAAATCCCACTAGCTTAGCAAGACAGACTAAGGCAAAGTCAGAAGTTGATTGAAATAAAAAAAAAAATTAGAAGGGGTGAAATATTTATTTTAATTACAAGCCTTACATAGAATGTTCAGTGGAAGAACTGATAAATGTTGATTCTGAGATGGCTTGATGGACATAAATTTGGAGGTGGCTTTCCTGTGAGACCTGCTTCTGTTGAAAGAAAACATCAGAACATTGCCAGACATTCCTTTTTCTTTTTTTTTTTTTTAAGAATCTTGTTTCTCAAAGATAATGGCTGCAAACATTTCATGGTATCAGTTAATAACTTGGTTGAATTGGATCCTGAATCCTTCAGTTACTTTGTATAAAGTAGATTGTGTACTTCTAGTAGTGCTGTCATAAGCCAAGCACACGATGGTGATTTTTACTGGATGCAGAGACCTAGGGTGAGGCATTAGCCTGCATCGCATGGGCATACATGTGGCTAGCATCAGGCAGCTAATGAATCAGGTGCTTTTTTGCTTAACCACCTAAGACTGATTGATTTGGCAGAGATAACTGAAATGTTGTGTGGAATGAGGTTCTATCTGATTATTTTGAGGATTATTAATCAGTAGATCCAGAGGTGCAAGAGCAGCCTTCTGTTTATAGATGTGGGGTGTCTGAAGCTTGCTGCAGCCTAAACTATCTTACTTTTGTTAATGAACTGGTGTTTGGAACATTTGTTTCCTCATTGTTTAGGGAGGCTTTTGAAATATTGAATGATGAAGTAACAAAAAGCTAAATCAGTACATAAATCATGAAATATCGGTACTCTGGAAAAGTTTTCAGAAGCTTCCTTTCAGAGATCTTCATCCATACGAGCTCAGTTCTCAGAAGCGGTGTGGTGCTTACAGCATCTTGTGCTACTTTGTACTACCAAAGCTCCTGAGGTATATGAAAGAAGTGAATGGATGGATGGATGGAGAGGCTAATATTTTGAATAAGTGATGTTTGAATATGGTGAATTGCTTAAATTTTCTGGGAAGAAACACACATTTTGTTATTAAAAAAAAAAAAAGACAATTTACTGTTAAAATGCTTTGTATCCTGTTCCATGTATGTTACTGCCTTTAGTCAAGGAGTATGCCAACGTGCTTATTTTAGTGCAACCTCGGTTGTGAGGCAAAACATTTCAAACTAGATCTCCTCAGTCAGCCATTCGTTGCAGCTGTGAACACTCCGCCTTTCTTATGATCTGTTGGCAATTAGCCATTGTAAGACAGTGTGCCAATCCATTTTCTTCTTTCCTTTGTCTGAGCTTTAAGCAGTAAGCGATAACAAGATACTCTGCCAGTATGTTCTAGTCTGACTGATCTTGAGTAGGTCATGGCAGGGAACATGGACGCGTTGGGGCCCTCCTCACCTTTTGTAGCCTATCAGTTTTGTGAAAGATGCTGGAATGCTCCCTGCTTTGCAATCCCAGTTTGCAGGCGTTTCTTAGTCAACCTCAAACAGTCACGTGTCTCCAGTGCCTGGGCTGCTTTCTTCATTGGTAATGGCAGCTGAAATTTTCTATGTGAGAAACACCTAAGTTTCTGGTGAAAACTATTTTTATAGTGCGGAAATAGTGTTTAATTTTAATTTTGTATTTCTGGCTCTGTTTCAGCATGTCTTTGAAATGCAAGTAGGCAGGAGAAATATTTTTGGCTGTTCTCTAACATGCCAGAACTATTGACACTGAGTGAAGGAGTAAGAAATAAAACTTTACACATAGAATTGAATCACAGAATTGCAGCAGTTGGAACAGAGAGATCATCGAATCCAACCTCCTGCTAAAGCACTGGGAGGGGGAAGATTGGAGAAAATGCCCTTAAGAAAGGTCATTTAATCTTCTAGCTTATTAGACTTTTTTTTAAGTAACTTGTCAATTGCAGAGCTACTCAGTGCCACAATTGCCTTGCATCCCTGTTCACTGTGATGTTGTGGATGTCATTGGAGGAACCCAGACTTCCGAGTGACCTCAGATATGTCATCAGCTCACCTGCAACAGTAGCACCAATAAAGGAGAAAGGGAGAAGAGGCTGAAGAGCATTTGAGTCCAAATCTGCTGTTAGTGATTTCATTCCCTTGTTGAGAAGTGAATATGACATGTTGACCTAAAATGTTACTTTAAAAAAAAAAAAATTAAAAACAAATGTTATCCAAGTACCCTGGCTTGGTAGCGATGCTCTTACAGGATATGCAATTAGCCATGAGAGGGGGAAAAAAAAATCAGGCAGAGAAGTACCGAGATACACATCTAAATCATAGAATCAGAGAATCACAAGGTTGGAAACAACCTATAAGATCATCTAGTCCAACCGTCTTCACATTACCACTGCTACCACAAGCTACTAAACCATATCTTGCAGCTCCTCGTCTAGACGCCTCTTGAATACTGCCAGAAATGGCGACTCCACCACCTCCCTTGGCAACCTCCCCTGATACAACTTGTGGCCATTTCCCCGGGTCCTGTTTGTTGCCTGGGAGAAGAGGCCAAACCCCTCTTCACCACAACCTGCCTTCAGGAAGTTGTAGAGTGCAACTGAGCCTCCTTTTCTCCAGACTAAACAATCCCAGCTCCCTCAGCTGCTCCTCATAAGACCTGTTCTCCAGACCCCTCACCGGTTTCGTTGCCCTTCTCTGGACACGCTCCAGGGCCTCAATGTCTTTCCTGTAGCGAGGGGCCCAAAACTGAACACAGTACTCGAGGTACGGCCTCACCAGTGCTGAGTACAGGGGGATGATTGCCTCCCTGCTTCTGCTGGCCACACTATTTCTAATGCAGGCCAGGATGCCGTTGGCCCTCTTGGCCACTTGTGCACACTGTTGGCTCGTGTTCAGCCGAGTATCAACCAAAACCCCCAGGTCCCTTTCCTCTTCACAGTCATCCAGCCACTCATCCCCAAGCCTATAGCGCTGCATGGGGTATTTGTGGCCAAAGTTCAGGACCTGGCACTTGGCCTTGTTGAACCTCATCCCATTCACCTCAGCCCAGCGATCCAGCTTATCTAGATCCCTCGGAAGGGCCTCCCTACCCTACTCAGATATTTAGAAGGCTATTGTATTTTTTCAGCACTGATACAAGTGATGGTACCAGAATGTGGAAGGCATGTTTCTTTCGGTAATTAATATCTAACATTATGCCTTTCTTGGGACCTGTTTTGTGAGATGAGTACCTCAGATAAGCAGACAGGGACTCCTTGTTGGGTGTAGTCTTTTATGACAAGTGAATTACCAAAGCAACATTGAATCCTTTCCAAGATAATTTCAAGTTCTATAACTTTGTGCAGTTCTATAGAGTTAACAAGTATCTCCCTGTTAACTGTGATTCAACAGATAATTTTATCATCAAATCAATACTTAATCATGAAGAGTAAATTAGTAGAATTAAGCAACAATTAATTTTTAAAAATTGTTAATGACTACTGATGTTATGTGTTATGTAGGACAAGGGGAAAAGGTTTTAAGTTGAAGGAGGGAAGATTTAAGTTGGATGTCAGGGGGAAGTTCTTTACAGAGAGAGTGGTGAGCTGCTGGAACAGGCTGACCAGAGAGGTTGTGGATGCCCCGTCCCTGGAGGTGTTCAAGGCCAGATTGAATGGGGCCCTGGGCAGCCTGGTCTAGCATTAAATGAGGAGGTTGGTGGCCCTGCATGTGGCAGGGGGGTTGGAGATTCACGATCTCTGAGGTCCCTTCCAACCCTGGCGATTCTGTGATTAAGGAGGATCTCTAGAAAGGCAAATGAAGCGTTGGGAAGTGTGGGACCTGTGGGGCTTCCTGGGATAGTCACTTCTAGTTTGTGTCTTCTGGAATGTTTCATGCTTATCATTCTGTACTTGGAGTTCACCCCATGGGATGTGTTGGTCCAGTAAACAGTTGCTCTTAAAACAGAAGTCCTGTGGGAGCGCTTAGTGTGCAATCTGGTCTTTTCTCTTTTTTTCCCCTTTATTTGTCAGATCTTTCCTCCCTGTATGATGACATTATTTCATGTATACTTATATCTTATAATGTGCACTGTGAAAAAAAGTAGAAGGATGAATAATGCAGCAGAAAAAAAGTGATCTCAGTAATGATATCTTCTGTTTGCAATGAGGAAGTGGCAGTTTATAATGATCCATGTAAGTAGGATGATTTTTAAAATTTATTTATTTTTCTTTTATTTTAGGTGTTTGGAAATGCTCCTCCAAGTACAATGACAGAAAAATTTTCTGATCTCTTACAATTCACTACTCAAGTGTCACGATTGATGGTGACTGAAATTCGACGGAGAGCATCGAATAAATCCACAGGTACTGCGTGGGGCACAAACTTGAGCTTTTGTACATGATGAAGTGTGGATATTGAAGTCTTAACAGGGAAAACATGTTCTGTTTCTTTGGGCTGAGAGAATGAGGCAAGTTGAGTCCTCCTGCCTAGAGTATAAAGACAATTAAGTTCCACAAACTTGATAACTTGTTGAAGATGGGAATACACTGAGATGCCTTATCTAGTAGGAGGACACAGAAGATCATGGAGATGGCTGCTGTAGCTTGCTCCATGTGTCTGTTGGTGTTGTTTTGTCCCTCAGATATGTTTGTATTTAAATTGTACCTTTAAATTAGCTGTTGGCCTGAAAGCTAATAGGAAGATGTAGAATTATGGTGAGCAGAACATTAGAACCAGCATCCCCAGCACGGAGAAGATATGTCTTGTCCCCTCTTTAAGGTCTGTTTGTTGAATGCCTGAGGGAGACTTTGTTCTATGCTGAACCATTGGTGTGTCAGACCCTGACTACTTTCTGGAAGTTGCATTTTGGAGGATGATGTGCTGGCAAGGCGTGTTGCCTTAACCTTCCCCTTTGACTTCCTTATCTGAGCATTGTTTCCTGGCAAGAGGAGAGTTTTTCTGAGCAATATCAAGTTTTTTGCCTTCCAGATGGTTTTAAGTTCTCTCCTGGCTTCTCAGTTTAGATTTGGTGGCAAATGAGGAAATAGCAAGCTAAAAAAGGCTCTGTGAAGTATTACACGTGATGTCAGGAGTCACAAATTGTGCCGATTGTAATTTCTTTCCATTTTAAGTAGAGTGAATAACAGGAAGGTATCCTGGATGGACAAACAGCTACGGCAGATAGAACCTGTACTCTGTGGGGAAAGCAGGAGCACAGTGTCCATGTGTATACAAGAGACATGAATGTCCAGCCAGCAGAAGGGTGGTGTTGGCTTGAATGTTCTTTTTGTCGGGGACCTTTTTGTCACACCTCTCTGCTGGATCTTGCTAAGAACGGCCATCTATTTATTTAGTTCTTCACCCATTATCTCTGCCTGGCTGCTCCAAGATGGCCCAGTTTGCATCCTTGCAGCCCCAGAAGTTAGATTTTTTTTGTTGAGCTTTGGGGCTTTTCTTCTTTTGTTCTTTTCTTTGCTAGGAAACTTAACCACAGTGACTTAAAAACACAGGTTAGTACTCTTGTAAGCTTTAATATGATGAGTAGAAATAGTTTTATTAGGAGGAAATCAGTACTGTATTTTTTGGTACAGTTAAGAGTGCCATCACGTCCACTGATATAACTTTTTTAGATTGACTGTGGGAAGCCCTTGTAGCTAGCTCTATGCAGTGTGACTCTTGGCCAGGCCACAGAGTTGCATTTTGCTCTCTGTCAATGTCCAGTTAACAAACTGTTAAAATTCATGGTTTTTGTGCTGCTGTGCTGAACTGTTTAGAGCTAGGTGAGTGTTCTCTGCAACACTGAAAAGAACTAGGCTTTTTAAAAGTACTGTCTCTTTCAGAGACAAAATAATTATGCTTAAATATCGTAAAGGTCCTTTTTCTACCAAACAATATAACACAGTGAATCCTAATAGCTATTAGTAGGTAACTGTATCTTCCAGCATGCTTTTAGAGTAACAGCTCTATGTGGGAAATATTTCTGAGAATATCTGAATGCAAGTTCTTCATGTCATGAAGTGCTCAGTTTAAATGAACAAAATTGCTGAGCTTGTTTTTAGAAACAAGATTTCCCCACAAAGATTATTAGAAGTGAACTTCCCTTTTAGTTAACAAAAGGGAAGGAATTTTCAAAGAACTTGCTTTTTCTCTTTAAAAATGTAAATGCAGTTGGCAGTGTTTTCTAGTTGGGACTGTGGTATGATAAATGTTACCTGTTTTTTCTGTCTTGTGATGGAGCACAGTGCAGTTTTTTCATCAGATCTTTTAATACTTAAAGTAGTAGCTGTGTGAATAATGCCTGCCATCACAGACACATCTCAGTTATTCTTGGCAAACTGCAGTTGTTTTCTCGGAACAGCATTTCATGATTCAGTAATAACTGTGCCAGCATTCTATCTTACGTAGTCTCTTACCACTGCCATTGTAGTGTTGAACTACAGTTTCAGCTGTACCATTTCTGCAGTATGAATGTAGCTACAGAGTAATAAAGATGAGGACATTAGAACTGTTAGATTTTCTTCCACACTGAGGTCTGTCCTGTAGAGCAGTTGTGGTTTGCAGGTGACTGCAGTCACCATCTCTATGAGGACTGATGTGTGCTTTCCCTTGCCTCAACTTATTTTGTTTGGGAAGGTGGTGGGGTTACTGAATTCTTGAGGGTTTTAGCTGTCAGATTTTCAACAAATGCATCTCATTTCATGTCTGAATTGATTGAAAGGTCATGGTGGTGCTATACTAATATTGATGGCTAATCTCCTCTGTCTCTTGCATAGTCTGTTCTGAAAAAAAAAACCTTTTGGGAGCATCTGGCTTTGAGTTGGAAAAGATAGATTGCTGAAACAAGGTGCAGAGACTGTTGGAATGTTGATAGAATGAATGTGGTTGCTAACAGCCCCTTTGGCTACAGATGATGGGGAGCAAGTAGCACTTCATCTTCTGTATTTTGCAAAACACATACCTTGGAGGCAAGCTCTTCCTGTTATATCACCACTGCTGCAAGATAAAATAAATATATAGCCTGGGTATTTCAACAACATGCCCTCATACGTTTGGCCTATCATTATAATTTGTGCCTGGGGCAAAAATGGCAGCAAAAAACAGCACTTGCGTGTATGTTGAAGGATTGCAGCCGGGTCAGTAGGGCAGGGTGCTCCCCCAGGCCTTCTGTGCTGAGCTGGCTACTGTGCGATGGGATGGGAGAGCTGATCCTTGGGGCACAGCTGCCACAAGCCAAAGACCTTTTGGGTTGTCATTCCACCGAGTACTGTACCTTCTGCCCAGGAAGTCCCAGAGTGAGAAAATAAAAAGATTCATCATAGAGCTGGAATATTTTAACCCCTTTTAAGGTGAATTTGAAGCATTGTTGTTTTTTGTCTTTTTTTTTTTTTTAATTATTCAGTGTAGGTGCTACTCTGTGTACATCGCTGTTTTAGGCAGCTTTTAAATTCTCTTTTTTGTCTCACCTTGTTAATTTTAAGCAACATATCATTCCATATTTGCAACGCTCTCTGTGAATCTGTCACAGTATTTACAAATTCATACTAAATTCACTTGTTTTACCATGGCTCTAGACTGTTAAACTAATCCCTCCTTCCCTTCAGAAACAGCTTCTTCATTTATTATTTACACCCTATTGTTGTTGTTTTTTTCTCCCCTTTTTTAATCAAACTGTTTGACCAGTAAAAGAAAAATATTTTAACTTTTGCATTTCTGTAGTTCACAAGCTAAAAGACAACCATTATCTTACTTTAAAGCCATGTTGGGAAACCAAATTGATAACATTCCTCATCATAATGTTTAGCTGTAGCAGAAAACCGCATCAGTGATTTATATTCAGCCTCGGACAATATCTGCCTTTATTTTTCCCTTTTAAATTCTATTGATCTGCAAACTCTGCCCGTATTTTGCATTTTTAGTACTGTTGGCGTCTGCCACTATCAGCAGAACTGAATTTATTTTAAATTGGTAAGTGCTAAATGATATTTTGTGTTGTCCAAGTGCATCTTGTTTTTGTTAGGTGTTGTAGATGGCAGCTTAAGAATGCGTATCTTCTACAAGTGGCCTTTCAGGCTCCTTCCGTGTTGAGGTCTGAAGTTTTTCTGATAGTGTTATTTGTAGTGTCTGCATCTCTTGGAAGCACTGGGGCTGTATCTTGCTAACAGAGGAGTTAGGGGCTACACAGAGACATGCTAGTTAGCTGTTTGTCTGTTGAGCATAGAGTAGTAGGCTGAAGGTGAGCTGACCTGCTGTAACTACATGTTCCTGTTTTCTTCCTTGTGTTTTCCCCTTGACCTGTAGGTGACTTAGCTTTACATGGTGATTGTATTTTGAATTTACAGAAGTGGCTCCAAAGGGATAGCAGAGCCCTATTTGTTAGCCACGAGGAATAAGTCTTAGTGATGGCTGCATCTTATTTCTTTCTGTTAACCTTTTAATTAATCTTAGATGCTATTTATCAGATCTTACATGAGGTAAGTGAAGTGTGACATCCTGGAAAGCTAATTCTTTTATCAGCTGGGTTAGTGAAGTGCTGGCACCATTGAATTGTTTATCTTTTGCTGAGCAAGCCCTCCCGTTCTTTGACGTGGCAAAAGGATCAGCCCCTTTGTATCTCCTGCTTGTGATGACAATACTGCACTGTTCCTGATGGAACAAAGGTTTCTTGCCTCATTAGTTTAAGTTGATGCTTCTCTTACTTGTCCCACTGAAACTATATGCTCCCTTGGGCATCTGAGTATTTCCTTGTAGAACAGTGGGGGCTTGCTTAGAAGAGGGGTCTGTGAAAAGCCCTACTGCCAACACACACTCTGTGCATATGGATACTTTCCTTACCTACCTTACCTAGGCTTTTGTCATTAATACTATACTAAAGATAGCAGTACAATATGAAATAGCACAGTGATATTGCTCTGTTTACTAGAATGTCTACGTAAATACTGAATTAATCCTTACTGCTGTTGCTATAGGCAGGAACATTTCCTTTAATGCAGCACTGCTTTTGTTAGCAATCTGAATAGAACTTATCCTGTAGGTTTCTATCTGCTGCTTTTCTGAAGTCGGAGACACAAAGCATCCCTGCTGCCTCTTCTGTATGAAATTTCTTTGGTCACTGTATTCTACAAAGCCTCTTTCCTGTATTTACCAGCTCAGTATTGAAAAATCTGACTACTGTACTCACTATGGTCATAACTGTGATCATAGTTATCCACCCATGCCTGTAGAATTGTCAAGGTATTTATGTACGGATGTTACATTCTAGTTCTTTATCTCTTTACTTCCTTGCTGTTGTTATTAGCTATCACATCCAAATTCTAGATTCTGTGGCTTCTTGTGCAGAAGTTAAAGGACGTTGGGTCAGGCACAGAGATTGTTGTATCAAAAGGATTTCTTGAGCACTGCAAAACAAGGAAAAATTACAAGCAATAAAGTAAGGCTAGTGCTGACGACAGAAGTGAATCCTGAATAGCAGTGCTGTCAAATTTGCTCAGAGCAAATGACAAAAGAATGTATTCCTGCACTTTAAATCCTGTCTGTGTTTTAGGTACTGCTCAATTAAGACTGACAGTTTTGAAGTAACTATTTATAGTGCTTGACTGCTCTGCTGTTTAGAATACCAGCAGCGTGGCAGCTTTTTCAGAAGCACATACCTAACCCCTCAGTCTCTCACTTTCAAAGATACCAAGAGAGCCTGTGTTCCACAGGTGGCTTTTGAAAGCCGTGTCCCAAGGAGGCTGTTGGTACCCTGTTTGTTCTGTACTACTCTTTCCTGTTTATGGCCAATTTTTAGGACCAATTATTTCAGAAAACAAACTGCCCACCCGGAATGGTAAGTTGGCAACTAAGTGGTTGTTTGCTGTGTGTCCACCGTTTGGAACCTGCAATACTGAAGTGAAGGGAAGACCTGTCTGATTTTATTTTAGTCAGTCCCATTCAGGGATTTGGTGAATGCCTCCCCTTACTTTAGTCCCAGACTTGGAAAACCCGGTGGTTTGTACAGAAAAATTGTAGGGCAAAATAAGGCTGCAAAAACAAGTTCTTTGAAAAACAACCTTTACAAAACCAAAACAAGTGTTAATTTTTACCTGCGATCTTTCTGTCTATTTTTCTTTAGGATTATGACTTCAAAAGTTTTTGTTGTTGTTGTTTTTTTCTGGACGTAAGTGAAAACCACATTTTCTTTGCAAGGCCTGTTAGGCCTTGAAAACCTCCAAGGCTGGAGCCAGCACAGTCTTGCAGGCCCTGTCCCAGTGTCTGGCTGCCTGCGGAGGGGGAAGGTCTCCTTACACACAGTCTGGTCTCTGTTTCAGTTTAAGCCACATGTCTCCTGCCTTGGGTCTCTGAAAAGTCAGGCTCCGACTCTTCGTAGCATCCTGCTGTCAGCACTGGGGCTGCTCTCTGTGGGCAGAGGGCCACCTCTCCTTGTGCTGAGTGGGTCATGGTTCCTCAGCCTCTCCTCACAGGGCAGTGCTTTGGTGTCTCGGTTGTCCTCTGCTGAGCTCCTTTTTATCATCATCTTTCCTGTACTGGGGTGGGACCAAAGCTGGGCATAACGCTCAAGATATTCTCCAACAAGTTTCAAGTACAGGGGTGCATTTACCTTAGAACAAGCTCATGCACAGGTATATTGTGGGGAATCTGACAGAAGATGGAGCAGACAAAACAAGATTAAAGTTGGATTCAACTGCAGACTTCTTTCTTGTTTTGTAATTTCATTGTAATTTCTCTCTTCATCGGTATTACTTCTTTTTCTATTCTAGCTGACATTGAAAGCTTTGAAGATGATTGTTGTGCAGTATTAATGCAAAACGATTTTAGATTTTCCTTAAGTATTATGGGCACTTCCCCTTATTGGCGTTGCAGATGTCTTAACACACATGTATATAGACAGCAGTGAACTAGGACTTCATTTTTAGTTCATTTATATTCTTGTTCGTATTGTATTTTGCTCGTATTTATTAAGGATGATAACTTATTTCCCAAGCTGAATATTTAACTTATGCTCTCATTGGTGTAGAATGACTTATGATTCCAAAAGTGTTCCCTTCTTCATGCTAAGTAACCATAAGTTGTTAGCATTTTCATCTCACAAAAAAAACCCAGTAGGATGGTGCTGAGGTAGTTGTTGGTTACCTTTTTTATTTTCCTGTTTTTATTCCTTCTGGCTTTTTGCATCTCTTTCCCTTTAGTCCTGTCCAGTTATTCTCCATACTGTTGTTTCAGTGCAGTTCCCCCCTTTTCCCCTCTGGCCCCAGGCCATGAATATTGGCTTTGCCCACTGAAACTCCTAAGTGATAGTGAATTAATACACCTGAAAAAGAGTAATTCGTGTTTGGTAAACCCAAAATACTTGAAGAACAGTTGCTGCTTGCAACTGCACAATCTGATTGCTGGTTGAAAACATGGTACTTTTTACAGCCTAGATTAGTGTCAAAGCCAAGTGCACGTGGAAGACAAGAATGCCTATTGAGAGAGAATAGGCCTGAACCTAGTCCTTTTCTTGCCTTTTTTTGATTATTACTTTTTTTTTTCTGCAAGCATTGCTTTAGAGCTGAATTCATGCTTAGTGCACACACTTTTGAGAGGAAGTTTTCCATGCTGCAGACTTCAAAACTAAATTTTTATTTCTTTTCCCTTCTTCTCACCTTGTTCCCCTTACAGAGGCTGCAAGTCGTGCCATCGTCCAGTTTCTGGAGATCAATCAAAGTGAAGAAGCAAGTAGAGGTTGGATGTTGCTCACTACAATTAATTTGCTAGCTTCGTCAGGACAGGTTAGTCTTAAACAGCAATGCTTCATGAAAGTTGTGGGCTTGGAGACACACAAGGATCACAATAATGAACTGTGAGAACACACACTAAATGATGTTCTAGACTACTTTCTACTTCCTGTATTAAGGTCTTTTTTCTGCTGCGGTGCCACAGAGTTTCCGCTTCAGCTCCTGGTGGTTTCAATTGCCTAAAAATCGTTCTTTTGGAACTTGAAGTTAGAATTATTGCAGGCAATTGTTATTGTTCCCCAAAGGCTTCTTGAACGTGCTGCTGCTTAGCCTCCAAAGAGATTCATGTCACATGCACTACCTAAATCACTCAGTCTCAATACATGCCTGCCCCCCAGTTTATGTAGGATGCATTACTAAAAGGGGAAGCCAAAAGCAATGACGAACAAATGGTATCACAAACATTACTGCTTCTGCCTTTGATTCCTCTCCTTGCCCACGTTCGAGAACCAATCTGTGGCAACGTACAGGCTGTTGTGTGGTTTGCCCTTTGTGCTCTAATTTGCCATTATAACTCAGCATGTTGTCTGCCATACATTTAGTATGTCACCAGCCTCTGCCCAATTTGGCTTTCCTTACCGATGATGCTTTCTTATTTTCTTCTGCTTTGCTCCTTATTCCTACTTCTAACTTCTTGCCATCCAAATATGTGAATTGATTAATTGTATGCTCATTTCTACTGTTAAATAGCCAGTTAATGAGGGCTTGGCTGAACTTTTGTAATCAACTTGCAAGCTCCTATTGGCACAGGCTGTTTGTTTTAGTTTCTGTAGTGCATGGACTGCTTCTGACTGTGGCTGTTAGGTGCTATTGTAGTGTAAATAAATTAGGATGCTATTTTTAAGGTTACTATTTGGGTAGGTGTTTGCAAATAGATGGTCAGTCTGTACTGCCACCTGGACAGCTCGGAACTGTTAGAAGGAAAAACCAATGTTTGAATCAACTGTATTACAGGAGCATAACATTTTGAATATAATAATCTGCTCAGCTGTGGTTTTGCTCTATTTTCTTTCTCCCCAGAAAACCGTGGACTGCATGACTACAATGTCAGTGCCTTCCACACTCGTTAAATGTCTGTATCTGTTTTTTGACCTTCCACATGTGCCTGAGGTAGTTGGAGGAGCACAGAATGAGCTACCTCTCGCAGAGCGCCGAGCGCTACTACAGAAAGTCTTTGTACAGGTAAGAAAGGTAAAATAGGTCATAGATCTTACAAAAAGAGGGGAAACGCTTCATGAGAAGTCTCCAGAAACTGCTCTCTCTTGATTCTTTGCAAACCGCAGTCTTAGAGTTTCTGGAAGCACAGATGAGATTAAAGTCTTGTCCTGTTTGTCCTGTGATTTCTGTCCTCCTCAGCAAGTGTTTCTTCAAAAAAAATTACTGCACCTTTTTCACACAGCTTTCTAAAGGGAGCAAAGCATTTGTCTGATGTTTGGTATCTTTGGCCGTTGTTGATTGAAATAGACATAGTAAAAAATATGAGTATTGTTAATTATCTGTGAGTTAATTTAACATATCCTGATTTCCTTTTACTTACAGAAGTAAATCATGCATTTGGAAGTAATTTAAATATGAGGGTAAACCATCTTAGCTTGCATTTACTGTTAGAGTTATCCCTCATGTTTTTCCAGATGCTTTTCTACAGATTTGCCAGGGAGACCAGGGAACCTGCTCCTGCTTTCCAAGTTCCAAATGGAGTTTTTGTGAAGGAATTTCCATATGTTCTCATGGCTAAACTATTAGAAGGAGCAGACTCAATGGTCATACTGTCAGTTTCTACGTACACTTTGGAAGGAACTACGTAACCACACACACAAAACTATAGGAGCCTGTTGATAATCATCACCTTCAGTGATATGAAGGCAGTGCTGAGATTTGTAAGTGTAAATTTGTGCAGCATTTTGATGCCTGTGCTACAGAAATAAAGATCAGACTTATTCTCACAATCACTAGCTACACTATCTACCCGGTGACAGTCACTATATTGGAATGTAGCCATTTTCTTCTTTTGGTTTTTTTTGTCCTGGTACAGCACTTTTTCTTCTGAAGCAGAAATCGTGATGTGCTTTGAGCTACCCTTCAGAAATTGCATTGCTGTATTTCAGTTAGCAGAGTTAAAAAATGGTGGAAGCTACCTAAATACTGTTTCCCTAATATACTACTTCTCTGCTCTTTTCTATCCCTCATCAAGGGCCATCAAGTAGTGTTCTGAAATGAGTTAGCTGGAGTGGGTGAGGCTTCAGGTAGCCCCCATGCTCTGCTTTTTGTTTTAACTCCTTGGGGTGCAGGTAGCTTTCCAAAATCTTCCTTATGTTTTCTGGGAAGGAGCCTCAGCTTCCTGCAGAAAACAGAAAGTGAACAACAAATGTCCTTAGAAAATGCGCAAAAGAGAACACAGTGTACTGACAGGCTGCACTGCTGCATATTACATATATATATAATCTGCCTTTGCTCAGGGACATAATTTAGTGGAGGGTTGCTAGTTAGGGTAGTATGGTTAGGTCATGGTTGGACTTGATGATCTTTAAGATCTTTTCCAACCTGAGCAATTCTATGATTCTGTGATTCTGTATTGTCTTGTTTAAGGTAATCTGGCAATTTGGATCCAGGCTGCAGGCTTTCAGATAGAAAAGGCTACAGCAACACTTCTGCCCTATCAAGCTTTCTGGGTTGTTTTTGTTGATTGAGAAGGTACAGATGTTGCTTTGCTAGTAGCTTTTCAGTAAACTTCCCTGCATTAGGAAGGAACGTAATGATTTGCCTCTCAGAGCCTTTGGGCCACTGCAGGATTCAAACCTGTGAGTCAGTCAATGACTGATTATAGAAGGAAGGAATATGCTGGTACCCAAAAAAAGCATGCTGTTTTACCTGAGAGATTTATTTAAGTTCTGCTGCTAGTGTTTTGCTAATAATCTTCACCTGAATTGAGTCCTGGAGTAGCCACGTGTTAAATAGCCTTGTCTTTGTTCTTCTATTTTAAATTAATAAGCAAAGGGAGAAAAGCACATTGCTTCTTCTAACATGAACACTACATGGAAGGAAGTTTTAACTTTTCCTAAGTCTAGGCAGAAATGGCAGTACCAATAGTAAGATAATAATGCTAGACGTTTACTGACTTACTGTTTCAGATCTTAGTAAAACTGTGCAGTTTTGTGTCCCCTGCGGAAGAACTGGCTCAAAAGGATGATTTGCAGCTTTTATTCAGTGCAATAACGTCATGGTGCCCTCCCTATAATCTGCCTTGGAGGAAGAGTGCAGGGGAAGTACTGATGACCATATCGCGTCACGGCCTTAGTGTCAATGTAGTGAAATACATTCACGGTATGTGTCTTTCTCCAATATTAGTTATTTATTTATCTTTGATTGCTTTACTAATGCTGAAATAGGCATGAAAACTGTAGATCAAAGAAAACTCATGGGCTTTTTGTTTGGACCTAGGTCTTGATGTACATGTGACATTCATTTCAGGGCGTTTGTATTTTCAGTTCATTTTGTTTCACACATGTCAATCTAAAACAAAACAGCAGCATTTTCTTATTGCTTTGCTGCAGAGCTTCTGATAACCAAGAAGACAGATTCTGTCTCACTGTTGCTACTGTTTGAGTAACTTCAGTAACTGCTTCTACTGAAAAATGCTCATTGTGCAGATGAATAGGTTTGACAATTTTGCTGCTAGAATTAATTCTTAAGGGAATTTTGTTGCTTTCTGCCCAATGTTTGAATTAGCAGCCGCCACTTTGCCTAGGTACTAAGCACTAGCTGGCAACTCAAGTGTAGGGACATCTGAAGAAGCTGCAGGAAGAGGAACCAACTCAGAGTGTTCTGCTGACGCATTTTGAGCTATTAGAAGCCTAGAAAAGCATCTGCCCTGTAGTAAATACTGCTGCATTATGAAAATCAGGGAGAGCGAATTTAGATATGCTGAAAGAATGTTCTTTGACATTTCACTTCTGCGGGAAGTACTGGGTCAGACTGATATAGCTACCAGTAATTTGTTGTTTACTCAGTTATCCAGGACATCAAGGGGCTGTTATACTCTGAACACAGTGAAACCTGGGTAATAGACACTAGGAAATGCTTGAGGGAGCCTGGTGTGAATGTGGAACCCCCAAGGTACTTACTGAGGGTGTGTTGGAACAGCTAGCTTGTATCCAGCCTGCCCTGCCAACTCCCCATGCCCAATTATCCATAGCATCTAGCCCAGGGCTTTCCGGCCTTTGCTTGGCTATTACCCACACCTCTCAGAGGGGCACTGTTCTCAGTTCCTGTGCCACTAGTGTGACAGCCACCAACAAAATGAAGGAGCCAGAATCATTCAGTTTTACCTTCTGGTCTTATTTGAGAGAAATAGTGTCCTGTTTTTGGTATGGAAACTAGCATACAGGGGGAGATGGTGAGAAATTTTGGAAGCTAACCTACCAAATACTTTACCCCCAATGCATCTTTAAAGGAATTGCTCAGTGTTTGCTTCAGAAGGGCTGCTGCCACACTGGTTAGTGGCAAAGGACTTGTGAGAGTAAAGTGAAATGACAACTGGTGTCAGAGAGGACAGTATGCATGGGAAGAGCGTTGAGAACAAATACCTGAATGAAAATAGTGGTGTGGCATTAATTTAAAGTTGTATGAGTGTTGAGCTATTTAGTGTTTGAGATATGAAATTTGGTAAAATGTATTCATGACATTGCATTTAGGGCTTTCAGACAGCGGTACCATCTAAGCACATATTTATTTTTTTTTTCAGTTGGAACACTTGTTTCAATGAGCTGACATTCTTACCACAAATTATGGTAGTCTGTGTTTACTGGGGGAAAACAAGTCACTGTTTCCCCACACTCTGGCAAGAAAATTTTTACAGGGTGCTGCAAAACCTTTTTGGCAATTTATAAAAGATGTCACCCTGCCTCTGCATACTTCACAGTAAATGTTAATCTCTGTTTTTTCTTGCACTAGCAACATCTTTTCAATTCCAGTGAGAAAAAAGTGAGTGTACAGCATCTCTTAGAAGCACAAATTAGACATCAGTTAAATGTTTTCAGATTGGATTTTAAAGCTGATAATTACTTTACATACAACTGTAGCAAGCTTCTGATGGATTTATGATGGTACACTGAAGTGAACCTGACTTAAGAGATAATAGTGTGTCAGGAGACTCATATTAGAGAAAATTTAAGGCTTTTCTTCACATGCTTTTTGTATTGGGTTTTGATATGAACTTCTGAGAAGTTTTCTGATCAGTCTAGCTAGAAATACTCGCACCTTTCTGTGAAACTTTTTACTGGAAAGTTTGAGTAGGGAGTCACTGAAGAGTAATATCTTTGAAACCTGAAATCTGAGTAAAGATTTGGGAAAGGTTTTGGAATGTGCCAGTGGAACACAAGAAATATGTAGAATGAGACAAGCTGTCTGCTTTGCCTCAGTATTCTTTGAGCCTGCATGTAATGCCAGCCAAGGTATTGCTGACCAGGGGAGCCATGTAGTTAATGTTCTGTGTTGGACCTAACACATAACACCAGCAACATAGTATAGTTCAGGGCTTTTTATAACTGTTTTTAAATACAGAATTGGATCTTTTAGAATTATTAAAACAGTTCATATTTGTTTTCTCATTTGACTGATTTTCCCAGGTGAACTTTTCAAATAAAAGTTGGTATTTGTCTGCTCAGTCTTCTTTGAGAGGTAAAGATTATCCAAGGGAGGACAGGGTTGGATGGAACCGAATCTGAAGCTACAGGAGAATCTTACTCATCTCTAGGCATTCTGTCAGGTTACATGTTGCATGATAAGAGATAATTAAGTAACCATTACCTTTTTGCTATGTTTCATTTAGAAACTGTTCCCATTTCAATGATTAACGTCAGTAAAATCCTACATTTCTTACAATTCTTTCCAGAAAAAGAATGTTTGTCCACGTGTGTTCAGAACATGCAGCAGTCTGATGACCTTTCTCCCCTTGAAATAGTTGAGATGTTCGCTGGGCTTTCTTGTTTTCTCAAAGATTCCAGTGATGTATCACAAACACTACTGGATGATTTTAGGATATGGCAAGGATACAACTTCCTCTGTGATCTCCTCCTCAGGTATGTAAAAAGAATGCAGACAGATGGCTGTGAGCTCTTTTTTGAAAAAAGATGTCTTATTGAAGAATAGTTCAGTGGATTTAAATGGAAAATAATGGTTGTAAGTTGCTATGAAATGAAGACTTTAGGACCAAAACATCAAGTTACGTGCTTCTGTCCTGCTATGAAACTACATTGTTATTAGTCCTTGGTGCTGTTTTTTTACTAAATCATCTTTTATGATAGAAGAAAGCGAATACTGTACTGTTGGTGCTGATGTTTGTTATTCAAACACAAGCTGCTAACACAGGAGTGGAATCTGTATGTACACGTTATCACATATATGGGAGTCAGAGATGGTTGGAAACAGCACTGTAATAGCCATTAATGAGAAGAGTTAATGTTAAAAGCTAACTCTGTTTTTTGTTTTGGATTTTAGGTTGTTAGGTTTTTGTACCCAAATATTAGAACTTAATTTTCTATATTACGTTTTGATGTTTTTATGTTTGTCTGTTTGTTTTTAAAGACTATCAGACTTTATCGTGGCGTATGAAATCCTTAGTGACAGTTAGAATCATGCGTAAATTGCCATCTGTGCCGAAATTGCTACAATACATGTTATGTTATTGTTCTTTCAATATGAATTGTGGTTCTGAGTATGAATTAAATTATTTGAATGAATGCTTTGTTATATATCAAAAACTTATTGTTTTCTACAAACTGTCAGTCGGAGGTTAGGCAGAATTTGAGGAATGTGCTGTCATCAGCAATTTCATTTTCAAGCATAAAAGCGATTCTCTGTACATCAAGTGTTTTAAACTGGCTTTCTCCTGAGCTTGCTCATTTTTTCAGCCAGAGTAGGGATTCCCTGGCAGATGTATGAGAAGAGGTTAGAGGAGTGTGTTAGTGTGTCTGAAAAAGGAGAGCACAATCACACAGCACACCAGTTTGTCATTTGATATGACAGAGTTAAAGCACAGCAATGTGTTATCCTTACTTCTTTGTGAGCTGTCTCCAGAAAAATTGCTAAGAACCTTGCAAGAAATTCTTGGAAGAATGTCTTCCAGTATGCAGTACTGTTATGAGGATGACTGTCATATAGGAGTATGAAATATGGGCACTGGGAGTCCAGTCACAAAGAAGGAAGGCTTTGGAGCTGGTAAGGCAAAATAGTATGTGAAGATATTGACTTAATAAGACATTGCCAGAGACCTGTGAAGAACAAAGGAGAGAGTGTATACTTTGACCTCAGTGGGCAGGGTGCGTGGAGGATTCACATAATAGTAATGGACGGGCTAAAGTCCTTCTGTAATGGTGGTGTGAATGAGAGGTTCAGCCATAGGTCTCACTGCAGAGAAGATGTAGGATGCAGAATGAGTTTATCAGCATGAAGAAAAATACTGCTTACACTGCATAAGCAAATAAGGGATTGTGGTTCTTGTCTTTCTCCTCAGGTCTGTAGAGACTTAGTATGCAATGAAACATTTGGTGACTTTCAAGTGCCTTCCCAGCTAGAAGACAATTGCATAACAATTCAGTTGTTCAGTTGATTTTCTGCTGAGTTATGCAGACAGATATGATGTTGGGAGCAAGCTGGCCTGTTGGTGCTGCTGGTTCCAACTACCCCTTTGCTGCCTTCCTTTGCCCTGTCACTGCAGCCCCAGAATGTGACCCATGGTCTTTAAGTGGGCAATTTGCATGGGATTAAGAGAAAGCTGTTTGCTCATGCTGTCTTCCTTAGCTTTGTCCTCCTGAAACAGTAATACATGGATAAAAAGATTTGAATGTGTAAGCAGTTGATTGGAACTGAGAAGAATAATCTGGGTTTTAATGGTTTGTGGTTTTTTTTCTTTGTATTCTTTTTTTTTTTTTTTTAAATTTTCCCTGACTGAATTACTGTCAGTAAGTGGTGATTAGAATTAGATGTGACAATTTCCACCCTGTAGGATTTCTATAAAAATCTGTAGTTCTAAAAAAGATACTTGACTGTGCACTTCTAGGTATTCTGTTTCTAATAAGACTATTTCCTTAACACAAATTATCAGCTATGAATGTGCCACAGTAGATTAAGTGCAGGTTTATTTACTGACAGACTATCTAGGTATTTGCCTATCAGCTTCCTATTCATAAGAGGATTTGTCATAGAATGGTTTGGGTTGGAAGGGACCTTAAAACCCTTCTAGTTACAGTGTCCCTGCTGTGGACTAGTTGCCATCCACCAGCTCCCTTCAAGTACTGGAAGGCCACAATGAGGTTTCTCCCCAGAGCCTTTTCTTCTCTGGGCTGAACAAGCCCAGCTCTCTCAACTGTCTCTATAGGAGAGGTGCTCCAGCCCTCTGATCATTTTTGTGACCCTCCTCTGGACCCATTTCAACTTTGCATTCTTCCTGTACTGGGGGCCCCAGGCTTGAATACAGTACTCCAGATGGGGCCTCACTAGAACAGAGCAGAGAGAGAAAGTGTCTCCCCTCACCTCTCTTGCCCTGCTGCCACTCCTCTTTTTATGCAGGATACAACTGGCCTTCTGAGTAATTTAGAAATAATTTCTAATATCTGTGCAGCTTTCTAGCAGGCTGTTGAGTTAATGGCAAGATTTATGAAGTGAATTTCTAAGTGAAATAAATGTATGCTGTCATAAATCCATTAATGTTTGACTGACTGAATGGTTAGAAATGTGAATGGAGAACGTGTGAAATAGTGTACAGGGTACTTGAGGTTATTCTCAAGTAACAGAAAAATGAAAGAAGTCATTGACGACAGTGATTTGAGTTGAAATGAACTTGTGCTAACATAGTTTTCTGTTGTTTTTATATCCTTTAGATTAGAACAGGCAAAAGAGGCTGAATCAAAGGATGCTTTGAAGGACTTGGTTAATTTGATTACTTCCTTAACAACATATGGTGTAAATGAATTGAAACCAGCTGGTGTTACCACTGGGGTACCTTTCCTACTACCTGGATTTGCAGTGCCGCAGCCTGCAGGCAAAGGTGAGTGTCTTTTCCCTCCTTCACTCTATGTTTTAAAATGTAAACAATAAAATGCAGAGAAGCTGTGTACTATGCAAACTGTTTGCTATTGAGGATAAGTTCTTTTACTAAGATTGCTTATTGAAACCCTTGGTTATCTTGTCCTAGAGGTCCTTTTTCTTTGGATTTAATACTTAAAAAAAAGTAAATGTACAGTTTTGTGGGTTTTTCTGTTTGTTCTGTTTTGCTTTTTTGTTTGTTTGTTGAGTACTATAGGGCAAGTCAAACATCTGCACGAAGCTCATGATTTCTGTTTGGATGTTTTAAGGGATTATCAGTATGGGAACGGATTTGATTCACAGTGTTTTAATCTGACCTCACAAAACTTAGAACTTACTGAAGGGTGCTTTGGTGGTGGTTTGTTATTGTTTTTTTGTTTTGTTTTGTTTTGTTTTTGCTTTTTGTTTTAATTGTGGAGATTTGCTTTCTGTTACAATTGCTAAAGCTACACTTGTGAGCTGTTGGTTGTTTCATCACCAGTGAGCATTCAGAATGGTGGGAGTGGTGAAACCTGTGGTGTGCTTGCAGCCACAGTGAATTATGATACGGATCTAAGGCTGAGAAAGTTTGCAGGGGAAATATTTTTATAAAAACAGAATTTTGATTCTACACACTTAAAATGCAGTTGATTTTGTATGTAAGAAAAGGACTGTGGAGTTTAGCAGGTAACTGTGGAGCTAACTTGTTTCTTGGGCTTCTCTCTGGTTTTAGTAACGTTGGAGATATTTGCGAAGGTTTTATGATATGATAGGGTGATCTTTATAGATTGGTATTCTAATGGATTTACTTTGACTATTTCTCTGTATCTAATCACTTTGGACAATCACTTTTCTGGTGTTGAGAAAGTTCGTTATTCATGGAATCTGTTTTCCCTTTGCAATAAACAGGAAAAGATGATATAGGCAGAGTTAAGTTTATTCATGTTCTGGTAATAACACTGATTTTTTGCCTGAGCTAATCAGTGTTGATGAGATAGTAACATAAGAACCCATTGTCTCTTACATTCTCAAAAAAATCCCACCTCGTATTTCATTTTATCATGTTTGTCATGACATCTGTCTGTCCTTTTATTTCTCAGTTCTGTTGATGAGTTATCTGCGGAGAACGTATTAACACGTTTCCTTAATTGCTTTTATTTAAATCTTTTTAGGTTTTGAACTCTGTAGAGCTGCTGAAGATTTGGTTTCTTCAGGGGTGCTTGTAACAATCAGTGATAATGCATTAATCTGCTTGATTGCCTGAAACAACTGTTTATACTCAATTAGAACATAACCAGTTGTGTCTGTCACTGCCTATGTTCCTTTCAAGTTTATTGAACTCCATCCACTTTCCAACATTTTTAATTTCAAAGAAAGCATGCAGAACACCTTCTTTTAGAAGTGAATGAATATGACTTGCAATTTACTGTGAATATTCTTCCAGTAAGTGAAACTGTTGCATGTAACTTTTCAAGGAAATTTCTTGTTCTTGTCTGGAGGAATACAGCAGGGAAAGTAGTCAGGTTAGACATTGAGGTAATTTAGTTTTCTTTTAAATTGGACAGCTGAGTTTGTAAAAGATGGAGACAGTAATACTCCACAGAGCATACACAACAAATCAAGATTCTTCTTTTACAAAAGGTTTGGAAATCATTTTAATGGTTTACTTTTAGCTTGTTTGAAGGTAAGGTTTTATTGTTAGAGCATCCTGATTTTCTTTTATACTTATATTTTTTTTCCAAAGGATATTTATCATGAGGTGATTCTTACACAGTGGGATTGGACCACTATGAGTTGTAATATCCTTGTAAAAGTTACTACATTGAGCTTTGAGGCAGCTTTCTAGTAGGGTAATATCTACACTGTCCATTGAAAATTATTGGTGCCACAGGAGCACGCGTAAGCGAGGCGGTCTTTGGCTAAATGAATGAGATCTGATTGAAATTTATGGCACTTAAAAGAAGTTTGACCTAGCTTTTAGAGGTGGGAAGTCTTTGTGTAAAGCATACTGTAGAAGTAATTCACACAAATTCTTCCATTTGTTTTAATTTCCTGATTATTGATAGTAATGGACCTTGCCAAAGCTTTCTTATTCACAGGCTGATTCCCAAAAGCCACCCCAATGCCATCATCTGATACTGGTATGATTATTCGTGTAAAATTCTAATGCAGAACTGAGCAAGAGCATGCTCTCTGTTGAAGACAGGCCTTCTGCAGCCCTCTGGAGTTTCTCTGCACTTAGCTCTCTTTTATCACACAGAATTTCCAAAGAGTGAATGGAATGTGATAACTCAGAGGCCATGCATGCTGTTTAGCTTTGAACTCAACTGATAAGGCTTTGTCATTGCTTATTGCTCTATTAATTAGGTGATCAGATGCATGTTCTTCTAAACTTAGCCTACCCAAAACTTGTGAAGGATGTAGTGGTCTTCTGCATTACAGAGTGCAGAACGTTTTACTGCTTCTGTAATGTTTTCTTGCACACCAGATAGATGATATGCAGGCTTTATTTTTTTTTCTCTAGAACTGTATCCCCTTGCAAATTTTAAAAATAGGTCACCTTACTTCCCCATTTGGAAGAAACTATCATTCATTTAGCTGCATGTGTAAACACTTGCTTACAAAGACATCATTTGAAAGAATAGTAAATCATAGGATTTGCAATATAATCGGTTATGCAAAGGCTTCTCTGAAGAGCCCGTTTTAATTAAAAAAGTAACGACTGTTATTTTAACCACGCTTATTAGAATGCATGGAATGTTATTAGTAAGTGTACTCATTGAGACAATCAAGAACTTTCACTTTTTTCTTCCCATCCCACTTTGTTTTCTAATTTAGGTCACAGCGTGAGGAATATTCAAGCATTTTCCGTCCTTCAGAATGCATTTTTGAAAGCAAAAACTAGCTATCTAGCACAAATTATCCTTGATGCCATCACGAATATTTATATGGCGGACAATGCCAATTACTTCGTTTTGGAATCACAGCACACGTTGTCTCAGTTTGCAGAGAAAATTTCTAAACTTCCAGAAGTGCAGACCAAATACTTTGAGATGCTGGAATTTGTTGTCTTCAGCTTGAATTACATACCCTGTAAAGAACTGATCAGTGTGAGCATCCTTTTAAAATCCAGCACTTCTTATCACTGTAGCATCATTGCCATGAAGACGCTCCTGAAATTCACCCGTCATGACTACATCTTTAAGGATGTCTTCAGGGAGGTGGGGCTTTTGGAGGTGATGGTAAATCTTCTTCATAAATATGCAGCCCTTCTGAAAGATCCCACTCAGGCATTGAATGATCAAGGTAGTGTGTGGTCTTCCATTTTACTAATGCATGTATTTTTGGCTGGGAATGTTGGAGGGTAAGGAATATGAGGAAAACAAAGAAAGTTGGAATGTGTATCTTAAGGGCAGAGTTCTAGCAGGTATTTCTGCATCATCCTATAAACACACTGGGGTTCCCTCTTCCTTTCTGTCCTTCACAAGGCAATCTCAGAAAATCAAAGTAAGAGTTCAAAATTTACTTTTTCAAAGACTTTGGATGCATTGTTTTTAATGTTAAAGTTACTGTACATCAAAAGAAAGAGTGAAGAAACAATACATAGCCTGCCCATTTCTCCTGTGCTTCACCCTAGTTCTTTTGACCGGCCTGCTAGGAGTGCTGTAAAGCTCTTCATGGAGTTATGTATTTAGGTTTACTGACTTTTTTTTAAAAGATGTTAGGCCTATATTCTAATAAGAACATTACAAAAAAAATTACATATAAGTGTTCTCATGTCCAAAATTGGAAATCTCAGAGTTAAGTCACTAGTCGCTTGGCAAGTACAAACCATATTTGCATGCTTTTTAATATATTTTTTACTCAAACAGCAATAGAGGTTAGCGTGTGTCAGTGACACTTCCATATGTAATTGTTGACTGATTTACCTGGGTTTATAGTATGAAGCTTTGCTGGTGAATCAGTTGGTTATGTGTAAAAACCTACATAGCCAGAAACTTTTGTTGGAAAGCGTGTAATTTCTGAAGTGCTTCTCTATAAATGGATGAAGGTGACATCTGATTAGAGTGCTGTCTTGTTGGATGTTGCCCTCATGTTCCACCTTGCAGCTTATTAATCATTCTTCTTTTCTGGAATGTTATGCTGTGCTTAAAATACCATACGCAGTATAGGTTCATCTGTTACACCTGTCAAATCATCAACACATTTGTATTACTTAGGTAGATGTAGTTTTGTGCTTTTGTATGGAATTTCTCTTTGCATGTATTTAGAGAACAAAGCAGATCCTGTTGGTTTTCATCAATGATGTGGCATTGTGACTTGAAGAAATGATATTTGGAGATATGAAACAACACACAGCTGCACTGTCAGGCACTGAGCTCACAGAGCTCAAAAGCTTCTGTTAAAATTCTTGGTTTTATAAATGGCATTTTCACACATTTCATAATTAAGCTTTCCTGTGGATGCTCAGGCAGACTAAATCTTACTTGCTTTGAAATTTGCTTTTTTCAAACAAGAAAACAACTAATGTTTGTTTTCTCTGGGGAAATAAAGAAATTCAAAGCGAATTTCTTTTCCAAAAGTGGAAAAAATCAAGAAGCATCTTAGCAAAGAGTGATTTTTTTTTTTTTTTTTTAATTTTTATTTTTACAATGTCTCTACTTCTGCAATTATTTTAGGGGATTCAAGAAACAGTTCATTTGAGGACCAAAAGCAGTTGGCTCTGTTGGTTATGGAGACCCTGACGGTTCTACTACAAGGCTCAAACACAAATGCAGGTAAGTAGAAAGACCATTGGCAAAGCAGTTATAAAAACAAAGCACTTATAAAAATGCAATTGAGAAATTTGCCTAAGGACAAAGTAGTCCTGATTTTCTATCTTCAGGCAATTAAACACAGTGAAATATCCTTTTTCTTTCTTGCCAAGTTTTCTTCCGTAAGAGAAAATCAGTAGCATAACCTGGAGTACATAAAATAAAAGAATTTAAGATAGTTTTGTTTTTGTTTTTTTGGTTGGTTGGTTTTAGTTGATATTCTTGGCAATTTTTACTTAAAAAGAACCACACACATCCATTTCTCCTCAAACATTACTGCAGTCATCTGTAGTAGGGCTTGTAGCACTGGTTTTCCTACAACGAATGTAAGCGCATAATTAGACATGTAATTTTCTGTTGACAATGTTATGTCTACTGAAATTTGATTTAGAAATATGTGCCATCTATAGTATAAGATGTTTTCTTTTTCTGAAGGTATATTCCTAATCAGTACCTACAAGTAGGTCTCAGTTACAAGTGTCTATTTTTTCTGAATGAGGCAGATTATGCCGTACGTTATTTCCTTATCTTACAAAGAACAACATCAAAAAAGAAAATGTTTATTTCACATTAGTACAAATTGTCTCTGAGAACTTAAAATAAAGCAACTGAAAAAGTGATAGGTGTTCTTGCAACCTTTTGCTTTGCTGTATAAGAGGAAGAAGACGAGGGGAGGAAAAGGACAAAACCTTGGGGAAACGAAGTTTCTGGCCACAGAGGCCTTTTTCTCCCATTTCTTCTTTATTTTTCTCTTTTCTGACTGCTGCTTACTCCCTTCTGGTTTTGTTCCTGTTTTCAGTTCAATGTGAGAGGTTAGAATCCGTGACAAATGTCTAAGAATGGAATCTTATAACTGTCCAGCTCAACTGGCTCATTCTATAAACATAGCTCCTGGCCTAATGGCAGAAAGCTTTTAACTTTTTTATTTTCTGTTGTTGATTAAGCAAAATGTTTTCTCTAAATACAGATTCAATGTTAAATAACTTTTGGACAAATTGGAGTACTTTGCTGAACAAACTTCTGTTTAAAAAAAAAAAAAAAAAGTTTTGCAGTTTTTAAATTTTTCTCCTGCAGTGGTCTTCCTTATATAGATGAGTACATTCACACTTCTGTGTAATTTTTCTTGATAAAAGCAAATTTGAAAGCAGTACAAATTTGAAAGCAGTTGGCTCTAAAAGAGAATTGAAATGCGTATATCTGTTTCAGGGGTAAGGTGATATTTACAAAAGTGAGTTGCTTCTAGATGAAATATAAATGAAAAAAGGAAGAGGGAATCAACAGGGAATGAGTCTGACTGGAGTACATCTTCAAGTTTATGCCTTTCACATTTTGCAAGATTATACTACCTTAAGCTTTCTAAAACAATTTTGTCCTTTTGCCTTTGGCAATTAATGTACTTTCGATCTGCCCCTCTGCTTTATTTCTTAGATTCAACAAGATGGTCATGGAAAGCAGAGTGACTTGCTGAAATAATTTCCATTGAGTTGATGGCTGTCTCTTTATTAACTCAAGGGAATATTGAACCAAAAAGGTGTTCTTAAGTGCATGAGAGCTGGTGTAAAGTGATAGCTTTCTGACTGTAATCCAGAGATGAGAGTAATTTTAAGGGATTGACAAGAGCCATCATATGGATGAGCCTATTGCCACTAGGTCGCTGAAGGATTCTGCAGCCCTAGTTAGGAGTTTAGGGCTTCCCTCCAGGTTAAGGAGGATATACTGGGGAGAAGTGTTCTCTTTTAAGAAAAAGCAAAGGAAAATTGACTGTATCTTCTCCTTTCCTACAGAAGAGTGGAAAAGGTACTTGTTCTCATCTGAAACCCATGGTCTTTTCTGGCAGTAACACAAAGAAGCAAGTTCATGTGCCCATGTACTAATAGCATGCAAAAACATATCACAACTTTACTTGGAAAACTGATTTCTTTATATCACTTGCAAGCTCTGCTAGGGGCTGAATCAGAACACAGAGGCTTTTTTCCTACAGGAAAAAAGAAGTTTCATTTGTTTTTTTCCTTTGTTTTTTAATGTTTTTCCTGTTTTGTGGGAGTGTACTCGTTCATTGAAAAGCTCTTTCCTCAAGCTTTTGACTAATGCAATTCTGGTAGATAGTGTTTCTTTGCCTTGTGGGTAAAAATGCTTTAATACGTTAATTCTGTGTTGTCATTCAGATCCTTCAGAGGAGTTTAAATCTTGCCTGAGTAGGGCAAAAATGTCTGTTATTAGTGAAAGCAAGTGGTAGACAACTCCTTTTTCTGCTAGAGGCCAAGAACTGGGTGCCAACATGTCTCATTTCGCTAGCAGCAAGGAATTATAGCACTGCTGATTCTGAAAGAGTCTAACGAAAGTTGTAGTTGGGAGTAACAGCTGAGATTCAGGGTAGAAAAGTAACTGCATCTTAGTGCACTCTGGAGGAAAGAAAGATACTATCTAGGTATTTTCTGAATGAGTTATTGAAATTGAACAAATGTAGTGGTACTTAAGAAAGAGTATGGTGTTATATAGTCTGGCTGTGTGTGCTGAACCTGTGTATAGGGCATCATTCTGAGTAGATGTTTTGTGTAGCTACTGATGAACACCAGGTTTCTGTATAGCTTTTCTCCCTCTATGGTCTTAATGACTTACTTCTGTTTTTCCTTATATACAGTGTGTTCTCTGTTGTGAGTTAAGCTAAAGTCGTCTTGTCATCTGTCCCATTGCCAGCACTCTTGGAAGTCAACAGCAGATAGCTATTGTTTTTAAAACAACTACGTGTATGCTGGATGACTTATATCTTTGTCTTGTGTCTTGGGTGCATCATTGCTAGTGCATCCTTGTTAATGTCCTATGATATTAATTTGCTTATTTTTTTCCCATGTGCTATTTAAACATAGTTAGTTACCTCATGGTAAGTTTCTAATCTTCTGAAACCTCCACTATTGTTTAAGCCATTTCATTGCTATGCTTTTTTTTTTTTTAGAGCTGACTCTTGAATTTTGTCCACAACACTGGATTTTTACATCTACCAACTCAACTTTATCCACATACTTGCTAAATATGCTCATTCTTATATCAGTAAAGGCATTATTCACAGCACTCAAGCTGGGTGGCGTGTTCTTTGTCAAATCAGAAGGGCACAGTCGAGAAGCAGACATTACTCTGAATTGATGTTTCAATTAGTTCTGTATTTAGTCTGTCATGATTGCATTTAGACTGTTGTGTCAGGCTGCTTGTGAGGATGCTGTGGAAAATACTGCCAGAAACTTTACTGAAGTTGAGGTACATAGCATGTGCTGTTGTGCCCTTGTACCCATCAAGCTAGTTATCCTGTCAGGGGAGAGGGGAAAAAAGTGTTGTTGTACTCTTTTCAATGGTGGTTGAAGAGTAGACCAACTAGGCTAAAATAAGAAGGTGTCAGAGAAGAATTAGTGCAGATTACAGGTAAATTATACTAATCCATTATACGCTTGAACATTTATTGCTCAGCTTGGGTTTTCTCATTAGACAGAATTAAGACACGTCAGAGCTGTGGCATGGAACCACAGAGGTTTTTTATAAGGACTGCAGAGGCTGAAGGCTGTATTTTGGTCTGTTGCTCCAAGCTCAGATGTGTGACAGAGCTGTACAGGAAGAGGGAAGAGACCAACTCTGAGAAAAGTTGGAATCCCTGTTTGTGCTGTAGGACAGGGATGTGAGCACAGTGGCCTGTTTCCAGAGATGGGAGGTTTTAGGACAATTTTCAATTAATGTTGCACGTGTTCGATATATCCAGTAAGCTTGAGAACAGTTAATTGTTTAAGCTCTTTTGCTGCAGAGATGAATCTTGGCAAAAGAAAGCTTGTGTATTACCTCGCAGTTCTTGTGAACAGAGCAGATCAGTGCTTATAGCTGGCTGCTCTTGTCCAGCAGCTCAGTTATGTTTTTGGCAATGAAACAAATTAATCCAGAGTAATAAGTGCAATTCTTAATGAAAACAGCTGATAGTCTTCATTAAAGGTGCAGCTTTTGTTACATCTTTTAGTCGACTCTTTCACCTGTATCACAAGAAGAATAACATTTGTTGAAGTAGCTGAATTACTGAGGAGACTTGTAGAACAGCCCCCTTATATTCAACACCTTTGATGGAAAACATTTGAAGGGGAGTTCTATTTTGTTTGTTGTGAGAGGCAAGTACTAGTACAAGTCATGAAGCACCCATACAGCTAAAACCCTGTAATCCAATCTTTAGAAGTGAATCGAAATGTCTTTGTGTTTTCTTTGTTGTTATTTGTTACTGATTATATATGTATTTTTTTATTACCCATGCTGCTATCCTTACAACCTTCCCATCCCTCCCCCCAATCTGCATAGGTATTTTCAGGGAGTTCGGTGGTGCAAGATGTGTGCACAACATTGTGAAGTATCCACAGTGCCGACAGCATGCTCTGATGATCATCCAACAGTTGGTGTTATCACCTAGCGGGGAAGATGATATGGGCACTTTGCTGGGACTGATGCACTCTGCTCCACCTACAGAACTGCAGCTGAAAACGGACATCTTAAGGGTAAATGAAGTACTGCTTAGGACTCCCTCTTAAGACATTCATCTATAATTTTAAAAAAATACTCTGAGTAAGGGATTTCATGTATATTGTCTGTGGAGTTGAAATTAGTATATTTGATGCTTTTTTTTTCCTGTCCATCCACGACAGGTTTCAGAATCACAGAGATGAAAACTAGTGAGTGATTTTGTTTTTAGTACCATCAGCCTTAGCGAATGAGATTGTACAGCTATGATAATCTTCCCTGCAGAGTATTATTCGGTTAAATGTTTTGAGAGTACGTAGGGAAAAAATCAAGTGTGTACACACAAGTGTATTTTCAGCACTGGCTTGTGTTGTCTTGGGACACACTTGTTTTAAAATATAACACAGTATGTTAGTTCTAAAAGTTGAATGTGTCACTGTAAATGTAAATGTTAGTATCCACAGAATGGAAGTCTATATGAGGGGGAAAAAAAAACAACAAACAAACCCAAACAAAAAAAAAAACACCAAAAAAACCCCCACCAAAAATTGCTTCCTTAAGCAAAACTAGAAATATTGCAAAAGAAGCCTGGCAGTGGAGGAAGAAGACTGTCAACTGTTATTTTTTACAAGCTTTTTGGCTGCTAATCTAAACCCACAATTTCTTTTCAGAATAGCTAATATTATTTTGAAAATAGTACTGTTATGTTAGGCTAGAAAAGCTAGGCAAGTAGTATTGGGTAAACAAGAGTGTTACTCGAGAGAATTGGCAGACATTTAGGTTCATCCTTGTTAGAAGGAGCTGTAGTATTCCTCTGACAGATGAGCAGCCATATGTTATTCTAAAAGAGAAAGGGGAAAGCTAATAACAAAACGATTCATTTAGTGTATTTAGTCTGTCAGCATCTTCTAGTTTTAAGTGTATCTAATTCATGTCGCTCAAAGGCAGAGAAAAGTTACAACAGTAGGTAATACTATGGTAAGTCAAAGTTCTTGTCCTCTTTGTCTGACCTCTTGTATTTGCCTCCATTTGCGCTGTTTTGGTGTGGAATTGACAACTGAGACTGTTGCAGTGGTACGTCCCATAAATCTGATCCAGGTTTGGCAGGAAATGAGATATTGCCCTTGAAAGAGTAAAACAGTCTGTTTCACTGTCCATCCTTTGAGTGCATCAAAACAGTGTGATTCTGAAGAAATGAGCACTCAGTGATGGAAGATGTACTTTATTTTTGTGCTCTATTTTTTTCTGGAACAATGACAGTTTCCTGCTGCCTGTGACACTAGATATGGAGATATATTTTTTTTCCCCTCTATTTTGTTTATTCACAAGTGGGTCAAACTTCCTGCGACAGCTGCTTTTTTTAGTTAGTGTGGGAATCACATCATCACTGAGTCTCCTGTTTCACAGAAGTTTGGATGTTATTCTGTGATATTGAGATCCACATTGTTTCTACTTTTTGTGCTGTATATTTGTATTTCCTTCAATCAGTAATATTTTCTGCATAATTGTTTCTCTCTTAGGTTTGTTTTGGGGCAATTTTTTTAAAGCCACGTTTCATTCAGCTCAAATATTTATGTATTTCTAAGTAGAGAAAGATTAAATCTAATACTTTTCTTACTATTTACTTATTATTGCTGTTTAGTTTTGAGTGCTGGCAATGCTTTGTCCAGAACCTTATGCATTGTGGATTACTGCAGCCTGTATTAGTGTGCTTTGAGGTTTTAAGTATTTTGATTTCTCATAGCTACCTACAGTTGTTTGCCTCTTTTTCCAAATTGTGAAGTATGATGGCAGAGTAGATTCTTCTCTAGCAGCTGTATTCTCTGCCTTATCGCTAAGAGAATTATGTGATAATTTAGGGCTCTGCTCTAGGCTCGACCATATCTTTTCTCTTGGCCCCTTCTTTCCTCAATGTGTAATTTCTAAGTTAGGGATGATGCTTTATTTCCTTCCCTTTGTCTTTTTATTTTATAAGTTCTTGAGGATGTGGACTTTTAAAATACAGAGGTCTTTGGAGACTTGATGCGTTACCCAATTCTGACAAAAGACAATAGTTTTGCTTGCATATCAAACAGAAATGCTCCTATCTTTTTTTCAAGGAATCAGTAATGCTGTTCTATTTTCTTCTTCATTTTGATTATTTGTTTTGTCGGTAGGCTCTCCTGTCGGTGCTAAGAGAAAGCCATCGCACCAGAACTGTTTTTAGAAAAGTTGGTGGATTTGTGTATGTCACATCTTTGCTCGTTGCTATGGAAAGATCTCTGTGCTCACCACCGAAGAATGGCTGGGAGAAAGTAAACCAGAATCAAGTGTTTGAACTGCTTCACACGGTGTTCTGCACACTGACTGCGGCAATGCGCTATGAGCCAGCCAACTCTCATTTCTTCAAAACAGAGATCCAGTATGAAAAACTGGCAGATGCTGTTCGATTGCTTGGCTGCTTCTCAGACTCAAGAAAAATAAGTCCATTGAATGTCTTTCCTTCGAATACACAATTATTTCAAAGACTGTTGGAGGATGACCTAATCGCTCTGGATTCTGTGTCACCTACGCTAAGACATTGCAGCAAACTTTTTATATACCTCTACAAGGTAGCAACAGATTCTTTTGACAGGTATGAACTCTGTTCTTTTTTCCCTGGTGTTTCTCAAGGTAATTTCCTTCAAATGTACTCATGGCACGCTTTTGTATATCCGTTTAAATCTATTTCTTTGTTCCTTTATTCAGTGAGAGAAGTAAGATGTCTCCGTCTCACCAAATATTGACTTGGCTTACTGGTGTCCTCAGGAGCATGAGACACTCCCTCTGATGTTGAATGTTCTTGTCACAGCAGTAATTAAAACTGAGATATTGCTTGTGATTGTGTTTGATGAGTTTAAGCAGCCTGCTGGTTGATAGACAGACCACCTGATTGCTTTATCATACAGAATGTCCAGGAGTTGATGCGTTTATTAAGTCAAATGAGAAATTGGCTGTTCAGAGTAACACCTTAACTTCTTTCCATTGAAACATGGGATTTTAAAATAAGTCAGTGGAGAATATGACAAATTTATTTTGTTTTAGACAGATAGGCATGTTCTTCAAGTTCTATCTAACCTGTCAGTAATAATAATTGTCTGGAAGATGTCAGAGTTAAACAGGTAGAATTTAAGTGACACCTGATATGAGGAATGAAAAGTAACGTGTCTTTTGAGATTGTTCACAATGACAGTAAAACATATTGAAATATGTATTTAAGATTTGCTTTATCTGAAGGTAGTTCTCATGTATCATTCAAGGTCCAAGAAAATAAGATATAGATCCTCCACTTCATAAATGGGGTATTGAAGCTTGTGTACCTCAGGTACTTAATGCATATAGTCCTGTTATTCAAAGATGCGCCATCTGATTTACAGTCAAAGTAAGAGTCTGATTTTTCCAAGTGTTACAGGTGTGATCTTATATGTCGAGATATTAATAGAGTTGGAGGTTGGTCAGGTTCTTGAAGTAGTTGACTGGTGAAGCACCAGACTTCATGGTTTGTGAAAGATTTTCCTTCAAAGCAGCAAATAATCTCTTCTGGGTTTTTAAAACAGCAAACAAATACCTCACAAACCAAGAACAGAAATTAATTTCTTAATCTCATTTTAAAAGATTATTAAAGTATTCTGGTTGCGAGAGGAAAATGCATGTTAAGAAAGTGCTGTGCATGCTGTAGAAAGTTATATTACTAACTATCAGTAGAGCATGAAGAATCAGTGGGGTAAGTAAATTCCTTAATGCCACAGCATAAGCTACCTCAAGTTTTTATTTTGTTGTCATTTTCAGACACAGCTTTTTCCATTCTTGAATTTTCTGATCATCAGTCCTTGTGAAGTTTATGTTGATTTTGTCTTAACCACATTGATTTAACTTAGGCTTTACTTTTCCTTCTCAATTTCTGCTGTCTAATATTGAAAGATGCTCTGTTTCGCCAATGTGATCATATTGATAAACTCTACCAAGTAATGAATGAGCACTGCGGAGCCGTGCCATAAGACAGGGCCGTGCTGTGCATGTCCACACATTTACCTGATGAGTGCCACTCAGCAACGTTCTTTGTTATCTGTGTTGATTCTGAAGAACGAGTCCAAGTAAAGACTTCACTGGTGATGGCTGTGTAAAACTAACAAGCTTTCGACCTCTGGTTTCTTCTCTAACCTCTCTGTCCTACCCCTGTCTGTTTTGTCTGTAGTCGTGCAGAACAGATCCCTCCTTGCCTGACAAGTGAGACCTCTCTCCCCTCTCCTTGGGGTACGCCAGCTTTGTCAAGGAAAAGGTACCGATGCTTTTAAGAGAAGTTCATCTTGCTTCTGGCTTCTCACTGTTGTTTCTTCATTCTCATTTTTCTCTCGGTTGCTACTGTTTGTGAGGTGTCCATTTTTGCTTGTATGCTTACTGGATGAAATGAATGTCAGGGTGTTATAATAATATATAATATAATAATGAGTTGTATGTAGTTCTGCTAATATATGAGAGCAAAATTTCTCCAGAGTCTCAAATTACTTTGAGTTATGTTAATGGTCGCAAATCAAAAGGTCTAGAGTAGAATGTGATCTAAGAAATGTAAAAACAATCAGAAGCAGTTCAGAGAAATTCAGACTCTGCTAGTCCGTAATGTAATGCAGCAGGATTTGTTTTTCCTCAATTGTTTTACTCAATTAATTTTTCAGGAAGAGGTACTTTTAGTCAGAAGGTCAATGGCTTGTTAGAGTGCTCATTTGTAACAGTTAGACTTGGTCAGAGTGGCTTCTTACATTGCCTGCTTCTTCCTTTCCCTCCTTAGGGGGACAATGTGAATAATGTATAAGCATGAGTAAATTAATTTTTTGCAGAGTGTGCACTGACTTGCTGATGTATAACATTTGATCGATAGTTTGGCAGGATTTTGTAAGACCTGTGGTGGTCTTTTCCCTGCCTAGGGGAAGTGTTTTTGAACTGACTCTGTTTCTTTTATGTAAATACTTCCATATGGGAAACTGCATAGGGAAGTTAAGGTGTTTTCAAGAGGCGTGCAAAGCTTACTAATGTTTGCTTTTAGGTTATAGCTTTTTGCTGTGTTGTTGACAGAAAAAGCCAACTGCCTGCTCTCCACTGTTTCCTCTGATCAGTTTGTTGCGTACAATGTCAAAGGGCAGGCAGATTGAGGCAAGGGCCATCTGCTTGTTTGTTCATCATTCTGAGTATTGACTGGGAGTTTAATTAGGCTTTTCCTGTACTGCTGTATTACAGCTTCAAAGCTGACTTAATAAGGTGGACATGATAGTGCTGATTAGGACACTTAGAAGTAAAATTTGTGCTTAAAATAGGATGGAAGTTTTCTCTTAGAGTGCTTTGAAGAGACGCATTTCATTAGACTGAAAAGCGTTGCTAAATACAATCAGATTTCTAAACTGTGTCCTCTAAAACTTATGTGGAGGTTATCAGGGTTATGTTGCAAGGAGATGGCAGTTCTCCTCTTCAGGTGTTGGGAGGAAGACTTTTGCAAGAAGAAAAGTGCATATATTTAAGTTTCTGTCTTAAGAAGGAGAAAAGGTTAAGAAAAGGTTAAGAGACTTTCTCTGTACGACACTGTTTCAAGTTGTTCTGCTGTCCTTAATTATATTTAATTTTCAAAGAAATAAGCAAGGCTGCTTCTATCTACCAAGTATTTCAAGTCTGCTGAAGAAGTTTGTTTGGAAATTTGGTGGTTAAAGAGTTGGTAAAAAAAAAATCTTTGGGAAAATTGATTTGGACAGATTTTTTTCTTAGATTCGTTGTACTATTCTGTGTGTGGTCTAAGTATTAGCCACAGGAGTTAAGCATCAGAAATTTCATCTTTTAAAAAAGAATGTTGTATGTAAAAAGTGCCCTAGGGTTCTTTCAGATGCCAAATTTCCGTTGAGCTGTCTCTAATCTTTCTGATGGGCATGCTTTTGTTTGAAGCTCTCTTTACTCAGCCTATTTTCTGTCCAGTACAGAAAGATTGTGCTGTGTTTTATAATGTCCTGTCTTTGGCTAAAATAAGTAGTGCCTCCAGCTTTCACCACAAATGATCTTGCTTTTTGTTGCTGGTTTGTGTGTTCAAGATGCAACTGCTGAAATATTTAGGACAGAACTGTACTTGCAGCCATTGTCACCTTCCCTGTGTGTCCTGTTTCAGCAGGAAAAAAGGCTTCCTGATGAAAAGTGCCTAGTGGCTGAGACAGTGAGAGTGTGTGAGCATTATTTCTGTTGAAGGCACATCTTCCTCACTGGGAGCAGGAGGGACAAAATGATTGTCTTGACTGATGGGACAGAAGGGGAGACCCTGTTTTAGCTCTCAGTTTCTGTAAAATGGCAAGCAGTACTGGATTCTCAATAAAACTCTTATCTAGGAGTATGTTTTCTTTCTTCTCACAAATAGGCGTATACCTTAAACACTTTGTATGTATGTACATATGTACACTAAAGAAGATTCATGTAAAATGAGATTGCTTCAACAGTCACTGTAAGATTGAGAGCATATGGGCTGCTGGCAAGGGTGTGCACCAAGACAAACTTTGTTCCTGCCAGTTGGTTGGAAGTTGCCCACAGTTGTTTGATAGCAAATTTCATAAGTATTTGTTAAAGAAACTGGGGAGAAATGGGTTCTTTGGAACGAATACATCTTTCAACAGGAGTATTGGTTGCCTGTGCGTGCTGCTGCTGTAACTAGGATGAGAACAGGGATGAGAAAGGCAACTTTTGTGTTCTTTAGGTTGTGCGTCACTTAGGGAACAGATTCCTACAGTGTTAAAGTGCCCTCGAGAAATTTAGACCCTTCTGGGTTGTCTGTGGGAAAATGCATCGATTGGCTTGAGAAAAGTGCTTGGTATGTTGACCTGAGGGAAGGGAAAGGAGTACTGGTAACATCCATGTACCAGTTAGACTTTACAGCAGCTGTTAAAAAAAAACAACAAAACAAAAAGCCCAAACCAACAAAAAACCTCTCCAAAACTCGATAAAGATTGTAACAGCTGGGGGTTGTAATGGTGTGTTGTTTTTTTCCCTACAGGCATGCATATCATTCTGTTTCAACACCTCCTGTTTGCCCTCAGAAAAACATACCTGATATGAAACTCCAAGCAGGATCTACATCCATGCAAAGCGCTGACGCGGTTGTTATTCACCCTGGTGCTATGCTTGCGATGCTGGATCTTCTGGCCTCTGTTGGATCAACTACACACCCAGAGGTGGGCAAAACATCCCTGCTGTCTTCTGCCTTGGGAGTGACTGGGTAGAAGGATGGTTACAGGATATAAGAAAGAGACAGTGTGCTCTTACTTCCTGCCAGGAAACTTGTAAGCTTCGCAGAACTATCAAGTTAAATAGTTATGAAGGAAAGGTCTGATAGAAATCATTTTGTGTTAGCTTGACTTCATTTGTTTCTCTCAAACTCCTATCTTTTATTTTCAAAAAAGAAGGTGATGCAGGTTTTCATTGTCCCTGCAAGGTACACACACAACTTAGTACAGGACATTTTGGGTACTGATTGCCAAGGTAGTTTCCTTTTGATTATTATGCATAAGGGTTTTCTCAGTTTGTCTCTTCTGAAGTTGCATGTTGTTTTTGTTTCATCTCAGCATGCGCTCGACCTCCAGCTGGCAGTGGCCAACATCCTGCAGTCCCTTGTGCATACGGAGAGGAACCAGCAAGTCATGTGTGAAGCTGGGCTCCACGCACGCCTTCTCCAGAGATGCAGCGCTGCTCTGGCTGATGAGGACCATTCGCTGCATCCCCCGCTCCAGAGGATGTTTGAGAGGCTGGCCTCCCAGGCACTGCAGCCCATGGTGCTCAGGTCAGAACGACACCATTGAGTCCTGCAGAGCCAGGCCCTTGTGCCTGTGCTGAGGCTGGCTGACTGTAAATAGCCTGGATTGTTAGAGAGCATAAACGGCCTTGTGTGGCAGCGGATGGCACAGAATCCTGCTTTATTTCTCCTTAAATAGCCTGTCTTGCTTCTGCTAATCAGCATGTAGCCCTGGAGATATGGGGAATGAGGGAGAAGGAGTATGATGGAAGGAAATGTGTTTTTTTCCCCACAGAGATTGCACTGAAGTTGCTTACTTCCTTCCTGTAAATACTGAGAGGCTATCCATAGTGCAGTCCCTGGCTAGGCTGTCAGCAAGAGGAAACGCAAAGATTGTAAAAGTGATGGTGCTACAGGAGGGAGTCAATTGCTAGATGTTTCTTTGTAGCTTTAAATACCCCAGACTGGAAAAGCTTCAGGGCAGCTGTTTGATTTGTCCCTTCAGCGTGTGTGAAGGAAGCACTGGGATGTGATGGAAGAAACGTCTGGAGAAATGAAGCCTTTATAGAAAGAGTGGGGCTGATTGACCTCTTCTTCAACTTTGGTGGCATTGCCTGGCCTTGTTCTGGACCGATTCTGCTGTAACTCATTCTGAGAACAGATAGAAAGGATAAATAAAGGAAGTGACTTTATTGAGAATTTACTTATTGTTGTGAAGCACGTCTTCAGAAAGTTGAGCTTCCTGTATGTTAGTGCATGAATATTTGCATATATTTCTGTGCTGTTGCTAGAAAAGGAAGGTTGAAAAGTTTATTGGGAACCATTTGTTGATACCTACACAGCTGTGTCATGCTTTTGAGTTTCTTGCTGGATCTCACCTAGCATGGAATTTGATGTTCTAATCCTCTGTGGGTAGGTAAGTGGCTGAGATACAACCAGAACAGTTTGCCGCTTCCCTTTAATGGCATCTGGAATTACTGAAAATCACTGCAGTGTGCACACTTGTCATCACAGGGACTTGAGCATCCCCAAGCCTTAGATATTGATAACATAGCTGTAGCTACAGATACAATCAATATCTATAAGCACAGATGTTAGTAGCTCTGAAGCTGTCCTCCTATTGCAACTGAACAGATGGATGAAACAGTGCAGAGATGACTTTCTCATGTCAGCTTGTGGTTTCTAGGTGAGCTCAGCTTTTTGAGTATGCAGCAGGGATACCGATCCTCTCCCCCAAGAATGTAGTGGCCTTATTGCCAAGAAGTTGTCTGCTTTATTAAAGCCTTTTTGATTAGTTTAAATAACACTGACTTTTGATAGCATGTCTTCAAAGTTTGAAGTTTCAAATCAATCATGTGTAATTATTCTATATTTTGTTTAGTATTTTTAGTTAAAAATATACTTAAGTTGCTTGGAGAAGGCTCTGGGGAGATCTCATTGTGGCCTTCCAGTACTTGCAGAGAATATACAAACAGGAGGGGTATGACTGTTTACATGGGTAGTTAGTGATAGGACAAGGGGGAATGGTTTTAAACTAAGACAGAGGAGGTTTAGTTAGATAGTAGGAGGAAGTTTTTCCCCCAGAGGGTGGTGATGCACTGGAGCAGGCTGCCCAGAGAGGTTGTGGATGCCCCATCCCTGGAGGCATTCAAGGCCAGGCTGGATGTGGCTCTGAGCAGACTCTGCACATAGCAAGGGGGTTGAGACAGATGATTTTGAGGTCCTTTTCAACCCAAGCCATTCTATGTTTCTATGAAGTAATTAACTTTAATGGTATTGTATTTGGTACCATTCAGGGATAAAAACTTGAATATGATCCTCAAATTCTTTTTTGTCTTCTTTCCTAGGGAATTTTTACGCTTGGGAAATCCTCTGAATTGTGGAGCTTGGGACAAAAAGCTGTTGAAGCAGTACCGTGTGCACAAACCGAGCTCGTTGAGTTTTGAACCAGAAATGAGAAGTAAGTGCTGAGGTACCAGAAGTTTGTGTAAAGATCACTCTACTTCATATCCTTCAACTGCATATTTATGTAAATATTTGTACAGAAACATGCAGAAAGAAATAACTTTGCCTCAACATTGTATGAGTGGAATCATCAGGACAATTTAACTGGAAAAAAGAGGGAACAAGGTACTTAATTACATCGCTAGATGTGTGTGAAATAAACATTTCTAAATTTACAAATAGTAGCAGTTAAATACAAAACATCTTTATTGTCTGGGTGATGGAGCCCTGGCACAGGTTGCTCAGAGAGGTTGTGGAGTCTCTTGAAGGTCTTGAGAATCCACATGGACATCAGCCTGGGTACCCTGCTATGAATGTCCCTTGCTAGAGCAGATGACCTTCAGAGGGATGTTCCAACCTTAACCATTCTGTGATTCTTTGATACTAGCTCGCTTTCGGGTTTTTGGTGCATGCTACGATTGTAGCTGATTAATAGTAAAAGGAAAAATATTATTCTCAGATATGAAGACTGCTCTGAAAGTAATGCCTTCTATTTTATGATGTTAGCCCTGTCAGAGGCAGATGTTGTTGGAATGGCAATAGAGGTTGAACCTTCCTGCCAATATTGTTACATTTTGTTGCCATGAGACAAATGGCAGCAGCAGAGGGGCAGTCTGACCAAATGGCATCTGACATGGAAGGGTGTATGAAGCAAAGGTATGGAACTGAATTCCTCTGTACGGAAGAAATTGTACCCGTTGACATTCATCTGTGCTTGTGGAACATTTGTGGATATTAACACAGTGGAAGTTGGACTGTGTGGGCAACACTTTACTACCAACAATGCCATCATAGCAGCGGTGAAACGGTGGGCAACCTTTACTGGTGCAGATTTGATCAGCGCAGCATACAGGTTCTTGTTTGTCACTAGCAAAAGTGTGTAGCTAATGGTAATGACTGTGTTAAAAAATTGTGTTCTACACCTGAGAATTTGCTCTATCACTTAGTGTTTTTGTGCTCCTTATATCTGCTGTATTTTCCGCGGAAATAAATAAGAGGTGTTACTATCAGAGCAACCTACATACTTCAAGGTTCACATCATGTCGTTACATCTGTGTAGATGAATCCCACGGATTCAGGAAGATGAAATTGCTGCTGATGAGTCAGAATACTTACTTGATTACTTGATATTGCCAGATTGTAGATATACATACATATGTGCTCTGTGAAAACATTATTTCTTTGTGTTCTGTCTGATAGAATACCTCATACAGCAGTGGCCCATCAGCTCTAATTTTTGCGCTAGAACACTTGCATGTGTTTTCCAGCTATTTAATAAATCAGCCTGGTGAACCTTGCTGAATGTAATGGGTTGTTTGAATTTAATATCAGTGGATTTCTCTAGCTGATCTTGAGCCTCTCTTCCACACATGCCCCTCTCTCCTATTATTCATCCTATTATTCGTCAGTTGTAGAGCCATTCACGTAGTACAGGGAAGTCTCAGTGAGTGGTAGTACAAACATATTGTTGGTGAGTTTCCAAAGCATGTGATATTTATTTCTGGATGTTGATTTGGTCATCAAACAGTGCGTTGTAAAGCATTGTTCACAGCTTAATGCTTGAGTTGTTTAAAAGGAACTAAAAAGTATCCTGGATGGTGTTAAGTTACAAGCATTAAATACCTTCTCTCCAGTGTCTACAAAACTCTCATGTTTCATTTTAATTTCAGAGATACAAGATTAAGTAATTGCATTCTATTCTATTTGTATTATGTCATCAGACTATGTGCACTGGAAAAGAGAGAAGGGAAAGAGAGAGTAAGCATTTCTCTTGGCTAGCACTGAATTCTTTTATTTATTTATGTTTAATAGGGTATTATTAAAGGATGGAGGAAAAATAAACAGTGAAAACTGAAAATATGAATTTGAGAAATTACTAAGCTAAGAAAGAGAAGGCAAAACTACCTTTGTGGGTATGCTGCAGGTAACTGCATTCAGTCTGTGAGCAAATCTGAGCTTCTCTGCTTAGTTTGAGTTCTGAGGCTTTTAGTTCAGAGCTATTGCATCTGAATAATATCAAACAGTTTCTTTCCTGTCTGCTAAGCCATATAATAGGAATGTTCCTGACATATGTGAAAGGAGCATTTGGTGGTGTGAGGTAATGAGATGGGTTGTTCACTCAGTTTCTGATAGCACTGCCAAATCTCTGTGCCATCTTGCAAAGATGTTAATCATTTTGCCTCAGCTGAATTCTATAGGCTGAATGCTTATATAATTTGGTTGGATGTTAGGAAACATGGTAAGGCATGGAAACAGATGGCCCAGGGAGGTGGTGGAGTCACTGTTTCTGGAGGTGTTCAAGAACTGTGGAGATATGTCACTGAGGGATGTGGTTAGTGGGCATGGTAGAGATGGGTTGGGATTGGACTGGATGATCCTAGAGGTCTTTTCCAACCTTAATGATTCTATGATTCATAGATATCAGTGAGGGAGCAGTGCTTTCCAACTCTTGATCTTCTAATGGAGAGGCTGAATTTGTGGGCAGTCCTTTGTCATTTAGCTGTTGCTCTGGAAAGACCCAATAAAAAGCCTGAAAATGCTGCCTCCCTGCAATACTGTATTTTGTATTAATTTCTTAATGCAGATAGCATGGTTACCTCAATGGAAGGTCTGGGTTCAGACAGCGTCTTCAGTTTGCATGAAGACAGCCACTACCGGATCAGTCGGAGCCTGCTCAAACCAGCTGAAGGAAGCACAGTCCCCCTGACGCGAGTGAAGTGCTTGGTGTCCATGACAACACCCCATGATATCAGGCTTCACGGCTCATCGGTCACTCCTGCCTTCATCGAATTTGACACATCTCTTGAAGGGTTTGGGTAAGGTACCATAGTGCTCTCAAAAAGCATAGGGCACAGTGCAGTGTTCTGTTACTTTCTTCTTTCAAAGGAATGATTGAAATTTTTAATGGACTATTTGCAGTCTGGAAATGAATGGATGAATCCTTTCAAGAAAAGAAAGTAATGCTTCATGCCACAGATGTCCATTCTGTCATTGACTTGAAGCTAATGCTTGCCATGTAAAAGTGCAAGTCCACATGTATCACAGTGTTAATAGTACTCTGTTGGATCTGGATTTCATGGGCCTTCTATAACAAAGGGGTGCTGTCATACTCCTGCAGAAAAGCAGCTGTTGCTAGAATTTCCATGTGACTTTTGAACCCCCAAATACTCTGAGGCCTGCTTAAAGTTGCCAAAGAACTTGAAAATGAGGAAATAGGCAAGGCAGGAACATAAGTAAAATAGGAAACTATGTGTAGTCCAAATAAGTGGAAAAAGTTGATAATTAACTGGAGATGAAGCCTGAATGTAGCAATTGGTTCCTTCAGTCTTTTAGAACATAGTGCCATCATCTCCTGCCTTTTTTTCTTAACTGACTTTAACACCCGCTAAGTAAAGATCATCTGCTGTGATTTAGTGTGGCTGTTTAGAGGATTAAAATGTGACATCCTTCTCAGCATGTATTTAATACCAATATTTGCCACAGTGGAATAGAAAAAAATGAAAATACTTGTTTTGTCCTCTATTAAGGGTTAAATATCTAAAATTGCTGCCGTAATTCAGGCCAGGAGTATAAGAAAGGTATCCCTTAACTGCCTGTAGACCATTCTTTAGACAGACTGAAAATGGGCTGAGATGCTCAAAGAGCACTGTGTTGGGAGAGATGTTTAAATCGATTGTAAGGGAAGCCTTAACTGATAAGTGGTTGTTCAGAATTGCCCGGAGGCTTGGTTAAAATCTTAAATATATTGACTAGAAAGAAGATTTTATTTGAAAGATTTTCAGTGACACAAACAAGTAACATTGACAACTGCTGTGAAGCTGAAAAATGTGAAAAATATTCATATGAGATGTGTAGCTCTTCAACTTCCTTAGTTAAGTCTGTTTTCAAAGTAGTTTAGAGAAAAGATAGAAATGATCTGTGTGCCAGGACTTCTACAGAACTTTATGAAGGCAAAAGCAGTACAACCTAACAAGAATTGTCATTTTCTTTCCAAACGTAATATTTACATTTACTGTGTTCAGGTCTTTTTCTTGACATGGCATTGGAGAGAGATGTTTTCATCTGAGCGCTGAAGTTCTAGTTTGCTTGGAATGACTGGTGGGAGAGCAGTGCCCAGCCTGTGTTTCAAATCTCCCATTGCTTTGTGTTCCTTTTAGAGCTTTGTGAAGCAGAGATGTATCTGTTTGACATCTAACCTTTATATCTAGGTTAGGTAGGGACTGATTTGACTTGGAGGCGAAGTGTCTTGCCCATCAGTGTACTCTGGCAGCTGAACTCCTATGGGGATTCCCTTTACCATGGGTAGGCCAAAAGCAAAGTTGTCTGAGCTCTTAAAATATTGTGGTACCTGGAGCTGTACTCCTGATTCCCGTTCCCATTGTGTCCACAGCATCAGTGGCTCTTGTAAAGACCATCTGTATCTGTTCTGTGAGATATGACTTCACTGCGAGGTGTGCATACTTAGAAAAAGAACACCATACCAGGTGTTTACCAGATCCTTGGAATATTTAGCTAATCCAGGCTGTCAGAGAGTCCAGAGTAACTCAAAGGGTGTGAAGAGAGTTATGGTCATCCTTGAGGGAACAGAATATGCTATGGTGCAACATGAGCATAAGTCTCTGTGCCTTTGCACCGAAGACATAGAGTACCAAAGGTCTCTGTGCTAAAGATAGTTTAACCTCACAAGGAGAAATCTTAAGAATTAATTTCCACCTTTCAGAAATACATGCATTAATAGAGAGTGATGATTTACTCATGATGTATTTTTCTAGGTTATATGTACTGTATGTTGAACTCTGATTGTCCTTGCTTTCATATAGTGTGATGCTGATTTTCTGTTTAACAGCTGTCTGTTCTTGCCAAGTTTGGCTCCCCACAATGCACCCACCAATAATGCTGTCACGACAGGACTTATTGATGGTGCAGTTGTCAGTGGAATTGGAACTGGTAAGTACCTGGATATTATTGTTAGCAGTATTTTTTACCTGATGATGTTCAGGTATGAAGTGATGTTGTGGTGTTAGATATTGCACATTCACTATTGAGAACTTTATTTTTATGTTGCTGTTACTTTTTGCTCGTAAGGCAATGAAAAGCTATACGAAATGCAAATGTGCGATTGCTTCAAAGTACAAGGCTTTCAAGAGAACATAAAATTAGGTGTTGAAGAACAAATGTAGGTACTAGCGTTAAGTGGTAGAGCATAGTAAGTAGAGCATAGTTAAGTAGAGCATAGGAACCATGGGATGGATAGTAAGGCCATTCTTGTTGCTTATTTCAGCTGAATTGTTCCCTGAATATATTACTGTTGTAGTTACAAATATAATCGTAAAAGTCCCATCTAAATTGCTTTCCATCCTATATATTTGCTCACTGCAAGCTATTCAGCCTACAGTGACCTTGTATGTTATGGGCTAACTGAACATGATCTGTTGATCAAAATAAGTCTTATTTTAAACAAAAAAAAAAAAAAAAAAAAAGGAAAAAGCAGAAGTTTTGCTGCAGTAAGATGGGATTAGTGTCAGACAGCAATTGAACTCTGAGCTTTTTGTTGTTTTGTGGGAGAACCTGTGGAAACTAAAAAGCGTTGAGTGTATCTGGCAGAGAGGTCTTTGGCAAGGAAGACTAGATGGATCTAAATCAGTCACACCTGTGGAAAATGTATTCTGTAGTGATATTAACTCTCTCTTAGATCCCCTCTTTTGTCTAAGGAACTGAAGCTTGAGTGTTCTGAACAAGCGCATCTTTAAAGTTATTTTTTGTCTTTAGGGTAAGAATAGTGTTCAATTGTTGCTTTGCCTGATTTTGAAAGAAGTCCCTCTGAGCTAGCTTGATGTGACTTTCTGCAGGCTTCTGTTGGAAGTGGGAATAGCAGCATCCAAGTTCACGAAGGAAAAACTTGAGGAGGCATAACTAGTATTAGCTGAGGAACTAAGCGGTTGGGGGAAAAAATGAGAAAGGAACATGTAGGTGTACTAAGTAGTGGCTATTCCAACTATATAATGAGTTTTCCTTTTTGTTCTTAGGTGAACGATTTTTCCCACCACCATCCGGTTTAAGCTACTCAACTTGGTTTTGCATTGAACATTTTAGTACTCCTCCTAATAACCATCCTGTCAGACTTCTTACTGTAGTGCGGCGCGCAAACTCATCGGAGCAGCACTATGTGTGCCTTGCCATCGTCCTCTCAGCAAAAGACCGGTCACTAATTGTTTCTACCAAAGAAGAATTACTTCAGAATTATGGTAAGAGTTGTTGTGTTGTCTGATAATCCTGACAATGTTATGATTGTCTAGATCTAGACTAGACAAATATCTTATATGTAGGAATTGCGTGACTGAACTTGGAGCTTCACCAGCTTTGCTGTCTGGCTAGTTGAAGGCAGTCAGTCATTTCCTTTATGTTTTAATGATGAGATCAGTTTGCAGAAAGAGTTTGTTGGTGCATTTGGCAACTGAGATCAAGAGAAGGAATTACAGTAAGTGCTATAAAAAGCAAAGTGAAGCTGATGAGGCTGCTGAATTTGCTTGGGAGAACTGTCAGTGTGGTTGGAGGCCTCAGGTTCAGCCATTTCCTGTCTCCTGCTTTATCCTTCTTTAGAGCTTCCACGCCAACTGTTCAGTTCAGGCCAATGACTGAAGATGAATAGAGGGCAGAGGAGCAGCCTTCTGTGCATTTCAGGCTTAGTACTTTACCAAACCAGCACAGTCTTAGTCTTCTGTCCCATTCTGTTCTATTTTGAATAATAAGCACTAATATTTTTTTCTTCATAATTGTAATTATTTACAAAAACATAAGCAGACTATTACAGAATATTCTTTACCTTCATGATAAATAAACATTTGTGTAATTTCCTATTTTCTCTAAGTAGAAACTCAAAGAAAAAGATGTTAAAAACCTAACTTGAGAACTTGGACACTCATTGTACAGAGGTAGAACTAAAGCTCTTAAATTAGAAAGATAGTGACAGCTTTTTCTTACCTGGAAAGCTGAATTCTTATAGTCAAGGAATGGTTGGAAGGGACCTTAAAGCCCATCTGTTTCCAACCCCCTGCTGTGGGCGGGGTTGCCATCCACCAGATTAGGCTGCCCAGGGCCCATCCAGCCAGGCCTTGAATGGGGCATCCCATTCTGTCCTGGGATGGGGCATCCACAACTTCTACGGGCAACCTCTTCTGGTGCCTCTGAGTAAAGAGTTACCACCTAACATTTAATCTAAATCTTCCCTCTCTGAGCTTAAAACGGTTCCCCATTGCCCTGTCACTATCTACCCATGTAAAATGTCTTCCTCCCTCTTGATTTTAATCTCTCTTTTAATTACTGGAAGGTCTGGCACCTCCTTGGAGCCTCCTCCAGACTGAATAAGCCTGAGCTTACGTTCACAGTAATTGCTTTAGCCTGCACTGGAGCAGTAAATTATATGTTTTTAGTTTGTAAGCTCATATCTAACTCTTTAGAAGATATTGGGTTTGAAGAGGCTTTGACAGAGAGGGTTTGAATGTCTCTGCCTACAGAGATTCCTTTTTAAGTGAATGGGATACTTTGCTTTGGTGATACGCTGCCTTATGATGGCTTATAGTAGTTGCTGGTGTGCAGTCAAGTCCTGAGCAGGTCGTTATCCGAAGAGCAGAGATAGCTGGCCTGCCAGTGTGTGGGATTGATAGTGCAGACAATTTGTTGTGAGAATAAACTGAGTGCTTTAGGGATCCTTTTTGTGAGCGGGAGTTGCACTTTGAGGTGTTTGGCTGGAGAAAAAGAAGTTGAGGAAAGATTATTTTCGTATCTGGAAGTCAGTTCTAAGAAGTCTGCTTTTATCCTTTTCCTTGTGCTATTTCTAAAGACAGTAGCGTTCTCTCTGTATACGCTGTTATTGAAGTGAGAGTATTAATTTCTTTTCCTTCAACATTGAAAGAATGAAGAGAGATCTGAAAAACTCCTGCTTTCAGTTGAAATGCTCTCTAGTATAGAATTTTCAAACTTTGTCTTTTTTTCTTTTTTGGGCTTTCAAGTAGAGAGTGGGAGATTTAGGTGATTCTGATGAAGAAACTAATGGACCTGAGTATTGCAAAGTGATCATGCTTTCTAGTGTGAAATCAGAGGATGTGTTTTTGAAAAAGTAAAATTAACAACAATAAAAAAATATTTATTGAGAACTGAAGGCAGCAGTGTACGTTGAAGACAGATACCTAAGAAAGGGAAAAGACTTGCATGGAGTGAAGAGTAGCAAAAAATGGTTGTGAGAAACAGCTCCTTGGACACGAAGATTGGAACAGGAGGAGAGAGATGCTCCAGGCATCAGAGTACAGGTTTCCATACATCCTCTGTGGAGGACCATGCTGCAGCACAATCACACTGTAGCCCACAGAGAAGGGTAATGTGTCAGGAGGAAGTATGAGAGGTATGGATATCTTTCTAAGGTGTATGTTAGATTAAAAAGTAGCTTGGAAGTTTTAGAGACTGTTAGAGAGAAACCTGAGAAAGTTAGTAATGGGAAGAGAGAAGGAGAGAAATAAAATGTAATTTTCAACATTCTAAAATTATCCTGAGAATTTTCTTAGGGAATTTTTAGGGCTAGAAGAACAGATGGACATTATTGACAGCAATAAAACTTCTCATTGGCTTATATGCAAGTACTCATAGAAGTTCAGTCTGATTAATGTGATAATGTGCTTTGAGTCCTTCAAAAATAAAGTCATTCATTCAGTTCTTGTACTTGGAATTTTGACAGAAATATTTAAAACATTCTGATCTTGTTAGTTGTATTACTTAACTCATACAATGTTTGTTGTATTTTTGGTTACTTTATCTTTGTGTTTTCTGAAATTCTGGCTTTAACGTGTTCACTGTAGATTTTTGCATTTTCTGATGACATGAAAATCAAACTAATAACATTTTTCCTGTTGCCTTCTAATTGGTACTTTCCTTTTAGTTGATGATTTCAGTGAAGAGTCGTCATTTTATGAAATTCTTCCTTGTTGTGCCCGTTTTCGCTGTGGTGAGCTCATTGCAGAAGGCCAGTGGCATCACCTGGTTCTGGTCATGAGTAAAGGCATGCTGAAGAATAGTACAGCAGCACTGTACCTTGATGGACAGCTTGTTAACACTGTTAAGGTAAAATAAATCTTGAAATAATCAACTTTATTGGGTGGAGTGATCTCTTTCTCTGTGTGTGTATATGCGTAAAAAATAAGAGGAGCCTTGCAAAAAGATCTTTGCTCAGTATGCAGCTTCCAGCCTCAGTTCTGTTAAAGAGAAGATAATCAGTGTTTTCTTATGGATGAGCAATAGCAGTATTGAAGAGAAGCAGGCATGGTGCATTGCATGTGAGGCAAGTGTAACTAGATTAAAAGAACTACAAAATGATGAATATGACTTATTCCAGGACCATTTAGTAGAATCTAATTTTTGAACATTAGCAACATTACAGAAAAAGCCAGGTTTTCACATTTATCCAGGTTTCTCTTTTTCCAGCCATCTTGCCACCCCAGGAAATAGCCCTTGTCAAGTGTTTGCTGCTGAGATGTTAAATGTTACCAGTTGAGTGTGGATGACATGCATGTAGTTGTCAGTGTTTTCTTAATAGCTGGAACAAACTAGCAGACCAAATCCAGAAAACATGGAAGAACACTTGGGACACTGTCCTTACCTATAACTGATAATGAAAGAGTATTTGGCACCTGGCAGGCATGAGTGTTAAAGAAGGGAGTAAGCTAATTGCACTGTGGGGTGCAAATCAGTTAGGTTAGTGTACTGCTATAGGTAGAAGGATATTCTAGCTTTTATATTTTGTGTTTATTACTGCTTCTGCAAAGAGCATTGTATTAACTTTTCTTATTATGCCAGTTGCCTTGATGTGCTGATTATATTTGACCATACATAATTACATTCAGTAGCTGGTCTTAGAATTTTTACACTGTAGGAGGAAAATGCCTGCAAGATTGTTACTACTGTTATATATGTGCCAGTATGTTATCCATACGTTTGTTTACTGTTGTCTGACAAACTTATCAATTTGAGTTGATTATGCATCCACTTCAGCATAAAATGATGTAATTATCAGAGGCTTATTTTAATAAATTGAAGAAGGAGAGAAAAAGGACACGAGATTATGAGGTAGTCTTACTGATTTTGGGAAAAAAAAACAACCAACCAGTGATAGTCATGAAGCACCATGTTTTTAGAGGCAAGATACAACCTCACTCTTTTGCATTTTTAACTACAGAACTTGCTGCGTTTTTACCCTGTGTTTCTCTGCACACCCTGGTCATTTGAAAACCGCTAGACTTCTGATCTTTGCATTTACCTTCTGGATAATGCTTTTCACCTTTACCATATAGTGTCAGAATACCGCGTGTCATCAATTGCTATGTCCCTTGGTTTGCAGAATGCTTCCCTAAATTTCTAAAGTATCTACTTTCTTTTCATGGTACCTGGATGTTCTCAATAACTTCACTGTACTTTTCTCCCTTACAGCTTCACTATATTCATAGCAGTCCCAGTGGCTCTGGTTCTGCCAATCCTCCTGTAGTCAGCACTGTCTATGCCTATATCGGCACACCACCCGCGCAGCGCCAGCTCTCATCCTTGGTGTGGCGCTTAGGCCCTACGCACTTCCTGGAGGAAGTTCTGCCTGCCCCAGGAGTTAGCACCATTTATGAACTGGGACCAAATTATGTTGGAAGCTTTCAAGCAGTATATGTACCGTGTAAGTAACTCAAATGGTAGTCAGTAAGATGGTCTGAGTTAGTTGAATCCAGTGGCAGAAAAGGTGTGAAAAAGAAAATAGGCAGTAGCAGAGAGGAAAAGCTGTTCATAGGAACATCCTTTCTGGAAGGCACTGTAAACACAACAAGTGGCAGCTGTTGTGTTGATAGCTTTAAACATAGCTATCTTGAAATGGAATTGTTATAAACATTAATAGATCAACGGAAGGGCAGCAGGGAGAAGTCAGGAGAAATTGTGGTGCAGCAGATAGTCTAAAAACATGTACTGGGAAAAAAATCTGAGTGATTTTATTAAAATTTTTAAGTATTCTTGTTTGAGACTGAAAGAAGATAGACTGTAAAAGAAGTAAAAATGACCTTGTTAGAAATGTGTTTCCATAGCCCTGTCTTTACCAGTTTGGGCAATGGATTTGACAGTAGCTCTGGTAAGATGAGCTGTCACCAGTGAGATCCTTCTGTTCTGTAGGGCTCCCTGTCTGTGCAGTTAAGTTCCCTATTCACTCATGTTGATATACTGTCAGAAGATGTTCATTCCTTTATGTGGCTATCATAGGACTTTTAAATAGCCTAACTAAAACCAGAAAACATCAAATTATCTTATCCTTGTGTTGGGTTTCTCTATGAGCACCACAATACTTTCCAGCTCTTCCAATGAGAAACCATCACCATCTTCAAGGAAGTGAGCAAAGTGAAGAGAGTGATATGGAATTAAAGGATATACAGATAATGCATAGTTTTGACTTTCATGGTAAATGTTTTCACCGGAATGGCAGTAGGAATAAAAAAAGAAAAATCACAACAAAACAAGTGTGGAATTTGTTCAGGCTGAGAGATACCAAAGTATCATGAAAAAGCAGTTAGCTCTCCTTGTGTATCCTGAGTCAGAGAGTGAGAGGGAATTGTTTGTCCTGTATAGACCTGTGTCAACTACTTGCTTTTTTGACAACAATTCAAACCCAGCAAGTTACTCTGGTTTTGAGTATCTGCTGGTCAGTTACCATTTCTCCTGGAATGCGTGTTAGCTCTGTGCAACTTGTAATCACTGCATTAACCAGAGCAAACTCCATTAGTGGATTTGTACATTCACTTCCAAGAATTAAAAAATTTTCCTGCCTTTATGCTCAGTCCAAATTCACCTGGAATCCTACAGTGGTTTAAGAGAGTTCATTTCTTAACATGTTGACTTTGTCCAGCATGGCAACATATTTCTCCTACATGAGCTTTTCTCCATTCATTGTGTTTCAGGACTAATCTGCTCCAGAACAGAGGATGTGTTTCTGTTTGGGGCAAAGCTGTTTGCAATACATGCACTGTGCCAAACTCTGAATAGTCTGATACAGAGTACATTATGGAGCTCCTTACTGTAGACTTTTATCTTGGCCTCTCGTTGCAGAAGTTTGCTTTTCCTTAATGCAGTGGTTATTTGTGAGAATCCCGGAGGAGGGATGAGTCCTTGCAATCTTCTACTGTTGCTCTTTCAGAGGAAATTCTATCTGACCTACCATTTAACTGTGCCATGCTTACATCAGAAGTTCTGTCTCTCATTTTGATAATCAAGGTTGCCATCTTCTGAGAATTTGTCCTATATTTAAGCGAGAAAGATCTGATACTCTTCAGGCCTTGGGAAGAGCTCTCAAAGAGCAATTTGTTCAGTAGAATAGATTCCTTTCTTTGTGGAAGTGGAGGAATGTTCTTAGGGCATCTGTGTGAGCAGACAATTTCACGAGTAATTTCATTTATGTGGAAACTGAGACATCTGAAATTCTCTCAATTGAGACTCAACTGAGATGTGATTCTTATTGAAAAATTATGTTGATGCCAAGCTTGTCACTTATTTCAGAGTTAGGTAAATAAACCACACGATTTTTCAATTCTATTAATATATTTCATTGGTGTTGGATACACCTTTTGACTTGGATTGATGATGTACAAGAGAATTTCTGCAAAGCTTTCAGGTGCTCTGCACAATTCCTCTGAGTACTGTAGACAGCTGTCACTCGTGTTTGCAGTGCCTTCCAAGAAGCCTCCAATATGGGAGCAAAGGTTAAAAAAAAAAAGAAAGGTTGGAATAGATCTTCTCTTCAATGCCTAAGCCTTTTGCTTCTTTATTAGTCATGCATCTCTTGTACCATGTTCTAAAGTAGTTATCTTAGCAAGATGTTGTATAAAGCTTGTTGCCACACATAAAGATAAATCAAACACATTTTTCTTTAAATTGAAATGAAAGTGAACAGCTCTTAAGCTGGGTACAAATTGAGAACAGGAGTAATGTTACTTTCCAAAAATTGAGATTAAGAAGAACTGCATCTTTTATTGCAGGTCCAGGCCATGAGCTACCTGTTGTCATTAAGTAGATGTTGAAAGAAAATGTTTCTTGTATTTTATCCTTCTTTTTTAAATAGCAGATTTTTATGCCATCAGTAGACTAATCAGGCCATCAGCCTGGTTTTGACTGTGTTGTAGAAAGTATGTAAAAGCAATATCAAATCTCATGTGTCTGTAGACGCTTTTTTCCAGTACATATCCTCTAGTGTGATTTCAATATTTTACTGTTTATACTGAAGAGAAAACCAATGCTTTTTTCATTGTGTTTTTAGGCAAAGATTCCAAGTGTGAAGGAAATAACCCATGTCCAGTATCATTAGTACCAGAAGAGAAGGTCTCCTTTGGTCTCTATGCACTCTCAGTTTCTTCTTTTACAGTGGCAAAAATAAGGAAGGTTTACAACAAACTGGATAGTAAAGCAATTGCCAAGCAGGTATGTTGGAAGATGAGTTCATTTGTATGACTTTTCAAGACAGTTTGCTCTTAGGAACTGGGAACAATAATGTACTTATCAGAAGAGTTACCTGCAATTATTTCAACGTTTAAAAAAAAAAGAGGGGGGGGGGAGAGACTCTAAATTTTATTTCTGTTCTTGGAATTACCAGTAGCTATGGAGGTTGGCTTTTTTATGGAGGTATTTTTGCTTTTTAATGTAGATAGTAGTTGTAATCATGTAGAAAAACAGTTAAGATGATATAGTTGAGAAATACTTACGCTGTTGCAGATGAACAAATCTGATAGCATAGTTATCTGACTGTGATTTTGGACATCTGAATACTGGTTTACTTTTTTACTTTGAGAAAATTCTTTACATGGAGGACCATATATTGGGATTTTGTTTTTCAGTTAGATTAATCCTCCCTGAACTCTGGAGACTACAGTAGCGAATGTCCTAATGACTACAGTGTAGTTTAATTTTGTTTTGTATTACTCTGTCACAGGAGAAAAATACACAGGTTATGTTCAGACTCTTGTAGAAAAGGTTAAAACCTTCTGAGCCTTTTTTTTTTTCTTTCCTCATTTTCTAAAGCTTGCAATTTCTTCTCATGAAAATGCCACACCTGTGAAGCTGCTACATAACTCAGCAGGGCACTTGAATGGACCTGCACGCTCCATTGGTGCAGCTTTGATAGGATATTTGGGTGAGTTGAGTAATTGAGAATTATGAAGTTTAAACATCATTAATGAATTGTTGATAAGAACTTAGTGCTGGAAGATGAATCACATATTGATTAATGTGATGTTTATGGTACATGATTAAATTTATTTTACGTTTTTATATTGTATTGACGTCTTTTTTGTTTTAGTGGGATGGAATGCTTTTTTCACTTCATATATGTACATTCACATAGAAATACTTACCTGTTTTTAGTTCATTAACTATTTTCCAGTGCAAAACTTCCATCACCTCCTCTTCTGAGGTGTCAAAATGCTCCTGGTGATGTTCTTTTAATAAATCAAGCAGTACTAAAATGCAAATTACTTAAATGATTTCCCAGTGATTTCCTATAAGACTTGATTTTAATTAATTTATTTTCACTGCCTTTGCTCAGGAGTAAGAACATTTGTCCCCAAGCCTGTTGCCACTACTCTGCAGTACATTGGTGGAGCTGCTGCTATTCTGGGACTTGTGGCCATGGCATCAGATGTAGAGGGACTGTATGCAGCTGTGAAGGCTTTAGTCTGTGTGGTAAAGAGCAATCCACTAGCCAGCAAAGAAATGGAAAGAATCAGAGGTTACCAGGTGAGTGAGATATACCTTAAATTAGATTGGATTTGTTGATTTTCAGTGTCTGTGCTAGCAATTCCCTTGTTTGCAGTGACCTTAGTTTGTGCTCTTGGGTTTACCAAGCTCTTGGCTGTTTAACAGAGACTAGTTAGTTGCATAGCTTCTAAAGAGCAAGGTGGAAAACTTTTCTAATCAGATCTGCCAATTTAATTGCTCTGCTGAAACATCTTCCTTAATACAGCAAGAAAGAGCACAACTTATGTCACTTAACCCTGTTAACATGAGCCTGTTGCTACAAACATAAATGGCACTTAATGCTGTTAACATGAGCCCATTGCTACAAACATGGGAGCTTCTATATCAGTGGTTTACCAGCAAGAGAGAACTTGAACAAAAAAGCAGGCTCGTAGAATTATTATTTTGAGATGATTGCATAGACTTCATAATTGGTGATATTGGTCATTTTCAAGCTTAAAACTTCTTAATTCTCTACTGAAGTAGAGTGAGCAGAATCACTTATGCAAAAGAATCATTTGACTTATTTATATATCTTCATGTGACCAGTGAATTTTCTGATTCTGATGAAGATTATTTTATTGAAACTGAAATTGTGCCCGTGGTTTGGGCTGTGTATTTACAAACCTTTTAATGCTAGAGATCAGTATAGTTATGTTGAAACATTTCATTCCTCTAAGCCTGATGTAGACTGTGTGACTGACTTACTACTTACTTCTCTCTGTGATGTAGAATGGTAGCTGTTTCATAAGCTGAAGGGTATGCTAGGTACTCTTGTTTGTTTTTTTTTTCTTTCTGTTTTTGTTTTTAATCAATAGTAATGCCATTTTCAAGCTTGTTCATCAAAACTATCAAGTACTAGAGGCACTTTATGCACCTTCTTAAAAGGCATATAGCCGTTTTACCCACACTTTGTTATTCTTAGATGGCATGCCTGCATTGTCATAGGGTTCCTTATCTGTTTACTCATTTTAGTTGCTGGCTATGCTGTTAAAGAAGAAACGATCCCTTCTGAACAGTCACATACTCCATCTGACTTTTTCCTTGGTGGGAACTGTTGACAGTGGGCATGAGACCTCCATTATTCCAAATTCCACTGCCTTCCAGGATCTGCTCTGTGATTTTGAGGTATGTAAAGCTACGTGAGAAGCGATGATGATACTGGTTAATGAGTACTTCGCCAAACTGATAGCACACTTTTAGTACTGAACAACAGCAGATTAGGTTAGTCTCCTCCAAACATACTGTTTTATATATTGTATGGTAAAATAGCTCAGGTACAAAATTATTGGTAACTTTTTGTACTTGAATCGCTCTTGAAACAATTCACAGGCACCAAGGTTGGTTCCTGCTTTTTGTTGTACTAAAAGATTACAGAATCATAGAATCGCAGAATATCCCAAGGTTGGAATGGACCCATAAGGATAATTGAGTCCAACTCCTGTATGTTTGTAGTTTTCTGTTCTACAGTAATTTAATTTGTATTCTACTGCAGTAAATATATTCAGGCATGAAAGATGCAATGAAAGTAACAGTAGAAGGTAAATTGTCAACACTGGACATTGGAATCACTTCATCATATGTCTTCTACAAATATAATAATAAAAAATTAGTTAAAATAGTTAAAATTCTGCTTGCACAACCTATGAAGTATTCAAGTTTTCTTGTTTTAAAGTGAGGATACTAGACAAGTTCAGAATGAAATGCAAATGTAATGGACATGATTTGTGATAGAGGCTGACTGACAATGTTAGGCGTTGCATAGAACTCTTTGCCATTTGTTCCTTTTGTATTATCTGTATCTGATGCAGTGATCTGAGTGAAGCTGTTGTGATTCTCACCTACTTCAAAAAAAATAAAACAAAAACCATTGAATTACTCATTTTACTGATTTAGATGTGCATTTCAGCATTTAAATGCACTCCTGGAATCTTTATTTAAGAGTTCTGTCTAGGAAATACCCGTTGCCTTCATGTTAACAGAACTGGACTTTAATGTAAGCAGAAAATACTCTCGCCAAGATCAGTAATACGCTGTAATAACAGAATGAAAACAGGAAGTGAAAATCACTGAAATTTCTTCTTCTATTTTTTTTTTTTTTTTTGGATAAGGATGTTAAAACTAGAAATAAGTTTATGCTGTTTAAACAATAATTCTTTTTGTATTTTTTAACAAACCATTTGAATTACAGTGATGGTTCCTTTGTGCTCACAAAATTAAATATAAGCCTAATAGAGGTTATTGCATCTACCTCAGATAATATTTGTGGTAGACTCTTAAGCTGGATGGTTAGCAGAGAGAAGGCTGTTAATCACAGCCCAACTCCTTTTACACAGAGTAAGATCTTTGTGTAGCCGTGAACTCTGCTGAATATTCTTGGCTTATTTTTTTATGTTAAAAGGAACCAGATAAGAAATTCCATCGATTTTATAATCATTCAGAAACTATTATTGAAATTATCAAATTTCATACTTTAAAGTTCAGTGTCACGTTTTTTCACATAAGGCCAAGAACAGTAGGAGGAAGAGTAAGCATACAGTATTAATTAAAAAAAAAGAAAAAGCACACAGTAAGTCTGTGAGTCACTCAGAAGAAAATTTCAAGAACTCTCAAGAGGTCACTTTTCCTGACTCGTGATTTTTTTATTGCTATTTTTTTATTTCTGTATTTAGAAATCAGTGATTCTTATTATTTCATGAAAATCTGATCAATTTGGTGTTCTTGTTCTTGTGCTAAGCAGAATAAGGGAAAGACTGTTCTGATCATTTCAGATAAGATTTGAAGAAAAGGAAAAGCAAATAATTTTTCACTGCAGCTTGTTTTGCACACATTAATTGTTTTATTCAATAGGAGATCAGTTTTATGATCTGAAGCTGTAATGTTGAACTTTCTGGTTTTATATATTTTTTCTTTTGAATAATTTTTTTTTTTTTTTTTTTTTTTTTTTTTTTTGCTAGGAGATCGAAATCATTTAAGATACTATGCAGAAAATGCTGGGTAAAGACAGGGTAAAGAGGAAGGCAAAAAAAAAATAAGGAAAGGCCCATGAGTTCTGTGTGGACAGAAGATAAGAAAATCAATTTCACAAACAGACAATCTTCACTTCAGTCAAATAAACACAGCAGTACCATAGTACCATCTAGCATTTCACATCAGCATTGTAAATCACAAATAACTTTTGGGTCTGTTTACTATCTGTCTAAGGAAAAAATTGCAGATAGCGTTTAAATTTTTTTGTCTGTAACTCTGAATTTCACGCATGATACATTTACAGAGACTGTCTTTGGTACCAATGTGTGTTACTTTAGTTCTGCATTAGAATATTTAACATTTAACTGAATTTGAGGAAAAAATAATTGAGAACCTTACAGTCGGCTTATGAGCACAGTGGCCAAGTAAAAATTCAAGACTTTTGTAACTTTTGGTATATTAAGCTTGTTTGTCAGTTTATAGTCTTCAACTGAATGTGAGTACAAACCTTAACCATTGTTTATTCTGTATTTCAGGTCTGGCTTCATGCACCCTATGAACTTCATCTGTCATTATTTGAACACTTCATCGAACTTCTCACAGAGTCCAGGTATGAGCTGGTGCTGGCCTACTAATGAGGCTTGCAGGGTTAGATAATATGAAGAGGTTGCTCCAATTTTAATTTGACACCTCCTTTCCTTCCTTCTTTCAGTGAAGCTGCAAAGAATGCGAAGTTAATGAGAGAATTCCAACTTATCCCACGGCTGCTCTTGACTCTTCGAGATATGTCTCTCTCCCAGCCGACTATCGCTGCAATTAGCAATGTGCTGAGCTTCTTGCTTCAAGGCTTCCCCAGCAGTTATGACTTACTCAGGTAGCCCACGCTCATGTTGAGTCTGGCTTAGGTGTTTTCATTATGTTGCTGATATTGATCAAAATACAGTTAAACCACTGTGGAGTAACAAACGTAGAAAGTTCCTGCACTGAATTTTGTCCTACAAGAAGTGACTGAGGGCATAGGCATAACCATTTTTTAAACTTGATTTAAATATTAAATTCAGTTTATATCTAAAGAGGTGTGACTGAACAATAGAATTTGCTCAGTTTTGCAGTGAAGTAACAATGAGGCCCTATTCTTGCTTCATTTTTCATCTGAAATGCTGAGCACTTTTAAATTCAATTGACTGTTGCACAAGGTTGAGCAAGAGGATGCTTCTGGTTAAAATCCAGCTTTGATTACTCTCTCACAGAAGATTTTTTCTAATTCATCACTACAGAAAAATATTTAAGGTTGTTAGGTATAATGATAGTGATTATGTATAATTGTATTATTTTGCATAATTAAGACTGGTAAAAGTTGCATTAATAGTTGCAACTCATCTATTCAAGACTACGTGAAATGTTTTTAAATTAATTGAATTCCTTAACTGGGTTTTTTCATCTCCTATTTGATTATTATGGAAATTGATGAAATATTATCAGACTTGGATGTTTTTTTTTTTTATGAGTAGTTTTATTTTCAGCTTCTTATGTAAAGTACAGTCAAAGGTATCAGAAACATCAGAAAGCAGTTCAAGAATAGACAGCGTAGGGGTAATTCTTAAATTCCTGTGGAATTCCAGTGCAAATTGGAGTGTTCCAACATCACCTTTTCTGTTTCCTGGAAGTAAAGATAAACATATTGGACAGCTTAGAATAAATAGCTGTGGACCTTTTGAGGCTAATTCCAGGGGGAAGAGGAATATTCTATCTCCTTTCTTAGAGCAGCTCATCATCATCTTGTTCTTGAAAACTGTGACCTTGTGTTGTATCACTTCAAGCTGTAGGCATGAATGTTATATCATATGAATGGTTTCTTTGATGTACTACTAGCTCAGCTGTAATTGTTGGTGAATGTTTTGTTCTCTTTTCTTTAACTTGCAAAATTCCTTTTACCAGAACTTAGAGGTATCTTTACACTTTCTGAATGTTCAAGTTTTCTGAGTTCCGTAGCTGCAAACTTGTCTGCCAAGATTCCAATTAGTAATGTACATTACTTTGGTTTTTGGCTAGCAACTTTAGATTTAGGCTGTTTTATCAACCTCTAAAGATGAGAAAGTTTTTGTATATTGCCCTTTCACTAGTGTTCTGATTTTACGTTAGGTGTAAATTATTGATAGGTGAGGATTCATCTGTCATATCAATGCATGATTTTCTTTTTGTGTATCAAGGTTTGGACAGTTCATCTCTTCCACTTTACCTACGTTTGCAGTCTGCGAGAAGTTTGTAGTCATGGAAATAAATAATGAAGAAAAGCTTGACAGTGGTAAGTTATTGCATGACTTAGAAATAGTAGAAGAGTAATAGTTTCTCTTTTGTACTTAAATACTTAAAATGTACAGCAGTATCATTTTGTTATAATGTGGCTGACAGCTGTGAAACTTCACTTCTTAGTATTGCACACAAAGCAGTGCAAAAACCACACACTCTAATTTTGTTTTTCTTCACTTAATGCTGCACTTTGTCCTTCTGTTTCTCCAACGTGCTTCTTAAATTGTCTCTCTGCTTTATTATGTGAATGGGAGAGGGAAGGTGCAATGTACATCTGCCTTCCAGCTTTTTTTGTAAAAAAATACACACGCGCGCGCGCACACACACACACACATATTTAGCCTTCAATAATACTTACGTTTAATTGTTTTGAGAACATTTCTACCCCTGTTTCTTGAAGAAAAGATACTTACACTGTTGTTTCTATATCCCTTGGGAATATAGTGGTAGTCAGGAAGAAGTAGCAGGGATGGTTTTCTACTTCCCACTGAGCTTTATTTGTCTGTTTTTCCTACAGATCAATGTTAGGTAGTCTGCACATTTATCACTGCGTTTCGTGTCTCTCCTGACTGAATGCTTTCTCTCTTTGCAGTCTCAAAGATGAAGACATTTCAGCTTTTATCAGTAAAAAACAATGACTTGGGTATAGGAGAGAGATCCCTATCTGTGTTTCCACTGTGGGCTGGCCCAGGTTATCCAGAGCTTATGTTGATTTTTCCCTGCCTGGAGCAGTGGAGAGACATGGGGTAGAATGGCTCTGGGACAGGAGTGAAGAGGGAAGTGTGAGGTGGAAGGCATCAGATTTCACATTTTTAGGATACTGGTCTTCATCAGTTAAGCTGTATTGCAGCCCTCGAAGATGCTTTGATTTCTTGTCTGTGGCTTATGCACAAAACTAGGGCACAGAATGTTTCCAGAATGTCTTGTTCTTTGCGTGTGCCCCCTCAAGCATTCCTTTTTGTAATACTGTGAAAAGCGTTCCTCCTTCGACATAATAAAGTACAATAAAAAGGATTCAGCAGTTGATCTTGAGCTGTTTGTACATTTTGTAGTAAGCTTGTTTTTCAACTGATGAGTTCAGAGATCTGACTTGAAAGAAAAGGAAATTAATCACTCTTCCCATATCTTACATTTCGAGGGAATTGGAAACTATCCTTTTAAAATTTTTATAGTTTTTTATGTTTTATCCCACTTGAAGCATAATGTTTATCCAACTGTTGTGAGTTTTTACTAATTTCTTTTCTCTTTGGGCTTTTTTTTTTTTTAATTTTTGCATGTCAGGTACCAATTGGCTTAGCTAATGCAGAACACCACAGTTCAGATAATTGTCTGAGAAGATGCAATATCCTTCTATCCATCCTTCAAAGCTCAAGAAATGCTTTGTGAAAAAATAATGGAAGCACCAAGCATTTCTCAGCAGTGTGTACCAGATCAAGTGTAGCAGGCTGTCTGTGCGTTAGTACAGCTTTCTCTTGATCTCAGTAGGAACAGATTGAGTTTACTTGTGTATGGAGGTTATGAGTAGTCTTTAAAATGTCCATGTTCCAGAAGTCTAATTTTGCTTAATTTGGTTTGTACTTACTGTCTAGGAACTGAGGATGATTTTGGAGGACTTGTTTCAGCTAATCTTATTCTACTGCGGAACAGGCTTTTAGATATCCTCCTGAAACTTCTATATACTTCCAAAGAAAAGACAGCTGTTAATTTGCAGTAAGTACAAAGAACTTAAGATAGAGCAAGGATAATATTTTCTAATTTGAAGGGAGATAATTATAAAGACCCCCACTCCATTCATTGCTTAAATTGTATAATTTTATAGGAACTGTTGAATGATTTACACAGCTGTTGCTGAATAAACTGTGGATAGGCTGGAAGAAATAGAGTTCGTGATTCTTGAGTTTTATGTTCTCAGTTGTGCTATGATAATAATAGTAGTAAGCAGATGGAACTTACATGTCAGTATTTTCTTAAAATATTCCCAAGCAACTATTTTCTTAGTAAAACAAATAGATAAAATATTATTTTTTAAAACCAAGACAGTTTATTAAAAAGCATACCTGTGAAAACTTCATATCTCTGTGTAGCTCAGCAAGTTGAAATTAGAAAGAACAGTTGGTTGACAAATGTTTTCAGGTCAGCATTCCAGAAACAGCAATTGAAGAAATCTTATCCCAGTCAGAATTGTCTGAGTTAGCTATATTCAGTCATGCCCTTTACCTAAACGAAAACTGACGTTGCTCTCTGGATTCTCTTTATTGAGAGTTACAGAGTAACATTCCTTGTTCAGAGGTAGGCTAATTTAAGCATGCAGGAAATGCTTGGGTAGATCTGAATTTTCTTTAGTCTTGAAGTTTGCTCTGTAGTGGAGGACACTGACTTATGCTGTCTAGTAGGAGGATAAATGCTTTAATGTGTGATCCTTTTCTCTTTTGTTAGGGCTTGTGAAGAACTGGTGAAGACCCTGGGGTTTGATTGGATTATGATGTTCATGGAAGAACATCTGCATTCCACCACGGTTACGGCTGCCATGCGAATTCTTGTGGTCCTGCTGAGTAATCAGTCCATCCTTATTAAATTCAAGGAAGGTCTCAGTGGTGGAGGCTGGCTTGATCAGACGGATTCTGTCTTGACCAATAAGATTGGTACTGTGCTAGGTATGGTATGAAAACTCTCTTATGGGTGCACCCTTCCTATTATTGTTGTCTCTGCTCTGGTCAGATGCTGTTGCCCTTCATTTTTCTGAGATATAATAGATTTCCTAAGCAAAAGGGAGCAGTTCTACACAGTTGACATTGCACAGATGTTGTTATAGTTCAGTGTTGCAGGAAGCCTGAACCACAAAAAAAAAGTTTTTTATCACTGTCAAGGCATGGTTAATTATGTCCTGTGATCAAGTGCATCTGAGCTAAATGCCAAGGCATCACACAAGATGCTACGCTTAAGCAAATGAAGAATCAGAAAAAAATATTAGTTGCATTAGTTACAGCATCATGCAGTGTTAAACCTGTGCTGCTTTGTTTAGTGAGGTCTATGCAAATTAGAGTTACCAGTTTGTGCTACCTGGGAAATTTCTGTGCGCACAGCTTCATTTCAGCCCTTCTTTTCCTCTGCTTAGCTTGCTGTTATACCTTCTTTGGGCACATGTATGCCCCCTGGCTGCTACTAAACGTTATTTTGGGGAGTTCTTAAAGCCTTGTTTACCCGGTCTTACCAGAGTTTACCATTATCCTGCAGGACCTAGAATGGATGGCATTAGGTGTTAGTGCTATATTCTAAGCTATCTTTAAGCTGTCTGAAATATAAAGGATGTTAGTTTTTGGTAAACGGGCAGTGTAGGTGTTCTTTTGCCCTTCTGATTCCCTGAAATTTATTAGTTTGTAGCTGGTAGTTTGCCCCAGCTCTACTGACAGAAGTCTGTACGGACTGTTCTAAAGGGGTGTAACGTAACACAGGAGAACTCCAGTGCTTATGTCCGTCAGAATGTGTCTTTTTTATATCATCTTCATTTGACACCAATATTTAAAAAGGGAGAAAAATAAAAGTATAGGATGCATCACTGCTTGCTGAAGGCATTTAGTTATTTGCTGTGAAGTTTAATTATGGGGATTCTAGTTTAAATCTTAACAGAAAGTGCAACTTGTCATAAACACCCACTTGCTACAGCAGTACAGGACCACCAAGAAAGCAGTATGTCACGGTTGGTTTGGTTTTTTGTTTTGTTTGTTTGTTTTTGTTTTTCTGGAGTACTTCAGTATTCCTTTTTCATTCCTTACCTCCTGGATCTTAAGTAGCATTTACTATAGAGTTTCTCAGGAAAAACAAGACATGGTACCTGATATTAAAGTCAGTATTATTTTAGAAGCTTGGTAAGTTGTCACAAAGAATAACTTCTCCCTTCTTCTGTTACCACTGTGACAGTGGCTCTCTTTGGAGAGAAGCAATGTATGTTATACAAGTTTGTGAAAGTTTTTAACTTTATTTCCTCTGTTACGTTATCTGAAGGCTTTTTTTTTTTTTTTTTTGTAACCTTGATCAGGATATACCCTATTTTCAGTGGGTCTGTTGTTTTTTTTTTTTTAATACAAAGGCAGTGGTCTTCAAATTGCTGTCAGTTTAGACCCTTGTTCAAATGTAATAAAATTAAGTGGCAGTCTTCCCTTGAGCTGGAGCTGGCTTTGGATCAGGGCAGTTGTAATTACTGTTAATGCAGGTTAGTTGTTGTTTCTAAGGTGGCTGTGCAAGTAACGACTACTTTGTGTTAAAGCAGTAAATAATCTGTTTCTCCACTAAAGACTTTTCCAAACTGGTTTATTATATGAAAATAGATGTTAAAATTTGAACTGTTCTTAATTTTGAAGGAGGACTTTTCCTGAAATGCATACTTTCGTACACTTTAGTGAAATATGAAGTCCAACTTGTTGTGCTTTGTCCCTTTGAATTCTTTCAGAGTGCCTTGTGCAATCCCATTCTTCACACAGATCATCTGTCTGGGAATTCAGTCTCTTTACGGTGGCTTCCCATAATGTATCTCTCATGGTAGTATGATCATTCTTTGGATCAGCAATGAACTAGGAAACCTTTGGCAGTCTTTAAAAAACCATATTACATATGCAAAGATTTGTTGTGAACATACTGCAGCATCTGTTGTTTGGCTAACTCAGATCTGTACTTTCTGTAATAATTTCTTCATGTTTGCATGTACGTGCCTTAAAATTTGAAACCCATTGACAGTTTAGGCTGTGGACTGTTTCTAATTCATGGTCTTTTTAAAATGTTCAGTAATTTCTTCAGTCACATAATCTTTCTAAAATAGATGTGTATTTATAGTCATATTGGAAGAGCATATGTGGAGTTGTCCTTTTTGTTTTTTTTCATATTTTGGTATGTATCATTTGAACTGATGCCAAGCTACATTGTAGCCAAAGAGATATTTTAAAAATTGCTTCTAATCAAATGACAGTGACCTATACAACTGCCTTAATTTTCATACTCTGTGTTATTTTAAATACATCACAGAACATTGACTCCAAGATTTCTGCTGCAACCTGCTGAGATTGACTTTTGTTTAATCTTGCTGATAGACTTTGTGCAGGTCCGTGGCAAGGGTTTAATTAGTTGGATTCCTCATTTATATCTATATGGATCTGAGTGTGTATGTATATATTCAAGCGTTTTTTTTTTTTATAGCATGAAATTTCTGGGGAGGTACCCTCCTAACTTCAGCACTTCAGTATGGGTGAGCTTTGCAGATGCTTCCCTGTTATCATTGTTGGCTTTTGTGTTTTCCTTTCTCTCAGGGTTCAATGTTGGCAGAAGTGCTGGTGGAAGATCGACAGTCCGAGAGATTAACCGTGATGCGTGTCACTTCCCAGGCTTCCCTGTCCTGCAGTCCCTTCTCCCCAAGCACACAAATGTACCTGCGCTCTATTTCCTCCTCATGGCCCTTTTCCTGCAGCAGCCGGTCACTGAGCTGCCCGAAAACCTGCAGGTCAGTGCGCCCATCGCCAGCGGCCGATGTAAGCAGGGCTCACAGGTAGGGATTACCTAGTAAGATGTAAGTGTTATTCTGTCTGTCGTCAAAGAAAATAATGGATTAACATCCCCAATCCCCTGCAGCTGACACTGTGCATCCTGTTTTATGCTGTGTTGCGAGTGGGAGGATGAGATGCTATGGGAGTGTGTGGAGGGCAGCTTGCTGTGGCAGAGCTGCAGCTGTTTTTTGTCCTGGATGCTCTGGGGTCAAGTTGATGTGGAATGGAGTATGACTTTTTTGGAAGAGTAGGAGTGATTGTGGTAAGGAGAGGCCACAAGGTTACAAACAAAACAAGACAGTTATTTAAAAAAAAAAAATGTATTTTCAGGGAAACATCACAGTTCTTAAGGGAAAAGTGTATTATCGTTCTCAGCAGGATGATTTTTAACCTGTTCTAATTGCATGTAAATGAATAGGAAGCCTTAGTGTAGTCTTGTATGGAGAAAAGCCTGCTGTTGACAAGGTATACATTTAGAACAGATAGGAAGAGTGCCAACATCCACTTCTCAATGGGAAATGGAAGGTAAAAATTACAGATCAGAAGGTATTCTGCCCCCGTTTTCTCAAGAGAAATACTTGATGGCACACGTAGCACTATGCTGTTGCAGAATAGTGAAGCTCATCTTCTGCTTACAGTGTTGAAATACAGTGATGTTGTACTGAAATGAAATGCAGCTATCTGAAATGTCTGGCAGTGGAGCTCTTAATGCTAGAGCTTGGGCAGTTTGTCATTTTTCTATTTATTTTTAAATGTTTTTTTTAAATGTATTACTGAAAAATACAGCTTGGTCTATTTGCTTTGTTCATGTTTTGTTTCTTCTGTGGGACACTTAGTTTTGCTGCTAGATATACTGAAGTAAAATGAGTTGATTGTGCAGCATTTGTGCTGGCATGCTCGTTTCAGAAGATGTAAATGCTTGGAGAAGGAGGGAGCTGCAGTTATGTTGCTCTGTGGTTGGAAGGAATTTTCTTCAGTGCCTCATGACACATGATCTCCTACGAATTTCTGGGGGATTTATCTTTTTACATTCTGTAGTCTTATATTATTTAGATACTGTCAAGTGAATGTAATATATATAATAAAAAGTGGTATCGAATTGCACTGCAGAAAGGGTTTATTTTATGTGTTTCTCTTCTTTTACCTTTTATAGTTTGATTTAGATTCTATTTGGACATTCATATTTGGAGTTCCTGCCTCTTGTGGCACTGTTACCTCTTCAGTACATAGTGTTTGCACAGAAGCTGCCTTCTTGCTGTTGGGAATGCTGAGGAGCATGCTGAATTCAGTAAGCATAAGTATTTTGCATTTATTTGTACATACAAAATTGCTTGAGTCCACCATATGGTGAAAAGCCAAATTGGAAAGGTGAAGTTTTAGTGTTATGACAAACCCAGCCAGCATTTAAGCTCATAATACTTGCATAAAATCCATCATTGTCATTGGGTTATTCTGTCTTATTTTGTTTCTTGTTACCTGTAGCAATATTGGTGGCTGTAAAATCAGCATTGCTTTTTCACAAAAAGGCTAAGCTTTGCATTTTGCTGCAAATAAAGCAAAACCAGGAAGCAGAAGGATAAAATGCCCTTGGCAGAGATAACGGATTTTTTTTTTCCTGCTTAACATCATGGCAGTATGTTTGAGACTCTCCAGTCCATCTGTTCAGAGCTCTGATAGTTGCTGATTTTTTGTGTGCAGCTTCCATATGCAGAGAAGTCCCCTGACTATTAATAGCCACATACTAGAGGAAATGAACTTATTGCCAGAAAAATGTGTTCTTTTCATTTTTGAATCTAATGTCAATAGTAGTGAAAGTCAGTTTCTTAGTGGGAAACTTTGGTATCAACTAGATCCTAAAGCATTTATTTGCTGAAAAGGATCTTGTGAAACATATGTAAAGCAGTACCTTTTCAGGTGTAACGACCAAGCAGGGGACATATTTGTAATATGCACTGGGAAGTGTTGGCTACATGTTTCACATGTGTTGGCTTGTCCAGATGTGACCAGCATACGTATCCAGAAGACATGGCCTGGCAATCTGCTGGAGTTCCTGTTATGAGTTGTTGTGTCAGACTTGTGTGTTCATATCCTTGGTCACATGTTGGGGTCAGATGTTCATCATCATGTGCCCTGCTCAGCAGCCAAGTGTTTTGTCACATGTGGTGCCTCATTCCTCACAATTTAGTGAGGTTCTCAGACACATGTTCTGTCTCATATTTGATCAGACATTGATTCATGTGTCTGGACACCGTGTCTTCAGTCATGTCCTCTGGACCCCTGTTTGGTTGTCTGTTCTGACACATGCTCCAACACATCTGACATGGTCTAGATCTGTTTTCTGACACTGTCGTGTTTGGTCACACAGTTCTGCTCTATTTGAACAACTGTTTGACCAGTTTTGATGCATTTCACACCATCTCTGGCCACACTATTCCTCCTTCCACAGTTCTTCTCTGACAGGAGTATTCCTCATATAGCTTCATCTGCATTAACGTGCTGTTTGTTTTTCAACCCAGCCCTGGCAGTCTGAGGAGGAAGGCTCCTGGCTTCGAGAATATCCCGTCACCTTGATGCAATTCTTTCGCTATTTGTATCACAATGTGCCAGACCTTGTTTCCTTGTGGATGAGCCCAGAGTTCCTGTGTGCGTTGGCAGCAACCGTATTTCCTTTCAACATACGACCTTACTCTGAGATGGTAGGAAATTCAGTGAGTTGGATTTTCTGTTCTTTTTCCCACAAATGCACTTTTTGAGGTTTTATCAATTAGAAATCTCATGAAGATAAAGCTCTGCTTGCTGTGCAGAAATTGATGGTTTTAAAGACTGGACTGGAAAATTTGTATCTACGTTTTGAAAATGAGAGGGATGTATGCTCAACCAAAAGGCAGGTACTGAAGCTTCATTTCTGGGGTAACGTACACTACTTATTTGTTTTCTAATGGGCTAGTTCTCTCACATAAAAGAATTAAATTAACTCAGATTTACAATAGGAAAAAGGCTGACTCAGCTTCTCTTTCTCCTTTCCATTCTGGAGGATGTGATAGAATCTTAAACTGCTTCTTCCCCCCACTTTTTCTGTGGCTGAACCACAAAACAATATTTTTATCTTACCTGGAACTGCTGAGCTCTAGCTAGGATAGTGTGTGAATCCAGCTTTCATTGCATAGCTGCCTGAAGCAGGAAATATTATGAGCTATTAATTTATGTATTCTCTGAGCTAGTTGTTATTTATAAATTGTGCTATTTCTAGAGCTTGAAAGGAAAGAAACGGTTATTGTTAGCTGGCATTTAAAGGTAATTGCACTATGAACGTGGAAAGATAATTAGGTTACATGTTGGCAAATGTGATAACTAGAGTATGGCAAAAATATTTACATGTATATGTTGCTGAATCTAATAAAGATATTTATTTTTCTTTTAACCTGAAGTAGATACTAGGAGTTCTGGTAATGCTGACTTGGCATTTGCCTGTATACAAGAGCCTTGCATCTCTGAGTTATTTTTAAGTACTTTCAGTGCAAAGTACCTTTAATTCTTCAGTTACTAACTTTTTCAAAGCCTTTGGGCCTTTTTCTTTTTTTTTTTTTTTTTTTTTTTTTTCAATGAGAATATACATTTTTGCAAAGTATTTAGAAGTTACCCAAGGAATTCTTGTTCATGGATATTTTTCATTTTTCATATTAAATGTGGCCTCTAGCTCAGGTAATTCATGCCAGCCTTTGCTGGCTTTCTTTCCATGGCAATGAGAACCTAGAATTTGGATACATTGCCTGTTGGACCTGATCCTGAACACAATAATCTTGGAAAACAAAAAAAAAAAAGAGTTGTTGGGAAACTAGATTTGAAGTGTATAGCCTTGAAATGGTAAGTGGAAGATAGAGGAGTGAAATGACTGCTGTTAATTTGCTCAGCTCTGGAGCTTTGACATGCTGCTTTTCACAGGTCACTGATCTTGATGATGAGGTTGGGTCCCCAGCTGAAGAATTCAAAGCCTTTGCAGCTGATTCTGGGATGAACAGGAGCCAGTCAGAATACTGCAATGTTGGCACCAAGACATACCTAACAAATCATCCTGCCAAGAAGTTTGTGTTCGACTTCATGCGTGTGCTGATAATTGACAATTTGTGTCTCACACCAGCCAGCAAACAGACTCCGCTGGTGGATCTTCTACTAGAGGTAAAGTGAATTTTGACTTACTGTGACAGTTTTTTTCCCTCCCTGTTTCTCTTTCCCTTTGTCTGGCATTCAGTAGAATCTTGGAAATTGTCATTAAATAAGAGATGCAGGAAAAGAATTGTCTCAAAAATTGTTCAACAACTTGGAAAACCTAAGAAAGCAAGAATTAGAGCATTTACATGTGTTAGAGACACCCTCAAATGCCTGATCAAAAAAATCCTCTTGCTATTTATGGAATCTTTTCTTGCTATGTTTACTTCTCCCCTACTATCAGTTTTGTTTGTGGGCTCCTTAGCTTTAAATTACCCAGTCAAATGGCTCTGTTAGCTTCCGCACATGTAACTGAGCACACTGTGTCAAGGTTTTGTTCCTATTTTGTGCTCTCCTTAGACCTAATTTTGGCATCTGAACCAGTAACTCCTTTTATCTGGTGATGCAGGAATTGGCTTGCAGCAATAGATACTTAGCAGTGCAGCATGAGTTGCATAGCTTTTCTTTAATTCTATTCTTACAGAGTATGATGAATTTGTTATACATCCATTAGCCTGTGACGACTGTGTATTGCTATTGCTCGAGATATAAAATCCTTACAAATCCCTCAAGAAATATCAAGTACTATGTTTTATTCATATTAGATAAAAGGGAAAAAAAGTGGCAGGACATCTGGTGCCATATGCTATAAAAATTCAGAGTAACTGTGTTATCTTCTTGCAGAATTCTCCATTCAGGTTTGTGACAGCTGTGCAAATCAGCCTTCTGTTAATTGTTAGGCAGGCAATGAGGAGTTTAACTGCTCTGATGTATCCATGCCATCTTCACACAGTGTATTTTGAAACATTTAGTTCGCATTGATTCACGTTCTCCCTCAGCCCCTAACTACTTGTTACTCTCATCCCTGTGCTGCTGTGTCCCTGATTGCTTCAGCAGTTGCTGGAATTTTGGATTGTGCTTATGTGATCCCCTCACACATTTCCTGAGGTAGCTGGACATCTCTTTGCTGTTACAAAGCAAAAAATAAATTGTCAACTGGTGCAGCTTTACGTAAATATCAGGAAGAGTATTTGAGGTCATGTCAATCTGTTCTCATTACTTTGCTGCTGTTTTAATCTTTAAACTTGTCAGTGTTTGTTACTAATCCCTCATAGAATGCAGGATATGCGCGCTGCTAAGCTTCTAGAGTGCAAAATGAAGCACGCTCAAATAAATAGCCCTAAAAAACACTGGAATTCTGAGTGGAGCATTTAGTAGATATTACGATATGTTCTGGAACGCCGTGAGTGATGGTATTTTTTCCTTTGAGTCACAGAATCATAGAATGGCCTGGGTTGAAAAGGACCACAATGATCATCTAGTTTCAGTCCCCCCGCTATGTGCAGGGTCACCAGTCACTAGACCAGGTTGCCCAGAGTCATATCCAGCCTGGCCTTGATTGCCTCCATGGATGGGGCATCCATAACCTCCTTGGGCAACCTGTTCCAGTGTGTCACTGCCCTCTGTGTGAAAAACTTCCTCCTGATATCTAACCTAAATCTCCCCTGTGTCAGTTTAAAACCATTCCTCCTTGTCCTATCACTGTCCACCCTTGTAAACAGCCATTTCCCCTCCTGTTTCTATGCTCCCTTCAAGTACTGGAAGGCCACAATGAGTCTCCCTGGAGCCTTCTCTTCTCCAAGCTAAACAAGCCCAGTTCCCTCAACCTTTTTTCACAGGAGAGGTGCTCCAGCCCTCTGATCATCTTAGTGGCCTTCCTCTGGGCCCACTCCAAGACCTCCATGAAGTGCAAAGGAAATAAAGATTTGGTGCATCCATGTATTATGTGATCATATCAAGGCTGATATTGTGGTATACAAAAGCCCACATAGAAGTGATGGTAAACTTAGATGTCTTTGTTTTCAGAATGGAGTCATTATGTGAACTGAGGAGATCACAGCTGAACTGTATGTTCGGTTACAAATTGGTACATGTTTTAGGAGTGTGTTCTTTTCCATTTCCTATTATGGAAGAAATAGAAGATGCATTGGCATATTGGCAGAAGATGCATTTAATGGATTTGAATTGGAGTACTGCTCACTCCATAAAATTGCATACAGCTGTTGTGTATTTGATGTCTGTTCCTAAGTTTTTAGATAAAGCTTGTGAGAAAGGGAAAGCAAAAATTCACCTAGAAACACCCCTTCTCCCTTTTGGTTCCCTCAGAGATATTCATTATGTTTTCATTGCATTTCTTGAATCAGGCTTCCCCTGAAAGATCGACAAGAACGCAGCAGAAGGAGTTCCAGACCTATGTTTTGGATAGCGTGATGGATCACTTACTTGCAGCCGATGTTTTATTGGGTAATATAACTGTTCAATTCTCAAGTTGTGTCACTTAAGGGAAAGTTCACGATTTTTTAAAAACTATTTTTCGTTATTAATGCTCTCATCTGTTACAAATCGAATGCCTTCATCTCCCTGTTAGAATCATAGAAAATCCTGAGTTTGATATTCTTGTTCTGCCCTTTTCTTTCCTTTGATGTGGAAATGGTATTGCTGAACTTTTACATTCCCTCTTGGTCTTGATTGTGCCAAAGCTGTAAAACTGAAGTTATACAAATAAGCTATGGAGGATGAATCTTTTGGGTATGTAAGCCAAATTTCAGTCCTGTCAAAATGAAATAAAACTAGGCCTTGCTATCATCATCTATCTTGTCCTTCTTGCCTTGGCAGATATTCTAGAACTTATGTTAATTTATTATGGGTGGGATTTTTAAAAGCTATCTTTTTTTTCTTTTCCTCCTATTGTAGCAGCACCCCCAGAAAATCCCGCTGGGGATTGAATCGTCTCCAAAAGAAATGCAAAGAAAGAGTTTGCAAAGCTTGTAACATGTATGTCTGTAGGATGGACTGTCCTAGAAGAGCGTGTGTATAGATAATGACACTGGTAGGAATGTCACTGGTCAGGCGTGCAGCTGGATTTCAAGGACTTGCCAGTAGCTACTGATCTGCTCTGCTTTAATCCTAGATGTCATGGGACAGCACACTTTTCTGATAAGATAAACTTGTAAAGCCTCTTCCTTTCTTTTGCTACAGCAAGTTTTTCTTTATCTGAGTGCGGTGTATCATAGAATTCCAGAATCGTTTACATGACGCTCTGAGTCAGGTTATTCAAAGAGTCCTCTGCCCTTCTAAGCACTTTATGTAGACCAGGAGCTTTGATTTCCCTCAATGTTCTTTCTTCAGAGTTATGGCCAACTTCTTCCACGTGAGATGCAATCAGTTGCTGTGTTGCAGATGGGGCAACAAATTAATAAATGTAAGGGAATTTCCGGCAAAATTGGCACTTGCTGGTGGCTTTTTGGGAGCATTTGTACTGTGTTTTTTACTGCAGCTGGGCAGACATATGCAACTGATTCCCATCAACTCCTAGCTTTCTTTAGCAAAGTGCAGTGAGGGAGCAGTGATGCTAGCTGGTATCACTTATTATCTCATGTTTTTTTTAAAGTTACTTTTATTTCTAAAAAGGCAAATAAATTTTGAAAAGCTATGCAGCTCAAATGAAAGGGAGCACCATGCATTAATGTGATGCCTCAGAATCACAGGAGTATCATTTCTTCTAGACTCTGGAATATATGTATGCCTTTGGGTATATTTGTTTGTCTTTGAATTAGGTTATTTATGAGAAACCGTGTCAGGAGATTGTGGACGTGTGTCCTGCTGAGATCATTGAATCACCTTAGGCTGTAGCAATCTTTTACAAGGAATTTCTGTTTCTGTCCCAGAGAGAGAACCTACATGAGCATTTGTTTTTGAAACCAGTATTCTCTGAAAGATTTTTTCTTAGTAAGTGTGGTGGTCTTGATGTTTAAATAAACAACTTGACAGAATTCATATCTTGTTAGTTGTTCAAGTATAGTTTCAGTTATGTATTTTTTTTGTACCAATGTAGTATGTGAGATTAATTTCTTTGCTGGAATGTATTAGGTAGCTCAGGGTCATTGCACCATTTGTACTGTGGAATTGGAATGCACTGGAGTAGAGTTTTATGGCATCTTTTTGTGAAATCAGTGATCCAAATGATGATTCTCAAATTGGAGATTGAGTGTACCCGCATATGAAGTATGATTGTCCTGGTTTTATTGGTATTCCATATCATGTCTTTATGCAGCATCTGTTGCTGGTGGTGGAATCAACTGAACTGCAACAACAGGCTATCCTGAATAAAGTCTTGGGTGATGTTTTAGTCTGCTGTCAGACATTAATACAGAAAGGAAACTTAGGGAGTGGAGTGTTAACATACCTCTTCCACCTGTAAGAATGGACCACCAGCAGTATCCATAGTGATTTTTGTATTTTACCCTGTTGGGTTTTTTCTTTTTTTTTGGCACCATCTGATCTGTTCCAGTAAGCATGCTGGGTTGTAACTCCATATCAGTTCTTTTCATTGTAGATAGCTGTGGTAGGATAGGGAAGTGTAATGCTGGATGCTGGATTTTCTAGGATTGCTGTGGAAGCTTAGTGTGTGCCCTGCTCCTCTCATTTTGGCCATATCACTGTTGATTTCAAACAATCATTTGCATGTTCAGTGTCGGTAAACCACTAACTTTTAGCTTTTGTTTGACTTATCCGAGTCTTTGCTTCTCTTTTACAGAAGTCCAGAAAGCACAAACACAAGCTAATGTCAATGTATGTATTCATATTTATTCTTTTTTAATGAAGAAAGTTTTATTGTGCTGTTGCCTAGGTGAAGATGCATCTCTGCCCATAACAAGTGGAGGAAGCTACCAAGTCCTGGTGAACAACGTGTTTTATTTTACACAGCGTGTGGTAGATAAGCTTTGGCAGGGCATGTTCAACAAAGAATCCAAACTTCTTGTGGAATTCATAATCCAGCTAATTGCACAGGTAACAGTGTTCTCTTATTAGTTTACTTGAAAAGCCATTTTCACAATTGAAATTAAAATCCACAGAGTGACAATTCTGAGCAGCCTGCATACTATTTGGATGAGGCCTGTTGCAGGGTAATTGTGCAGAATGGATAGATAAGACTCAAAGAAGTTTTTAATTGTTTACATGCTACTGGACTGTTTCCAGTCAGCACAGAAGTTGTTTTCTTTCATTTTTCACTGAGCTTTTCTAGTGCATCTTGTTAGTGTGCAATACTTTATTATGGAGCAATTGAGTTAAAACTACTTTCAGATGAAATTTTGAAACATACTTTCAAAAACACATACTTCCAGATGTGTTTTTGAAATCCTCAGAAAGCTTCCTATATTCACCTTGGAAAATATTTTGAAAGTCTCCTCCTGTTCTTTTCTTGGAAACTGTTGATCACTTCTGCTTTTAGAAATCAGAGAAAATAACAGTAGTTTGATATTTGTAGGTGTTGAAATTTTAAATGTATTATCATGTATTGACATCATTTTGGCTCTTGAGATCACTGAAACTGATGCTACTGATATTGGAGCAGAAGCATGAATCAACACGTGGGAAGATTATCTACCTGTGAATTGATTTAAGTGCTGCCATCTGATGATGTATTTTTTGTTTTATTTCTTACCTTACCATCAGTCAAAAAGAAGATCTCAGGGACTATCGCTGGATGCTATTTATCACTGCCTGAACAGAACTATCTTATATCAGTTCTCAAGAGCACACAAAACTGTTCCTCAGCAAGTGGCTCTCCTTGATTCTCTGAGGGTCCTCACTGTGAACAGAAACTTAATTTTGGGACCTGGAAATCATGATCAAGAGTTCATCAGTTGTCTAGCTCACTGCTTGATTAATCTGCATGTGGGAAGGTAAGCATCTCAGAAATTTATTTGCATTGTGAACAAGTAAGCAAAATGTTGATGACAATTTGTAACCTTAAAGCCAGTGAAATGCAAGGAAAATGAAGTGATTCATTTAAATGAAATGATATTTGAAGAGCTCAGATTTAAGGAACAATCTTACTTTTTCTTACAGAGGTATTTTAAAATAATAGATATCTAACTTTTGTTATTATGCTTTGACACTATTATGTGTTTTCAATGTAGAAAGAAATGCTGGTGCTAAGTATTTGTCAGAGGGATCTGTCACTAGATTTGCTGTCTGTAGAGTCATTTAGTATGTATTTTTTGTTTTACTAATTTGGATGTTTGAATAAGTCTAGTCAGGAATAAAATTAGATGGATGTGACCTAAGCAGGTAACACCCATTGTCGTCTTTACTCCAAATGCCTGACTAGCATTTCTATTTTTCTTTCCAAAAAGCTGTGGGACTTCAGTTTTATCCAAAGTCATTTGAGAAGTATCATCAGCATAAACTCAAATGTTCTCCATTGATAGCCTTGGCCACACTGTTTCTTCAGTAATTACTGCTTCCTTTAGTAACATCACTGTTCATATCATATCCTCTTTCAAAAACATTCAGTTCTCCTTGCGACTGTATATCCTCAGAACTCAGGTGGACTCAGTGTGTTCCTGTAGCAGCACACATCTTTGTGCTTCAATCATTGGGAATCAAAGATTTTAGTTTGTATTTGTTTCTGGTTGTTAATTCATTGTGTATTTGTAGCAATGTTGATGGGTTTGGATTGGAAGCAGAAGCCAGGATGACAACTTGGCACATTATGATCCCTTCAGATATAGAACCAGATGGAGTCTACAATCAAGATGTCAGTGAAGGTAATCTCGAGTGATCAAGCCATGGATGTCTGCTAATGCTGCTTCTTTATTGCCATCAGTAGTCTTTTACTCCCATTATTCTTTGGACAGGAGTGTGTGTGTGTGTAAGAACAACAAAGAAAAGCCTTGAAAACACTTTGAACACCAAGATAGACATAATCGGGATGAGAACTGTTTGGTAAAAATAGCAAGTGGTCCTCATTTTTTGCTGGACGTGCACTAGAATTAGAGATACCGCTTTATATGCACTGAATTGAATGCAGTGTAAATGGCTCATTTTAAGTATGCACCGTGCTTCTCTATCAGCTGAATGTTACAAGAGCATAGTTAAGACGTAACTGGTATAAGGTGTAAAATATCATTACAATCGTTCTTTCATGGGGAATTTCTGAACTGTCTATGGAGAAAAAGGATTGTGGTTTTGATCTTTTTATATGTTAATATTTATGCATGTGTGTATTAATACAGACAGAAAAAAAAGTAATTTGTATATATATGAAACTTTGTGTGTATAAATGTGTAATCTGTAAACTTCTTTTTAATCCTATTTTGTTAATGCATGAGTGTGGGAGAGAAATCACAAATAATTGGAGCTGATGTTTCAGATTCACAGAGGAAAAATGTCAAAATTGATCTGTAGATACTATCTAACATTATATGAATGACAAAAAAAAGTCTAGTTAAAGACATTACAGAAATCAAGAAAGAAGGGAAAAACCTTGAGTGAAATTGCTTAGTTTATTCAATCTGCTGTAAAAGTATTAGTTCAGGAAGCACTGTAGAGAACTTACTGTTTGTGGCCTTGTACTGCTGCAGGTCGCCAGCTTCTTTTAAAAGCCATAAACAGAGTGTGGACAGAGCTGATTCACAGTAAAAAACAGGTTTTAGAAGAAGTTTTTAAAGTGACGCTGCCTGTCAATGACCGTGGCCAAGTGGATATAACTGTTGCAAGACCTTTAATTGAGGAAGCAAGTTTAAAGTGTTGGCAAAACCATTTGGGTAAGTGCAGCTGAAGATCTGAGTGGTAGCTTTCCCCAAAGTGAACCACATGCACTGGATGATTCGATATTGGACTTCCTTTTTTGCGTTGCTAAATACTTATTATTATTAAAGTTCAATATCTCTGATTCAGAAACAGCACTGGGTATAGGAAAAACTTATACAAGGTCCATACATGGGATCTTTATTCAATACTTTTGCAGATCCTAGTGGCTTCTTGTGTTTCTGTGCAAACATATACCAAAGAGTGCCTTATGGATTGCAGTGGTGGTGGGCTGATTCACTTATTTGCCTTACCATGAACACTGCTTATGATGACCTGTTGGACCTTCATTAGAATTGGATTTCTACAGATACTGTCTCCCTTCCTTGGAATATCCATTTTGTCTTTAACGAATGTAGTTCAGCAAAACTGAAACGAGTTGGTGTTTGGAGGGAGGGTAAGTAACAACTTACAGCTCATAGACCTTGATTTTGATAATTGATGAAAGGAGTCACAAATCTGTTAATCAAGTTAATCCGTTAATCCTTTTAAGTGCAAAAAATACCAAGATTTCTCTTGGTAATCTCTTCTTTTAAAAAACAGCAGCAATGCTACAACAACAACAATAGCAACAACAAATCAACTTCTGCCTTTAAAAATAACAAAACAACACACTATTCTGACAAGCACACAAAGTTTTTGAGAGCAACGGAGATTGTTACTCTATTTAGTGGCAACAATGAAAAAAACCCAACACATAAAATCCTTGTTTTTCAGCCCATGAGAAGAAGTGCATCAGTAGAGGGGAGGCCTTGGTTCCAAGCACACAGTCCAAGCTTTCACGAGTCAGCAGTGGGTTTGGCCTCTCTAAACTAACAGGTTCTAGGAGAAACCGGAAGGAGAGTGGACTCAACAAACACAATCTCTCTACGCAGGTAATTTTGCTTCATAAAATGCAGTCTCAAACCCAGCATTATATGTTTGGAGTATATGGTAAATGCGGCAATATAAAATGTCTCTTAGGGTGTAAGGTGATAAGTTGTGCTTGGTTTTCCTGTTCCTGAATACTGAGACTGTTCTTTCTTGCTTTTGTGTGGCCTAATCCAGCAGGTGTATCTGCCTACCTGGAACAGTAAGTCGAGAGTTTAAGCTCTCTGCTCGACTGCTCTTGTTAACTGGGTCTTAAATTCAGTTTATCACAGCATTTTGTAATAGATGTCAAGGTAGTTGCTTGTCTAAAAAATGAAGACTAGTGGAGAAAACTGTACTCTCAGTAGGACACAACCTGATGGAACACTGTAAAGAGTTCATATAAAGTATTTGGGACAGAAAACAAAGGAAAGAGGGTTACGAAAGTTTCGGAGGATTGAGTTCTTATTCTAATAAGCAGATGAAATAGTGAGGAGACATCAAATCATGGGAGGCAGATGTGTTTCTGCCGTAAGAAAATGTGTAACTTCTATTGACTTCATCAGGAGTTGTGCCCTGTGTAAATGCAAAAGAAGCTCACCAGTTCACTTGTTCATCTGGGAGTTATACACTGGCTTTGATTTAATAAAGAATGCTCAGTGTTCTCAGTCCTTTTCCTGGTAAACAGGCACACACATTAAAGTGAAAACGAAGAAATCCCCAAGCTCAGCAGAGAACATCTGTTACCAGACATGCCATTACATGGAGCAAAGTGTGAAAGCAGGTGTTTTTCCATACAGTATGACAGATGTTAGGGTTTCCATCAAATTTGGTCAGCATCTACAAAATATTACTAGAAAATGGAGAATAGTAGTAATATTTCTCAGCTATTGCCTTTTTTAGCTATTTAGGAATGTTCTGTACCATCAGTCACATACTTTCATTTCTTAGCAAATGTTTGCCCTCTTCTCTTAAACGGTATCCCTATACATGAGTTTGTTGCTGTAAAAACAAAGAAAACCATGAAAACACCCATATAAAGCAAAACCATTAAACAGCCTTGAAAATACAGTTGCATGCAGTAGTTTAAAATTAGTCCAAATCATTTTTTAAGCAGATAGTTTTTGTGAGCAACTAATGGTTATTTATTTATAGCTTTTCCATAACTTGCTTCTATGATGTCTGAATCTGTCCATCTCCTTATCTTTCTATTAGGAAATTTCCCAATGGATGTTTACTCACATCGCAGTGGTTCGAGACCTCGTTGACATGCAGTATAAAGAATATCAGGAGGTATGGTTCAGAGAAGTACCTGAAACTGGTATTTTTGACACGTTAGGTTGTACAGCTCCTGTTTCTCAGTATATGGCTTATGAAGTATTAGAAGCTTGGTGGTGACACGCTTCAATGTATAGATACAGTTATTTTAAGGATGCTTTCTTAACGCAGTCAAATAAATGAGGAAAATTAATTTTGATTTTGTTGCAGCAATGCTAACTAAGTTAATCTTAAAGGTTTTGTACACTGTTTTAGAAAGCCATCATGTTTCTATCCCATTTCTTTTTTCAAATACTACTTAAGATTCTTGGAAAAAGAAGGCATAGAAAAACTTTGTACGCAAAGATAACTTTTATTGTAGCATAAAAACATAGCTGTTCTGTGCTTCCTAGAAGCAAATCATTGTACCCTGGATTTTGTTCTAAGCGTCCCCAAAGTCCTTTGGTTCAATGTAGCTTATTTTGCAGGAATAAGTTATTGAAAGCAAAATTCCACCAGATAAGCTTGACTTTATTTAATTTCTCTCTTCTATTTAAGTGTTGTACGAAAACCATCCAAAATTCCTAAAATCCTTTTTCAAAATCAATGTGTTAATGTTGCATATGCTCGTATTTGTCATTTACAAATACATTCAGTTACAGATTAAAATCAAAAGCAGTTTGTTTATCCTCTTTTTTCCTCTTCTGCTTAGAGGATTACAGTATGAAGCTTGATTCTACAGTAGCTGAGACTGAAAATCTCATTAGAGTGTATTACCCTAATGAGTATTTCTTTAATGCTCTTAGAAATTTCAGTTACAAGACTTTTTGTAGTATAAGGAAAACATCTGCTCATATCGGATATGGGCTTAAAGACAGCTTTTAATGCTTTATATAAATATATTTGTATCCAGCGTCAGCAGAACGCATTAAAATATGTAACAGAAGAGTGGTCCCAAATTGAATATGAGTTACTACGAGAGCGAGGTTTGTGGGGTCCTCCCATTGGTTCCCATCTGGACAAGTGGATGTTGGAGATGACTGAGGGGCCCTGCCGAATGAGGAAGAAGATGGTGCGAAATGACATGTTTTACACTCAGTATCCCTACATGCCTGAAGCTGAGCAGGAAACAAACTTGCTGGTAAGTAATTCAAGATTTGTTGAAAGAAATTTTATGCCCTGTTGTAAAATAAACTTTTTTTTTTAAGTGGCTCTTAAGATGCATATTTTACTCTATTCGTTTATCAGCATATCTCTAAGTCCTAAACGATTCCTAAGATCTGGTTGTTCTTCACAGTACATTTAGGGAATGGACTAGACTTCTCACACCTCAAAATGGAGTGAAATTGAGACCTCTGCCTGTTCCAAAATATGATGTCGTGTGCTCATGTTGGTGAGCAGCAGAGGCATCTTCACTAGCAACAAGAAGCCATAAAATGCCATACTTATGGATGGGAGATTTCTGTTTCAATTCTTGGCCTAGTGCTAAAGAACACTTAAACATATCCAAAGAAAAATGCAAAAAACAAGCAGGCCTATGGGCATTGGTTCAGATGTGCTTTCACTGAAAATCTGTGACCATGAACATGGACCATTTAGGCAAAAATGCACATAACCTTTGAAAGCTTGGCAGTTAGTTCCTGCTTGCTTTTAAGGAATGGAGCATGCAGGATATTTTTTTCTCTAACCAGGAGTGAGTGTTAACATACTTAAGATGTGTGAACAAAAAACATTGTATAGCCAACATTACACTATTAGGTGTATTTGTCTACTTCCAATCTGACTCAGGCTAGCTCAAGTGATAATTAAGTTCACACACAATGGAGAACATCATGCCTTCTTCTCAAAAGTGTTCTTTTTCTGATGTATATACTTAATGCCCTGTTTTCAGTCTGACCTCTCAAGTAGACTTCCTGAGACAGCTGATGATACCGTTCCTCAAAAGGTAAAGAAACAAATACACTGACTGAAAGAATGTCAAATAAGTACAACTTCTTTTGTTTCTCCTGCATGTTGGGCAATTTTAACAAGGCTTCTACATTTGGCTTTCAACTTCCTCTTTCAGTATGTATTTCCAGGCCTAAAGATGTTGTTTTCAGTATTCACATTAGAGGACTTCACTGTGCTCTCCTCAGCCTTCACCTAAATACAACTTTCTATAGCTCTTCCCTTCTTTGCTGCACACTAACAGGCTGTGTTGGGCTGTGCTGTCACTGTTCTCACTGTGTACAGAGTTGTGGGTTGGGGTCTGAACTAATGGTGTATAGAAAATGTTTAGTAATGGGCAACAGGATTGGTGGGAAGTACCTGCTAGGAAAATGAATGTTTATTTTGAAGAGGGTCTACTGAGCAGGTTTTTCTTTCCCCTTTTTGATTGTGAGCTGAAAGATCTATTTTTGTTAGCACTGCAGTCAATTTTCTTTCCTTCAAGTCTTAATTTTTTTGTTACAAAATATGAATTCGAGCTTAAAAATAACAGAATTGTTTAAAACTGGCTGCCCTGCGGGCGTTTCCATGTTACACTACTTGTCTGTTAAGTGACATTCACAGCCTTGCCCATCACTAAGTAATATGTACTCACTCCTTTTAAAATACATTCAACAATAAACTAACACGAATAAATGAAAGCTATTATTATGTAGAATATGAAATATAAATTGTTGCTGTTTCCCTTTCCTTATGTTAATAGGGCTAGTTTGGATTTTTCATTCTAGCATACACATCAGTTGTTACCAGTGAAGTGTTAAAAGAGCAAAGGCTTAGTTGAGCATAAGTCTGCAAAATAAATCACAGTACCTTACATCTTTGAGTTTTGAGACAGCCAATTTGACCTGAAGTAATGAATCTCCATGTCACCAATCTTAATCACTTAGTCATTGCAACCGTGTACTTGTAATAGAGCTAATTTATTTTTAAGGGTCCTTTAGTTTCCCACTGCATAATTGTCCAGATAAACAACAACAAAAAAAGAAAATCACATTTTATGTATTTCCAGATACTACTACAGAAGTGAACAAGTTAAAAACATAATTGAAATGGCAATTGATATTCTGCCACAGCATGTAATTTAAAGCACTGGACTGTACGTAAAGTAGTATTTTGTAATTATCCCAATATAATTTCAGAAATAATGGGAAATTATGCTACAAAGTTAACTTTTTTTCTATGAAGAGCTGAAAGTGTTCACGGACTGAGCATTCTAGAGGTGTTGGGTTAAACAGTTCTTGTAGAAGAAAACTTTCAACTGAAATATTAAATCAGTGGGTTTTCTTCCATCCAAGTGCGACAGTTTGTTTTAATTTGAGAAAAGTTCTTGGCTCTGTAATAGCTCTTATCCCTGCTTGTTTCTGCAGTGATATTTCTGACAATGTCCTCATTTAGATGCTACTTTAATTTCTAGTATTACCTCTGTAATTAAATGAAGAACCTAAGAATTAACATGCTAAACAAAAGACCAATGCCATGCCATCACCATATTGAAGTACAATATAATCCATTGTGCTTACTGATGATTTTTGATGAATTCTAAATGGATCCTTTTATGCTAGTTTCATGAGGACCTTCAAAATATGTATTAATGAAAGAAAAAACGGAAGTAGTTAATTTTTGAGCCTTAAATTCAGGTTCCCATCTTTTTCAGTCAATATCGGCTTCACTTATTTTAATCTTTTGTTGAGTTTATTCAGACCACTGTCTAGTTTTGCAGCAGCTGTCTAATGAATGAGCTGCACATGCTGCAGGGAACGCTGAGAGGGTAGAAAATATCCATTTGATCGATCAGGCTTCAGCAAAAGTATCCCACCTGTCTTTTGTGACATCTGTTGTTTGTTACCTAATAGCCATGCTCAGTACTTTCTGTGCTGTAGATTTAGCAGCAGGCTTTTCCACAAACCCATTGTTAATTCAGTGGCTGAATAGCTCCCCTTAAATCAGATTGGATCCAGGGTGGAGTCCCTGTTCTCGTATGTTTTGGTGTACCACTGCACATGCACAGAGCACATTGTAGGCATGCTCCATGCTGCACACCACGTCCCTGAAATGTGTGAGAAGACTTGACTGACCAAGTGATTGTGTTCAATTATTTCTAAGAAACCTGCTCGCTACCGAAGGGCTATAAGTTATGACAGTAAGGAGTACTACATGCGCCTGGCATCTGGAAACCCTGCCATCTTCCAGGACACCATAGAGGAAAACACAGTGGGTGAAACCACTCAGCAAGAGCCAGAACATGGGGAAGACACAATTGCGAGAGTCAAAGGTTAGATCACTTTTTCTGTCCCGCTCCAGTTTCTTTAAATTTGTCTGCCTTTATATATTCCATTACATTTGCACTGAGATAAACATGTTGGGCTCTGTTTTCTGCCTTAGCATTGGATCAGCAATTTTAAACTTGAAGAGGTTTTTCACAGTGATCTTTTAATTCTCATTTTTTAAGATTTTATCTTCATTCTTCTTTTCTAGGCCTAGTGAAGCCTCCCCTGAAACGGTCTCGCTCTGCTCCTGACGGAGGAGATGATGAGAACCAGGAACAGTCACAAGATCAAATTGTTGAGGGCAGTTCGATTGATGAAGAAGAGAAGACTGACAATACAACTTTGCTTCGACTTCTTGAAGAAGGAGAGAAGGTATTGTGTACTGCAAACAAACAGCATTTACTGTTTTGGAATTTCTGCATTGCATGTAGAGAGCAGAAATAAACATCTTTAAATGCTTTTTCTGATCTACAGCTGCATCTGCTTAATATTCCATCAGGTGCTTCTTGTAATATCTTTGATAAGAAATGTGTGCTTCAATTCAAACACTGTACTGGAAACTTTTTTTTTTTTACTTCCTACCTGCTAAGGAAAACCAAACCTGTCCTAGAACTGAGTCAAAGAATCATAGAATCAAAGTTTGAAAAGATCTCCAACATCATCCAGTCCAACCGTCCACCGACACCTTCCCACTTAACCATGTCCTTCAGTACAACATCCAAACATTTCTTGAACCCCTCCCTGGGCAGCTCATTCCAGCACCTGACTACCTTTTCAGAGATAAATTTTTCCAAACAACCAAACTGAATCTCCCTTGTTGCAACTTGAGGCCATTCTCTCTAGTCCTATCGCTAGTTATATGGGAGGAGAGACCAACTCCCACTTCACCACAGCCTCTTCTCAAGTAGTAGTAAAGAGCTATAATGTTTTGACTGAGCTGCTTCTTCTCCAGATGAAACAGTCCCTGTTCCCTCAGCCACTCCTCATGAGACTTGTCCTACAGCTGTTTTCCCCTTACCCAGTTGCCATAATGAGCCGAAAGAGGAAGTGTGTGTTGAAAATGTAAATACTCTACAAACGGATCAATTGTTCTCATCATTAGAATGAAAATTCTGGACAGTGAATATTTTATCCCTAAGAACAGCATTGAAAGGCTGCTCTGGTTATTTCATTGTTCCATCTTGTCTGAATTATGTCAGTAAATGTGTGATCAGTCAAGTCGGTTACAGCTTGTAGAATATGTCCAAGAAGCCATATGTGTATGAGTAAGTTAGTAAACTTACCAATCTATATCATACAGAGGAAACTTTCTTTAAACTACCTTCTCAATTGCTGATTGCCAAGATTATGTTTTTCTCAAATGAGTAGGAAAAATAGCAAAATTTTTACTGCATCTATGCATAACAAAGCAGTGTCTGGAACTGGTTCTAACAGAGCAATGGTCTAAGTCTCAGCTCGTTGACCTACTTTTGCTAAGTGCCTGTTTTTCATTTCAGATTCAGCACATGTACCGCTGTGCTCGGGTTCAGGGCCTTGACACTAGTGAAGGGCTGCTCCTCTTTGGCAAAGAACACTTCTATGTAATTGATGGATTCACCATGACGGCCACCAGAGAAATACGCGACATTGAGACATTGCCTCCAAAGTGAGTGAATGAATAAAGAGTTTAATCAGTCTTTAGTAGGCAAACAGCAGATGTTTAATGAAATTTTTTCAGGAGTCAACTACAAAATAATGTTGAAATTGCTGACAATCTCGGGAGCAGTTGCCTCTTGTGTTCACAAAATACTAAGCGTGGTGTGGTTTATTGTGAAACAAGTTCTTTCTATGCTTGCATTCTCGTATGAATGAAAAGAATGATTTTTACAATGCATCTCTTTTAATCACTTTCCTGTTTATGCTCTTTTACAGGATGCATGAGCCAATCATACCAAGGGGGGCAAGGCAAGGTCCGAGTCAACTCAAAAGAACGTGCAGCATTTTTGCATATGAAGATATTAAGGAAGTACATAAAAGGAGATACCTTTTGCAGGTAACTTGGGCAGAGGTCATTATTTGGCAAGTGAAAGCTATTCATCGTGATGAAATACAAGTCTAAATATCTGATCTTGAACTTTTTAGTCTACTGTGATTTAGTTAAATGGGTGAATTAGTGGATTTTAGTGTTCTGAAAAGAGACCAACCAGTCACACTAGGCAAAGTGTGTGTTGCAATACATTTTGTGTCATGTGTAGTTCAGCATAGCCAAACTGTTTATTTCTGACCTTTGAAGGTGACAAGCAGATGTGTTAGTGGTGACCTGTTTGTCTTGTTTGTTTTTAGCCAATTGCAATTGAAGTTTTCTCAGGAGACGGACGAAACTATCTTCTGGCATTCCAAAAAGGGGTCAGAAATAAAGTATATCAGAGGTATTGTAAATTAACTTAAGTTAGGATATTTAATGTGATTATTTGCAAGTATCTGTCTTGAGTCATATTTGAGCCTGCAATGATTTGCTAGCAAGATTGCAAGTGATTGGTGTGAGACAGTTCATAACTCTGTAGCAAATATAGCATGGCACCAAAGAGCCACTAGGAAGCGCTAATGCCTGTATGCTGAACTTGCTGCATGTGGTCTGTATGAGAGCTGTGACAGCGAGTGTGGATGTGGGGAGAGAGGGGATGTTCTGGTTTTGTTAAAGATGTTACACAGCTGCTCAGAACAAAATAATTGTACCGTGTTCATAACAAAATAATTGACGTGTTCATTTCTAAGAAGAGATGCCTGTGTCAGACACACTAATGGTAATCTTCTAACTGTCGGTGCAGGTTTTTGGCTGTGGTACCATCTCTAACTGACAGTTCAGAGTCAGTGTCTGGACAGAGGCCAAACACCAGCGTAGAACAAGGGTAAGCTTTGCCATTCCTCATAAGCTCTTTACCTCCTTGGTTTCAAATGTTTACCTTAAGGTCCAGATGTACTGGGGAGTTCCTGTATAAATCTGTTTATAACTGGGTAATGCCAAATAAATACTAATTTTATGCTCTAACTTCTTTAAATGTTCTTGCATCATTGATGCTTTTGGTATGTATTCCTACAAATAAATACATATTTTCAAGATTAAAGTTATTGGTACATTTTGAAAGAATTGAAGTTCCAAAACTATTTGGCTTCTCTGGGTTGTTAGATATTTTCCTCAGTAGCAGCCTCAGCAGTTTGAATGTGCACTGAATTGCATGAATAATGTGCATTATTTTAACAGTCTGTGTTCAAAAATAAAATGTGCACTGCTAAAGCAAAAAGGAATGAAATCCATTTTGCCTGATTGTAAAAATTTTTAAGTTTTAGTTTTAGTCTTGGCATTTTGAATTACCTTATGAAGATGCAGCTCAAATTCTATTAATAAGTCAGAAAATGTACTTTCTTCTTCTAACTAGGTCTGGCTTGCTTAGCACTTTAGTGGGAGAAAAATCTGTTACTCAAAGATGGGAAGTAAGTGCGATCATCTTTTAAAAATTTTTTTTTTTAATTGGATATTTTGTAGTGGTATATACTCAGTACACCTGAGTTACATCCTATGAACAAGTACTGCTTTAGAAAAAGTATCTCAGTACTGTAACTGGTTATATTTCATGCTCAAATTGTATTTAATTTTGGGTATATTTCATCATGAAATACTAAATGATTCTTTAAAAGTATAGAGTTTGGATATTGTAATACTGAAGTAAGTTTCCTGTGTTTGAAGAGAGCTAATGCAAGCACCTGAGAAGTTTGACAACCCAGTTGATTGAAGTGGAGTCTTTACAGCTCTGTTATGTCTTCCTTCAGAGAGGAGAAATCAGTAATTTCCAGTACCTGATGCACTTAAACACCCTGGCGGGCCGATCCTACAATGATCTCATGCAGTACCCTGTCTTTCCCTGGGTCCTCGCAGACTATGATTCAGAGGTAAATAAAATGTTCTATCAGTCTAATAGTAATTTGATTGAGAAGTAAATAAAATATACAATCAGTGTAATAGTAATTTTTTTGTGTGTTTGAGTTGTATTACATTTGACTTGTATTACATTTGGCTTGCACTACCTCCGTAAAACCAAGGCATATCTTTATTGCCTTTTTTTAATTTTCATCTGTTTTGTAATGTCCAGCCCACATGGTCAGTGGTTAGGATAGTAGAGGTGCTTGGCAATCTCATGCAGGAAGGCCCTTGCCCATCCTGATTTTATGGGTGCTAATGGACAGGTGAAGGCCCACATGTTCACTTTGTACTAAGGCAGTTGCATCTCCTTTGTGTAGCAGTGTGCAAGAGTGCAGCAGTAAGTTTTTGCATTAGCTTTCTGAAGTATATCTTGAAGGATGTTGTGTCCACAGGGAAAGCATGTGTTTTTAAAATTGGATTGATGTTTGTTTTATTTTTAAAGGAGTTGGATCTTACAAATCCCAAGACATTCAGAAACCTGGCGAAGCCCATGGGAGCTCAAACAGAAGACAGGTTGGCCCAGTACAAGAAACGATACAAAGACTGGGAAGATCCCAATGGTAAGAAGTGATATATGCTGCAGGAAGAGGAGACAGGCACGAGCCTGCCACAGTTCAGGAGGATGTTGTGAATTTTTATTGCGTGACTCAAGACTTCTGGATGTGGATATGCAGAGCCCTACTGTGAGCTATGAACAAATATTAAATTAGAAGCAAAGGAGTATTGTTACACTGTTGATTTTTAAATCTGACCAGCATGTGTTTATATATAAAAATAAAGACAAAACAGTTGTTTTTCAAAACAGTTCAACGATGTCTAAAGGCTAGAAATGGGCAAGTACAGAAGAAACACACATCCATTTGTCTCTTTAACTAGTACAGGTTGAGCGCTGCTGAAAGGCCGTAAGTTGTACAGAGAAATGTGAATACCTCTGCAGTAGCAGCAGTTCAGCTTTTTCATTTCTGAGTTTGATGTATGATTTCCTGCTCAGGAAGTACTACTTTCTTGCTACTATCCAAAAGAAATAGAGGCACTACGAAATTCTTAAGTTTGTAATGCTTCAAAGTGAATCACAATCAAGTTATATATTCTCTATTTTAGATGTTATTTTAGCTGTAGCCAGAAATTCTGAGAATTGTTTCTTCCCAAGCCTTATTTCCAGAGTAATCAAGAAGAATGAAAGTAAACAAATGTTCCATCAGCAGAAATCACTATAGCTGTGTTGGAATGCTTCAAGCATTTTAAATTAAAAAAAAAAAAAAAAGACTAACCATGTGGTCCTGCTGGGCAGAAGCCCATTGAATTACAGGTACTGCACTGCACCTTTAACTGAAATAGCCACGGGAAATCATACAGTTTTTGATGACTTGAGAATGAAAGTTACAAGTGCCAATTTTAAATGTGTCCACGATCACAGACTAAATACAAGGCAGCGCTAGTTAGTACTGTCACCATAATTGCTTCATCTGACTGCTTTATTTCTTCTATGTGTATGATGTTTAATTTTCTGCAGGTGAAACTCCAGCTTATCATTATGGGACCCACTATTCATCTGCCATGATAGTGGCTTCCTATCTTGTCCGGATGGAGCCTTTTACGCAGATTTTCTTACGACTACAGGTAAAAAGTATAAGACCTCACTTCCTATATCACTTTCCTGCTGTGCATTTGAGATCTATGTGAAAAAATGAGATCCGTCTCCTTTTTTTTCATAAAACATGTTAGGAAAAAAAAAATCAGTTGAGTGATTGCAGGTTGGATTGATCCAAAATTCTTTAAGGTTACTTAATAGAAGATGCAATGAAATTCACATTTCTTCATGAAGTTAGAATGTTTTGAATAAATGTATGAACAAAATAACACAAGGCAAAAACCAAAGATGATTTTGCTGTGAAAAAAGTTACATTTTTAATCAAGCTTTGTTAGAGTGCTGTTGAAAGAATTGTATGCCAGTTCCTTAATATCTTCACACAAAATTAAAAGGTTTTTTTTTTTTTAAAGCCAGTACTTCTATCCCAGGAGTTTGTTACTGAGTGTTAAAATAAACTGAGTGTTAAAATTTGCAGAGCCTGGATTTTTTGGCAGATTGAGAGGGAGCTGGGATCATAACAGTGATCCTACATGGAAGTCATCAAGCAAAGAAAAATGTATTTTCTTTGGGATGATGTTTCCCCACGCTGAAATTTGAAGTAGGATCGAGTGTTTCTTAATGTTCTGAAGATATCTCTATCTCGATACTCTGTGTATGTGTGTTCTGCTTCTCCTCTTTTCAGCCAAGGTATTCTGGTGGGCTGATCTGATGGTTCTCCCTTTGTCCTGCAGGGCGGTCACTTTGACCTGGCAGATCGAATGTTTCACAGTGTGCGAGAGGCCTGGTACTCAGCATCAAAGCACAACATGGCAGACGTGAAAGAGCTCATCCCAGAATTTTTCTACCTCCCTGAGTTCTTGCTCAATTCCAACAATTTTGATCTCGGTAAGCAAAGCAGCTGGTAGCATTGCTGCCACTGTGAGTGTGTTGCAGGCAGTCTGACATGAGAAAAGCTCATCAAGTGGGAAGAATATGATTCACTTGACTGCATGAGGAAAGGATAGATGGCTCCATGTTTGTATAATATTTTTAAAAGTTTGAGTGATACAGAGCTCACTGATTCATCAGTAAGAATATAGCAGGAGTTACTGTTTACTTTTGTGATGCCTTCTTTTCTTTCAGTTTTATCTACTTCATTTTCTCAAACAGAAGTGTTCATTTTAAAAATTAATGAGTAGTTTGTTCTGACAACTGCTAAAAAGACATTTAACTACTCAAAAAGTTTTCAGCTTAAGATGGGGTGATTTTGTTTGCTGGTTGATTTGGTGATTTTTTTTTAAATTTTATTTGTTTTTAATTAAACCACTTTGAAACACTCAGATCATCGCATTTTACCTGCGGTTCTCTGGTTTCCATTTTTCAATATGCAATATGTTACTTCATTATATTATACATCATCTTCCTTAGTGTTTTCAGACTTTGCAAAATCTGTTTGACAGTTTTCACTTTTAGGACTTCCTCTTTAACTGTTTCTAAAAGTTTTGTTGAAATGTGGCTCTTAGTTTTTATGACAAAAATTATTTAAGAATCTAATTTCACATATATTTGCCATAGGAGTTAAGTATTCTTTGGAATATATGCCACATGTAACTGAGGCATTAAGCTCTTCTCAGTTCTGTGCTGTGAGTCTAATAGCCATAAGAAAGATTGAGTGGTACATTTAAGCAGCTTCAGATCTGTTGTTCAGAATGTATTGTTAGAGATTGGAAGTGCAACCTTACGAAAGCAATAACGAATGGGGAAAAAAGAGCTGCAGAACATCTTCCAAATGTATTTCACGTAAGAGGGTATGGCCCTGACCATAACAGTATTGGTCTTGTTTGTTTAGTTCAACATCTGATAAATTTAGATGGTGATCATCAGGCAAAAGAAATTTTTCAACCAATATTTAGAACAACAGTAGGAATTGGTTTTTTGTTCTGAACTGGTAAGGTGTGATACTTGAGTTTGTGTTATTTCATACTTACCCTGCTCTCATTCTATTTCTTTGCTCCCAAATAGAGAGGAAAACATTCAAACCCTAATGAGATTATGCAAGAAATGTAGGACACTGCCTGTACTGCTTGTACACTTGTGTAAACTTGGAAGCTTGCTGGTGTTCCTCTGAGCTAGTAAGAAGTGTGGATTGTCTCTCAGCAACAGATGGCAACACAGGAATATAACTGAGAAGTCTCAACAAATAGGTTTTTAGTAGTCCAAACATGCCAGCATTAGATATTCAGAGTGAGAAGTGAGCTCTCTGGAACCCAGATGACTGTACGTGGCCAGACTGTGCCCTGGGCATTCACCACTGTCCTTGGATGTGAAGCTTTTGGCACACAGCTGTTAGTTCATCAGTGTCAGCACATGAATATTTAGCTTGTACTGTCGTGTAGTTATTCTCGTGTGTAAAACAACGTTTCAGTTGTTTGACACAAACTGTTTCTATTTCAAAGAAAACAAATCCGTAGTCCAAAATCTGTTTCACCAAGGCTTGTCAGTGCAATTTGCTGATAAGCCATCAAGTACCAGGATTTATTGTCCTTCAAAATACACCCAGCTGACATGTCTGCTGCTATATACATGCTAAGCAGAAAATTTTTCCTCTCTAAAATTCAAGCTGTTGCATTTTACTCATTTTTACATCATGAATAACACAGAGGTCAAGAAAAGATGAGAAATGTGCCTTGGTGCGATGATGGCTTTAGCTGCCAGCTCCACAGCTGCTTGGGTATCAGTTGGGTATCACTGTTTCAGTGCAAGCTGTATTAACAGAACTCTGAAACAGTATTGTCATCTTCAGAAACCCTAGTAAGGAATGTTTGAGTGATTCCTATTTTTCTACTCTTGCAAGATACCATATATGAACAACTACTTAGGAAATGTTTAGGTTTTATTGCCTGACCTTTAAAGATAAGGCAGTATTTAAATGAAAAGTCTGAAAGATATTGCCTTATAAAAGAAAGACATTAGATTTTGTTGTTGTTGACTTTAAAAACCGTTGCTGTTGCTATGTGGTTTCAGTGCGTATCTCCAAATTTTTTAATTTGTTTTATAGGTTGCAAACAAAATGGCACTAAGCTTGGAGATGTAATACTCCCTCCGTGGGCAAAAGGAGACCCTCGTGAATTTATCAGAGTTCACCGGGAGGTAATCTGAGTTTTAATGGTAGTAGAAAACTTCAGTTGTGCCTTTTATGCTGCAAATTAAACATGACTTGACTTGACTTCATGCAGTCACAGCTGCTATCTGGTCCATGAGTTCTGAGCTGATGGCTATTTGTTACAAATAGCTGCAGACTTGGCATTTCCTTCTCTTCCTTTTTGTCTAGAGAGTAAGCTGAGGCAGGAGTTGTTTAAATGAAAAAGCTTTATCAAAACTTACTGAGAATATATCAGTATATTCTGCTTTTTTCTTTATGGCACGTGTAGTAGACTCAACTGGTGACTGACGTGGCGAATTTCAGTGCGTGTCCTTTGGATTTCAGGCTCTGGAATGTGACTTTGTGAGTGCACATCTGCATGAGTGGATTGACTTGATCTTTGGCTATAAACAACAAGGTCCTGCTGCAGTAGAAGCTGTAAATGTCTTTCACCATCTCTTCTATGAGGGGCAAGTGGATATATATAACATCAATGATCCATTAAAAGAGACAGCTACTATAGGATTTATTAACAACTTCGGACAGATACCAAAACAGGTACACCATCTGCAGAGTTTCTATTTGCCAGATTGCACATGGGCTGAAGTGTTTTGAAACAGAAGAGGAAAGTGTTTGAGGAGTTAAACTTCTTGAGGATGTTTGTTCGTATTCTTTCAGTGATGTGCAATGATCTGTTTCTGCAACAGAGAAGGAATTTGGGCTTTGCTCACAAGAAGGGAAATGTCTTTTTTCTGTTTTGCACTCATAAAGTGAAGGTTAAAAGAATTATGACATCATTGTTCAACTTAGAAAAAAATAAATATTGAAAAAATAAGTATGTTGCTGCTAAAAATGTAACACTTGATGTGACAGAGGGCAACAGTGAAAGTGCCATTTTCCTGTGATAAATTAATTTCTATAATAACTCTTTAAAAAAAAAAAAAAAAAAATGTGCCCTCTCTCACATCATTAGACCAGCCATGTGGTGGTGTGGGGTGATGCAGGGAGGGCTGAGGCAAACAGTCCTGCTGTTGCCCTGCATACCCATTGTCTTGATGTGAGCAGTAAAAACATTTGTGCATCCTTACAGCCCAACTACGTCAGGTTTATGTATGTTCCCTGTACCTTGAATATGCTAATAGTTTAAAATAATAATAATAATAATAACTTTCAGCCTTGAAATTGCAGCTCTTCTTTTACTGCTTTTACAACTTTATTGTCAAAGAAGGTGAAATTTTACAAAATATGGTAAAGATTTATATTCATAAGTTAGTTACTGTAAATACGTAACACTTGCCATCAAAATGTTTATAATGAATTTACCATCTGATAAACCTTTGCGTGGAGGCTGCAAAAAATGGTTTGCTTACATATCACAGTTGGATTCTGTGTTATTTGTTGAAGTCTTACCTGAATGTTTGCTGTAATTTATTAGTGGATGCCCAACAGTGAATCCATGAATGCAGAGAACAGTTAAGTAGTGCTTGCTGACTGCTGATCTCTAGAATTTTTAGAATGTGAATGAAACACTGCTGATCTTTAGCTTGTACTCTTGTAAACCTGTAATTTCTTGATGACTTTCAGCTCTTCAAAAAGCCACACCCTCCAAAGCGTGTTAGAAGCCGACTGAATGGGGAGGCTGCAGGAACCTCTGTGCCCCCAGGTTCCACAAGTGACAAGATTTTTTTCCATCATTTGGACAACCTGCGGCCATCTCTCACACCAGTGAAAGGTAAAGCCACAGTATTTGGAGCATTTTTTCCAATTTTACAATGCAAAAAATGCTGAGAATGTTGGCAGGAAGGGATACTGGTAGCTGCGCTGAGGCCAAAGGAGTAGGTTCTGACATTGTTTATCTCTGACATTGGAGTGAATAAAAGTTAACTGTCAGCAAAGTAGGCAAATGCTATATGGTATTTTCTTTCTTAATTGATTAAATGAATTGGAGAGAAAAGGATGTACCATTCCACAAAACATAGCAGGGCTATACTCAAGGATAAGAGACAAAAAAGTGTTCATCAGTATTTGCAGAACTTGATTAAAAACAGCAAATAGATCACTGGTTAGGAATAGAACCTGTGGAAATGTTTGGCCAAGACATTGAAATCGATACCAAAAAACTACTTTTAATAGTGTTGAAAATGGCATAATCACTTTTAATGCCCAGAAGCATCAAAGGGATTACATCTGTGCCTTGTTTGGCTTGAAAGACATCTTCTGCAGCATTGTAGGTGGGACCAGAGCAATTGTTTAAGCGATGCAGGTATTTGTGGAGCATCTGGTATTTAATAGGATTGGACAGCATCAGTCTTTTTTCTTCAGTAAAAGATAACTCTATCATCTTTTTTAGAGCTCAAGGAGCCTGTGGGACAGATTGTGTGTACCGATAAAGGTATTCTGGCTGTTGAACAGAATAAGGTTCTCATCCCTCCTACATGGAATAAAACTTTTGCCTGGGGCTATGCAGATCTCAGCTGTAGACTGGGTACCTACGAATCGGACAAGGTTTGTCTTCTGAAATTCATTTCAGTGCTGAATGTACCAAAAGAAATCACTATTTAATAGTGAAAGAAATCTAAAGGTGAAAACTTAGTTTGCATATGAATTGATAACATTTTTTGTGCTGTGTGTTTTCTTTCTCCCAGTCCAATTTTCTTCATCAGAACATGGGCAGAATAACATAAGCCAATTCATAATAACTTTTAACAAGACTGCAAAGAATAAAAACCCAAATCAATTAAATCATGTAATTAAATGTCACTTCTTGTGTTCCCTCAGGAGGCATCTTATGCAGAGCCTGGAATTATTTACGTGTGAAAAAAACATATAAATAAACAGGACAGCAGCAAAATCTTGGTTACTTAATGGTTCAGTTTTCAGGATGATACTTGAGCTTTTATATTTTTCACACCTAACTCTAATCCTGCAAGTAATCCTTTTCTGTTTTCTTTATTTCCAGGCAGTAATTGTTTATGAATGTTTGTCAGAGTGGGGTCAGATACTGTGTGCCATTTGTCCCAATCCCAAGCTGGTTATCACTGGGGGAACAAGCACAGCGGTGTGTGTGTGGGAAATGGGCATCTCCAAAGAAAAAGCTAAAGCCCTCACATTGAAACAGGTAAAATACAACAGAGATGTCAATTAGGGAAATGATGTTCCAAGATCAAAGGAAGTTTGTAAGCTTTGCAACTGTGAGTTGAGTAGACTTGGAAATCTGAGTAGTCCCAGTAGAGATCTACACTGAAAATAGGTAAAATGTATCATAAAAGTTTCATCATTTTGAGGATTGTTGATCATGTGGAGCTTGTTGTAAAGATGGGAAATAAAATAGCAATGTTTTTTTTAGAATAAATTTTAATATTTTTTTATTAAAAAAAAAAAAAAAAACACAGAAGTATGCAGGTGTGTTTTCTGTGGAGTAAGCTGTGTTACTGTAGTGATGTCTATAAAATACCCCATCTGAAGACTGACAGGGAGGGCAGAGAAAGAGACTATCTCTGCTGTTCATTTTCCTTTTTCTACTTTTTCTACTTCCTTATTTTCTTGTAGAGTTATTTGAATTGTGTTTCTGGGCAAACTTTGCTTTTCCTGGCAGTAACATGTTGTTTGTGGAGCACAATAATACTCCTTCAGGATACCTTTACATTGTTTTTGTTTTGTGAATTCAAAACATCAATCTTGAATGCAACAAAGAAAGTTTTTAAATCAGTTGCAGCTAAGTGCAGAGGAAGTCTTATGTGTGTATTTCAAACAAAAATCCAAGAAGCAAGACAAAAACAAACAAAGAGCAACAAACCACACCAACAAAACACCACCAACCCACCACAAACAAACAAAATGTCTTGTTCTAAGTAGCCGGATTGTAAGTGTCACTTTCTCCTGTTAGCATCTTAACAGTAGGACTTTTTTTTCAGTGGAAAACTTCAACTAAAACTTAGCTGAACAAATTTAGAGAATTATTAATTAACTTTTCACCGCTGGTCTTTCACCACTGGTCTCCAACATTGACTGTCTGAAGCTGTATTTCAGGAGTGTTTTGCTAACAGTTACTGCAAGATAAGACACTGTATCCTGAATTTCAGGGCGACGTATTTAAGTTGCTCTACTTTTGTCAGTGAGGACAGAGTAAGTGCAAGGCCAGTTGCTGTAGCTTATCTGATGACTTTGTAACTTGGTAAACAGGTGAAATCCAGCTGTATTCCAGGCTTCTATCCAATTGTTACTTCAGGCCTAAAATGTAGAAAAGGGGTCTTCTCAAAGCAGATGTTTGTAATTTTCTCCTCCTTGCTGTGAACTTTGTCTTTTTGGTTGTAATTTTTCTTTTCTTTGTCTTTTCTCAAACACCAAGAGGTTTTTAAATAGGAGCCAGTTCTTATTTACGAAGAATTTTTGTTTTCAGAAAATGACTCCTATCAATTTCAGTTATGGAAGCAGTCACCAACTAAATACTTTCAGTCCAGCTGGGCCTTCTGATAAAGTGTTTGAGTTCACATTGACTGAATCTCTTTAGGTTTAATACAACAACGTTTGTGTTCTGTCTTGATCGTAGCATGTTCCTTCTGTTTTGCAGGCATTACTGGGTCATACTGACACTGTCACGTGCTTAACAGCATCACTAGCTTATCACATCATCGTGAGTGGCTCACGGGATCGCACCTGCATCATCTGGGATTTGAATAAGCTCTCATTTCTTACACAGCTTCGAGGTCACAGGGCTCCAGTTTCAGCACTCTGTATAAATGAATTAACGGTAAGAAGCAAACATCCATGTGTAGTGGGAATGTTAGCAAGAATCTGGAATTGTTAAACTGAAGAAAAACAAATTAGGCTCTTTCATTGGTTTGGGGAAGCTTGCGTAATTCGCATTAAAACTTTTTACCTGGTTAGGGAATAAATTGTAATGAGAAGAAGAGGGTAGTAAGAGGCATGGTTTGTTAGCTGCTCATCCAGTTGTTGTAATGTTGCTGGTGTTTTAGACCACGGCTACTACTTCGCCTCTGCACTAGATGAAAGGACTGTTTCTTGCCATTTTCTCAATTAGGAAGGAATCAAATGAACTTTAATGTAGCATGTGTCAGTGAAAAAGATTGGAGGTTTGAGCTGCGCCATAAAACAGGGAAGGGAAGGTACTTAAAATACGCTGTAGGATTGGTGAAAAATAAAGGAATTCATCTACTTATTAAATGCTATAAATTCCAAAGACAGGTTGTTACTAAGTCTGTTTTTCTGTGTACAGTCTTAAAAAAAAAAAAAAAAAAAAAAAAAAAAAGTAGAAGTATATTATCCTACAGTTTTATTCAGGGTCTCAAACAACCTGAACAGGAATTACTTCAAAGTCGCTATCATAGAATAGTTGCAATCATAGAATAGTTTGGGTTGGAAGGGACCTTTAAGATCATCTATTTCTAACCCTCCTGCTGTAGGCAGGAACTCTATCCTTTAGACCAGGCTGCTCAGAGCCCCATCCAGCCTGGCCTTGAATGCTTCCAAAGAGGGGCATCCACAGCCTCAGTGGGCAACATGTTCCAGTGTCTCACCACCCTCACAGTAAAGAATTTCTTCCTAAATTTACCATCTTCCAGTTTAAAACCATTTCCCTTAATCCTCTTGGTACCTGCCCTTATAAAAAGTCACTCCCCAGCTTTCCTGTAGGCTCTCTTCATGTAGAAGAAGGCTGCTATAAGGTCCCCCCAGAGCCTTCTGTTCTCTAGGCTGAAGAGCCTCAGCTTTCTCAGCCTGTCCTCACTCCTGTGCTCCACTCCTCTGATCAACTTTGTGGCCCTCCTCTGGACCTGCTTCAACAGCTCCACATCCTTCTTGTCCATTCTTGGGGGCCCCAGAATTGGATGCAGTACTCCAGGTGAGGTCTCACAAGAGCAGAGTAGAGGGGCAGAATCACTTCCCTCGACCTGCTGGTTACGCTTCTCTTCATGCAACCCAGGATACGGTTGGCCTTCTGGTCTGCAAGCGCACAAAGCCAGCTCATATTGAGTCTTTCATCAATTGATGCTCCCATATCCTTCTTCTCAGGGCTGTTTTCAAGGCATTCTCCACCCAACCTGTATCTGTGCTTGGGATAACACTGACCTATGCAAATAAACCTGGCTTATGTTTTTGCTGAAAATCTGAGAATCTGAGATTTGTTTTCACATATGGAGTTGTTACTTGTATTTTCAGGGGGATATTGTATCATGTGCTGGCACTTACATTCATGTATGGAGTATTAATGGCAGCCCCACTGCAAGTGTGAACACTTTCACTGGTCGAAGCCAGCAAATCATGTGTTGTTTCGTGTCAGAGATGAATGAGTGGGATACCCAGAATGTCATTGTGACAGGACATTCAGATGGAGTTGTACGGGTATGTACCTGGAACCACTGCTTAAAAAAATAAGTTTACGCCTTTGTAATAGAGAAGTAAATTCTATCCAACACAGCATCCTGGCTGGTACTGAAAGCAGTCCTGCTGTTCTGGGGTGCTTCATTATATATATTATATTTCAGCCACTTGTTGCTCGCTGGCTTCTATGCCTGGAGGTTGTAGCTTTTTTTCTCTGCTTTTATTCTGCACACTTTTAGGTAATTCATTTTGCTGCCTGGAAAGAAAAGAGGAAAAAGAAGGAAAAATAAAAAGAATCTCTGTTCACTGCCAGTCCATCCTGGCTTTCATTATTTTGGCATGTGCGTGCCTGCATCTGTCTTAACCAGAGTCTGCGGGTCAGATTGCAGTATGGAGTGGGTTTTTCATTTGAATAGCTTAAACGTTAAATAACAGCACAAGGCTTGTTCAGCTGTCATTCAGGCATTTATGTAGTTGACCTCCTATGCCCCTTGGGGGAAAAAAAAAGGAAGCAAGTACAACCTGCCTGTTGTATGGCTGCTGTGATTGTACAGTTCTAATAATGCCTCTTAACTTTAGCAGTAGCTAGGAAGAAAGCTGCTGCTAGAGTTCCATATATGCCAGTTTGCTTATCCCCTGTTCCTCCAGTTCTGGCGGATGGAGTTTTTGCAAGTACCAGAAACACCAGCTCCAGAGCCTGCAGAGGTGCTGGAAATGCAAGAGGATTGCCAAGAAGCACAAATAGGTACGTCTCCTACCCCCAGTTTGGTATTTGTCTTTTATCCGATTTCCCCTTCACATAGATAAACTCCTGTGGTTGTGCAGGGCAGAAAATGACAGAAGTGTTTCTCTCAGTGGAGAATAGACATCCATTGGACATAATGAAGTGTCTCAGTTCTCATTCACCACTTCATACTGTCATTTCATACTGCTGTGAGCAAGGAAAACCGTAGCTATCCTTCCTTTTGTTCTGAGAGGAGTAAAGTCCTTCCTGTGGTTGCTTTTGCTATCAGTGAACCTAATGGATACTACCATTGTCCAAAAGCTATGTATTTCTCTATTTTGAAATAAAATCATAGCCTTAGAGCAGAGTTAACAACCTGATGTTCCATCAGTGGAATTTTACACAAGCAGTGCTGGCCATGCCATAGTGTTTTCTCTGTTCTGAAGAATATGGTCCGTGCTTGATGGGCATTTGCTTTACTCATCTCATCTTCCTTTTTTCACTCTCGTGTTGAAGATATGATCTAGACTTGGATGTGGATCCTATGATACTCATAGGATGCTTTTAATTGCACAGCTCAGCTTTTCTGTAACAGAATATAAATGTATTGAACTGCTGTGTTATCGCATCATGTTAAGCCTGTTGATAACATCTGCCTCATGTGTTTTAGTTGTCCTGAGTCTCATCACTGCTGACTGTTTACTGTTTTCCTGAGTGACAGGAGGAATTCCTAATTTTTTCAATTTTTCTTTAACTTGAATGCTTTTGAAAGCTGTACTCACTGTGTCTTTCCCAGCCTACCTCAGAACAACTATTGTAGGAACTACCTCCATTACCAAAGAGATGAAAAATGTGATGATTCCTGCTGCTGTTTACTGTGGTGGGAGCTGAATCCTTTGCAAAGGCTCTGAGATTCCCATATGTAATTTCCCTTTAGTGGTGCCATGGTGGCACCTGTTGGGTTGTAGGCAGTGTAGCAGCAAGGAAGGAAGATAGCTTATAAGCAGTCCTGCTAATGATGTTTTCTTCTCTGTTGCATGAATTCAGGACAGGAAGCCCATGAAGAAGACAGCAGTGACTCTGACGCAGATGATCCATGCATTGGCCAGGATGTGAAACTGCAGGAGAGCCAAAGTCAGCCAGGCAGCACCAGCCACAGACCGAGGTCAGCCTCAAACAGAGTGGCAGCAGCATGGTCAGCAGACAGTGGCTCAGATGACTCCAGACGTTGGTCAGACCAGCTTAGCTTGGATGAGAAAGATGGCTTTATCTTTGTGAATTATTCTGAAGGACAAGCAAAAATACATCCCCACGCTCAGGTTAATCACCTGCACCCCAGCTATGCTGAAGCACGGCACTACAGTAAGCTTAAACCAGGTAAAAGAAGTGGACTATGCTTCCTTGGAAGGATAAATTTGCTGTTAGCACTGACCCAAAAAGCAGTATCTCTGCAGTTTTGAGCAGTGATGGCTGATAAATTCAAAAGTTGTTGGTGAAAAAACTTCTGTGTTGAGGTTGCACATTGTTGGAGTTTTTCCTGACAAATGGTGTTGGGTTTACCTTGGCTGGCAGCTAATCTGCTCACTTGTTGTCGCTGCAACGGGTTGAGGGGAGAGAATAGGAAGAGCAAAAGGGCAAAAGCACAAAAACTCAAAGGTTGAGCTAAGGATAATCTACTAAGCAAACTAAAGAGGAAGAGAAAAAAAAACCATAAACAAGTGATGAAAAGGCTCTCACCACCTCCTGCAAGCAGACTGATATGCAGCCAGTTTTGGAGTAAAAAGCTTCCTAACTGGAAAGTGCCCTTCCCTCAGTTTGGTTACTGAGTATGATGCTGTATATGACATGGAATATCCTTTGGTCAGTTGAGATCAGCTGCCCAGCTTGTGTTACTTCTGAGCTGCTTGTACACCTTCAGCCTATTGGTGGTAGGTGAGGAAGAGTGGGGAAAAAAGAGAAAACCTTGACGCTGTGAAAGTAATCTTCAGCAATACCTCAAACACTGCTATGTCCTCAACACTGTTTTAGTCATATAACCAAAACACAGCACCGTAGGGGATGCTGTGAAAAAAATTAACCGTAGTTGGAAATCTCAACCTTGGCTACAGACAAAATTAATACTAATGAAGCACTCTCAGTCCTGCTGGTCTTCAGTGCCAGCTCCACTCTGAATGTCACTGTTCTCTACAAATGTCAGCTGCATTTGGTGAAATGCGTGACTCTGCTTTGTATTGCATTTTCTCCTTCCTTGGATGTGTTGGGGAGCAGTTGAGAGTGTATTTTCCCCGAGTGGGAAGTGAGTCTCTGAGAGTTATCAGCCTCCGGGGAGATAAAGATGTTTCCTTTCTACAAATTGATGCACATGGATATTTTGGGGAGGGAGGAGGATATAAAAATGAGAACGAGCAGATTTGTCTTTTTCCTTTTCTCTTTCCTGCTCCCTTCTAGGATACCGATGGGAGCGTCAGTTGGTGTTTAGGAGCAAACTAACTATGCACACAGCATTTGATCGCAAAGATAACGCACATCCAGCAGAAATCACTGCCCTCGGCATCTCCAAGTGAGTAACTCACAGGTGATCACTCAGTGCATTTTTTCAGTGTTGTCAAAGGATGCAGATACTGTTCTTTGCATAATGCTTTGTGTTTGTTTGTTTGTTTTTGTTGAGAGCACTGATTAATATCCTGGTCATTAAAACGTCATTAAATATTCTGACATCTAAAATCAGCTATCGCTGTCTGTACCTTACTGAGCCAATAATTGTCATAGAAATGCTTTTGCTTTTCTCCTCCAGGGATCACAGCAGAATTCTCATTGGGGATGGCCGTGGCCGAGTGTTCAGCTGGTCTGTGAGTGATCAGCCGGGCCGGTCAGCAGCCGACCACTGGGTGAAGGATGAGGGAGGGGACAGCTGCTCAGGCTGTGCAGTCCGGTTCTCGCTCACGGAGAGGCGTCACCACTGCAGGAACTGTGGGCAGCTCTTCTGCCAGAAGTAAGCTAGCACCAGCCTCCTTTAGATTCTTTCCCATATAGAATTTTAGGCTATTGCATATCACTGAACTCTACAATCGGACTGCTCTTTCCACTCTCTAATCAAAACAGAACTGATAAAATAAAAACTAACAAAAAACAAAAAGAAAACCAAACATTAGTGCTGTCAAAATTTCCAGGGAAGAGTTAGAAAAAGCAGACATGACCCTCTATATAAACAGTGAAGCTGTCAACTTAACATAGGTGTCAACTGAGAATGAAATCAAGTAATGAATCCTAGACAAATGAAGTTAGAAAAGGAGAAAAAAAATGTTTATTTTTCAGCAAATAGTTCATCTTATCAATCTACAAACACAACACAGTGTCAAAATTTGTTTGGCTGGTGTTGAGGTGTTTGAAGTCACAATGATAATTAACACACCTGGAAAGAAAATGGTGAGGTTGGGAGAGGACGTATTCACAGTGGTGTTTTTCTCTGCAGGTGCAGTCGGTTTCAGTCTGAAATCAAGCGTCTGAAGATTTCATCTCCGGTCAGAGTCTGCCAGAACTGTTTCTACAACTTGCAGCATGAGCGGGGCTTAGAGGAAGGGCCCAGGAATTGACGAGGTGGTGGTAAATGGAGACCCTGTACAGTCCTGCTGTCACCCTGAGAACTAATGTGAGCACTGTGCTGCGATCAGAAGGGAGTAGAAATTGTCTGTTTACACTTAAGTTTATACTGCATTTTAAGCACTGAAAGTATAAGGGATCATTGAATTGATTTGTGTTGATGGAAGGTGTGTGATAGGTGAATGGCGCGTTGGAAGAGCCAGGCCTAAGAAGATATGGTTAATAACCACAGATACAGTAGAACTGTCAACCTCTAACTCTGTTGACACGGCTATGGAGAAAATCCTCACTTACCCTAAACACCGGTTCTTGTCTTGTTTTTGTAGAGCTAGTCATCTGTACTGGGGTGGGGGGTGGGAGGGAAGGGAAGGCTTTTTAGAAGATAGTTGTAAATCTGCCTTCTTCGCAAGCAACTGTGTATATTGTAAATAGGTATAATGGCCTTTTTATCTAAATATGAACCTAACTGCCTGTTACATGGGACTTCAGATTAACCACTATACTTTGTGTGGCATCTTTCTCATCTATCAACTTAAATATGAATGTTTAGATAATAACAACAACAACAACAACAAAAAACAGAAAACTCAAAGGCATTATGTGTATTTCTGTTAAAAAATCCAGTCTGTGCACATTCATTCTTCAGTTGCCCACAGTATCTTAATTTAAATAAGGCTATTCATGGAACTACATGGATTTTTTTGTCAAAAGAAAACTTTTTTTGAGAATAGGACTTGGAGTATTTTATTCTAGCTGTAAGATAACCAGGAACTAAATTGTAAACTTTGGTTGCATTTTATACCAAAACTATTTACTGCCTCAGTGTTGTTCATATTTAACAAGGCCTGTTTTATACATATGTCAGAGCTGCAGTTTTGTTAATTACTTAGTGTTCATTAGCAGCTGATTCATGCAGTGCAAGAACCAGCTTTTACCTTCTTTAAGTCAGTAGCGATTGGCTTGCATACAGGTACAGAATGAATTTTCCTGTGCATAGAATTTTACCACTGTTGTCCCGTAGCTTATTTGAAAAAAAAAAAAAAATTAAAAAAATAAAAATGTTTGGAACAACATAGTCGTTCCGGAACGGGTTAGTGCTTGTTCTGCCAGAAATGCTTTTAAGAGCTGTCTCCGTGTGTCAGCAAATGGCATGACCCTGAGGACAGTGGTAGATTTCCATTACCATTTTTAAGTTTTAAAATGAATTGAATTGCAGTATTTTTTTACTACTCTGTCACTTCTTTTGCACTACATGTGGGATGAAGTAGAAACATGGACATCCACTGGGATTGGAACACGCTCACCACACAGGCCTGTGGACTTTCCGAAGGAGGTTTTAACAGTGGGTTTGTTTGTTTGTTTGTTTTGAATATGTGTGTATATATTTTGTAAATGTGTGACAAACTGATCTAGATCTAGGTAAGTTCACATTGGGTTCTTCAAAACAACAGTACGGATGTGACCCAAAGCAACAGAAGACAGGCAGCACTATTTTTGCTCTGCAGAAAATCAGTGTGTGTATTTGGCTGCAGACGGAGAGGTTACCCTGCACTGGCAGGCATTGGGCAGACTCCGTCCCCAGGAAGAAGATGGTTTAAGCTGTTGTTGGAATTGCAGTGTGGGAAATGCCAGCCCCTCTGTGACAGTGGGTTCCTGTACCTTGGAGACACACTTGTCTTCTCTTGGTTGGACCTTCTAGATCCATTTGTTAATCCTAACCACTTACTCTCTACCCTGGTATCACGTGTTTATGCACTGAAGGTTAAATATGTATTTTGACACGTTTGTTTATAAAGTATGTGCTGGTCTGTAAAATGAGAAATTCCTGTTCTGGTATGTATACTAGATCCCCAAATGAGCAGAAAGGCTTTTCTAGAGCCCTTGCACACTGTTGAGTAAATGCAGGTTTGTTTAGGTTAGCTGACCCAAATAGATCCCTTCGGATCCAAACTGTGATAAGTAGCTGCGTTGCATGGCTCCCTTGGCAGATTTATTGTTGAAAATAGAAGGGGGGAAGCCCTCAGTAAACGTGCATGGAATGCCGGAATATCTATATTCAGATGTTCTCTAAAGTTGCCTTGACCCTTCCCAAAATGATGCGAAGCCAGCATAGTTCAAAGATGGGCTGGTGGCCAACATGCTTACTGTTTGAAGAGAAAGCTCTTTTAACAATCATTAAATGCTTTTAAGTCCTCAGAGATTCTCCCCTCTTGCCTGTAGTTTTCAAAACGAAACCGAATTTAAGGCAGAATTCTGTTCCGTGAATTGATTCCAATGAAACCCTAATCAAAACAGAGCTGCTGGCAGTAACTTTGGTATAACCTGAACATTAGAAGTAACATCTGGCATATATAACTAATGTGGGCTTATGAAGACTGTGCACTGTCAGTGATGATGTAGTTGGCTGTTGTTTGGCTATGCAGGCACATGACGCCATTGTCAATCTGTGCTTTTTACCTTTGGCAGCCTACTAAAATCAGGATCACTATTCCTTTCCGAGTCTGTAGCGTAGAGGTCGGACCACATTTGCGTTTTGCAAACCAATAACCACAGCCTTCTGACTTAATCCCTCAGTTGCACTGTTCTAAAACCACATTTGTGCTGGTAGGAGGTGGAGGGGAAGTACCCCGCCTGCTCGTATTTCCTCTGGCAGCTGGTGCTGTGGGCAACTGCTTCGTTCACTTGGGAGTGGTTTTCTCATTGAAGCTTCTAATGCAAAGACTTGCTTTGTTTTCCATGTAAAAATGGGTTGCGCAAAAATATGCTCATGTACACTAACATCAGTAGACTGTATTCTCTGCAAGTACCTCACATGTCTTCTCCTGCCTTGTTCTTTGTAGTATACTTATTCATGTACTCTTAACATTCGTATGTAGTGTGCAACTGTAATGTCATGCTTACGAGAGGGGGCTGGCTGCCTCCAGCCCACAGTCATCGGTTCAATAGCAGAACACTTTAGATAAGTTATTTTGCACTTTCTTATGTATAAAATTGGTAGATACTTATATTTGCTTTGTATCATTTAAAGACTCCTTTTGTTTCGGTAAATGAACTGTGTATAAAATATTTATGCAGTTAAAACTGTTTTTAGACAGTATTTTTAATTTCAGCAAGTTTGGTTACTTGTTGCATGACTATTAACACAGCTGACTTTTTGTGTCAGTGCAATGTATATTTTTTTTGTCCTGTTATTAACTTGTAAGCCCTAGTTAAATGGCCATTTATTTGTACAGCATCGGGAGTAAATTGAAGATAACTGGCTAAGACTGGAGTGTGGAATTTTGTACTATATTGCAGAATCCAATATCTGTTTTTTGGTGGTTACGTAAAAGGCCTGACGATTTACTATCTAGTGTGCAATCTGTGATATCTGAATGTTCATTGTATATTTGTCTCCAATGCAAAAAGTTAGAGTAACACAGTTACAATACATGATTAAATGCAATAGTTCAGGTACTTAAGTATTTTTTTCATTTCAAATAAATACCTGCTATTTACCACCAAAAAGCTGTTTTGCATTTGTTGGAAATAAACAACATTTGCAGCTGAATAAACATTTTTAAAATGGGAGTGGTAGTTGATGAGTACCATGTTTCTTTATCCTCTGGATAAGTAAACTTGTTTGATATCATTTTGCTTTCTGAACCCAAGTACAGTCATCTGCAGTGATGCAATGTAAAATTGTATCTTTAATTTTTTTTTTTCTTTGAGTGTCATTGTAGAGAGTGGGAAGCCAGCAGTGTTGACAGTGTTTTAGAAGAATAAGCTGTACTGATACAGAGAAGGCAGACAGTAAAGAATAATCTAAGTCACATTCCAGAAGGATGTTTCAAGAGGAGGAAGTATTGAAAACTTAAATCATCTTTTCCAAGGAGAGACGACAACTGCTAGAGCAGGACTTGACCTTATCTGGTGAGACGCAACTTAAGATCCCCAAACACTGAAATATTTTACTAATGCTTAGAATCATGAAGTGATTACAGTTGGAAAATACCTCTAAGAGATAATCATGTCCAAACTCCAACTCATCACCATCATGCCCCTTTCAGCGCCTTTGTATAGTTTTTTCTAATTTGGTAGTGTTGAAGAAGGTGGGATTTTGTTGTGATGGTTATTTGCCTGGCAGTGCTGGTTGCTAACAGTTTTTCTCCAGTTAAAAAACAGGCTTTGTTGCAGCTAGACCTGCCATGTTCCTTGGTTGATGAACACCAGAACTCACACTGCATTCTTAGTGCTTGTCAGTAAGCGATTTCTTTAGCTGTAATATAAAAGTACCTTCAAGCAATGTTATTAAGCATCTGTGTTTACTGCATTCAGCACAAACTGATTTCACAAAAGCTTTGTGGGGTGGGAGGGTGAGGTGTCTAGAGTGTATTTAAGTGTGCTTTGCAATTGTAGTTAGCCCAACTACTCTGGTGCCACAGAACAGGTCACAAAGCAGCTTCAGCAGGGAGCACCTTGAGCCAGTAGAGCACTCTGGAGTCAGGGTGCTGGGTCTGGGGTTGTCAAGTAGAAATGCCCTCTTATCTGCAGCTCCAGGCTGGTTTGTGCAGCAGAACCACTTCCTGTACGGTAGTTCAGTTCAGCATTTTCTTTTCACTGGCAAAAACATGCTGGCCTTCTTCATGGGTCCATACAACATTAAGTTAGCAAACCTGTGCTCAATTTCATGTAGTGTTCTACATGATATGAAGAACCTGTAGTTTTAGTGCCATGAGTAATTTTTGTAACTTTTTTCCATCTCTCCGATACATGCTCCTACTGATTCAATCTTTATAGCTAGTGACCCTGCCTTATTTCAGGAGTAGCCTCCATTCTGTTTCTTGCTGTAGGAGATTAATTCTTTTGAAAGTTTGCCAATGGCAATATGATAACTTGGTCAAACCTGCTCATAGGTAAAGCTTTGCTGCTGAAAAACTTCGGCTTGGAGACGTCTGGCTACGTGTTTCCTCCTGCTTCTCTCAGTAATGCAGCAGAACAAACGGTGATGGAGTGGACAGGTAACACATTGAAGAAGTAATTCTTATGCAGTCACAAAGAGTTGTCGTCTCCTTTGTGTGAATTATCACTATTTGCACTAGCTACAGAATATGACGTTAAAATAAATTTTTTTTAAAAAAAAAGGACAGGTTTGAGAAAGGTTCAGTGCATTATAGTGGACATTTTTTAAATGTTGCCTTTCTAGATGTGGGAAAGAATATTGTGCTATATATTTTTTAAACTTTCTTAGTATAAAATGATACTGATATGATCCATCAGATTAAGAAGTTATTGGAAAAAAAACAAACTCCTGCAATCAAATTTCAATAGTTACTTCATGATTTCTTGCCTAAGAAAGGGTCTTCCCCATAACTAGAATTTCAGTGATAAATGTGAGGAACACATAAGGATAAATGTAGATGGGCTAATGCCTGCTCTGGGAGGCCCTTGTTGTTGCAGTAAGTCTTCCTTTGCAGCTGGTGTGGTCAGCATTCCCTTGTGATGCACCTGCAGTCAGCTAGAAGCAGTTTCTCTAAGTGTTGCTAGTTCAGTTCCACGCTGAATTTGTTTCATTTCCTTTGGAGCTGCAGCTCTTTGTGGTGAACAGGCTCCCGGCTTGTAGGGGACTAGCCCAGGTTGTGCCATGCCAGTGGGATGCAGATGGGTGTTACTGCTAGGGGTAGAGGCATAGTGCGTGGCTCTGCATTGCTGGACTGCCTGTAGAACGCTCAAGAGGATGACTGGTCCGTCAGCAGGGGCTCTTTGTAGCTGCCCAGCTTCACAGGATGTGGCATTAGTGGAAGGAAAGCATTTGGCTCTGCATGATGAGTTTCTCAGCTTTTTTCAAGGAAGAGGAAAGTGAAAGATGTTCAGAGTAGGTTGAGGCCTGCCATGGACAACACTTGCTGTTCTGAGAGCTGAAAACTCTGCTTTCTTCTGTTGAGACTGAGTCTCGAAGAGAGGGAAAGCATGTGCAGGTTGCATTTAAATTCACCTTCCCCTCAGCTTTGGTACAGGTGCTGCTTCACTGTCTGCTGAGGAGTCCCTCTGTTCTGATTGCAGAATCTCCTTTCTCTTACCCAGCGAGTGCCAGGTCATGTGCAGCACCTCAGAATGGGTAGCTGGAGGATAGGATCTTTACTTGCTTGGTTCCTGTAGCAAGAAGTTCACCAGCAGGTTAGTCTGCAAATGCAGTAGGCTTTCCATGCATTGCTTGTGAAATACATCTGGGATTGCTCTTTTCAGCTAACGGGCACAGAGAGAGCTGAGCGTGGAGAAAAAGCAAACCAAGTTTCAGCGTGAGCCAGGTTGTGGCCACGGGCAGCTGCTACTTAAGCCAGCTTTCCAGGGCTTCCCAGACCTGTCAGAAACTGCATGTTGTCAGCTTTTAATAACTTCTGGATCAGCTGCTGCCTTGCAGATTCTGGGAACTGGAGACTTTGACAGATTTTATTTCCTGAAGAACAAAAGCCCAAAGGCTTAGTGCAGACACTCTGCATGATGCAGTCATGGGATCTGCTAGTTATAAGTGATTTATTCATAATGTCCAAGGAGGAGAGATGTCTTTGATGTCTCCTGGAACTGGCTCGCATCTCTAAGCAACACAGGTCTGCATCTTCAATAGTAGCTCATGCTGGCATTTGTTTGTTCAAATAAGCAGGAAAGGGTTGGAATCAGAAATATTAGGAGCAGGAACAGAGAGCAATTTTACAGAGGAAACGGTCTTAGTAGAAATTTGTATTGGTGCTGAATTGCAAAGAGCTATTTAATATATTTACAAGTAAGTTGTGGGGTGTATGTGTTTAAAATAAGAAACAACATCCAGCATTGGGGAGTCTCTGTCAGATGTTCAGTTTAGTGGAGGGCTGCAGAGGGCTTAAAGCTTCCCCGAGCACCCCATGCCAGAGCACGCATTGCTTTCTATAATGCCTGGCTGCTCTCCTCTGCTTGTCATGGAGACTTATGGCAGGGAACTGCCATGCTGCTGCTGGCGCACAGCCTTTCCCCTCCTGCCAGTGTGAATTAACCAGCAGGTCACAGGGACACTCATTATGGGACAAATGTTCTGATTACAGAGTAACCTTTACAGAGTAACCCGGTAGCTATTTCTCAACTGCTGCCAAATGGTGAGGAAAGGGCAGCAGCTTAAAGCTGTCCAGCAGGTTTCTTCACATGCTGCCTGAGCTCCGAAAATTCACCTACAGAAGCAGCAGGATCCTTAGCACTGTGTGTTCAATACATGCAAGTATCTTAAAACTGATAAGGTCTTAAACGAGATGAGAAATGGAATGGCAACAAAGGATAACGAAAAAGGACTTGCATTAGTCCTAAATGAAAGTGTAAGGAAGTGTAAGGACTTTGTTCAAGTCTCCTTCAAAGAAAGTGAAGGTAGATTTGAGTTCAGCTGTAGGAACAGTAAAAATTAATAATAAGTTGTCACATTTGCTACAGTGTTGCTTCTGCAGCAAAACTAAAACTCTTGGCTAGTCTTTGCTTCCCCACCTTTTTTTTTTGCTTTTGAGTAACTGAAAAGTTCTGAATTGGTAGAATAATAGAATCACTAAGGTTGGAAAAGATTACTAAAATCATCAAGTCCAACCATCAACCCATCCCCACCATGACCGAATTGATGTAGAAGTCAAAACATCTTCTTGTGTTGAGAAGGGCTCAACTTACTTCCTTTCACTGTGTCACAGAGCAAAATCGCTCTCCTCGACAGCTACTTCAAGTGCTTTCCTGGTTCACAAAATAATATTTTAAGGCAAACTTGTATTTAGAGAGATGGCATTTTGATTTCTTGGTATTGTAATATATCAAAATATACAAGTCTGAAATATCAAGTTAGAACACATGGCCTTGATGAAGCAAAGCTGTAGTGAAGACTGACAGAGCACAGAGATGGCTACTTTGCACCATTTATTGCTGGTGAATGCCTTTGTGTTGTATCATATCACAGAATTATAGAATGATTGTGATGGAAGGGACCTTAAAGCCCACTCAGTCCCAACCCCTGCTGTGGGCTGGTTGCCCCCACCAGCTCAGGCTGCCCAGGGCCCCATCCAGCCTGGCCTTGAGTGTCTCCAGGTATGGGGCATCCAGAGCTGCTCTGGGCAGCCTGTGCTTCAGCACCCACTCATTGAAAGGCAGAGCCTTGGTGAATGTGTTTATGACAGAGGTAAAGGCCTGGGGCTCACAGGACAGTCATGGCAGAGCCTGAGAAACAAAGTTTTGGTGGTTGGCAGCGTGCTTGGAAAAAAAAAATACATTCATAGTGAAAAGCTGATTCTTTATTTAGAGGTCTTTATTTAAGCATTTCAGTACAGCCTTATCTGTATCCCACTGTAGATTTGAGTCACAAATTTGAAGACAAATGTTTAAAAAGAAAAAAAAAAAAAACTTCAGTAAAATGAAGTAGTAGATTAATTATGGTCACTGATTACACCAAAAATAAACATTAAACATCAGGAATTATAGACTGTCCTAAGGCAAAGTATGCAGTTAATGTACACAATTGCACTTCAGTCTGTAAAAGTTATGACACACTCCGCTGCCCAAGCACTTAACACGCCGGGCAAAGGGGAATCCCCATTTATACCTCTGCATTAAGAGCAGGAGAACAGCAGCTTCAGAACTGGGAAACTGCAGGGGAGTGCTATATCATATGCTCAGCTTATTGGATAAGTGATCAATGGACCTAGAAGTGACTACATGATTCTATTCCACAGAAATTAATATTAAACCAGCGTAAGTTGTATCTGTTTTGTGCTATTGCTTTAGCTAGAAACCTCTGTGTCTTTGAAAACAGCGCATTGCGTGTTGAGACAGAAATGCTGATCCAGTATCCGATTCCTCCATAAGCAGAAATCCTGCAGTGAGTCCTAGATCTTCAGAATTTTAATTTCTCCAAATTGGTAAAAAGTGGTAATATTGCTAATTTCCCACCCCACCCTTATTCTCAACCACAAACTGTGCTCCACAATTCTTCACAACCTTGAGCTTTTCAAACTAAAAGGATTGACTGTTCAGAGGATGCTGTATTCAAGCTGTTCCAGCCCATTCCTCCTGCGGCACCTCTACCATGAAAAACAGCACTGGTCCAGAAGGAGTGTCCAGGCAAGGGAGTACTTTTGATAAGCTTTTTCCATTTGCATTCGCACGGCTTTACTCCTTCAACTTCATACTTCACACTAGGGAATGCCAGTGCCATACACCTACGCTCATGGCTCACTCTGCCAATGTCAGTGCCAAAACAGCCCCATGACTAAAATGCAATTCCTGTGACTTGTCCTAGTGCTTCTTCATTAAGAAGTATCAAATGACGGAAAAACCCATCACCCAGGAAAGTGCAGGTTTTTCCTGATGACTTGGAGAAAAACAAGACTTGGTGCAGATAAATCTAAAGGGAGATGACTGCCTTTGCAAGAAAAGGTGGGGCTGTTGTTTGGGAAGAGAAAGATTCTGGTAACAGAGGGTCTGCACCAAATGATGTTTCTGACGTACTCGAAGTCTGGCAGTGCACAGCGTGAAGGCAGAAATCCACACAAACCAGTGTGAAAGCAACTCTGTTAGCAATGGAAAGAGGAATGGGCGGACTACTGGGCCACTTGGCAAAGCAATCTGCCTTCACTGGTAGCTTGTTTACTTCAGAGACAGATGCAGAAAACTGCAGGGAACAGCCAGGGAATAAGAAATGTGTCTTTGTAATCTTTTGTCTTATTGCTGTTTAGAAATACCAGCTCGTATCTGTTAGATGAATGTGCTAATTTATTTGTGATATTTATTAGTAGCCATACAAAGTACCTGCAGGTTTTCACATACTGGTAACCTTTCAACTTCAGTGTGTTCTGGTAGTTCCACAGGCAGACTGCTCTCATGCCGAACTCTTTCTTCCCATCCCATTTCAGTCTCTAAAGTCCCATGTCAGTAGACGCACGCCCCTTTGCTGCAGCACACAATTCTGAAATGAGCCCTGCTTTAAGCAGTAGGCTGGATGGATGACATCACCATCTCCTTTCCAACCACAGCTTTTCTGTGATTGCTTAAAAGCACTAATAGGAACTGCTAATGCATCCTTACCTAACCGTCTTCTATTTTGCAAAGCTTTGTCTTATCCCTTCCTTTCTAAAATACATGTGCAACTATGGATGGATCCTTCTTCTGAGAGGACAGTCAGTCTGCTGGAGGAAATAGAAGCACCCAACCGCTTCCATTCTTTATGAAATTAGGCTATCACAGAACGGCTCTGGTTGGAAGGGACCTCAAGGATTACCAAGTTCTAACCTTCCTGTCACAGGCAGGGTTGCCAAGTGCGAGACCAAGTTGCCCAGGGCTCCATCCAACCTGGCCTTGAACTAGATAGGGTTAAAACAAAAAAAATGCTCCCAAACTCCCTCGAGTATAAAAATTACTTCTTTTTACATACTGATCACTGCTCAGAAGCTACTTCATCAGCCCAGGCCATTCCTCACAGCACCTGCAGTGCTATTCATTACTGCCCTGCATTTGATACCATGTATTCAGGTTGGCAAGTACCCAGCACAGCTCAAAAAAATCAATGTATACTTGTTATAAACATCTCGGGGGGGGGGGGGGGGCTGATATCTTCTGTCTGGCTAGCTGGATGGATGACCAAACAGGAATGAGCAGTATTTGGCACCAAGCAGTGTTGATGAGGCACGTCCAAATCCTTGCTCTGCTGCTCATGCCTGTCTGACACTTGAAACCAAAGCTGACTATAACCCTTCTTTGGCCCAGAGTAAGATTGTGCTGTGGTTAACCCTTAGCTAGGACCACTTGCTATTTCAGCAGGAGTCAGCTGTGCAGTGCAAATGGGTCATAACTGCATTGTTGGAACAGCTCACTGAGTCCTCTGTCAGGTGCTGCCTCTCTGCAAGTGCTCAGGAGAGGATGTGTTCTGCTGCTTTTGCTACAAACAGGTTGTGCAGGGTGAAAATTGCAGGTTATCAATTAAAAGTGCCTTTTGCCTCAAGTAAGCAAGGCAGAGACCAGGACTGAACACTTTGATCTCAAGTGAAGACAGAACTGGGGAAGAAAGAAGGTATTATAACTGTAAACCAGTGATGGATGTGCTCATTAAACGTGCCTGCCTGGGCAACAGCACCAAACACAATAGAGACTTACAAATATTGAGTCACAAGCTCTTTATACTCATAAACTGAATATACACATTATGTACACCATATAAATACACCAAGTGATGGGACACAACCAAGGTACTGTCTATATGTAGAGTATTAATGCTGCCAGTACGATGCTGTGACCTGCAGGGTGTTCCCAAGCCTGTAGCCAGAAGAACACATGGAATGATTGTGCTGTAACCATGGGCCTGGAAGGGGCTAGAAAAAGATGTAGATGCCTATGATACACTGGAAAATGAGACCAGGCATCACCTTTTGTTCTTGTCAGTTGGCTTTTTTTTTTTTTTTTTTAAGCAATTGTGCTGTTGGAAACATGGAACAAAATCTACATGGGAAAAGCCTGACTTTTCTCTGCCCGTATTTCCTCACAATGGGGCAATTTGAGGCTACAGGAGATGCACGACTAATTTTGAGTGAGGGAGAACTGGGGCCAAAGGAGGTATGTGGAACAGCTGGACCTGCTGTGTCACCAGCAGTTTGTATCACAGCAACACTGAACTGGCTCAGGGCTCTGGCTTTTTGTGCCTCATTGGACACAACCTCCCACCAGAAAAGGAAGTGAAATCTTTAAAGTATAAAGCTACCTTTTGGTGACCAACTATTTGATGCCTGGTGGAAACAACACCCAAAACTTAACAAAAATTGCCATACGTTATTAAAATATTCTCTTCTTTCTCTAGCTTTCTTGCTCTGGGCATTTTACAGCTGTCTTTATGCTCCCGAGAGACCGTACCTAGCTGAAAAAAAAAAAGGCAGAGGGCAGGAAAATCCTCGCATATGAAGAAATAAACTCTACTGTCTCACACCTCCAAAAATCTTGAACTGAAAGCTCTTTGAAACCATTTCCTTTTCTTAGGAAAAAGAAAAAAAAAAAAAAAAAGATTCAAATTGATAAGTCTCCAAAATTCTAAAATGGGCTGCTTTTTTTCCTCCTCTTAGGTGCTCTTGTCAGGCACCAACACACTGAAGGAAGCATGGTGCCAGACGCTGCATGGTCCACCATGCAGATGCTGCATGGTCCACTGAGACTGTCGGGGTTTTGGGCCTGGTGGGTTCCCATCTGTCCAACAGCACATGGCTCCTGCTTGCTCTGTCTCTTTGGAGCTAAAGGATCACAGGTAATAGCAGAGAGCCTAAAGCCCAGCGAAGTGCTCTACTGGGATGCCATTCAGCTACATGGAATGCCCCTGGCACTAGAACATAACCACAGGCTAATTGCTTCTGATATTTCCCCCTTGTATTTCACCTGTTTCTCCTGAAACATGGGGGAGCTTTGGATGGCTGCATGGCATAGGAAAACAATAGACTCCTTTTTTGTCTTGCTAAGAACACTGCATTTGTTCCCCTGTGTATTAACGTACAAAGAAGATGGTGCGTGGCTCAGTCTAGGACTTTCATAGCTGCCAGGTAACTAGGTAACAAGAGTTGGGATGAAACCGATGTGTCATAACTCAAGCCCAGAGACTTGTCTGTGCAAATGAAATGATGTGCGGAGCTGCTGGGACTAGAAACCCAGTGCTGATCTGAATAAATAAACACAGTAAAATGTGATCAGCTGTAAGCAGCAATTACGCACCAAAGGACCAGTTGCATCCTCCATAACTGGCAACAGAAAAGATGGACAAGACACTGAGTCAACCTATGAACAGATGGATGTGTTCTCTTATAGCACGTTGTATCCATGTTATTGCAGGAAAAGAGCTGTGTCAGGTCTTCACGCCCATCTCCCACTAGAGGCAAAACTGCGGCTGAAGGAGAAGTTGATCTCGCCATTTTTATACTTTCCCCACGCTCCAAATGGCACTATGACAACTGTGCTATTATCTTCAGTGCCATACTGCATTGCCTGAAGGAAGAAACAATTTGTCAGCATCACAGTCTTGCTCAGAAAGGGAAATAACTGTCTGACTCCACATGGGACAGCATGCTCTGAGACTTCATTGCTTCTTCTCAGCTCCAACACTGCAGGCTCTTGCATGCTTCAGAGCTTTCCATGGATATACCACTGTCCAAAACCTCCAGTATGAAACTGGTGATTTCTGCCTATGCTGATTACATACTCAGCAGGTCTGTGGACCAAGAACTAAGCACATTAATTGAAATGATGTCCCTGTGTCCTTGCAAGGATCTGGCACTCTGATGCTTCAAGAAACCTTAGAGTTACCTGCTCAGTAACAACGTGGGCAGCTTCAGCGGGATCGTGGCACTGGTTGATGAAGTCACAGATCTCTTGACTGTTCACCATGAAGTTAATACCATCTGTAGTAAGGACTAGGAAGCCGTCATCTGCATGGTGCAACTGCAATAAAGGTATAAGTATACACAACAGTAAAGAGAGTGCTGCAAGGTAAAACTGCTGCCTTGATTTATTTTTTTTACCCTTTGTTGCAAAGTACTTTTCTCTGGGAGTGCTGCCTGTTCTCTTGCTTTCTGTATGAGGACTAACAGTTCTAGGGAACAGACCTCTGGATACAGTGAGGCCAAAAGACCAGAGCCATACATTACCCATGAGGATTTCAAGGAAGATATGTTACCACTGCAGTCACCTCCTAAGCCTCTCAGGTCTCGTGGACAATGTTTTGTGTTGGACTGGAAACAAATGACTGTAAGTTCCCCGAGCACTGGGAAATCCATTAGGGGAAAATGTCAAAACAGTATGAGTTGAGAGGAGGGACTTTGTTTTCTCTTTATGAAAACATGAATGCAGTTGTGCTGAATACCTTATGGGTAGTTGATCTATTTTCTGGACAATTGCAAAACTATGGTAAGATGCCTGCAACTGTCCTTTCCTTCTCCCTTCCTCCCAAATATGTAACCTGTTACAAATTCTGCTCTTCTCGGTGACCCAGCTCTTCCAAATCCCACCTAGTTCTCAGTGGTGGCTTTAACACCACATTAATATTAACATTGAAAGTAGGTTATACTGTGATAACAGGGATTCAGAAGTTAACCTTCTTGACTTTACTGTCAGGACTAGATTCTCTTCTATCTTATTAGTGTTAATCTGAGATAACTTACGTAGAGCTGGTTGTGGGTTATTTCACCACAAGTGAAAACCAAAGCTTGGTCATGTGGTTCCACCTGAGCAAACTGTGTGGGTACTACCAACTGCTTCAGATAGCTTTGTTGCCCCTTAATCCAATTGCTGTCCCTGTGAACCAGGCTTTCTTTTACCTGAACCCTTTTTGTTTCTGGCTGGGCTATCACACCACTGTTTTTGAGATCCAAATCTCCTATGCTCCGCGTCATTGCAAGTCTACCATTCACATGGGGTTGTCCCAAACTGTTCCAGGCAACGAAGCCACCACACTTCCTAATCCTGTCCGGAGGCACAAGAGAGAAAGCGAAGATGAGTTACAGATTCAGATCATTCCCCCTGTCTGTAGCTGCAGTTTCTTCCACTATCAGCTGATGTGAGATGGAGTACCAAGGACCTGAAGTGAGAGGCCATGCTTGAAGGGTTCCACAGAAGGGATAGGATTTAGAGGGCTGAGTGCTGCCCTGGGAACTACAGCACATTTCTTCACACCTTGGATATCTCTTGGAACTCTTGGATGAGTCTTTGAACCATGTGGTCACAGCTCAATACCCAGTCCTAGTTCTGCTGGTTTTACTGCAATGACAGTTTATGTTCATGTAGGACTTTATAAATCCCCAATTCTTGAATTAAATTACTTAACTGGGGTTGTGCCACTCTTTCCAGCTCAAACTGTTATGTTCAGCTCTAGCCTTTTTCCCAGGACCAACCTGGCAGCAGGACAGCCTGACAGAGGCTGTTTCCTAGAAAGCCACAACGCGAGCCAACAGGTACCTTTCCTTCTCCTCCTTCCTTTCTGGTGTATGGTCAATGGTGAGTTTCATGGCCTTTCCTTTTCGACACAGCAGGGCACGGCTGTCACCCACGCTTGCCACTACCAGCTCAATACCATCCCGCAGCAGGGCCACCGTTGCAGTGGTCCCAGAGTTCATCAGAGTTGCTACAAATGTCATATCAGAGAGAGAGGTTTTATCACTGCCTCAAAGCACAGGACCATTTATAACAGAGCAACAGTGTCAACTGGTTAACAAAAAGACAACTTGTGCTCTACATTACCGGTAAGTAATTGTTTTTAAGTTTAAACTAAACCTATAGATAAGTAAAAAAAAAAAAAAAGCAAACAAACATGCATATGGGACTTGGGATGGGGAGACAGAGATGGAGGAAAAGTGGAGAGTGTCAGTGTTTTGTGCAACAGCATGGCTCCATGCAAGAGGGCGAGTGGAGTTAAAGCAGGATGAGACACAGTGGGTTCTTTTCAGGTTGTAGCGAATAGCTTTTCAGTCCCACTAGTTCCTCTCAAGGTACAGGTCTTGTCTTTATCCCTATGCACAGTGAGCGCATTGGTAGCCCACAAGAATGCTGATGGTTCTCCCCTCCTGTGAGGCAGTGAAGTGGGTGGCTGAGTAATTGCAATTGGAGCTGCATGTAGTTTAGCAGAAGAAAACCTCCAGATCGCTTCCTGGCTGCAGTCTGCGGGGTTCTCCAGTTGCTGTTGTTATTAATAATCTCCCTCTCATTCCCCTTGGCTCGCCAAGAGACAAAGGGTTCTGCCAATAAGTGCTGCCCTTTTTGAGAAGGGGACTCTGCTCTCTTACAGCCCTGCAGATTTGTTGGAGGTTGCAGCACTAAGACAGAGCTGGATTCTGCCTTGCCTTGCACTGCAATGCAAATGAGTGCAAGTCACCTGGCAGCCATGCTTGCCTCTGGGCAATCTGCCCTTGAATGCTGGTGGGATCATTTGACATTTGCTACCTAGAGGGCAAACTGGAGCCCTAGCTGCTGGCTTCCTCCTCTTACAGGGCACGGGAGTGATCTAAGTTGACTGTTTTAGGGACCTGGTTGCAGTGACTACTGCAAGCAAACTTGCTTAGGAGAAATAAAACCTGTGCTTAAAAAGGGGAAAAACAAGTCTGTCTGCCTGTTTCAGAAAAGGTGTGCAGATTTATCCACGGTGAAAGAAATGCCAGAAGAATTGCCCAGCCCTCATTTTTTGCTTGCTTACTGTTTAAAAGGAAGAACCTACTTTTGTAGATAGCATCTCCTCCTGCAAAACATGCTGCACTGGTTAGGGAGAGCAACCTCTCTGCTGGAAAGCACTAGCTCCTGCTAACTTGAGCTTTTACAGTAAAAAGCCAAACTGGGAACAGCTCTTGCCCAGAACTCACAGCCCATGCAAGTGCCTCTGAAAGGCCCTCTGGAGACCTCTTGCACACTGAGGTGTTCCAGTAACAGGTTTTAAAAACTAGCTTCCAGATAGAGGTTTGGGGCTTACTTAGCAATGAGAATCCCTAGCTATATTGCTATTTTCACATGAGTAACGATTGAAGATCTTCCCACCACCATTTCTGCAGAGCTCTGCACTACACATGCTCCTGCCTTTGGCTCTGTGGCACTGACTTGGGATGGTGGAAGGGACTGGGGTGGGCAACACAACGCCCTGGTGGGTGCATGGAGCCTTGCTGTCAGATGAAAGCAGTGAGTTGATGAAACAACAACAAAAAAAATACCTCACAAAGCCATCTAAACTAAGCTTGTGTTATTAATTAAAACAGGTATTATTACTGCTGTGGTGACTTGATTAACTGACTTAACCAACAAGTCCACAGTGAATGTTCACCATGGTGACACAGGATGCACCTTGGTCTATGTTACAGCTGTGATACAGACTACAAGATTGAAAACCACGTAGATGCTAGTAGCCTCTTGAGCATTCCGGTGAGCACTGACATCTTATTTCTACTTTATAGCAAGGACTATACAAGTGCAGACTCATTTTGAGGTATTTTATAAAATAAGATAATAACAAGTAGTGGTGTGATTAGAAATTTTAGTAAATTCAGTAAAATACCTGTTTTAGCCAACAGCTAAAAAGAAGTAAAATGAAGAACCTACTTAAAACTGCCTTTTTTACTTTGCAGAAAATATATTTTACTTAGACATTAAAATTAATGCCACTAGTTTCCCATCTCATTACTTGTTTTGGAACTATGCTGACAAACACATATGGTTTCAGAATAGGTTGATCTGAGGTCTGTAATTCATGACTGAGCACAAATATTTGGTCATTCAGGCGAGTGTGCATCTTTACAGTGCCAACTCTTAAAGCCAACAGACCTGCAATCAGGAAGCAGAGGATGGTACTGAAGACCCATCAAAGGTACAACACAGAGCTGTGGTAAAGGCTGTACCAACTTGTGTCTTATAAACATTAGCTTCTTAAGTTGCACTCTGAGAAAAACAAATGCCGCTCATGCTTTATTCTCTGAAACTGAATCACCATCAGGTAGGGGTGAAAGAACGTGGATCTGGTCAGACTGAAGGGATTATGTGACTTCTCTCACAGTTCCAAAACACAGCAGTGACGATGGGATAACATTTCTAACGCTTTACTATGACCGCTGCTAGGATATTTAATAACACAAAAGTATATTGCATCAGAACGTGTACTCATTTTTAAAATTAAAAGAGTTTATCTTGTATACCTAACAATATCACTATAAAACTAAGATCTTTCAATAGGTTCTTAACACTCACTGGACACTTTTTACTGCAAGTCATCTCAACTAATGTGACAAAGGATGTGGGAACCTTCCAGTAGTCCAGGCTAGGAACCGCCGGACTCCTTCACCTGGGACAAAATTAAGCAGATCTCTCTTTCCACTGAAGCCCAGCATATAGTGTCCAGGGCCTCCAGTTCTAGAGCTGCTGACCAGGTACAGTGTCTGCCACAAATAACACGTACACAGAGGCAAATAGGAAATTGACCCAGGGACTTTGTTCAAACAAAATAAACCTGCAACACTGGAGATGAAAGGACAAGGGCTGCAAAACAGGGCACGTAGTCATTTTGGGTTTGCCCACAGTGTCTTCTACAGAGGAGGGGCCTATATGAGCTGTGTGATGTTCTATTTGGCCATAATAGAGACTGCATCTTTGGCCACAGACAGGTTTTGCGGGGCTGATGGCAAGTGTCCAATTAAAAAGTCAACCAAACAAATGTACTGATGCCAGATATGACTGCCTCATATGACAGTGGCCACCTTCCAGAAAATTTTCAAAACATAATATGGCCCATTTTCCCAAGGTAGTTTATATACATAAATATATATATACATAATAAAAAATTGAGAGTCCAAACCTGTGCCAACTAAAATGAGGCCATTTTAATGAAAACACTGAATGACTCCTTCTGATCCATGGGCAAACATGCAATAACACCCCCATCATATTGTAATTAGTATCATCTAACTTGATTTGGTAATAATTGAGACCTTTGGATAAAAAAGTGGTCTTTGTGACGTTGATGGCATTGTGAAATATGAAAGTAACCATTTCTGCAGCTCTCCCTTTTCCTCAGTGTTGCAGGTTAACATATTCAAAGAAAAAATAATCACATGTTCAAACAATAACTTAAAAAAATCTGAATACTACTTTGTAAATATAATTATTTTTAAAATACTTTTGGTGTTTGCTCAGCACATTAGATTTCCAGGAAGTCCCTTCAATCATAGACACATTAGGTAACACCTGGCTATGTTTTAACAAGATGGCTATTCCAGAAGTGAGTGGTCAACGTGATTAGAGCTAGATGCACTGAAAATGGAGACTGATGGAAACATTACCTGCCTGTTATTTTCCCAGAGTGGTGGATGGTGCCTGCAGTGAACAGAAGCAGCAGCATTTACACTACAAGACCACACTAGACCACTGCAGGGTTTATTTTCCATTTCTCCAGGGCAATGTCCTGTTTTCCTCGAGCACGATCAGTTGTTTATACCCATCCTTACTCAAGAAAGCTATTCATCTTTTACATTTAGATTTTTACTGCTGGTCCAATGTAACAGAAAACTGTCCATCTCTCTTAGTGTTTATTCCCTGGATAATAATATATTTGTTGATTGGGAACTTCCTTTACTGTGTCCTGTATGTTAATTTAGCAGTGATTCAACAGTGACTGGGTATCTATCTGAATGTGTGGAAGTGAATGAAAATGATTTTCTGAAGAGATATTGAACACCATGCTTCAAGACTCAGGCATATCTCTGACCTCTTAATGATTAGAAATTATTTATGTGGCAGATGGCTTCTGAAAGAAAGTTTCTTATGCCCTTGTGTGAAACTGTCAGAGGGGATACAGGAACAGCCTGCAGGTCAATACAGCAGTCCAACAGCACTAGTGAACGCGCACACCAAGCATGGCAGCAGTTTTGGAACACATGCATAGACCTTTATTTTTATTGAGAACTCAAACGAGGAATTATTCTACTTGTTTTTCAACTCTAATTTCAAATATTTTTCAATTGTAAACTGTCCTAGAAAGGACAGGGTCCTGGAAGACAAAGTTATATTCTCCAACAATTCATATGCTAGTCCTGTTAAATTTTTGCCACAATATGTTCTTTTTTCCCTCTAAATATCATCATAAGCATTGTGTTAGCCAAAATTTAATGGATTTTTGTTACAGGGATTTCCTGTAGTTATGTCCTGGCAATTATATTTCTTCAAACACACAGGCATTCATTTTCAAAGCTGGTTGTGTGTTAGTAAAGATCTGGACACCCTGACCATCCATCCTGTCTTTTACAGAATACAGTGAAAGGAGCCCTGGCAGGGCTGTCTGTGGGAACAAAACTAAGTAAGTTATTTTTCTCACTTCATCAGCTGCGGCAGGGATTCAAAAGGAGGTTGGCCTTGAGCATCCAGTGTACGACAGATAACCTGTGTTACACCACTGACCACCATCTCTGAGAAACTTTGACCATCGCATCTAGAACAGCCACAATCATTCAGAATTTTTGCTGGCAAACGAAATCAATTTGGTATTAGTCTTCTAACAAGGACGCGTGCAAAACATTGAATTTTACATAACTTTCAAAAGAGCAGCAATGACAAAAATATCCACACCAAACAGTCAATCAAGCATTTAACTTTTTTTTTTTTTTAAATCAACAGATATGCAAAAAGCTTGCTTTGTTCACTTGTCTGTGCACCCTGTTACTTCACTCTTTGCCTTTTAGCTTTATTTTCAGCTGGGCACCCAGACAAGAGCACTGGGCACTTTTAGATCCCACTGGCTCCTGTGGGAAGAGTATGCAGGCATTCAGCCTCCCTAAGAAACACTGAGTACTTTGTAGGGCTTTGTAGATTGCTTTTCCCTTCTATTCTGTTTGTCCTCAAGCTTTTTTAATGCAGAAGGCTTGTTCAGTATCTTGATGACTGTTACATAAATTTGCTGGCATTTGCATTACGTTTCTGTGAGTGAGCAGCCCTGATTAGTCAGTTAAATGGTATGATAAAATCCTACAAGGAATTCCAAAATGCCCAGCTTGCTGTACAGCTTGTTTGTTAAATATTTTTCTTGTTCAGTTCATTATGTCTCAAGTACAGAATGCTATAATCAGAAATAATCAGAGTAACAGAACAGTATACCCAGTTCCCAAACATCTTCTCAAGGAAATGCTCTGAAACCTGAACATGAGCAAAATAAAGAGCTGTCTTAATAACAAATGACTGGGCAGGGTGCAAATAAAACAAATCACAGAAAATAAGAGGTCGTGGTCTAGGGAAGCACATAAGCCTGTAGGTGTTTGTTGGTGTTTTTTGTTTTATTATTTTTTTTTTTTTAAATCTGGGCTTCCAAGGAGACTCTCAGTTAAAACTGACTTCACAGGTCAAAAATGACTTTGGATTTTTTACCCTATTATTATTCTTTTTAAACAACAGGACTGGTTTTCAATACCTAGAAATAAAATAGGTTATAATGGAAAATTAGCTTTACAGATTAAATTCCTCCTTTTTAAGGGCTGTGTTTCAGAACTTGAGTCATTGTCTTTCTGATACATTAGCTCTTACCAGGTAAGAGGAAAGCTATACATCTCTTACAGTGCTGCAACAGTCAGGCAACTTGCCAAGCCAGGAAATACTTGAGCCAAGGTAGGTTTGCTTAGCACTTTAAGAGCAGGAAACCACTCCATTACTAGACTGTTTTCACTGATTGTTTAAAGGAAGTGGAAGTAGCCCCAAGGACACAGTGTAACTTCATTCCCTAAATGTCCTGTTGCATCGCCAGCATCTCCAGCAGCACTGGGACAGGTTGTTTGGGTTTGGTTTTCTTTTTATTTATTTAAATGCTAGGTGAACTAACTCCTCTATCTCCTTCCCAAATTACACCCTCCAGCTGCTTTGACTGGAATTTCAGATATGCATAGTCTCTCTATATATATACAGATAAGAATTTGGTGAACAGCCAGGACTAAGGAAATCTGAAGGGGCTGGTGCCAGCTTTACCACAGTGAATCTTGTTTTCCTCTTGACTGTTGTTTCCCCTTTCATGCTCAGCTGCTCTGGAGATTCTCCCTGTGCAGAAGTGGTACCGTTTGTATTACTTCTGGCTTATATTCCTCCTCAGCTGCAGCAGCCAAGAAAGAAAGGGGAACTTTGGACAGTGTTCTGTTCCACTCAGAGGAATAGCAACTTTTCAGAAAGAAAACATAAAAAAACAACCCAAAGGAGACAGTGTTTCTCACACAGGAAGATTATGCTCCTTGCCAATTTAAATCACTCCTTGCTAACTTGACAAACACCTTTCTTGACAGAATGATGTTAAGATAAATTCAGTGTGGATTATGCTGAAGCTCAGATTAATAACTTCCCCAGTAAATCTGACCTAGACTTTTTAATAGCTTTTTCATTTTTAGGGAAGTAAAGCACAGTTGTTTAGTTTGCGGTAAGTGATTAGAGCAAAAACCTATATTAAGTAAAACAGTTTTCAGGCTGTTTTCAGAGTCTTAGTACAAAACTACTGAGCAAGTAACCAAACCCTTTTCCCCCACATCCATAAGGGTAGAATATTTTTTTACCTACCATCAGCAGACAGCTGAGCATGCCTTTCGTATGCTTTGTTTATTTCTAGAAAAGCATCGTTCAAAACTTTTTCTAAGTTCTCCTCCTGATCAGCAAATTCCCTGGGTACAAACAATGAAAAAAAAAATTAGACTTCTTACCAAGAAGTGTTCACCTTAATCAATCTCTTTCATAGACTTATTTTCTCCCTGCATGCACTGAATAATGCTAGATTACAGTAAAAAGGTAATACTGCTTTATTAATGACTTGCACTGAAAGCTCAACCCTCTAATTTTGCAAACAGATAAAGTGCCTCTTCTAACACTCAGGCACATACCAGAGAGCTACGGAGGAGTGTCAGCAAACTCCTGAGTCTGTGATCACATAACCCCCATCTGACAACAGGCAATTCACATGCTCTGTATTCCCTGCTCTCTCCTGGTGGGTACAATCACATTTTCTTTTCTTGTCTTTCCAGGCTTGCTCCCTGGGCAGGGAACATACAGAGAATTACATCACGCCACATCTGTTGTAATGGGAATTACTCCTTTGCTGTGTTCCTGCTGTCCCTGTTGGAATAGATGGCTATACAACCTGGAACGATTAGCAACAACATATGGTGCGCAGATTCCCTTTTGGTTGTAAGGAGGGAGGCTCTACTGTAAGTCATTAACCACGCATTCACTTGATGCACACTTACTTGATATATCTTTCCATGTTCTTAGCGCAGAAGTCTGCTGCTGCCGCCCCGCCATGTCCATCGTATACTGCAAAGTACAGGACATCCTCAGTCAGCTGAGCGTAATCAAAGCGGTCTTCATTTTCCTTCCGCTTCCCAATATGACTGGCACAGCCCACTTTGCTCAGGCTGACTTTTGGAATCGGCTTTCCATACTTTATGCTAGGTGGGAGGAGAATAGGTTCATCAATGCGATTGTCCCAGATGCCAAAGGTGTCCCACGTGGCGGGCCGCCCGCTCCCGTCCGGATCGAAGCGGGATGTCCGGCGTTCGGAGGTGGAAATGTAGCACTCAGCTGTCGAACGCTTCTCGTCTTGCAAGAGGCGGGATGTCAGCAGGGCTCTCCTTCGTACCTGATAACCTCCGTTTCTTACCAAATGGATTAAAGCAGCTGTTGACATAACTTGTCTTCGCAGAGATTCGTAGGGATAAAAGAGATGCAGCGGCTGGAATGTCTTCAAGAACAAAGAGAAAACTGATCAAGAATCAGCACAGGAAGGGGGACTATCAGTTACATCATTCAGGAAACAATTTCACAGTGGGAGCCCGCTAATCGTGCATAGCACAGCACTGCCTAGAAGAGGCTACAGAGCCTCTGCATGACTCATCGAGAAACAATCCTGCACAGACCAGCCCACAGTTACAGTTCTGATGAGGAGTGCTGCAGATAAATTGAGGCGAGGCAGCTCCACTATTTTCAGAGGTGACAGGGGTTGTGATGGAGCTCATGAGAGTGATAATGACTTTGTTCTATCTCATCAAAACTAGGAAAATGTTGAAATATGAGGTAAGGTCGTTGAATGAGTTTATCATGCATGCAGCTCAAGCAATTGCTATAACATATGTGCTGTGAATTGCGGAGGGTGGGAAAAAATATACTTGCTTTGATTTTAAAGAGCTGAATTCCTGCACAGGAAACATGATATTCAGTTCTGTCCCATTTCATTAGGACCTGAATAAGACTTCTCAAAACAGAACTGGAAAGGGAATATATATATATATCGTATATATAATATATATATATTTTTTTAAGGCGAAGAGCAACCACTAAGTCTATCTGTAGATATGCACAATTGCTCACTTTAGCTTCACAAAACACTGTTCATGCAGCTTTTAGCTATTCTGCCTGGTGTTCTTCACTACCCAGCCCTGAAATCCCAGTGCTATCCCAGGAAGCAAGATCTTCCATTGACTTTTCAGACGCCTCTTCCAGCTTGGATGTATTAAACACACCAGTTGGCTCAGCACAGATACAATTCATTGACATTGATCCAACTAGCAAGCTGAAAAATGCAGAGAAATTTGCTTAGTTATTTGCAGATAACAGCCCAAATGATGAAACTCGAAAGAGCTGGGGTGCATTTGGTAGTAAGCCCGTTGTTGCACCAGATAGATTTGACCTAGACCTTCAGATCACTGTAACTAACCATGCTAAGAGTTAAGTGAGGGATTGCTCTTGTTATTGCTAAATGTTTGCTTGTACTGGAGAGTTGCCAAGAGCAAAACAGTAAGTGAAAAGTATTCCATACCATAATAAAGAGATTAAGAATACATAAGATGGCAGAAGGCAGATGTCTGACATAATCCAGCAGCAAAGAGTGAGCAATATGCATACCCTAGAGATACATAATTCTGGACTGGAGTGCCTTGCCATTGTGTTTTCCAGATTCAAATCATAATTGCATCTGTATTTTGAAATATGGTTTTACATTAATTTCTTTAAATCACAGACAAAAACTGGGTGCTTGCAAAAACATTCATGAAGGTAACTTGGTGAGCAGTTGTTTAATTAGAAAGTGGCTGTGATGTGAACATTCTGTAGGCATACAGTAAGCTTGCACAGCTCAAAACATGTTGTTTTGGATGCTCTTGGTTTATCTTTGATGCAGTATCTTAGGTGAGGAAAGATTTGTTTATTTAGCATTTACAGAGGAACAGTCAACTCAATCAATGCCAAACACGCTGGAAATCAATATTGTTGCACTGGATGAATTTGGCCTAGACACCATGTGAATGAACTGGCCCATTTCCACCATGAGTGATTTTCCATTTTACTCCTGGACGTCTGCAACATCTCACCCTTATTGCACTATACTCGCAGGTAGTTAATAGCTGATTTTCTTCCTTGAGATTTTCTTTTTGTTTCCTGTTGCCCTTGACTTGCAGCAACAGCACGTTCACTTCCTCCTGCCAAGCACAGCTCAACAAAACTGAAAGCCTGCCAATTCGCAAAACCTGCACTTCTGTCAGCTCGAGAGATGAGCAAGAAACAGTAGCTATATTTAGAGCTCCCAGAACCCGTAGTGTGAATCAGAAGATACATCCAGAGCTAATTAACGGGTTTGTTTCCATCAAATATACCTCCTAAAAGCCCTTTTTCACCTTACTGGTGGTCGGGGTGGGGATGGGCTGACAGCTGGACTAGACGGTCTTAACGGTCTTTTCCATCCATAATGATTCTATGATTCTTGAACCCCAACGGTGGTTGGGCTCTTCAGCTGTCTCTGCAAGCGAGGAACATGAAACCATGCTGTGGCTGCAGTGATGTAAATGGTTGTGCTTTCGGCTGGGGACAGCTTGTTTCTTTCCAAACCGATACGCCTGCAGACACTGAGAAAAGCCAATGTGGGAAACACAGGCTGTGGGTGCTGCAGCCAAAAGGAGCCGGCCGCGGGGGGAAACCTGCTGCGGGGGGCTCCGTCTGGTCCTGTCAGCCTCCGAGTATTTAACCTAAAGGAATGGTTCGCATACATAGACGAGGAAACGCGGCGCTTAGCGTTAATGATTAAGCCGTAGACCAAGCTGTAGGGTGACCCTCTTTTCAGCGAGGCTGCCTCACGGCAGATGGAAATGTTCCATACCGAGAGGAGAAAAGAGCATAAAGCCCACCCGTGCCCCGGAGGACGCGCGGCTGCCGCCCCGCAGCGCGCAAGGCACGCTGAGCATCCAGCACAGCGCTATGGCCGCAGGACGTGCCGCGCCCGCCCCGCCCGCCCGCCGAACCCGTTAGGGCTGCGGCCAGCGGCAGAGGAGGAGAAGCGACGGCCGAACCCGACTCCCTCATCCTGCTGCGCCGAGGAGAGGCCTTACCTTCTCCTCCGTGTCCTCCTGCCGTACCTTCGAAGCCGGCGGCGAGCGGCGGAACCTCCCCAGCACCCTTCGGCCGCTGCTCCCGCCCGCCCTGCCTCTCCTCTCCGCGGGGCCGCCGGGCCAATGCGGCGCTGGGGGCCGTCCCGGCGCTGCCCAGCCCCTCGCGGGCCCCAATGGCGGCGGAGACGGCGGCCGAGCCCCCCCCGCCGCCCTCACCCCGCCCTGAGGGGAGCGGCCCGGGTGCGGGGCGGGAGGAGGGCGGCTGTGGGATGCCGCGGTGCTGCTCGGCTGGCTTCTGCTCGTGTTTGACGCGGGTGTCGGATCCTGGCACTCCAATAAGCACGGAACGTCGGGTGGTTTCCACTTCCATCCGACAGCCTCCAGTGGAGCCAGTATTTAGACAAAACCTGTCCAGGTTTGGCTGTCGGGTTCTTGGACACCCAGCCTTCAGCACATCCAGGGGCCTTCTTAATCTTTCATTTCTTAATATTTCTTAATCTTAAATATTTATTCATAGAATCAAAGGATGGTTGGGCAGAAGGGCGCTTAATGCCAGCCAGCCCCAGCCCCCACTGTGGGCTGCTTGCCCCCGCCAGGTCAGCCTGCCCAGGGCCTCATCTTCTGCTCATCCTGAAACTGTAAATGGCTTTTATTATTCAAGTAGTTTATTTGGAAACAGAAGTAGATTTTTGCTGTTTTTTTTTGTTCTCTTAGTGAAGGATCTTAGATACAGAACAAAGTGAGTCAGGACAGAACGTTCCTAGCGGCTCACGCTGTGCTGTTAGCACTCTCCATTTATAGCACGTGAGTGACGCAATCTGAATTTGCCCTTGAACTGGAATCATTGTGAAGTATTGCACATTACAAGTTGCAATACTTGAAAACATTCAGTATCGTGCTGCGCATGGCTCAGCTGTGCAGCACTAGGCACGCGAGTGGAAATAATGCCCTGGTTGATCACGGCGCCCTGCGGTCCCACAGCTAGGAGTGAGGAGCTGGCAGGCTGCTGCCAGGCCTTCTAGCTGACACACCTCTTGCTCCTGGCAGAGCATAGGAGCCCTGATGGGCGGAGGAGCTGGCACCACTCACTGCTGGCTGTGTGCTCTCCACAGCTGTTAGAGCAGGGTTTCCCCTTTCTTGTGCACCTACAAGCTCCAGCCCAAAGGGGGGGGGGGAAAGATTGTGACTTGGGATCACTTTTTAGAATTATCAAGCACAGCTCTTAACTGAGCACAGCACTTATTCCTCTCTTGTTCTTTTCTATTGTTACCTTGGGTACCACCTCCTACTGAATGTTAAGGATCAGCAGGAATACAGAACATGAACAGTGTTATTGCTGGAAAGTCATTTGCAGACTCGTAAAGAAGCACCACTTCAGCACTCCCCCAAAACTTTACAACTATTTACTTATTCCAGTTTGGATTGCTTTTCCTGTTTGCTATTGACATCTGGGATTTAAGGCTCAGCACAGAATTGTCCTTTGCTCTGCCCTGGCTCACCAGATGTCTGGCTTTCTGCATGTGGTGTGCAATCCCAGGTCCTACCAATAGATGACTAAACAAAATGAAATCAGGGTGTTGCTTTGAGAGTCTGGCAGCTTTTCTGTGCCTGATCTAAAACTGGAGTAGCTATTCAATAAAGAAGGAATGCTAGTGCCCGTGACTCCCATAGTCTGTGCTGTTGATCTGAAGTGGCTCATGTGTTGAACTTTAGAGCTGGGCTGCAGTGGTTTTGTGTGGCTTGGAAAACAGAGCAGTGAAGTGAGGTAGTCTGTGGCAAGCATCCTTGTGGACTTTAGAGCATTCTGATAGTATATGTCCTTAGGTGAGCCTGCCATCAGGATTGGTAGGAACAGTTTCTTGCTAGCCCATACTTTACTTTTTGTAAATCCCAAGATAAAGACTTAACTAGCACTTGCATGGAATAAGAGTGTGCTTTTTGACAGTAGTTACTGTTTGCCCTCACTATTCATGTTTTTAAGTAGACCTGTGCAGATACCAGTATGTTACCCAGTCATTATTGTGCCTAATAGTAAATTTTATTTCCTACTGATACTTTTTCATCTTTGCTTAGTTGTTGTTAATACAAACAAAGCCTGGTGTTATGGGAAGGCTACTGCTTCATCTTAAGAGCAAATAGTAAGAAAGGATATAACAGGCATGGAGCATTATAAATCCATGCCTCTCCTGTGAGACAAAACCTGAGACAGTATTAAAGTTAGAATATGTCCTTAATAAATAAATAAATACACAAGTTAAAAAAATTACTGAATTCAAATGCAAAATTAGGTCTTACATCATAATTTGTAACAGATTTAATTAATTTCTGCTCCCATCTGCTTACAGAATTTGATCTAAAGCACTTCTATGAGCCCTCATGTTGACCCATCATAGATGAGACTATGGGTCTACAGGAAGATGGAACGCTTTTGTGCTCTGGATGAAAGCTTCAGCACTGTGTAATCTTTGTTAATTAGAAAGTGTTTCTGTGTGATCTTTGCCAGCTGTGCCATTAACATTCTGTATGAGCCCATTGATGTCACTTGGAATCTGGGGTGCAGAGTTGTTGCTGTGATTCTGCCTTTGTAGACTGTGTGCTGCTAATATATTCTGCTATTTGTGATTGTTTTAAAACTCAGATCAATTTAGTGTGTTAACTAGATGCTAATCCCTGGAGACAGTGTGGTAGGGATGAGAAGCTGGATGAATAAAGGGGAACAGTGCTGAGAAAAACCAGAACTGAGTCTGCCACTGAGATACAGGTAATTTATGGAGGACTGCTCTTCTTTTTGTTGAAGATATGTGTTTTGGCAGTTCAGTTGCAATGATGAACTCTTTTTCTAAGTTATCAGAGGTATGCTGTATAACTTAGATCTCCTTCAGTGAGACAGTTCAGAACTATGGCTGAGTCCTTGTTATATTTCTTAGTCATGGTTTTATGTCTGTTTCTTGTCTGTAAAGTGGGGGCTGATGGGAGCAGCCATAAATTTGATCTTGTCTTAATGGGAAAAATACAGAAAAAGTCTGAAAAAAACACCGTCAGAAGATGTCTGGTAACAGGGGAGCCTGGCTTAGGAATCAGAAGTATCCTTGAGATGTGCAACTGGTATCTTTGAAATGCAGCAGGATACCTAAAAATTCCAGGTAGTGATGTCCTATGAAACCTGTAATATAGAAAGGACTTGCTTTCTACCCGGAATGAGACCTCTCTCTGAGGCCTCCCTGTGCACAGAATTTTTAGATATCTCCAAGACAAGACAGGACCCTTGTCAGGCATGCATGGCTGACTCCCAGCTTAGTGACACAGGTCACCTTTGGAATTACTGTACTAGTACTCCCTTGACATAAAGGCACATACATATCTAGGTGTCATATTTGTTGCTTTACTGATGGTAATTTTCAGTATAATGCAGAAACATATATGGATTGCTACTGTACAAATACATTTGCCTTCTAGGAGTACCTCACAGTAACTTATTATAGGCTTTCTGTTTAACTGTAAGTGTATTTGCTTTACTTATAGTAATTTGTAGTAATCTGTAACAAAAGAATTCAAGAATAAGATCTCTGCATCATTATGTATTACAGACTGCTGTTAGCTCACCATGAAGACTTATGGAAACATGAAGGAGCTTTCCTTGCTGCTGCTTTTCAAGAACAAAATAAATGCCTCTGAGGTGTTACGGTAGTTGAGGTACCAAGTAACAATGCTTGTTCATGGGCAAATAAACCCCACAAAATGTACTGAAGCTAGATGTACATGCTAATGGCTTACAGAAATGTGTTGTCATTTTCAGAAATGAATGTTCAACCTCAGGTCCAAATTCTCTACTGATAAAAGCATGGCTCTGCTGAAATCATCACAACTCCACCCCCTTATCTCAGCAGTAAGTAAATCCCGTTTCTGCCTTTACACTTAATTTCTTCAGCACAAGCAAACTAAAGATACTATCAGCGTTTGAAGGAAAAAAGCTGTTTAGTTTTCGTAACAGCAGAGTACTCAGACAGCAAAGAGAGAAGTTTCTCTTAGCTTTGTCCGAGGGCTGGTGGGAGTGCTACGGTTACGCTGTGACGTGTCATGCTGTGCTCAGCTTGCGTCTATTTACCTGAGCAGGATTAAAGACCTACAGTGATACCATTTAAATATATTCAAGGAGAAGTGGCTCGTAATTCAAAAGCCAGTTGTGAGAAGACCTGGACACACAGATAGCGAAATATTGATGGAAACAAAGATGAAGAATGTCTCATTAGTTTTTGGCTCCCCTATGCCGACAGGCGACAGAGCTTGCCCGATTCTGCCTCCACCCAACGGGAACGCTCACTGCAAGGAGGTCAGCACATCCACGTCCATTCTGCAGCCTACCGCGTTTAAAATCTGGGCAGCCCTCGCTTGGATGCAGCCCTGGCCGAACACCACAATGCGAGAGACGGTGAAGTCCTGTCAAACAGAAGTCCTCCGTCGTGGATCCGCATGAGCCCGACAGCCTCGGGTTTCTACCCGTGCTGGGCGCGGCGCGCCCGGCTCCGCTCTCCCCTTCCCCGCGCGCCGCAGCGTTCAGCCGCTCCTGCGCGATCTGAGAGCGCCGCGGCCCGGAAGCGGAAGGAAAGGCGGTGGCGGCGCGCAGAGCAGGGCGCCACGGAACTCCGCGCCGCGCCGCGCCGCGCCACGCGGGATGCCGGGAGCGCTAGGCCTGGGGCAGGCGCAGTGCCCGTCGGCCATGTTGGGCGGCAGGGCGCGCAGGGAGTGTCATTGTTCAGGGTACGGCCGGCACTTCTAGGGGCAGACTGCGGAGCACAGTCTTTCCTACAGCCGCGGCAACTGTGTCAGAGCGGGGACGAGCGGATTTATACGCATTTTTTGAGGTTTTCCGAGGGGCGTCCCGTCGGAGCCCTGAGGGCCCGCTCCTGCCGCCCGCTGACTGAAAGGCGGTACTGCAGCTGCCGGAGGTACGCGTGGCTCTACCAGCGGGTCCTGGGGCCCTCACGCGTCGGCATGGTGCGCTGCACCTCTGCTCTGGGGCTGCCGTCTCTTGAGTGTGCTCCTGCGGGTTCTGCAGAGCTTCACTTCCATGTCGGAGCAGAACCAGCTCCAGCTGGAAAAGCTTATTTTGCCAGTACAGCAGGAGGGAGAAACAGGGCTGAATTGCATGGAAGGGATGTAGGCTTTCCACCATTGGAGGGCTATTCAGATTTGTGTCACAGACACCTTAAACAGATCTTTCTCTTCCTGACAGGCAAGGGATGTGCTCTTTGGGATATCTTTGAGCGAAGTGAGATTCTCTAAGCTGTGGATCTCGTTGCTGCAGGATCCTGCAGGTAAATGAGAACTAAAGAGGGAGACAAAAAATGTGACTAATGCAAGATCATATTGCAAAACCTATTTATAAATGTAGAATATTTGGGTAAGTTCATTTCTGGGCGTTTTGTATAGGAAAAAAAAAATGCCTACCAGATGCTAAGAAGATCATGAAACTCATTTGCATGACAGGAAGATTGAGGAATTGTGTGAAGCAGAGTAAAGCCAATGCAAAGTGGTTGTAAACTCAATTGAGATATGTGGATAATCTCAAGTTAGCAGACTTCGTAACACTTAGTGATAACAAGAAAGGATGCTTTGAAGAAAAGTGTTTGAGCAAAATGAAATATGAGTTAAATCCTGAGGTCATGGAGGCTCACAAAGTTCCCAGAATCCTCCAGCTCCTTCCAGAGCTTCAGGGCTTGAGCTCTGTGTCAGTCCAGTGTTTCTTTTCTAGGCACTGTACCGGGGACACTTCCAGCACTATTAGTCAGTCGTACAGAGGGCAAAACAAACCCTCTCTTATATCCCAGCTCTTTCTCTTCCTCCTACCTGTTCAGTTTTGCTCCATCCACACATGAAATACAATTGAGTTACTCTGACAAAAAATAGATTTTTAATCTATTTATTATTATTTTTATTATTATTATTTATTATTATTTTTTTAGTGACCAGACTATTATTTTTACCTTTTATTCAGGTCTTGCCTGCAGCTTTGTTAAGGGATTTACTAAGAGGTTGTACCCAAGAAGTGGTGACTTCACTGTAAGTTGCATTCACATGTATTTCAAAAGTCAGCAGTTTGAAGTATTTTTGAACCAGTTTTCAAAACCACCTTGACTATGGGGTTATGAATGAGCTTGAAATGTGGGTGTGGGGTTATGAATGAGTTTGAAATGTGGGTGATGAGAAGCAAGAGCAAATAACTTTGCTCTTGAACACAATGTAGAGAACCAAACTGTATTGCCCAGAAAGTACCATATTCTTCTAGATGACCCACTGGGTGCCCATAAAAGTTGCTTGTTCAAACCTTCTCTTTGGTAGGAATAGTAATGATGAGATCTAAGTTTTTCTGGAGGTGTGCTTTACTTTCTTACCTACTAGGTCCAGCTGCGTATTTCAAGCAACGTAAACTATACACAGTTGGCATTTTCTGGCTCAATTTCTGGCACAACTGAAATTACTTTATTAAGCAAGCTTTTGCCTACAGTGCTAATGTTATATGTGTTCATCAGATTAATCATCAGATGATTAATTTAGAACCCATGTCCCTCTGAAAAACAATTCTCCTAAAATGGCTTTCTATTTTTTTTGTAAGTCTTCCCTTTAATTCATATTCATGAGACAGAGCCCTTTGGGTTGTATATTAATATTCATATGATGAACCTCATAGCTAAAGAAGATTAAATTTGGATCTGTTAATAAAGTATAACCACTAAAGTAAAATCTTCAAAGATGCCATTATCCTCCCTAAGAGTGAGTATTGCTGTACATATGTTGATGCTGAGCAAGAGAACAATATCAAATAAGTAAGCACTGTCATTTAGACCATCATATCCACAGGAGAGGTTTGAGCATGTGCATAGAGATTCTCCTTTTAGGAAGATATCTGGTTTACAAGGCGCTTTGGTTGTTTTGTGGCGTTGTCAAAGGAAAAAGGATTTGGCTTTAAGTACCATTAAGTCAGTGCGTGTGGATGAGATTATTCTACTAGATAAAACACTGAGCATTTCAACAGCTGGAGGCTATTTAAATTAATTGATCAAATGGTTACCTTTTAACCACGTTTGCATTTCTTTTTTTTTTTTGCCATATAGTACTTTCTTTGGGTCAAATCAGATATCCAAAAACAAATAGTAGGTGCTTCCATCCCCTTAATTACTTACATTATGAAAATTCTCTATAATAACATGGCATGATATTTTGCATGGCAGATCCAGTCTCAGTCAGGGAACGTGCTTTTGTGCCAATTCTATCTTCATTAAATTAGTGACTTCAGGTTTTACAGCCAAGATACGTTTAGATTGCTGACACAGGTTTAAAGCTCTCCAGCAGCTTTTTATATTATATGAAATAATGATAGTCCCCACAGCAGCCTTGGCAGCCCTGGTTTGAAGGGGACTCTGCTGCCACTGTCCTAGCACAGGGCTGTGGTCAGGTGATATGAGGCAGGCATGTGGGCTTTGTGCTGGAGCAGGCTGGGGGCATTCACTCTCATTCCTGGTGCTGCAGTGACAAGGGGCCTGTTCTTGCTAGATCCAAAATAAGCTATTTGTCCTTCTGAACATTTGTGCACTACTACAGTTGATGCTTTTATTGTCATTACTGGTATATCTTTGCTTTCTTTACAGAGTACATGTACTCCATAGCAGAGGAGCAGTACTACTATACAGTGATAAACATGCTGTAGGGAGTTTGTTTGTGCTTGGATGATGACAGTGCATGGAGATTTAGGGGAGAGAGAGAGAGACTCAATGTTTTAAGTGCTTTTCCACTCTGTAGTGCTGTAGTGCTGAGTTTTCTCAGTACTTAGCATGACAGCATACATTCTTAGAGAAGTTTCCTGAGAAAACTTTTCCATAAAAATCAGAGAGAGGTAGGCAACAAAGCAGGCTAAATTCAACATTACAACACGACAAAGTTGAAGCTTATCAATTTGGCATGATAAGTCAGAAAACTGAGGCAATCTTTGCAGGCTTTTGCATTATTCCTAGGGGAACATCAAAGTCAGACGAGAAATAATTACTGCATTAAAATATCCTCCAAAAGACCAAAGTGACATTTAAAGTCACTCAAGTTGCTCTTATATTTTGTCTTTCTGCTATTTCCCCTGACTCGTTAACAAATGATTAAATTAATGAAAGGTCACGATTGTAATTTCTGTTTCCATATATGCATATGGAATCTTTGGCTTACCCATAAAGCAGCTACTAAGTACCATTATCATTAACAGCAGAGAATATATCCCCATACAGGAAACATTTTGGGAGAGGTTGAGAGGCCACATGCAGTCATTTGCCCCCTTTAATCCATCATTGCCTTCCCACTGCCTTGGCAGTCTGCCTGCTGCTCACTTCTCTCATTTTTGAGCTCCCAGGTCAAAAAGTGTTTGTCATGGACATGCTTGGACTTCATGTCACAATCCAACCATTTTTCTTCATTCTTCCTCCGTGTCATTGTGTCTACCTCTGAGAGGAAACACTGATGTAGTGTTGTAGCTTTTAGTGGCTAATTCATATTTGTCCAGTGTCTTTCAATTACTGTTGCTGCTGTCTACTCACTTTTTGGTCCTGCATCAATGTACAGGGCCTCTTTATAAAAGAGCATGCAATAACCTGTCTCAGTTGCTTGAATTCATCTCATGGATTTCAACAGAAGATCATAAAATTCTACAAAATGGTGCAAAATCTTCTGCTAGGTGATTATTCTGTAGGAAATATCTTTTGTCCCATTTCCATGGGAATAGATTACATTCTATATTGCCCTAATGAATTAAACCTTCTTAAGCTTCTCCCTGAAACACTATCCATCACACTTTGCTTGTTTGTTGGTCTCTAGACAGCTTTTTCATCTGATACACCAAAGGCAGATAAGGGGAGACATAGTTTAGTAATATCAAAATATCTTTCTATCTCTTCTGTTTCTTTCCTCCGCTTCCCTTTCTGCCTGTGTGGAATATAGTGACGTGAAAATACCTTCTCAATACCAAACATCTTGCAACAGAATGAGGTTTTTGAAGTTGCTCTGCTTTGCAAAGGGATGGAGAGCCATAGCTCCGCAGCCATCAACATCATATATTCTCTTAGCTTTGTGGTGAGAGCTCTTCTGCCAAGGGTACTTTCCTCCAGCAAAACGAGGAACACTATCAAGTTCAGAGCAGGATGGACCAGAATTGCCAAGGGAATGAGGGCTGAACACAGCTATAAAGGATGCCGTTCATTCGCAGAACGCCACTAGGTGGCAGCTTGGCTTGCTGCTGTTGTTTTTCTGCTAGATAATAGCCTGTTTGTATGATACACAAACTGTATTCTCTGTATTCTGTATTGCTTAAAAAAAATGCATGCTCTCCACCTAGAGCAAAAACACAGCAGATCTCTATGTGTCCACCTGTATCCAAAAGCAAACCTCTCATTCTGTAGTGGTGTGAAACTCATGCTTATTTATCTAGAAAACAGATTATACTAGCTAGATAATGTACTATTTATTGCCACACCAAGATTTGTGTTATTCTCTGACTGTTGCTCAAAATTTCTCCTGGCTATATTTTCCCAAGTGAGTAGACACAAGCTCTGTACTTTGTAGAGAGTACGTCTGCAAAATAAGATGTCTACAAGAGCAGTAGGGAGTTTAGAAGAATTGATAAAGGAACAGTCAGAAGCCCAGGTCTGTGTGGAAGTGGCTTTTCTGAATGGTTTGTGCTTTCAGTATTAGTAGTCTCTCATTCAACTCCTGATGTTAGCAGAGCAATGCAAGAGGAAATTATTTAAACGTTCTACCTAGAAATAAAAATGAGGAGCACTGATGTGGAGTCATCTAAAGGTATAGAGGCACTTGTGTTGCCTTATTGTCAGATACATTATTGCTCAAACAGACAGAATATTGGTGGGTTTTCATGTGTTACCTTTGTAAAGGTGGAGTTCGTGTCACTTGAAGGATGGGCTGGAGAACCAAGATGACCCCTGGAAACAAAAAGTAGATCATTAAAGGCACTTACCTACACCTAGAGCAGGTCTTAGGTGGAACTGAGAAGGCAAAGTTCAACTTCGTCATTTTAACCAAGGAAAGTTCAAGAAAAATATCTAATTCTATTGGAAAAAAAATCTTTTTTTTTTTTCTTGTCAAAACCCTTCACTTTGCTCTCTTCCAACCCCAAAACCAAGCTAGTGTTTTTAGCTAAGAAATTGGTGTTCACCCTGATGGGCAACTGAACTCCACCACACCTCTCTTTCACTCCCCCCTCCTCAAAGAAAGAGGGGGAGAAAATATTATGGAAATGGGCTCATGGATTGAAATAAGGACAGGAAAATTATCCACTGTCATGGGCCAAACAGATGCAATGTAGGGAGAGTAACATTATGTATTGCCTACTGCTAAAAGAGTAGAGTTATGAGAAACTAAAAGCAAACTAGAACACCTTCTTCTCACTCACCCTCTTCTATCTCCTTCCTCCAGAAAGTGCCACAGGGGAACAGGGAATAGAGGCTGTGGTCAGTCCATAACGCCTCATCTCTACCACTCTTTCACAGTAGCTCTCTGCCTGTGCTCCACTGTGGTCTTCTCCTGGGCTGCAGGGGACTTCTGCTCTGTATCCAGAGCATCTCCTGTCCTTGTTCGGCAGTTTTTCCCCTAAATCTGCTCTCCCACAGCACACCCAGCTTTGCTCATGGCTCGAGTCTGGCAGCAGTGGGTCCTTTATGGAGCAGCTGGAGCTGGCTCTGATCTGACATCGGACAGTGCTGGGCTCTGCTCACAGAGGTCATGCTGCTGCCCCCTGCCACCAAAACCTCTCCACACAAACCTAATAGAGGAACAAAATGCTGTAATGTCACAATGGTATCTCCTACTTTGAGACTTCTTTGGGGCCCAGGCTACTACCATGGGTTGCATTTCCCATTACGCAGCAGATTTTCAGGTTGTTGCTAACTCTGTAAATGGAGAGCATAAAACTTAATTTCTTAAACACAAGTTGTCTTTGCTTAACTCCAACCCACTCCTCCACTTTGCCAACTCCTAAAGATACTTATCAATTTCCACGGCCTCCAGACAGGAAACTTAATCAGGTTTGATATTTTGATTCTTTTGTGTCTTCCCCTCCCTTCTCTCTCCTTCTCTCTCATGCTCATCAGCAGCAGATCTCTGCTGTGTGGGAGCAGTGGGCTGACTTCCCAGTGGTCTGATGTAAGTTGTTTGGCAGGCACTGGTGTTCCCAGGCTTCTTTAGCTTTGATAGTTCTCTGTGGTAGCTCCGCAGGTTTCCTTTGCACTGAATGTTATCCATCTTCCCTGCACTTGTCAGGGGTCTCTCCAAAGTCTCACTCATTCCCTATGGCAGTGAGCTGTTCTAACAGATCACTGACACTATCATGAGGAACACCAGTGCTCTGAGATCTTCCTCTGCTTTTGTATTTCAGTGGGCAAGTTAGGCCACAGTAGCTAAAAGTACTGTCTGAAAATTTTGATTCAGACACTCCAATGAATGAAGCAGGGCTTTCCTTCATTTGGCTGTGGAGACAATTACCTTGTGTAGTACTTATTGTTAACACCTCTCTGCCCTTTGCTACCTCAGGTGAAATTGCTCTCTGAATAATCTCTCCTGTCTTTCTAGTTATTTCTCTTCAAACAAATCAGCTCTCTGATGCTGCTTTTCTTTGACTTTCATAAGGCAGTAGACTGAAGAAACACTCAAGAGAAATGAGGAAGAGAGGATGTGCTGTGTTTTCTGCTAATCACCTGGTCAGTCAAAAATCTTAGTCTGCTAAGTGCCATGTATTTCAGTGATACATATGGAAAGTACATTTTAAGATGGATTCGTTTTTGTTGTTTCAACAAAGTGATTGGCATCTTCTTTCTTGTGACTTCACAGTGCACTTTGCTTATTGTGGGTTTCTGTTTCTACACCCCGCCTCCCCACCAATTCACAACTGCTCACGCACACATAAAATAGCCTATTAATTTTAGTATTGACATTCGCACTGATGTTGTTAGGATTCTGCCAGACTTGGTTATAAGCCCACACCTGCCTCCTACTGCTAGAGAGAAGTTCAGCAACAAAGATTGCAAAATTAGCACATTTTTTTAGCAAGCATATTTGTGCACAGCTGTATTCAGGTAATGGAAAAGGGATCCTGAAAAATGGGAAAAGTTGATTTGGTAATCCCATAATTCAGCAATGGTTTGTACTGGAGATGAGGGATTATTTATATCTAGATGAGAAAGGCATGGGGTGTTTGGCATTCAGAGTATCAGCTAGGCACCACCTCACTGTTATTTAGAAATAGTTTTTTATGAACTATGTTACATTTTTGTTCTGCATAACTTGGGGCTTCACCATGAGTCTGTCTTTGTGGAGCATCTTGAAATCTTTCTGTTTTTAACAAGTCCGTACAAGAACAACTGTTTTGTGATGAAAATGATCTTGTAGTTGTCATCGTTTACCCTCCCAGGGTGATGTTCTCCTTCACTTGCCACCCTTTCTCTATTGTTCTAAGTTCTCTGTACTTTACATCAGAGACACAAAGGCCTCTTGGAGGAAAGGATGTGGAGAAAACACTGTTGTTTTTCTTGGCTTTGTATTTGGAAAAGGCTGAATGACATCAGCCTAAATGAGTCACCTTCCTCCCCCAAATAAGCAGTCTCAGAAAGACCCTGAAAAGTATCCAGCCAAATACTCCAGATTTGGTAAAGATGTAAACGCTTTAAGATGGGTTTTTAATGGGAAATTTCAAACATCATTCTGTAATAAATGCTGTATTTATAATTGTAGCATCATACAGATCCTTACAGAGGAGACTGCAATGATGCTTGGAGAGATGTGTTGTCTTCCTGTTCCTTCATGAGGAACATCTCATCTTGCTTGAGGGCAATAACTGCTTTTGGTGGAAGGTGAACCTCAAGATGTGGGGCACAAATTTATGAAGAAAGACTTCATCTGACAGGCTGATTTGTTTTTTCTTTAACTGTTCATAGAATTTTCTACTTGGATAAAAAATGGTATATGTTGAGTGGAGCCAGAAGAAGAGATCAGGATCAGGAAGAGCCAAGGTTCACACATCAGAAGGAACAGAAATGCTTGTGGATGGGAATATAGCAGATCTGAACATTTTTTTTTCTTCCTAATTTTGTGGGCACTTTAGTGTGAGTTTTCAGTCTGCAATTTAACCACAGAAGACTGAGGCTGTTTGTGCCTTGAATTTTCCCTGCAGCCCTGTAACCAGACCCACACATTGAAATCTTTTTTATTCATTGTAGCTTTGATTAGCAATGCCAATTTATCAAAGAAAGCAGCTTTTCAGATAATGTATTTTAAAAATATAGATTAGATGTTCCTTTCCTAGGTATTTCTTCTGTTAAAGCTGAGGATGCCTTCAACTCCATGTGCTATTGACTTTGTTTAGTATAGTTATTGTGTGGAGAGGGCTAGATAAAGGCATAAAAATATTTAAAAAAAAAAAACAAAACAACTATCAGATAAAAAATGATGACAATAAGAATAATGACAAATTGCCAGCTCTTGCATTTTTATCATTAACCTGTGTAATTTGATTGGAAATCTTGAGGTGGTGAGTACTGTTCTTAAAGTCCTGGTTACTGGAGCTTTTTGAGGAGAGTCTCAGAAGTTAGATACTGGATTTTTTCTAACATATCACCTATAACAGGACTGCAGAAGGTATGATTTGCAAAGTGGTAGTCATTACTTTGGAGGAGCATGTTACATTTTTTTTTAAATTTCTGTCATTTTTTAAAAATTTCATACATTCAAAACAGATTTATCTTCATCGAGGTCTTGATGGTACTGAGGCTTGCTTCGTAAGGAAATACTCACAAATATTTAGTGACAACAGGTAGAGAAAACATCTCAAATCCCTACGTCCCTAATTCTTTTAGCTGTTGGAAACTTTCAGCCCTTAGATGTTGAAATCAAGGTAACTATGGATAAGGTAGCTTGGAAGTAGGACTTTTGTGTGGTGTGAGTCTTGCTTCTGCTTAGTGAATTCTACTTTGAAGACAGCCTTTTTATACTTACCTTGGTAACTAAGGTGATCAAGGTATGCCTCTCTCTGTATATTGAGCCAGAAGTTGAATGGCTCACCAAAATTCATATTTTGCTTCAAAGGCACACATTATTTATCCACTTTTCCAAATAAACTGCATGGAAAAATGTAAATGAAGCATAAAGCTCTTATGAATTGAGCCCTAAGCATTTTTCTTTTTAGCATATAAACTACTAGTCAGGATGTGATAGGAATGCATTCAACACTTTTTCAAACTGTAATTATGTTTCCCCAGTGAAACTCAAATACTCGATACGGTCCTGCTGCAGCTATACTAGACAGGTAATAATTGGAAAATGTAACTCAGAAGTTTTATCTCTTACATAGTAAAAGGTAAGGTTACATGCTGCATACGGAAGAGATTATGTTAAGTACGAAAAACTGTGCTATATTAATTTTACATTTGTAGACCTGCTCCAGAGCTGTATTTTAAGCTGCTGTTCTGCTTCTTTTCTTTCTTTGAAACTGTATGTGGTTTGGGTTCCTGCAACTGCTGAGGAGAGAACATGGGGACAAAGGGGAAACGCTGCCCAAGTGTCCTCTGTGAGGAACACAGTTCATAAAGCTTCTGTCTCCAACTGTTCTGGCGTTATTTTGCACTCGGTGTCATGATGTTCCCTAACAATTATGGCGCTGAGATTCAGCTAGTTCATTTTGTGCTAGAACCAGAAAGAACTGTAGGCTATCTCTTCTGAACTCCAGGAGCCAAACTAAATAGGAAGGGGCCTTTTCTCTTTTTGTTGTTGTTGTTGTTGTTATTATGTTGGGGCTTCGATGAGAATTGTTTGTAAGCTCTTTGCTGTACTTGGATGCTGCCATTTGGACTTCAAATACAAATCAGTCCACAAATTTAAGGCTGGCTAAAGTAAATTTAATTTTAATTGATGAATTAAGTGGAAAATCTTGACCTTTTGGTGAACATAAGGTCTTAATTTATTTGAGGTGCTTATTTCATTTGGTCTGCAATTGTTAGCAAATGTCTGGTTAGTTATATGTGTGCAAATATGGAAATGCTATTAGACATGAACCATTGACCAACTCTAAGACTAAGATTGAATCTAGCTGCACTTAGGCTCTGAAAGGAGTTTAGAAAGCAAGAGAGTCCATGCCAACCTTTGTGACACAACAGACCTCCAGTTCTTGTATGAGTCACGCTAGCCAGAAGAGTCTGACCTTTCCCAGAATGGCCAAGTCAGGCAGAGGCTATTGTGATGTTAGCAGACTTCTGTTGTGCGTTGTCTCCTTCCTTGCCCTGTAGACACAGCATATGCTACCTTGGCATTATTGAAAAGCAGGTATGGCAACTCTGGGTGGGTCACTATTTTGGTGTGAGTAGAGCCTGGATCTGACTAAAACACAAGCCTGGTGCCACTAGGTGGGTCGCCATCTATGTGACTAAATGATGTGTCTGATACCCTGGTGGATATGCATATCCTCAAAATTAGCGTTCCCTGAAACTTAACCCTGTGGTGTATGTGTGTGTCTGTGTGTGTGAAACTGAATATAGATGGGGACTGGACAGTCCAAAGTAAATAAGACTCTCCTTAAGGGAAGCCTGGTTCAATTTATTTACAAACAATTACTCCCATAAAACTTGCAAGCTTTTAGAAAACTGAAATTACAAGATCCATTATGAATCCACTACAAAAATAAAATAAAAACAAAATAAATTGATGATTAACACTTTCAATTTTGATTTAAAAAATGAAAGAAAGAGAACAAAACAAACCCAAGGTACTAAAGACTCAGTTGCAGGACTGAGTACCAACTTTGGGTGTTGGTACAATGAGTCTTCTAAGCAGTGCACTGATTCATAAACTCGAGGCCTAACAGTCTCCCAGAAAAAAATAAATAAAGAAGTTAAAAGTTTTGAAGGAGAAATTAACTTATCAACAAGCCAATCTACCTCAGCATTTATGTCTTTCTGTTACACATACTGCTGATCTAGTAGAGCTGGATATTGTGAATGACCTTACACATTTAGGTTATTTTTTCTTGTTGATCCCAGTATCTTCTGGGTTACTTGAGTGAACAGGAGGAGGAAATTGACTCTACCACTAGCCCGAAGTGTAGGCCTTATCTAAACTGTTCTATTGCAGGAAAAAGGTAACCTGTCTGGAATTTCTTGTTCTGCTTTATGTGCCTGTGACTTCCCAGAAATTATATAGTTTTCTGAAGTTATAAATGCTGTGGGCATTGCAGGACAATCCATCCCATATCCTGTTACAACTCCCCTAAGTATTTCAATTGGTCCTATATCTGATTGTCACACTTTTTTCTCAAGTCCTACTGCTCCGTCCTTCAGATGAAATGTTAATGATATGCCAGAGACATGGCAGGATGAATTCATTTCTCTCTTTCATCTCTGGGAGTTTCACCCTTCATTGACACCCGTCCCTCTCTAGATTTTTAACTGTCTCTCTCAATCTGCATCGCGTTCTCTTCCAGAATTTTCATTATTGTAGCACAATACACTTGGACCTGAGAAGGATTTCTGGCTCTGCAGTGTTTGCCTATTAACACTCAGATTCCTTATGGCACTCTCCGGATGTATTCCTGGCAGCACCTCACTGTTTTACCCTAGCTTGCTCTTCTGTCACACTCCTTGGAAAACACTAGCAAAGAGGGGATGATTGCTGTAATGACACTGAGATCTTCCAAAATTTTCTGTGACACACATCACTTCTGCAGAACCTATCCCATTTGCCTGACTGTAACATTGGCCATCATATATAAAGCAGTCCTGCAGCACATCCCAAACCCTGGGGACCTTTTACTAATCTGCAGACAGATTTCATCCCAGTGCCTATGTACTTGTAACTGTTGACATGTTTGCAGAATGGGCTGAAGCTTATTCCTGCAATCATGCTTATGCCATTACAGTAGCCAAGAAACTTCAAAAGAGACTTGGTATGCTGATTTGACATTCCTCTTACAATAGGTAGTGCATGAGGCACTCATTTAACAAGACAAGTGATTGAAGATATTTGCAAAGCTTTAAATGTTAAGCAGCACCTGCATTGTGCCTACCATCCTCAATCCAGCAGTGCAGTAGAAAGAATAAAGTCTGGCCTGACAAGGAATTGTGCTAAGATTTGAAGAAACAGGACTGGAATGGCCAGATGCAGCGCTGCTAGCATTGTATGCACGTAGCACAGCAAACGGGAAACATCAGCTTTCTCTTCATCAGATCCCCATGAGGTGGCCTATGCTGTATGTCTTCCTCACTCACTCAGAAGCACTGCATAAATGTGAATTTTTATTTAAAAAAGGAGTCATGTCTGATTTTCCTGCCTACTGTACTTAATTTCAGACTCCGCTATCATAGTCTGGTTTCTGATCATCATCCAAGAAAATACCAGATCTTGCTGCACAAAATATGTTGTAAACTTTTCTCAGCTGTCGAGGATGCTGGATGCTCTGTAAAGGAGAAATAGCAAGAAACCATAGGTGATGATTGGCAGGGCAGGGACCTCATCGGCCAGGGATCAGCTTATAGTGACCAAGCAAAGTGAGCAGGCCTACATCATGGAATCGTAGAATCATAGAATGGCTTGGGTTGGGGGGGACCTCAAAGGATCGTGAAGCTCCAACCCCACTGCCGCAGGTAGGGCCACCAACCTCCATATCTAATAGTAGACCAGGCTGCCCAGGGCCCCATCCAACCTGGCCTTGAACACCTCCACAGACTGGGCATCCTGTTCCTCTCTCTGGGCAGCCTGTTCCAGGACTTCATCACTCTCTTGGTAAAGAACTTCCCTGATATCCAACCTCAATCTTCCCTCCTTCAACTTACAACCATTTCCTCTTGTCCAGCCATTTTCTACCCTGCTGTTATCATCTGAGCATCCAGCCTATCATACAACTCTGAGATAATAAGCAGGTCAGAATGCGAGTCTGTGAGTTAGGACTGGGGCCAGTGATAGTAACTCAGGTCAGACACAGTACAGAGATCTTCAGGCAAGCCTGCAGTGATGGGTCAAGTCCAGAAGTGCACCTGTTGTTCAGAGGCCAGATCAGTGGTATCCATGTCTCCCCTGGGCTCAGCTGCAACATGTCTGAAGATGCTCCTTCCAACAGCGCTACTCAAAGAAGGAGTGAAAGTTCAGGTCTGTGGAGCTCATAGTATTATGGGCAGGAGGTGGATGGTGGCCCAGGAGGCTAATAAAGGCACCCTCCCAGGTCCTGATATCAGATTGTCCATTTGAGCTCCTGCTGCCATCACCTCTTTGCAATTGCAGCTGTGCCTTTCTGATGTCTGAGATACCTGATTTCATATGTTGGTGTTTAGCACCAAGATAAAGGCAGTACCCAAGAGTGAACCAAATGGGGAGTTGCCAGCGGCCTTCACTGGTGGCCTTCCCCTTCTCTGCTCATCCTTTCTTGGCCCCACACAACAAGTTAACACAGACAAAACCTCAAATGTGGATGAACAAATCAATATGTCTTAAAAAATGTTGCAAAGTTTATATTTTCTTTAAAGTAGAGTGAATTCCCTGATCTGACTCCCTTTACTTGAAGCTGAAGTGTTGTAGCCCAGGGAATAAGCTATGTAATGCAAAAATGTACAGTCACACCTCAATACATATTGCTCATGAATTCTGTAAGTGTAACTTTACAAGGTCTGACACTAAAACTTCTATGTTAAAATGCACGTACTCTTTTGGAAGCAGAATAATGGCAGTACAGTCTTCTTAGGGTATTTGAAACAAAAAAAAACCAACAAATCTTTGAGACTTGAATTTTCAAACTTAACCAAACTGATAATGTTATTCTATTTGTTTATTTATTTTACTGGCACTGAACTACTTCTTTCCTGGAGTGGGAGGAGGATTGAGAAATTTCAGCTTGACAGTTGAATGGTCTGGATGAAATCCACACTGAAAATATGGCTAGAGGGGAGCTGGAAGACTGCTAAGTACTTGACATCACCACCAGAGAATTATTTTGCTTTGCTGATTTAATCAATCTGAGGCAAAAAGATGTAAAAATGACAACAAAAATAGCAGCTTGTCTCATCGACTGTAGTATGAGTAGGAATTATGTTGATTTTTCTGCACGGATTTACCTGGCAGGTTTGGTCTTTCTCCAGAGCTGCTCCAGAGGGCACTCTTTACCTTAAATTCACTTACTACCCAAGAAAAGCATAGAGCTTTAGTAACGCAGACTTAAAGTCTGTTTGCCACTTGAAGTGCAAATGTCATTTTATCACTTCACTGGTCACAAAACCCTCTCTGGCCTTTCTAAGAAACAATATATCCCAGTGTTCCTTCTTTCCAACATATGCTTCAGAAGGAGCCAGATGTTTATTATGTTTAGTAAGGTTGGTTGGAAGATTGAGTGTGCTGTAGGCAAAATATTTCAGAGAAAGAATTAGGTTGTATTGTAGCTGGAGAATTGTGATAGGGTATGTCATAGAGATGTTTTCTTGTTTATTTGTTTTCCACCATTCAGGGCTGAGTGCTTAAGCCAGCCTTCATTCTGGCTGTGTATGGTAATAGCTTCAGCTCTATTTTATTAATAGGTGATGCCAGAAAGGGAGGACAAGGCACAAATAAGTTGCCTGGTGCAGTGAGCTTTTTTATCTGTTCTAAAGGTGCCCTGGGATAGAGCGGTGTTCAGTTACCTAGATAGAAAAGAGAGATGAGTGTCCATAGGATGGCACTAAAACACAGCGTGTTTTCTAGAACTATGTGCTGAACATAAAAAAGGATCATGTGGCTGTGACACACAAGCCTGCATTCAGCTCCTGGACTGTGTGTAAGCCCACAAATAAATTCTTTATCCTGTCAGGGCTTTGCTTTTTTATCTGTGATGTGTATGTGTGTGTGCGTGCACAGGAAGGACATCTCACTGATCGTTCAAGAGTCAGTGAGGATAAATGTTGCTGATGGAGTGCAGTGGCTGGGTCTGCATCAGGGGAGGATGTACACTGCAGCACAAGGTGCATCCAAACCATTTTTGCTCTCATAGGAAGTCTAACTAAACCTGTTTCCCTCTGGGAGAATTGCAAGAATGTTATCTCTAAGGCAATAGCAAAGGGCCTGGCAAATTCCTACTGTCAGCTTTTGACTGTGGCAAGAATGAACAAGCATGGGAGAAAGGGCATGCTATAGACTTGACAAACCTGAGTCCTGTCCACACGCCTGCTCTAGTAGGAAAGTGCCTGACAAATGCGTTCTTTGTTTCTTCCTCACCCCAATGTTGTGCAGCTATTCTGTTCCTCCAAGCTCAATGGCATGGTGGGAAGGAAAACAGCTCTCCTGGAGAAGGAATAAGGAACACTCTGGGGCAGGGACTGTTATTTTTCCACATGTGTACTCATGGAGTGCTGTCCCTGGTCCATGGGCCCCAGGTGTTCACTATAACAAAGTCGGTATAATAAACCTGCCAAAGGGCTGGGAGGAGCAGACAGAAGTATCGGGGGCATATGGGTGGTCAAGGGGACACTTAAGGGCTTGAGAGCATTACCATCCATGCTGATGTCCCTAAAACTAGGCTCTGTCTCCAACAGTCCTTTTTCCACCATCGGTGCTGGTTGAGCCTTCTATCCTAACAGGAAGGCCTCCTGGGCCACTGTGTACAAAGCAGTGAGTGGTCCTTGTCCCTGCCTCAGCTGGATGGAGAACACTGCCTAAATGAGAGAAGACATAGGAAGAACCATGCAAAACAAACACAGAAGTGGGATTCCGGTAACCTTTGTGGTAGAAAAAGTGAGACAAATAGAATAGTGGGACAAGGAGGGAGAAGGATGGCTGTTCTTTGGGAAACAAGAAGCTTGATGCATAGGATTCACTGCCATACTTGGAACAGCCCTGAAATAGTGCTTTTGTGCTGAGTCCTGCTTGAGGTGCCAGAGTTTAGGCAGCAAGGTTGCCAATCAGGAAACTGAAGTGTTTGGATCAGTATGGTTTTCAGGGACATCAGTGTGCCATCAAATGGAGCTTTTGTGCTCATGCAGTACTGGGAGAGATACGTTGCCTCATCCAGAGATTGAGTCTGGCAGCCCTACCATGCCCAGGGACTGTCCCAGTGAGCTGCCCCTGAATTCATCCTAAACCTAGGAGATTCACCAGGGGAAGCTGAATATCTGTTTGAGACTTTGCATCAGGGCAAAACATCTAGCTGTTTTCAAAGACATTAAGGGATGATTTTACAACTAAGCTGGTTGTTCATGAGCTGTTTGCTTTGATTATAGGCTATTCATAGGGTGTTTCCTAACTCGTTTTATCTACTGCCTGATTTGATAATAACTTTTTAGAATAAGAAAATTAATGACTAGTGGCTAATACACACTCAAAGGATGATTTCTCTGGAGAGTATGTTATGAATCTACAGACTTTGTTGTTTTGCTATTACTTCCTTGCATTTTCTCTGTGTCATGCATCTGTGCTTCCTACATAAAGGTCTTTGGAGACAACAAAGTCATGAATTCCTTGCTATTATTTGAAGACAAGAATGCAGTGATATGGTAGGAAAGACAGACCTTTGGTTGCAGGAAACTGCAGAATCTGCAGGGAATGTCAGATGGGACACAACTGACTTAGTGTGGCAAGAGTGTGCTGAACAGCACGCTGTCTGGACTGATTGGCAGAGCTTTGAACTAGATTAGACAGGGAAGGGGATGTACTTCTGAGTGACAGAAAAGGAGCCAATGAGCACTGACATTTTGGGAAGCAGCAGGGAAAAACCTCTGATTTGTCCCAGAAGAATTAGGGAGTACCCTCTAGAAGGGTAAGATGACTGCTAGCTCAGCTGAAATGCCTCTACACCAGTGCACACAGCATGGGTAATAAGCAGGATGAGTTGGAAACCATGATGCAATTAGAAAACTTTGACTTAATTGCTATCATGGAAATGCGTTGGAGTACATCAAACAACCGGAACACTGCAGTTGAGGGCTACAGGCTTTTTAGAAGAGATAACCTCCAGGGAGATCTTATCGTGGGCTTTCAGTGCTTAAGGAGGGCTCATAGAAAAGGTGCAGACCAGCTTTTTACAGAGTCTGATAGTGACAGGACAAGGGGGAATGGCTTTAAACTGAAAGAAGGGAGATTTAGGTTAGACGTTAGGAGGAAATTCTTTACCGAGAGCGATGAGGTCCTGGCACTGCTGCCCAGGGAGGCTGTAGATGCCCCATCTTTAGAGGCACTCAAGACCAGGTTGGATGTGGCCCTGGGCAGGCTGATCTGGTGGGGATGCAACCAACCCATGGCAGGGGTTTGGGGCCGAGTGCACTTTAGGGTCCTTTCCAATCCTATCTGTGATTCTGTGATACTGCTCTCTAGAATACTGATCTCCAATCAATGATCAAAGGGTAGAATAACTGTGTTTGGTCTGTCAGAGTATTTGGTATCTATCTCCAAATTTTTCAGATAGAGTTTAAGAATAGAACAAGGACAACAAAACCAACAAAAACCTATTATCAGAAGTATGGCAGTTTTGAAACATTATTTCTTTCTTAAGGGATCTTTACAAAACATTTAAAGAAGTTTTTAGTAGTCTGTTTATCAAAGCAAATACATTAGAGGATCAGAACATTACTGCTGTCTATTAAAATCTATTCATGGTAAACATGAAATTAAAGCATTTTTCATGAGATGTATCTTTCTGAGGGATGTACTGGAGGTACTATGCATCTGAGAGATGCTGCTCCACAAGCAGGAAGCATTTGACAATTAGTGGGTGAAACCTGGAAGGCAGTGCTACACTTTGCTCACTGCAGCACCGTCGAGAAATGTCTACCAAGTCAATATGTTGCCAGAGTTGAGAAGCTTTGAAAACCAAGTTCCACAGCAGGCAGGAGGTTAAGTCAGTGAGAAAGTTCTTCCTCTTCATTGGTGTTTCATCTATGGCAGAGTCTGGTGTGCTGGTCTTGCTCTGGCAGGAGTTGGTGCTGCCTTTTCTTTCTCCTAGGTGTGTTTGGGGACTGGGATCTGCCCTACAAAGAGCTGTGTAGAGCTTTTACACTTGCTTGAAAGCAAAAACCAAAGATTTTGGAAGTTGACTATTATCAGCTGAGGGCATGAGCAGTATGTTTCAGTTTTCACTCTTGGCTTGTGTTATCCTTTCATATTCATGAATGTAAGACCTAGTGGTATGTTGCTGAATAGTCAGATCTTTATTGCCAGTGTTGGATGCATGCTAGTGGCAGTTCAGCTCGTGAAAGGAATGCATCAGTGACTGGCCACGTTTCCCACTCTATACCTATTACCCTCCAAGAATTTGATTCTGTCAAACATTCTGTATATATGGAGAAACTCTCTTGACTTAGAAATGCTTAACAAATACCATTAGACAATGTACACACAACTTTACTGACTGCCAAAGACAGGCCTCCAATCAATTGATGGTTTGATTCTTGATATTACAAAATAGGATTTGGGGAATGAAGCTCAGAGAGATGTTTGAATTAATTGAATAATTCATTTTAGCATTAACATGATGAAAGAATAGATCTCCTGTTGGGAATTAATGTATAATGCATACATGGAACTTTCTGTATGCCTTTTATCATTCAGAGCAACTGTAGGCAAGATGGTAATGTGGAAACAATTAAAATTTAAACAAAGGAAATTTTTGTAAAGATTTTTTTTGAAGGAGAAGTAAAATTGCAAATATTTCATTGGATTTACAAGAGAGAGGGTTTTTTTTTTTTCTTTTCTTTCAAAGTGATGCAAAATTCAGAACATATACGTAACCAATCTGTCTTTCCATGAGAGAATGAAAGACCGCATTTCTTAAACATAGGAGAATAAAATTCCAACCAGCAAGTGAAGAAGACATTTAAATACTGGATTTTTCTATTCACATAAATTGCTTATAAGACTCCTCTAATATAAATTGACATAGGTATAACATTGGTCCAAATTGAGTGGAAGGGTGGGAGTGAATAGCTTGCTATAAGCCAGCTTTGTGTTATCACCTTCTTCCAATTCTTGACCTTGGGTCTCCAGGAAGAAATGTGTCCACTCCATAAGAGCTGACTTCTGGAAAGCAGTAATGGAATCCCATGCAAGCTCTTCAGTCTGACTTAGGCTGTCTTTTCTGAGGGTGGTGACTCATCAGCATTGGTGGCACCTGCCAGTCTGTGGTTGGAAGTTTTCTTAATGTAACAACCAAGTGAAAATGTCAGCAGTGAATCTAGGTGCCAAAACTTGGCTTTCCCTGTTCCTTGTGTGATGAGGATGAGACTCTGCTTGTCTTAGAAAGGAAATCCAAAAACGGATCTTAGATCTGTGGGTTGTTCTTGTTGTTAATAGAAAAGGACCAGTGCAATTTTTCTTTCTAGAGCAAACTTACAAATAGTCCACAGGGTACATATGTGTGAGATTGGTTCTGTTACAGAAAAATGACTGTAATGTGAATTCAGTTAGTTAATAATGAGATATTTCAGTTAGTTAATAATGAGATATTTTGATGGTGTTTTTAGTGTTTTCTGACATTTCTTGTTTGTGATTGGAACTGAGGAAGAGAGAGACTTTCCAGCCCATAAAAATGTCTCTCCTGAATATATAGTACATGCAAATTATACAGAAAAATTGAGATGCAATGATTTGTGTTCTTTCACTCCCTACTCCTATCCACCAAACAGTCCTATAAACTTTCTGTCTGGGAATAGTGATGCATTTTGATGCTTTTTAACAAAGTACTTCTAGACTTCTGTGCAGAGTTTCCTGAACCATTTGACAGAACTCCACTAGAAGTCCCAAGATCAGTCTAATTATTAATAAAAGGAGTGCAGAAATAAAGATCTGGGGCAACATCTGCAAAATGCTCAATTTTGAAAACCAGGTGAGTAAATTTTAGCCTGCTCTTGTATGGTCACAACATTCTGGGTGTGAATTTGGCCCTGACTAGTTCTAGCTTGCAAATCCCCTTAACTGTTGTGATTGTTGTAAACTCAAGAATTGTTGTTAAATTAGACAGCAGCTCTGTGTACCTAAAACAAGCAGCGACTGGGGCTCTTAGGATGCAGTCTTGCTGCAAAGTAAGAATTGTTGTTAAATTAGACAGCAGCTCTGTGTACCTAAAACAAGCAGCGACTGGGGCTCTTAGGATGCAGTCTTGCTGCAAAGTATTTGAGGCACCTGCCTCGGAAAAATGTGAAAACCCCTTCTAGGTTTGCTTCCACAAATGTTTCTTAATGCCAGCTTTAATTTATGCTCCAAAGTCCCATATTGTTCAGTGTTCAGAGAAAGAAAGCCCTCTGCAATGAAATATTAGACATACTTCCAGACCGCAGCTCCAGGAGCTATAGTTGCATGCTGGAGAACAGATGTTCTCCTTACTCAATCTTTGGACTATTTGCATTGTGGTGTTTGTAATTCATGGTCTAATGATGTAATGTGTTTTGAAATTATGCTATAAAAAGAGGCCTTCTCCATACAGAATTCAGCACCAAGCCAGGAGCTGTGGTGGCGCCACTTTATTACCCAAAGCTAATTCCTGGTACTTGCTTTTGTACAGCCCCTGACTTGGGCCCTAAACAGTGTTTTTCATATGGAGAAAAACCCCTCATGCACACATATATTATGAATGCTTACACTAAAAATGCATGTATATGCATGGCTTGTACTACTGGAATCTTTTGCTCTATTTCTTGATGGTAAAATAGTCACTGGTGAATTAGATAATGTACCTATCTGGGAGTTGAGTTTTATTGAGAGAAAGATGATCTCATTCTGATTATTGAGAGAAAGATGATCTCATTGTGATTATTGAGTGAAGGGCTGAACTTCTGTATTCTGAATTCAGGGCCTTTTGGAGCACAGGTCAGAGCAACTTATTGTAAGCTGCTTCTTTTTGGATACTCCTCTGGCTTGGACTAGATGCTTAATCTCAGCAGCTGCTGAATTTTTTTTCACAAGAATATAAAGGCAACTGAACACGGCAAATTCCCTATGAAGCTAATTCTCTTAAATTCCTCTGTTAGTATTTGCTGGAGAAGGCAGTATTTCTCTGCACTGAAGGACAGCTGTAATTTGGGTATCATTATAAAGGAGGTTCCTGAAATGAAATAAAACGGAATGAAATAAAGCAGCAGCAAGAGCTCAAATCACTATTCTGATTCAGTCTGTCTCTCTGGATTAGACTTTGCAGAGTAATAAACCTAGCGGGCTATGTCTTGATCATGGTGGATGTTTATTATGATGATGCTTGCTCCAACAAAACATGAAAAATGAAGTTCGGATATGCTTTGGTGTGGTGTACCGTACATATATATGGTCAGCTGATCTGGTAAAATGAAATGCAAATCTCCAAATTCCGTGGTTACTAGAGAAAGTGTTGCAGCGTTACTTTCTTGCAAGGGCTCAGAAAATGCAAGATGGGTTGAATGAAGAGTTTTGCTTATGAGGGTATGTAGAAATATACAGTGAGTTCAGTGTCTCTGCTATAGACTATTATCGCTGCTTCTTTGCTCAGGATGGAATAAGAAGCTAAAGAACAAGCTGCCTGTTGAGGAGGAGATTATACGCTTCACTCGCAAGAGAGAAGCATCAACTTAATATTACTATTAAGTTGTGATTTAACAAAGCTTACATGACTTAACAAAATTTGTGATGGCAAGGTCACCTGGTTATGTACTGAATAGAGAACAGAGTCAGACACAACTGTTAGGGAGATCCTCCCGTTGAGTCACGTTCAGAATAAACCCCTTATCCTGTGGTTTATGTCTAAAGGATTGTATGTGCAGTCAATCCTTTATATCACTCAATACCATATAGCAAGTTATCAAGCTATTTGCAGATAAGAAGTCTTTTAGTCTTGCAAGAAGTAAAATTTCAAGAAGCTAGCTATTAGTCCCATACCAGTTATCTATAGCAGGTAAGGAATCTCTTGATCTCAGGGAATAATGTGGAGAGGATAACCTTGCTCAGAGGACAGATCCCAGCCTGCAGCCTACTGCAATGCAAGCTCCACAGGCTCTGGGCTGTCAGCTGTTTTTGGAGTAAGATGATTGACTACTGATCATATTTGCATACTAGCCACATTGGGTTGGTGCTATCTCCGCTGAATCTACCTTAAGCCTGGTTCAGCTATCACAACCAGACCAGAGCATCACAGCTGCCACTGGTGGTTATCACCTTAGCAGGGTTAGGGGTCAAATGTCAGTTTTGGGGTGGGCCAGAGGGAGTACGCTGCCACTCTGCTGTTTCAGTTTGTAGCATACTTAGAGAGCAACTAGAATCACAGAGTCATGGAGGTATGGAGCCATTTGGGATGGTAAGGATCTGTAAAGATCATGCAGTTTAAAACCCACTGTCATTGTCAAAGACATCTTCTACTAGATCAGGTTTTTCAAAGCTCCAGTCAACGTACTCTTGAACACTTGAGCATGGAGAAGAAATGGGAGTTTACAGGTCCACCCCACAAACTCATTCTCCTTGTGGAGAAGGCAGGGAGAGCTGTCCTTTTAGCCACAGTTACTAGAAGCTGGGGGAATTCAGAAGGCCTGTTTTTTTCCAAAGACAGCCACACCATGGTGGCGTGGTGACATTTCCTCACTGGCCTGAAGCACACAAGTTTAGAAATCAGTGAACTATCTGTATCTGTTTGTTCTATCTGCCTAATCTTACTTGGATAAATCGATTAGCTATATCATATTTTTTGAGGTACTAAACTCTGTGCTAAAATTTCAATAGGTAATTATCACCGTATCAAGCCTGCTGGTTCACAAGAATATTTTTGTAAACATTGTGGCCATTGCACTATAGTAAAATAGATTTTATTGAGTTACCTATAATGACAAGTTGCTGACACACTGCGCCTTTCACTTCTGGACATTTCGTGATGTGACTTTGGAACCAGTGTTTCAAAGAGAGTGCAAGATGTCTCTGATTGCCTTCTCTGAACAAGCTATGAATTACTTCACTGTCTCAGACACCTTGGAAATATTTCTCTTTTCTTATCATTCTGGAGCTCTGAACAGAAGTCATGCAGTTAACAGGAAAGGGAGAGAACTCAATATCTTGTAGGAATTAACCTGGCCAGCAAAACTTGTGCAAGATTTAAATGCTAAAAGGGGGAAGTCATATTTTTATCACTGTGCAGAACAGAAAGCAGTGGTGGTGGAGTTAGTTTTTATCAGGTCTTTCTGATGAAAGATTTTAATAATACTTGGTAAAATTACAGTATTAACTACTGCACTGTAGCATTTGAAACACTAAGGCAAGCTTTACTTTCCCACTAGTTTCTCTGCACATTGCTAGGTGGCCTTTGCTTACCACTGCTGATTAGTTGCTTCAAACATGTTTCAAACTACATTAAAAACAAAAGATAAAAACAGAAAAACATAAAATTAGCAAAAAAGGAGTGTCTGGTTGACATTTTTGTGTGTGAAGTATTGCAGGTGTAAGACAGGTGTCAGGATTGTTTCCCCAGAAAGGACAGGACAATTGCTTCCTTGTAATTAGGTTTCATTTGAAGAGTTTGAAAGAAGGAGAAAAAAAATAAATCCCTTAGTCAAGTTGTCTTTTCTGTTAACCTGTTGGCTTCAGTGGAGTTTGATATGATTAAGCAGAGATGTGCCAGCTTCCTTCTTTCTATGCTTCACACTGCTCAGTGGAGCATGTTTGCCAGGAGCTTGATTCGTAGTGTAGCCTTTAGATAGGCACAGATGGAAATGAGCAGGTTTCCCCCCCCCCCACTGATTTCAAGTTCCAGCCATTCAGCAAGTTCTTTGGGACTCAGCTGCATTTGGTTTAAGGTAGAGCCACACCGAGGCATTAAACATGCTTGCAAGTGTGTTATTTCACAGCTCATGGTGTGTGTGATAGGCTAGGATGCTAGTTTTATTGGGAACGCTCCAGTTACAGAGCCTCTTGACGGTCAAAAGACACATACAGTTGTCTGACTTCAGAAGAACCTAGGTAACAGAGGTGACATAGTGAGCAGGTAAACAGGTGGCAGGAACAGATCAAGGAGAATCACGCTGAGGTTTCACTTTAGGGTATGTTTTAACATTGTAGTCAGGATCTGGGTCAGTTACTTGGCCAGGTCTGAGCATGGCTATGGCTAAACTGGAAACAGATAAACCTACAACGTACCTCTAGTAGGAACTGAGCCTAGTTAATGGCTTAGCAATTAAAACTGACTTAATTGAGCCTCTGGGTCCATGAGCAGGTGTGTGGGTGGATGCACAGGTGAGGATGATTAGGACCATTAAGGGCACCTGTTAGTGCCCTAAGTTTCAGCTTTAGTTAACATGCAAACTGTGAACTGCAAGTAGATAAAAGATTGCTTCGATTCTGATCACTTCTTGTGTACTTAAAGAAATTTCATTGTCTCTTCTGCTTGCTTTGCTCAACTTGAATGGTGAAAGCTTTTGAAATCAGTTCTGCAGGAATTAAGGTAGGTGAAAATATTTTTTATTTATTTATCTATTTATTTATCTATCAGAACTGCAAAGGAGAAGCTTTTGGCTGTATGGGTGGAATGATTAGAATCCTTAAGGATGAGAAAGAGAATTGTGTCTAAGGAGAGTTCTGTGTAGCAATATATATTTTACATTCTCCTAATGGGTTCTAGGTTTTCATTATGTGTAGAAATAGCATTTTGAAGCATTGAATCCTTTTTCTTAACATCTGAAGCCTGGATTAACGCAACAAATTGCTGTTTTGAAAAAAGTTAGAAGCTCCTTGCATACTGTATCACAGTGACCTTGTGCTATTGCTCTTGCAAGGGCAATCTGAAGCTGCTTCTTTCTTGTGCACCAACCTCCTGTGGATATTGAAGACTAAGAAATGTGAGCTTCCCTGTTCTGGAAGTTGAGCTAGAAATACTGCGGCATCAGGGTTTCTTGAGAGGTTTCCAGCATGTCTTGTTTTGGACTAGCTGGACATATGGTAGGAACAGACTTTCGTGTGGTGTTTGAGTTGTGTTTTTCCACTGATATTCACTGATAAAACTAGCAAGGGCAGAGGGATGTGAAAATAATTAACACAACAGATAAATATAATCTGCTTTCTCAGAGCTCAAAAGTTTGCTTTTGGCTCAGCAGAAGTTTTGAAGAAGTTTCAAACTAGAATTACTGCTTTATCTGGTGGTGTAAAGTTTTTTTTTTTTATGGTGTTCAGTATGGGGTTTTTAATGTCTGTCTCTGTTATTATATTAGCATTTGCTAACCTTTGTGAATAGACTCTGGTTGAGTGAATAGTGAAAGAGGACTTCATGATGCTGGGAAAGTTGGTTTCAGAGTCTGAAGAGAGTGGTATTGACCAGAGAGAGGAAATAAAGAAACAGAACACAGTGAGAAGATAGAGCACTTAGTCTTTGGCCTTCTGAGCATATAAGCTTGTTTAACTTATACATCACTTCTGTTTTGAGGGCTTGTGTCCTACTTCCCACTTTCATTTGGTACTGGGTCCTTTCTGTCTACTGTTCTCAGTAGAAAAGTATGGGCACAATGCTGATTTCATAAGTCTGGACCAGTGTTTCTGGTTAGGAATGTTACTGCCATCCTGGCTTGGAGCCATTTACACAAGACAAAGGCATTGCAGACTGAAATCCTAATCTTGCAAGCTTTTCCATGTGATATGTGTTGAAAAACTTGCATTTGAAATCAATGAACTCACCTCTCAATAGAAATCTTTCCATCCCTATTGCCTTCAGCCCTTCCTATCCTAGAATCACTAGCAGTGACCAGCTTTTCATGGGCTGATGTAAACAGAGAACTGCAGAGTGTCTCTGGTCACAGCTTTTCACGTGAGTAGTGGCAGAATTAATCGCTTAATAAGTTTTACAGTTAAAATTCAGTTATCAGCTGCCTTTGGGGATCCTACATTAGATGCCAAGTGCTTGTGAGAATCTGGGTCAAGTGAGGAGTTCCAGGTGCTTAGAAGAGGCTTAAAAGAAAGCAGCCAAACTTCACAGCTGGGCTGTTCTTATTGACTTAAAGGTTTGTTTGAAGGTACCAGAAAATTGCTTAAAAAAAAAAAAACCCAAACAAACGTGTTTTCAAAGGAAGCAATCATATACTCCAGTCCCTTCTGCAGAAGAAAAAATTATGTACCCTCTGGGTTTCTGTTTGTTTTCCTTAGCAAACCTTGAAGCTACATTAACTTTAAACAAGTACGTGCTGCTCCCCTTCACAACTCTCTTCTTTGAAGCTATTTGAGTTAATGTTTGTTGGGGGACCTGAGGAGGAAAGAGACAGAGCTGGGGTCATAGACATTCTCTTCACATCAGAAAGGTGTATGCTTTAAACCTGTGTTCTGGGGAGAAAATTACATATTGCTATTCTATATAGCCTGAATCTCTCATTTATTTACAGAGACATACCTATAAACTTAGCTTTAATTCTCTGGGGAGACTCTGGTGTTCTGATTACGCATTTGATTCCCTGCATTAATCTTGGGAGCAGGTGAAACCATCACCCACTGAGGGCTTTTTGTATTCATTTAGTGTTTGGGAGCTGGAATGCTTTTCTTCCAGGACAGCTCATAGTTGGAGAACACGGAGGAAGGGTGCAATGGATAAGAAAGGATGAAATATTTCTTACTAGGGGAATTTCTCCTGTATCTGAGAGGAAGATGCCACGTCAGACAAACCATATAGGTTATCTTCAACTGTTTTTTATTTGTTCTTTGTTATTAATTGATAATTATAGCTAATCCTTGTCCAAGGATGTAGGGGAGATGTAGGTGAGAAACCAGGAACCTAGTGGGAAGTTCTGTTAATGTTAATTTTAATAATATAAAAGCTAGTTAGGGCTGAATGGCAAGGGGTGAGTATCTCCCCAAAAGCTGTATCTGGCATAAGTAGACAAATGGGAGCTATTTGTCCGTAGTTGAGGGAACCCATTCCTGGTATGTCGATTTAAGTCCTCCATTTTGCAAGAGCAGCCTTCAAGCCTGATTGCCCAGGCTGAGAGGGAGGTGCTCAACAATGAAGGGGCAATACACCTGGCTCTCCTGCCACATGGCTTGGAGTGATGAAGTTGTTTGGACTTCTGTACTGTTACTTCAGATGAGGCATGATTCCAGCAAAATCAAAGTTGGAGCAAGGCCAAACCAGCCTTACTTTTGTGCACAATATCTACGAAGCCTTCTGAGCTTTGGATCTGCACTTCCAGCTCATGACAAGATCCTTGCTTGCAGTCTTGCAGGGAGAACAAGGTTGCACGAGGCAATATGATGACCCACCTGACATTCAGAGGACTCTTGTAACAGTAGTCAGGGAGAAGATAGTCCAAGTTTCAACCCCTTGCTACAAGTGTTACATGGTTTTTGTTGTCTTCTGGGCAGGTACTTTTTAATGTCATGCTTTGTCTATAGCAAAGGTTCTCTTTTCTACCTGGGTGTGCAGTTAGGAGACACTGAGGAGATGTCGTGCATATTTGCTTTGACCATTGCAGTCCTTAACGGACTTGGAGAGCTCTGTTCTCTAAGAGCTTGTGGTGAAGCAGAACATGAAGGGTTTATTGCCTCCTGCCTTTTCTTGGCTGTAAAGTTAAGCTTGTAAAGTGATCTCTCAGCCTAAAGGGATGCTCTCTGCCATGCTTGAGTTCCTTGCGCTTGGTGTGCCCAAGAAGTGGAAGAGGAAGAACATAGCTTGAGAACTCTGCTCTAGAAGAATTCTGATGCTTTAAGCATCAGACATCTGTATATTTCTGTTTGACTTACATTGGGATACTAAATATTGCATCCATTAGTTCATTAGGAGCCTTTCTGTAGATTTGGCTATACATTGGATCAGTTGATGGTTTCTGGATGAAGAAATACTTTAAGCATGTGCTTTGCACAGGATGAATGCACTTGGAAGGAGCCTTTTTAGGAAAGTATTTTAGCATTTGGGTAAGCTGTTTACTGGCTGAGATGTGGGGCATTAATTATATTGCTCCTTGTGAATGAATAAGCTCATTTAGATCTGCTTCTGAGGATCCTATCCAGTATCCTATTGCCATCTGTTTTAATAGAGGCTGGAAATTTAAATATCTATGTGGATCAGTTTGTAATTCCTGTGTGTCAATATTCCTCCGTTGCTCTGTAGTGTCAATGACCATTATATAACCCTTGTAGGCTAATAAATGTTGAGCAAACATTGCAGACATCTGAGACACAGAGGAGAGTGACATAAAGAAGATACAACATGGATTCAAGTAATTGTAATTTTGATTCCTATGGCAATTCTAATATTGACTAATCATCTTAGATTGTCTACTTACCATTTACTGACATGTAGTATAAAATAATAGGGGGACTTTTGCTATTGCAGTGTTTCTTCTCCTTCATTTCTGCTAAGGTAGTATTCTTTTTGGGGAAAGGACTGTCTCTACCTGTGTGTCTGATTCACAGTAATAGGTCACTAAGTTCCAGTTCAGAGAAGCAACGTAACAGAACTGAAATCAACCATATGAGTCAGAGTACGTTACTAACACTTCTTTGGTTTGAGGGGCTGTGCAGCGAATGCATTAGGCACTGGAGAGAGATAATAGGAAATGCACTGGCATTTTCAAAACAACGCAGTAAGCACTTAGAACTTGCCTAAACCATTAGAGGACTGTGGTTGATTTTTAAGTGAAACTTTTTCAAACATCTGTTTCACATGTAAGGAAATCTAGATTTAAAATTCTTATGTTCTGTTGTACTCATAATGGCACTTAGGACACACAGCTTGGATTTTCAGAGGTATTTAGATGTTTAAAAAAATGTAAGCAAGTGTCTTGAAACAACCTCAAAACTGTTGAAAATCCCACTGGGAATCTCTTGCCTTTTGGAGTAGACATAGGTTTGAAAGGGTAATGCTGATGACTTGCATGCTAACAGTATTGCTGATTCTCCTCTGCTCTTAGTCCTTACCCTCTTTCTGGGTTATGAGTATTTTGCAGCATCAGGCAAGAGAGAAACGATTTTTAAGTGAGGGAATATTACTAGTGAAATTGCTGTCATTGTGAGGAAGATTGAAAAGCAGCAGAGGTAAGACAAAGTAGTGGTGAGTGAGATAACAGAAGCCCCTTAATGATTTGTGATTCTTACTGCATGAAGCAGCAGTTCTTTAGGAGGTTGTTTTCCAAACCAGTGGTCACCCACTAGGGCTGAAAGGGAATTTTTTTTAACCCTCACTTGCCCATCTCAATTGGGAACTGCGTGTCACCATGGGAAGTTCATATGAAATTTGCACTATAGGAGCTGTGGCTTAAAGGGTGTTTGAAAAGCATGTTGTATGCATCTGTTATGTTTTCTTTACCCCGACATCAGACACTATAAATAAGATTTGTTTAGGGCAATGTGTCTCAGTCTTGTTGAACTGAAAAGCAATGCAAGCTCTCTGAAAAAGATCCTGTGTGCTCTTAAAACATCAGTTTTTATTTACAAGCAAATATATACTGGGTCACATCTTGAGTGTCTACTTACTCCTTTCATTTCTCTACTTTTTGTTTATTTGCTCATGCACTTCTAAAACTTCTGGCTGTTGTTTCATGTGCTGTTTTACAACAAGCTGTTCTAGCATGTGAGGTTTAGAGCTGGGTTCAACCATGCAGTTAATTTCCAGAGAGCCCTGAGTGATTCAAGCTGACTGCTGCCTACAAGTACTGACCCCTATAGGTGTCCTAATGTATGATGAAATTCCCATTAAAGGGAACTTAAGGTTTAACTGCACTCTTTTCCTGAAGGTTAATCATAGTATCTAAAGAGCTAGGAGACTAGTTGATAAGACTGCTCAGTTGAGCACTACTGTATCTGGTGCAGGCAGTGCATCAGGCACTTCTCATCAAGGCTGTACTGAGATGTCCTGCATTGGAATGAGGAAGCTACGGTTGAGTTTCATAAAAACTGATTTTCTTTTGCTGTTGCACAGGAACATTGTATCAATGCTTACTGCCCAAATTGGCTGGTTTTGTTGTTTTTTTCCTCCACCCGTGAATACTGTCACTCTTTCACTTACGCTTCAATATCACTTCACTTCTGATTTTGAAACCTGGAAGAGTCATTTTATATTAACTTATGACAAGAAACGACAGGTTTCCTGTTGATTTCAAGCACTGGGATTTTGTCTATTTTTTTATGTAGACTATAGAGACAGAATTTAATAGCATCTTGGAGCGTCCTAGAGTAAAACAAAGCAAAATATTTGTGCCAGACTTTATTGAGAGGGAGGCTTGAGAAGCTGGTTAATTAGATGAGACTAATCAAGCAATGAGGCTGATGTTTGGATGCACGTGCCTGCATGCCATAAGCTTTCCCCTATCCTCAAGGCTTCTCTGACTTGCTCTGCCTGAGTGCAGATCTTTCCTTGTCTCAGGTTGAAAAGCAGTTGAAGGTAAAGGTATTTCGGGTAGGGATGAGCATGGGATAAGGAGAATAGTGCTTGGTGCCTTGAGAAGGTGAGAGTTCATTGCGGAGTCCATTCTCTTGTGTTTGCATTAGGGAGGGTGGTTGACAATGGATGTAAGTTTTTATTATGAACTTGTGTTATTTCTTATTTTATGGTAGTTAATTAAACAGTTATTGGTCCATCAGTCTATTTTTTATCACTTAGCATTTCCTTTGAAGAGCACTCTTCCCTCAAGGGGAAAGGAAAAGGTCTGATTTTGTACTGCTCTTGCTGCTTTGACTTGGAGTTAGTAACAGCATGAGACAGCTGCAGCCTCACAATTGTGAAGAGCCTGACAAAAAATGAGTATTTGGAAATAATTAGAGGTGAATGTGAAAAGAAATAGAGATGTAAATGTGGCTTGTATAAACATAAATTTGCAGGTACATTGCTGAATTGTAACCCTATGTTCGTAGACTTATGGCAAAATAAACCATGGGACACGGGTTTGCATGGTACAAGTTCCACACACTAACCTAAAAACCTTGCCTGTTCCTGGGAATGGGCTGGAAGATCATCTGTATTGACTTTCCCTTAGTTCTGAAGCCCTGTCTACAGGTGAGTGAGCCTCTCACTGAAGGCTTTATTTTAACTTGAATGTGATGCTTGTTGTTGTAAAAAGTGTGGAGCAAGGAGCGCGTTCCAAATCACTGTGCTTAGTTCAACTTCAGATACAGTTGGAAGGTTATGCTGGCAACATTACTAAAATTAAAAAGACGGCTCTAATGAGGTTATGATAATATGTGGCTAAATAGCAGCTAAAATGTGCTTAGCTTATTTAACAGAGCTGTGATTTTGTTACATTAAGGGTATAGATTTTTCTTTAAAAAATTATTTTGTTTCTGGTATAAAATGAGAGGAAAAAAGGTAGAGAAAAGAGTTGCTCTGTTGGGATTCATAGAGATTTGATAATAACCTGAAATTATTAAGTGTTTGCAGGCAGGTACGTCTACCCCATGACTAACCAGCTGGAGATGGAATAAGTCCCTCTGGCTGGCGATGCTTATCTTTCTGATCCAGCCTTATTAGCAGAAGGGAGACTCCATGGGTTTTTAAAGTGGTTCTTTGAAAAACATGATTAGATGCCTGTTCCACAATCAACTTTCTTGTCCAAAACTACATCACTGAAAAGACTGTACCCTCCGAGGTGAAAAGATGCCCAACTACCATTAGGATTTTACTAGCTATTCTGCTGTTATTTCCATTGTTAGAGGGAATGTTCACATTGAAACAATGAAGTTACCCTCTCTGGTCGGTGTCATTTTATGTGGAAGTTCCTGCACATTATAATGTATGCAATCTGGAAAATCAAAAGAAGTTCTTGTGTTGAAAATATGTAAAAGTGAAATTTGGGGCAGTGTATTCAGTTAGGAATTTTAAAAGAAAAGTTCCTTAGAATTTTAAAGTAATTAATTTTTGATTCTTGTAGCTATTCTGCAGCTCAGCATGTTTAAAATCATTTATTAAGCAAATGTGAGTAACATATTCAGGAAAAAAGATAAACAAGTGCCTTTAGGGATTTTACAATTTAAGTGGAAAGTTGAAAAGCAAAATGATTTTCAATTTAAAAGAAATTAATATTGTTATCTAAGTAAATGTAAAAGTAATGGGTGATTTTGCTTGAGATTTGATGTTAAAGGACAGATTAATGATGAAAAATCTTTGATGGTATGGAATGGAGTGGAAAATTACTAATGTGTCCTTTCATAAATCTTTAATGTTTAATTTATTACTTTAAATATAAATGTAATTAGGAGACTGTAAATAAGCTATATCGCAACCTTTTGAGTTGAAATTTGTGTTCCTGCAGTTTAGAACAGCACTTTGCTGAAGAGGGATCTGTACTGACCCCCAAAGTTAATTTATTCAGCAGATCGTGCATCAGATGTGCTGAAGTCAGAATGGCACCTACCTGGCTATGGCTTACTCCTGACACTGAATTACAATGGCAGTGCGGCCTCTGTCTGCCTGCAGTATCAGTGCTGTGCCTGCAAGATCTGAATGTTGCCTCAATCTGTGAAGTGCCCGTGCCAGCAGCTGTAGGGCAAGCACTAAGGCTGCTGCTGTCATAACCATGATGGATGACAGTACTGTCTTGAATATCAAGCTACTTCTTCCTGGCCCTGAATGGGAAAGTAATTAGCCAAAGTGATGGTTTTCAGACTGCTATTCTTGCCCAGCACAGCTGTTGTCTAACAAATGAACAGAAAAATCAAAGTAACTAATGCTAGATTCGTAGGGGATGAAGGCATCTCTAGAAAATGCAGTCCTGAGTGGCGCATGCTGACCGGAAAATGCAGTGTGGGTAAGGCTTTGTTTTAGCATCAGCACTTTGGTTAGTGCTAGCAAGGTGTAATGTAGATAAGACATTTTATCTACATTAGAGAGGTGGGGGTGTAGGAAGGTCTGCTTTGGACCTCCCAGGGTCAGGTTTGGATTTTAACCAACACATGCAATAATATTACTCAAAATCTCTGACTATTTTTGGAGAAGATATTTTAAGTGGCTGGCAATAGTCTGGAGAACAACAGATGCTAACAGTGGTAGGACACAAATAATACTATTTGTGACAGTTCATCGATTTCTTTGTCAAATCCTCAATAAAGGAATGAGAAATGAAGCTATCTCAGTAGCATTTGGGAAGGGAGTGAAGCTTTTTTTTAAAGCAAAAGAAAGAAAAAGCTCTTGATCAGAAGAAATAAATAACCTTTTAAAGTGTAATCATGGGTTAATCCAGCCTAATTTAGAAGGAGGAAGAAGCACAAAGAGGCCAAAGCTTGGGAGCCGGAGACAATATTTAGGAATTTGCATCACAGGAAAAGGGAGAACAGTTTAGGGAAGAGCATCACTGTCTGTCTTGAGACATACAAGGAATAAGCAAGCACTGAGGTTACAAACTAATTGGTGAGTTCACAGATGAAACATCAGGAAGTACAGGGGGACTGCCAAGAGTCATTCTGGGTTAGACCTTGAGAAAAGATTGATGCTGGTAGTCTAAGCTTCACCCCTTTCTAAATGAAAGGAGAACAAAGACAGTGATGCTATTGAGGCAGGAGATAAATTTCAGGTTGCCTGATATTCTGCCTCAGAATATTTTTTTAATAATGTTGAACTAAAGCAAATATTTTAAATGATAATGAATTGGCACAAAGTAAATGCCCATGCTGGAGAAGGGGATCAGACTTTGGGATTTTGATGTACACTGACTGAAGGTAAAGGATGAGCTGATTTCTCTGTAAAAAAAACCCTGAACATCTGGCTCATGAAACTGCCAACACAGAATCAGATTTTATTTTTAACAAATTTCTCTATTTGCCTAGAGAGTAGCTGAAAAGATACTTAAACTTAAGCAGAAGGAGGCTGAAGAGTTCTCAGGAGAGCCACAGACCTCCGAGTGTGACCTTAGTGGCAGTTAAGATTTCAGAACATATTTTGGAGGAAAATGTAATTAGAGACCTGGAAATGCAAGTTAGGGAAATAAAAACAGGGATAACTAGAATCCATGGTGAGCGAAGGTCCATTATAACATTGCAGTGGGTGATACTAGATGGATGTCAGGCAGAATTGAGTTTGGACTTAGGCCCAGAGGACATCTTGCTGTATGTGCAGACACTGCATTCAAATTTTGGGATGGCAGATCTCAATAAATGCTTAATTCTGACCATTGTGTATGCAAACGATTTTGTGGTTCTCTGGCACCTGCAGTACTTCTGCAGGATAGACTTCACAGCTGCTGTTAAAGAGGGGAAAGAGTAGGGCTGGTTGAAAGCCAACACCTTTACAGACTTTATTTCTTTTTCAAGCAAACTGGAGATTTTTTTGTTCTTTTTGTTTGGTTTAAGGATCCCTAGTAGGAGAGAAAGATGACTGGGACGTGGCAGCATTTAGAGAAGTGGGAATGTTTTCATTAGATTGTTGTTAAATGATACTGAACTTAGGAGCGCAAGGTGATAAGTGTCCTGTATTCTTCAGCTTTTACAGACTGAAGAAGCACTAGGGCCTCACTTTCCTCTGTAGCAATTCCTCTAGAATCATGTATTTCATCAGAAATTCACAAAAGACAGCAGTTTTTCTTTTCTTAAAATGTTTTCCTAAAATTATACTTTTTTTTTTTTTTACTCCCTTGACATTCCTTGAATTTTTATATACTTAGCCATGAAACAGGCTTTGGTTTCAGCTCTGCCCACATTAGACTTTGCTTGCAGTTTCTGGAAGCAATTCCGGAGTTCAAGCCAGTAGGTTTTCTGTGAATTGAATGATCTAGTTCTGCTGGAAGAGACAAGAATTTGTAAGATTCTCTGTGATCAGCCCCTAGATGCATCTAACTGCTTGTATATCTCTAGCAAGGCTGGTCATAGACAAACTTTGGAAGCTGAAAGGAAGTTCTTGAACTTCTGAGGACCAGGAACAGATGTCAGTTTTCCTGGGGGGGATATTAAGTTGTAGTTGTTCAAGCAATGACATGATCTCCTTTTGCTACATCCCAGTCGTCTTATGTGCTGTTCAACTCCCAGAATTTTTCCCAAGGAGTAGATAACCACATGGTTGATGAGGTTATACTAGAATCACAGTAACGGAATCAATATTTTTCTCACATCCTCCGGAAAGCAGTGCTATAGAGTGCCCGAGGGGACCATTTCCATGTGCGTTCCAGGTGGCACATGGTGGCAATATGAACTGAGATAAACCCACATCAGATTGAGGCCATCTCTGGAGACCCACCACTTCCTTCAGAAAGAGAGTGGGAATGTTTCTTCAGGAACTTTTTGATGTGGATTCAAACCAGTGCCCTTGACAAAAGAAGAAATTGTAGACTCTTGTCTTCCCATAATAGTGTGTACCACCAAGTCATGGATTACTTCTCCATTACCTCTAGCAGCTTCCCCTGCCTAGAAGTTAATTGTTTCTTACTTGTCATAATCCTTCATTATCCGTACTGATTTGTTAATGAAGAAAACCAAAAGCTGAATTTCTTGTACGTGCCTCTGATTCCTGAAACTGAGATATTAGGTGCACATCTGTCTTCCACATGTCTACTCTGTAATGATAAAAGTTAGGTGTTTTTCATTTGACTACAGGTGGGTGATACAAGCTCTGGCTACAGACTGAACTCTCATTTTTTGGATCCTGCACTGTCTTGGTGCTGAGCCAACAAAATCAAATTGAGAATGAGATTCAACTTTGATACAGTAATTCTCATTCAAAACTAAAATTGTATACTGGCAATCACTTTTGATTAGAATGATTATTGTAGCATTGGGAAATGATCTGTGCAGATGCCAGGTAGCATGACTATAATCTTGATGTTCTTCCTGCTCTCCTATGCGTCTTTGCTGCACGTGGGTTTCTGAAAGCCTTGAATGCAGCCTGGTTCACTAATAGGAAAGCAGCTGTCATGTGGTGCAGAACGGTGTATTTGCAGCATATGGTCTGCAGTGGCACCTTTTAGATCTTGCTCAGCAGTCCCAAATGGTAGAGCAAACAAGTCACGCAGAACCAGCAGTCTGGATTGGGGATGCTTAAGGTCACTGCACTGCATTACAGATGGACACCATTAAAAAGTCAATTGGAGCCTTGCTTTGCTGCCAATGTTGCGGTCAGGGTGGGAGTTTTCTACTCTTGACAGCATCACTGTCCTTGCCAGCTGAAGGCTGTGCCCTTTCATGGCAGCTTGTGGTGGTTGCTTGTGGCAATTCTGGAGCTGACTGGACTCTAGAGTAGATCTGGCCAGAGATTCAAGGAAGGGGAAGATCTGAAATAGACAAAGGAGTAAGGTCTCTCGTGAACTACATGTTCAAGCACTGCTATGTATTTTTCAACTGAAATTTCTACATTCTGACAATGAGTTTCAAATGTGACTTTTCAGAGTCAGAGATAGGACTACTTTTTTTCTCTTTTTCTATCGTTTTTTGTAATAGACATATTTTGCTACTCTCAGACTATGATGATGTTTTAATCTATGGCCCTTTCCCAGTTGATTGCTAAAATTCCTTGTTGACGTTTAAAATGCAGAGTTTGTGTTCTTGTGACAAGCACACTTTGAAATCTCTGTATAATAAAAGCCCAACTCAAAGTTCTGCAGATAAATGCAAATCTGTATGAAAAGGTAGGTACTCAGGACTATTTGATTTGTATTATCTGTATTGTCTCTTCAATTTAAAAGAACACTGTGGAGATGATATTGAAAACAAAACAACTTTTGCCACTGTAAAATATGTGGGGACTTTTCTTCTGCATCAGGAGTTTACTGTTGGGTGAGAATAGGCACTATATGCATTCACTGAGAATGAAGTAAATTAATAATGGCAATTAGAATTAATGTTTCTGGTGAGAAAATGAAGCAGCTCACATCATGGTGTCTTGACTTAGCAGTTGTAAGGAGGACCTATGTCTACCCAATTGAAGGCAACGTGTATGACACTTTTATGGAGTGTGGTGTGATGGTCCATGTGTGAAGAGGTGCAAATGCTCAGATTTCCTTCCTTAGTTAGGGCTCTCCTATTCTTGCTGTAACTTCTTTTATGTCTAATATTAATGCTCATGGTTGCCTTAGTATTAAGCATTCATTTAGATTTTACTCTTATTCAGCTGCCTATTGACATGATTTAACAGGAATCCCATTTCTTGGAACTCCAACTCTTCTGTTAAATTTGCTTGAAAAGAAGGCATGAAATCTGGAGTGTCAGGCAGACTGCTTCAAAACAGAATCTGCTCTGAAAATTAGAGTAAGGAATAAAGAAGCACACACGCTACTTAAAAATGTCACAATAATATATGTGTGAGGTAACCTTTGGGGATTTCTAGTCTAGTCTCTCTGTTCCAAACCAACAACTACTTTCAAAGGTTGCTGAAGTCATTTCCAGTGAAGTGCTGCATAACTTCAAGAATGGAGATGCCACCACTTTTCTGCATCTCTGTTCCAAGGCTGCACCACTCTGTATTGTTTTTTTCTTTCTATTCAATTTGCTTTCCTTCTTCCCAGAGGATATTCTAGCATCTTCACCTTTCCTTTATTCCCCTGCTTCCCTTGCCTCTCACATGTCCCCGTTCAGTGCTGCCGCACATCTTTGCTTTTTGGGCTGGAACCAGCGGCCCTTTGTGTGAATGACAGAAAGCTGCACATGCTAGCTGGCTGAGTGGCAGCTACCTGCTAACCAGACAACTGTAGCTTTGATGAGAAGAGGTTGAATCCAGTCTGCTTTTCCATTAGTACTTTTTAACCTCTCTCCATCACCCGGATACTGATTTATTATTTTTTTTTTACTAGCTGCAGAGTATTTGTTACTTCCAAGCCTCTGTCAGTGCTGAAAGGCCAAAGTGGGAAAGAACTGAGAGTCTGATGGGGGAAAAAGGACAGTTGGGCAGACGTGCACAATGGAAATCAAGCTAAAAGTTAGGTCACACTGTTGTTCTACTACTTACAACAACATAGTTTCTGCTAGCAATGAAAGGGCGGGAGGCTGGTTCTCTCGTTGGCATCTGGGTAGGTGCATATCACAAGAGCGTGGTCTTGACCCTTCATGTCAGCACTGTGCAGGAAGCAGGGATCCCAGCAAATGAGTGTGATGTGCTTTGCAAATTAGGAAAGGAAGCCCAGCTTCTGAGAGCATTGTAGTGCCTTTGATCATCAACACCAACTCCTCCTGGTGAGTTCCTCAGCAAAACCATCTGATAGGAGGCCACCGGCCAAGGCTGGTTGTCATGGGAGTGCTCCAACTGACAGCTGGAGTCATTCTGCTCTGCTAATTGTGATTTTAAACCACACTGATAAGCTTGACAGATGGTATCTGGCTCCAGAAGGCCCCAATCCACTGCTGGCTTAGATCAAATTCAAAGGAGATCTGGTGTTTGATGATGCCAAGAATGGCAGAAGCTCAGTCCTCCAGGAGTAATCTAGGTTGCTTTTTTTTTTTTCTGAGAGGCCAGAAAGACTGGCAGCTGGCACCATGTATTAGCAGAAGATACTGTTGGCTTGCATGCCTAGACACAGCTTGCTTATATCACATGGTGCTGGGGCTTGGTACCCTCTAAAGTGCCTTTGACAAGCTGCAGATGTGAAAAGGGGCAGCCAACAATGATTAGGTGACTAATTTGACTTCCTGGCCGCTAGTCCAAGCAGTCTTGGGCTGAACGAGTATCTTATGGTTTCCAGAGTAGCTTCATTATCCAATCTTTATAACATAGTTCACCACCTTCTCTGTGTTTGGTCTGTTCCAGAGTTATGTTAGTAGACAAAGGAGTTAGTGGGTTTTTTTTTTTTGAATGGAACTGTAGCATTTTTGGGGGGAAGAATGGTGTTTGGCTTGGAACATCGTTTCTGTAGCGTGCCTGGCACAACAGTCATGCTCCTACCACTTCTGGGGGAAGAATTCGTATTTGTTACCCCTGTTTATTCTTCACTCCAGTTTCTATCTACTGATTGCCGCTGTGGACCTGAGCATGCACTCCTCTGTGCTTGGGGAAAGATGGACAGCTGTCTGAGGCACATCACTGCATACTCTAATAATGCAAAGGGACATCATACCAGAGCAGAGCCATCTGCTGCCCCTCTGCTGCAGCTATCTCAGCTGGAGAGCTGTCTAAGAGCATGACATTGGTTTGAGTATTATCTAAATGTTGCCCAGATTGCTGCTGGTGTTTGCACATCTCTGCAGTCCACCCTCCCCTTGCACAGCGTAACCCTGTTAAGAATCTTAGGGTTCTTCACAGGGCTGTGTCCTTAGCTAGATTTCTGTAGCTCATGGTACTAGTTGAGGTGGCTCTAAGTCTGCTGCTGCTAATGGCCTCCTACCAGTGCACTTTTAACATAACTGAACATATCAGATTGTGACTGTGTGGATCATTGATGCACAGTGGGAATTAAGCTGCTTGTTGGCTCTTGATTTGTTAGCTTTCATTGTAGTTATTGCCTTATAGATAATTTTGTGCTAAGCTTTTATTGACCGTAGACCTACAGAGAGAAGACTGAAGAGTTTCTGGCCTTTATTAGCTGAACTTAGGCCAACAACACGATTAGAATTGGTAGACTAACAGCATCTTGTAATATAGAAATCAAATTAAACACTGATGAAAAATAAAAAGCTGTGTTCCAGTTTCACTTTCCTTCCTGTATGAATGGAGTTGTCTGTATTATCCAAAAGTGTGCATGGGTCAGAGTCCTACTGTGACATCTGTTCTCTTTAAGAGGGCAATGTGCAAAAATGTTTACAACAGGGTTCAGCATTGCCACCCTCCCTCCCAGTAGGTTTTCCACTCTGTCCTGGATGCTTCTTGAAAGAATTTTGGAATCATTTCCCAGAAGCTTTTCTTTTATAAAAAAGAAGAGAGGGTGTTAGAATTCTTATCTCTCTTTGTTCTCCAGTCCAATGTACAGTCACCTAGCTCCTTGTGCCATTAACAGTGGACCAGTAAAGACTCTTCCCAAGGTCCCTCAGAGCCCCGAGAAGGACACAAAGAGTTTGACAAGAGCAGAGTCTTATGATATCTGTGACCTATTCAGTAAACAGTTGTGTGCTCTTTGTCATCTGCAGTTGATAACACACATTTCTCTATGGAACATGTTGTACTGTGGTAGATACTTCACAAAGCTGGAACTTACAAGTACCGTAAAACTATACGGGAGAGGAAACATTGTCATAGGAAGTCTTGCGTTATTTTAAGGAATAAATTGTATGTGTAAGAGTAGCCCGCCAAAACAGCTTTTGTGCAGGAAACTAGAAACCTGGGAGATGTGCTAATGGTATCTGATGGATGCAGCATTGATTGTAACAGATCAAGGTGAGAGGAGGGCACTGATCAGCAAGGATTAGAACTGAAGCAGTGATTGGCTAGAATGCACTAAGCAACGTTGTACTTGCCAGTGATGTTATTCCTTTTTCTGTGGTTCAGATACATACTGAAGCTGGTTATTTATAAAGTTTAATGTTTTGTGTTGAATTTATGTTTCTCATCTTGCATGACATTTTAGTAATGGTGTGTAAGCTAATAGCATCTAGAATCCCAGCCAGAGCAGTAATCTTATCCAAACAGTCCCTGCCTTGAGCCAGTGCTCATCTAGTTAAGCAGGGCTGGAGCAGCAAATGGCAGTAGAGCTGTTAGCACATCTGAAGGGTCACAAACAGCAAAGGAATTCTACACAGGCTACTTATACCTTTTCTTGCTAGAAGCATAAGATCAAACTTAACTCTGGTAACATGTTGGTACGAGGGATTCATTTGGCCCTTGTTGCACCAAGATGCCCTTGTGGAAAACAAAGAGGAGAAAATCATCAATAGGCATATGACAGTGTGTTGCAATGTCATCAAGCACTTAAAATTCTTCCATGGAGAAAAATTCCCAAATCTGGCCCTGAGACACTGGGGAGTTGGAGAGCTCTCAATCTTTATGCTTTGCAACCTTCCCCTTTGAAACCTCTTTCTCTCTTTGCAAAGAAAGAGAAAATTCTCAAGCTATGCTCTGGTGGCTGATACCCTTACAAACTCTACAGGGGGATTAATGTCTCCAGCTTCAGCTGATTTGAAGCATCCTGTGTAGATCCTCTTCCCCAGGAGGGGGACAGATGCTGGTTCTTCCAGAGTGCAATTGATTTATTATTAATTCCCTTAATTTATATTCTGCTTGTAACATGGGACATTGTTCTCTGGATTGTCCTCTTTCTCAAGATTCTCTCTGCACTCAGTGGGACAAATGTTTCCTGCGTGCAGTTCTTTTCACTGGTCTGAGACAGTCAGCTGAGAACAGGATAAACTCTTCCAAACATGTCCTGCCCTAAAGACTGTGACAATAGAATTCCACAGGGATTTGGCAAATCTAGGGCTCTGTACTTGAGAATTGCCCTCTTGTAAACCTTCTCATTTTTGAAAGTAAAGTTTACTGGATTACAGGTTCTCATAATTGATTTATAGCAGGACTTCTAAAATTATTTTTAGTAACAGTATCTCCAAGGTTTTGGATAGAGAAACTGCTGCTGTTAAATAATCTAGCTGTTTTTTTTTCCAATGAAAAGATGCTCTCGGCTCCTCTATGATGCAGTTCTGCAAAGGCAGACACACCTCCTTGATTTCATTTTTGAGTACAGTCTCATTAAAATCTCATTACTTGTGGGCCTCAGAGTTTCAAGAATCAGGCCATTAAAGGTGCTTGCATGTTGCTAATTAGTAGTAGCAGCCAATAATACCTTTTTAATCTAAAGCCTTGTCAGGGCTTACAGGAAAATGAAAAATCAATTATATGAAAACCATGTATAACTAATGAAGAAGTCCTTGTTCTTTCTTGTGTAAATATCACTCAGTCTGGAGGGACTACTTACAATACTGTCTGTTGCTTAATTCATCAGCATTAAAACTAAGAAAAGACTTTTAGTTACATGCTGCATTCTGCTCTCAGCCATCCAGACACACTTTGCAGCTTGCTTCTCTAACAGGGATTCAAGTAGGTAGCATGTTCTTAAAGCAGCAGCAGAATTCCCTTGTGTTTTCTCTCTCTCTAGAATTCATTGATGACAAAAAGTGCTGCTGCTTATCAACAACTGCAAAACTAAACCTTTGGGTTTTCTTTACTCATGCTTCAGATACTGCCAGAAAAATGGTGGCAATGCAATTACTGTCTTCCATCTTCTAGTTGTTGATGCACCCCTGTGTGTTGGCACTGCCTGCCCTCTAAGAACGAGGTTGGGCAGGGACACCAGCTGCTTCCCTGTGTTCCCACTAAGCAGACAGGGAGCAGGGTTTGTCAGCAGGGAGTAAGACCAGATGGAATTCAAAGCTTTGCAGCAGTCTAGGCAAGCATCAGCACTGTTACAGTGTCTGTTGGAGTGTTTCCTTCTTGTCCCTATTTATGCATCTCCCAGGGATGCAAAAGACATGAAGATGCTCCCAGCTTTCTTCCATGGCAGTGCAGGGCTGTATCTATTATAGACTAATTTAGGTTGGAAAAGACCTTCAAGATCACCAAGTCCAGTCATTAACGTGACCCACTGAGTCCCACTACCAAACCATGTTCCTTAGTGCCATGTAATTGCATCTCTTAAATATAACTAGATGGATGCAGATTCTATTATTGACTTGGGCAGCCTGTTCCAATGCTTGACCAGCTTTTCTGTGAAGAAATTCTTCCTGCCATCCAATCTGAATCTCACTTAGCCCAACTTGGTGTTATTTCTTCATGTTCTGTCACTTCCTACCTGAGGAAAAGAGACTGACACCTTTTTGTTGGAAGGAGGCTGTGATTAACTTCTGGGACAGCCAACCTCGTTTTACTCTTTACTATAGCTTTCTTATTTTCTGGAGTTCTTAGTTACCTAGCCTTCCAATATTTAAAAGGGGATTATAAAAAGGAGGAGAAGCAACTTTTTGCTCAGAATAGGAGAAGGGGGAATGGTTTTAAACTCAAGGAGAGAAGGTTTAGATTGGATTTCAGTGGGAAATTCTTCACAGGAAGTGGTGAGGTGCTGGCAGAGACTGCCTGGAGAGGCTTTATCCCTGGAGGTGTTCAAGGCCAGGTTGGATGGGGCCCTGGCCAACTTGGTCTAGTGCCAGATCTGGAGGTTGGACTTGGAACTTGATGATCCTTGGGTTTCCTTCCAACCAAGCCATTCTATGATTCTGTGATGATTCTAGACTCTTAAATCATCTGGATTTTCTGCAGTTTGGGTCAAATTCTTAATAATCAGTATGTGATAGAATAATAAAGTAGACTGTACAGAAAACAGCATAAGTCACTTGATTCTGAAGAGGAAGCATTTGCAGTGGAGGTATCCGTGATCACAGAGAGATCATGAAAGTTATCATCCAGCAACAGCTCTAATTTAAGTCCCAGAACCTGCTGCTGCTTGATTTTTATAGACAACACTTTGTGGTGTTATGCTTCCTTGCACCATAACAGGTGCCACTGTATCCTGGCAACCTAGTACCTGAGTTCTGATAATGCTGATGGGCTTAATCACAAAGCCAGTTGGAGTCATGGCTGTTAATGGGTGTCCTGCACCCTGGTGCTGGGAAGAGAACCATCAGCCTGCTTACACCTGCTTATGGCTCCTTGCCTTCTAATATAGCTGGTTATACTAACCACATTACTGGGGGTTGAGAGTAGGGGATATTGGACACATCTTGACATGTCACAGAGAAGTGGGAGCAGCAGTGAGCAGACCCTTCTATAGTTAGAGCCATGGAAGCTCACGTTGCCACCACATTGACAAATTGACATCACATTGGTGTGAAGGGGTTAAAACTGAGAAAATAGGCAGCCTCTGAAAAACGAAAGCAGAGTGTCAGCAGCTCTCACAAGGAGAAACGTTTTGGGAAATAAACAAAAAGCAATTAAGAAAAGCAAATTGACATATTCGGCTAGATTCACAGAAAGGAAGGGAGAGAGATTACTGTGTGTTTGGACACTTTTTACAACAGCTCGTCTGTTCCCCTTTTTTTCTTTTAAAGCAGAACAGCAGTGGTGTAATCTGTTGCTCAATATTTAGGGGAAAGAGCCAAAGGGAAAAGAGGCAATCACTGGAGATTGTCCCTGTAAACAATATATATTTTTTTGTATTTATGCCATGTTTTAGGGCTCCTGCTTAATGTTTTACAGCCCAGGAAGATGATGTGTCCCCTCTAGCTTCCTGTCCTTTATACGTGCTTTAGGTGCAGCCTAAAAGCAGAATAAAAATGTATACTACAGCCAGTTACCTAACCTCACTCTCTCTACCCAAATGGTGCATCACTGTTAATAGGACACAGTTAATCGGATACTGCCTTCATAGAGTAACTCTCAAGTTGCTTGTAAAGGTTGTCTGCTTCCTTATCTCTGGATATAAGATGATATATTGTGCTTAATGTGGAAGATACTGAACTTCGCTTCTCCATCGTCAGATGGCTTAATACTGAGTAAGTCACACTATTAACTCAGCAAGTTCAGATAAATGAAGATGCCAGGAAGAATCACTTTACATCATTAAAGGACTTAAGTGACATTAGCTTCCCCACCGATAAAACTGAGATCAGGTTTCTATGCAAAGTTCAGTTTTGTTCCCTGCCTCTAATTATGTCTGTATTTTTAGCTAGGAGTTGATCTTAGTATGAGCCTCTGTGCAGCAAATGCCAAAAGACACTTGGATCTCCAAAGTGTTCTTTAGCCACGCCTTACAGAGAAGGGGCAAAGTTGGCTGAAAGAGTCAGAGGACAGAAATTGAAAGGCTGCCTAGGAAATAATTATTATAATTGTACATAATGAGTTGTGATTTTCATGCTTGAGTTTCTTGAGATTTGTCTGCAAAAGTCTTAATGTTGACAGTTCTCATTTTAAGCTGCATACTTTCTTTTGTAAGTCAAGAGAAGTTTTCAAGTCAGTTTTGATGAAAATAGTGGAGATGGGATTTATTGGATGGAAGTGATCAGCAGAAAACAATGTGTGGGGGTAGTTAGACGGTGTGCAAACCAAGTTTTGGTTTGATTAGTGGAGCAGCATTCAGCATACAAGGATGAACAAGTGTCCTGGGCACACAAGACTAATCATCATCTCAGCTCATCTCTGCAGCAATGCAGAGGGATTGCTCTCTGTTGAAGGTCATTGAATACTAAGTACTGTGAGACTAGAGATATGCTCTGAGTTAAGTTCTAGCACACAAAGATGATTAACACACAAGCTAAAACTCAAGCTGCTATAATTTGCATGTACAAGTATACTATGCCTTACTTTCTCAGGGCTTTACCTATTATGTATGCTGTAGCCCTTGATCTTTGAATTTTTGATGGCAATGGAAGTAGAACTGATTAACAGCTTCATTATTTATATCTGTTAAGAGTTTATGTAGTGGAAATATTTTAGCCTTGATTTCATAGCCTGATTTTGCTCTTAGTGTTTAAGCTGTTGTTTAAGATTTTGTTAATACGCTAATGTGGAATGGGTTGCTCAGGGGGATGTGACGGAGTCCCTGTCAGTGGAGGTGATTAAAAGACGTGAGCTAACAGATGTGGCTTCATGGTAAGACTCGGTAGGTCAGGTTGATTTTAGACTTGGTGAACTTAAAGACCTTTTCTAAGCTAAGTGATTTCGTGATTCTAAGACAACTATTTCCAGGAAGTAAATGTAGATGGTGCTAGCATAATCAGCTGACAAAGTTAACTGCTGAGATTACTGAAAGAAAAGGCCTGGGCATCTACCATTTTTAATATCTGTGGAGGTGTTGCACCCAGAGAAGGATGTCTTTCAAGTTTAGTTGCTGTGTCCGGTCATAAATTCACTCAGCCATAATGTCATCGAGTCTTGTATCAAACCAGGTTGTGATATTAAACTAAGTACCTAGACAGAGGAGACAAGATGGTGCCATCCTTTTCATTGTGCAGAATGCTAATCTGGAGCCACATAAGCATGTGTCATAAATACCATTCTGACAACACAACCTGGGTCTCTGTGTAGTGTGATAATGAGCACAATTTGGAAGAGCTGCTTTATGAGGTGCAACTGTGTGCTGAAAGCCATGGAGAAGAAACAGATGGATAATTTTTTTTTGTGTGAAACTGTCTTAGTGATGCCTTACCCATCTCTTTCTTTGCTTGACTTAGTTTCAAATTGTGTTTACGACTGATAAGGCATTTCTGAAGTGATTGTCTGTATTTTCATGAATTCTGGGACTTTTAAACAGACAAAAACAAATTAGAAGTTTGAAGGGACATGTGTCTGAAGACTTGTACCTTGGAGGGGCAGGACAAGGAGACTTTGTGTATACCATATATGCCCAACCTGTTAGTTTTGTTTTTGTTGCCCCTTTTTTAAAGTAAAAAATATATATTAAAAAAAAAAACCCAAAAACATAAATACAATTAAAAGACCTTTTGTTACTTATATACTTTAACTATACTATGTAATTTCTACATGACCCATGACAATTTCTTTTCACTCAGTGTGGCTTCAACAAGCCAAAAGGTTGGACACCCACGTTTCATACCATGCAGACAATGGACTGCTGGAAAGGCAAAATGTTTGTGTGCATCTGTACAATCCAATAAAACACGCAGGCAAGAAAGATCATCAGTTCGGATAAAAATATTCACTTCTTGCCTGCATGCAAGCCCGTACCTGGTTAGCTGACAGCCTCAGCATTTATCACCTTATGTAAGTTGATGTCACTTTTTTTAGGCCTTGTGTATTGGTTTCAAAGTGACCTGCTGCCCAAAGTGCTTATCAAAAGTATCTGTCCCATCTTCCTCTGTGGGCAGAGCTCACAAAGACCCTTTCCTATGTAGTTGCCATGGGCTATGCGTGATAGGGGCTTTGAAAACAATAGTATGAGAGATTCTCCCTGATGCTGGAGGAGGTAGTTATCCCTGGCAGGCTGACAAAGAGATTCTGACGCTTCTCCCAGCATTGCTTGATGTGGGAGAGAAGTCGTTTTCTCTGACATGTCTCTGCTTGCTCCCATTGCTGGTCTCAGCATCCCAGTTAAGCACACATCTAAAATGTCAAAACCTGCCATTCAGCAAAAGCATTTGACCTCTTGCTGATAGCATGTGACAGTACGTATGGCAGTCAAATTGCTGTGTTTTTCATTGCTGGTTTTTTTCACCTCAGTGTACTATCTATTTATTGGTGTAGATCTATGACAAGTGCATTTTCCCACTGTACCTTAGATCACATCAAAAGCAATCTAGGGTTTAGGTTCCACAGGTGTAATGTTGTATAGAACTTGCTAGTTGGGAGACTTGATCAGTAAATGCTCCAATTACTTGAAGTACTTGCTCAGGTTTCTTGCATATGCTTAATCTAATAGGAAGGTGTTTTGGCACTGAAGTTACTCGTCAGTGGCTTCACATACACGGTGGGGCTAATTGCAGAGAAAGATGCCATTCAAAGCCATTGAGGCAGATTGGCCATGTCTACGAAGATGGTTGTGAGGACAGGAGCAGGTTCCTTGCTGTGGTTATATAGATTCTGTTGCAACTTGAGCTTGGCAAGTTCTCCTTTACTGCTGTCTGTGCTGCTTTGTGCGGCTGTCCAAAGCCTAGGTTTTATCTGACATTGCATTACAGAAAGTGGGATATTTGGAGAAATCTGGCAGCCTCAAGGATTGCAAGGGCAAATAGGCCCTAGGGGAGTATAAAATAATAAAAATAGCAGGAGCCAGCAAAACATCAGCAGGCTGAACAGTAGGTGAGTGTCTCAGGCTTTGACAAACCCTCAAGACCTTCCTTCACAGAGGCTCGTGCTGGCTGTTGTTTCTAGTCAACTAGATGGCTAGCAACCCTAGTCCTCTCTGTTTCTTGTCTCTTCCTTTCTCATTTCCTCTTTTAATCTGGTGTAGAGAGCTAAGATGGTGCTAGCTGGGGTTTTCCAGCAGCCTGTGTGCACAAGACAGTACCTTCTTTTTCCCTAGAAATCAGTGAGAAATCAGAGAGAGTTAGTGAGAAATCACGTGTGGTACCTAACCTGTTAGCAGGGAACTGTTCTGGTCTTGCCTGGGTATATGTAGGAAATAAGCAGCAGTTGAAAAACGTTGAGTCTTTTTAGGTTTTGATACCCAAGTGCTACCTTTGTAACTAAAAAAAAAAAAAAAGTCAGATGATTTGGAAGTGTTTTTGGAAGTGTTATCTACTTGTTTCCCTTCAGCAGTAACCCTGTCACAGCCTTCTCTGCCCATCTGAGGTTATTGGTGGTAAGGAGCAGTGTTTCTTTGTGTTAGAGTAGGCTGTAACCCCAACTGGAGGCACCATTGGGAGGGCAGAGCTCTTACTTCCTATAGATGTTTTCCCTTCTGCTTGTTCGGAGATGCTGAAAGTCTGTCATGAACTTGAGAGGAGAAACCATGGAAAATAGAGATAGCAGTTTTGGTGGATTCTTTTCTGGGTTAAAATATTTTTGGAGCGGTTTTACTGCCTTCCTTTCTGAACACTTCAGGATTACTTTATGAAGCAGCTCTTGAGAAGGGCTGACCTCACTGTAAAATAATGAATTTGCATTATTTCTATTTTTAATCTCATTCATTGATGCGTGTAGAGATGAGAGTGCAACAGTAAGCCCAATTAAACATGTAACAATCAATCAAAATCTTGCAGTAGTGTGGACAAATGGCATGTTACATGCTAACAGCACTTATTGAGTGGCTGTTGGCAGCAGATATGAGCTGGATACTAAAATGTGGAGGATTCCAAGGGAGCTGTATGCTTGTGCAGCGCATGCCCTCCTCTGGACGCTTTATCTGCAAAGCGAGCGTGTTATTCCTGAAACACAAATAAGGTGCGGATCATTGAAAAGTTATAAAGCACCTGGATTTATAGATGTAAACTACAGTGTTTTGGTAAGTAAATTTCTTCATGTTCTTTAAAAATTAGTTTTCTGACATAAAGTTTACTGACAGCTCCATGGTAGTTTTAAAGAGAGCTATCAAAACTGGTTAATTAAATAGTAACCGTTTATTATTGTAATAACACTTTACTATAAATTTGTGTGAAACTTAAAACATGTTTCCTAAAATGTATTAAACAAGACATCACTTGAAGACTACAAGGGTATTAGCTAGTTTGATTTTACTTCTGTTTTAGTGAAATGGAATAATGAAGGCATCTCAGCTGTCTATGAACGTGACACAAAATATCAAAACTACTGTCAGGAAGCAGTAAGGCCTGGTTGACTCCTCTATAAGACAAGCTAGTTACTGAGGATGGCCACATTGTGAGTGAACATGGCACAGTCCTACAGTCCCACAGCTCCTGAGCTAGTTCAGTACAGAAGGACTGTGCAAGCAATCAGTTCTCTCAACAGTGATCAAAAGAGTACAGGACTGAGATCGAGCCAAGAGAGCCTCAAACAACAACTCAGAATCAGACCTGGAATGAGAACACCTACATCTCAGTTTAGAAATAAATGCCCAGCTCTGAGCTAAAATGGCCACAAAACACCCTAGGAAGCAGTGTAAGTGGAGGCCCCAGGTGAGCTGTTAAAGGCAATGAGTTTGTTACTGCCCTAACATCCACCACCGGAAGCTAGAAAATTATATTTGTTACAGGAACTTGGCATGCAACTTCTCGAGCCTCTTCTGTATCTTCTGTTTTTCAGTTGGAATTTTTTGTGCATGCTTTTCTGAGTGTTTGATTGTTGTTTATGCTTTATATGGAACATAAGCCAACTGCAAATTGCAAAGGTGCTCTAAGTACCAGTTTGTAAATCCTTAGATCTAATGTCAAGCAGTCATCTGCAATATCTCGCATGAGGGCAACTGTCTCCTGAACAATGTAATGATTAGACTGAGATATCCTTTTCTGAAAGGAAGAAAGCACCAGCATATGACTAAATTTTGGAAGAGGCCTACTTGTACAAAGCAAGAGAATGCAGCAAAGTTCAAGTCAAATGAAAGAATAAATAAATAGGCTCTTAACAACATGTTGTCTGAAGTAGTCGCCTCTTTCAAAGAGAAAAACCTACAATTTTAAGTGTTTTCTTCCTCCACTAATCAAATCTTTTAAATCTTTTTAGATTTTTTCTCTGCAAAGCAGGTTTCTTTCTATTCTGACAAAAAAAAATCTTGGTCCTCCTCCTGTGTAGGTGCTTGAATGTGACAGTTTATGGAGCTCAGTTCCAGCCTGGCTTTCTAGCATTGTACTTATTCCTTTTAGTACTAGTTTTTTTCATAAAATTTTCAAAACTGTCCAACTTTGGATATTACAGAGAAGTTGCCTAACAGCAGGAGATAGCACTTTTCCTTAATTCATGCTTCCTCTTAAAGAAGGTGGTATTTTTTCTCTTAATCTCTTTAAGACTAAGTAACATTTAATGTGTTTAGTCTTAAATATTTTCTGTTTAGTGTTAGACTTCCTAGAATAACTGCCTTAAGTATTTATGTATGAACAATGCATGGTCTCTACATAAAAACGTAGCAAATGGTTTTAGTTGTTTTACTATTCCACAGTTATATTAATGCTAATCAGCTTATTAATCTGGCCACTGTTATGCATCTCCACAGCAAACTCTAAAAAAAACAACAGGAATGTTATTATGTTACAAGCAAAACAGACTGTATTCCCTTTAAAGACTACTTTAATTTTTTTTAAAGCATTTTTAATAAGCATTGAAGTCTGAACAACATTTTGAGAGTGGTATGGCTTTCAAATGAAATCAAAGAAGAAATTTCAGCTCCTAGTGGAAACATAAATGTGCACAGAATGAAAATCTGAAACTCCAATCATCAGTTCTTTTATTATAATCTTGCAATGTTTCTGTCAGTAGATCATAGAATCATAGAATCCTTGGAGTTGGAAGAGGCGTTTAAAGAAAGACATCTAGTCCAACTCCCCTGCATGAACTGGGACATGCACAGCTACATCAGGTCGCCCAAGGCTTGATCCACCCTTGCTTTGAAAGTCTCCAGGGATGAAGCATCAACCACATGTCTAGGCAAACTGTTCCAATGCCTCGCCACCCTCACTGTAATTACTTATAGAGAAACTGAAGATGCCATGGAATTATCCATGGAAGGATGGAGTTATGAAAGATTAATCTAGCCTCAATGTTATTCCTTAATTTTCTTTCTTTCAATAAATTAAGATATTCTTACATGTCAACTTACTTTTCAAAGTTCAGTTACTACTGACTGAACAGTCTGGATAATAAAAGGTAAATGAGGCGAGAAAAAAAAGCTTTAATCATTCTGCGCAGTATTCTTCTTTCAAATCTGAAGCAGGATTTTCCTAATGAGATGAAAGGAATCCTCCTGCAACTGACTACAGAGTAAGGCAAACAACAAAAATCCAGCAGGCAGAGGCTGAAACAAACATCCTTCAGCCTAGGGGCAAAGTTTGCATGAGTAGTGAGATTTCTAAACAGTGAACAGCCTTCTTCCTCTCTAGTCTCTCTGGCTCCTAAATTCTTTCTGTATCCTCCTCACGTGGGGACGACCACATTACCCTAGAATGTTGGTTTCCTGGTTAGAACAGTTTGCAGCCCGTTGCTCTATGAGGTAAATAGTAAGATGCCTGGTCTTAGTGGTATGAATAAGAACTTGTATATTGCTCAGACTTTCATCCATAGCTTTGGACAGAAACTATGAAATCTTATGCCTCCAGCAGGGCCTAGGCCATAGATTTTCACTCTGCCTTGAAGCAATGCTTCAGGAAAGTACTCTGCCCAAATTTGAAGACAGAAGAGCAGCAGGATCTACCAAATCTTATGGAACGTGAATTTCAGTCAAGTGAGTGACTATGATTAAAAAAAAAAAAAAAATCCAGCGTATGATGTGAACCCCTGGGGGCACAGATGTTCCATTTCTTGGTTGTGCAGGCGTAGCTGGAGGATTTAACAGAAAAGGTATCACATTCTGGTGATGTTTTCCTCCAGCAATCTACAACTGTGAAGTCTGACCCTTTGCTGCAGAGCTGCATGGTTGTGGAGGGTGAGCAAGGTCAATGCTCAGCAGACCCCAAAGGATTATTCATTTGCTACATGACTGGGTGCATCTTCCAGGCTCTTCAAGCCCACGTATTTTTGAAAGTCCTTATTGCCCTGCACTTGTCACATTTCTAAGCAAACAGCATGCGATAGTCAGGCCTGCTGCCCTTCCTCTAGTGAATCATAGTGCTCATTTCACTGTGATCTGGAAGAGGGCAAATGAGGTTGGCCCAGAAAAAATATGTTAAATGGTCAGCCCAAAGGTCAGGCTGTTTTATCTGTTGTTGGTACAACTTCTGCTCCCAGGCTGGTTGCTTGTCACTTATAATTAGGAATGAGCTGGTAGGCATATTTTAAGATCCATATTTTCACAGGTCAATTATCAAAGTGCTTCATGAACATTTTGGCAAGTGATCTGTCCCAGTAAAACTGGGGTTGACAGCGTTGGTTACTGTGGGTAACTGCAGAAACTTGTGAGTATCCATGTGACTCTGCAGTCTCCAACTGCAGTCAGCAGTGAGATATTTACCTCACTCCTGCAAAAAATGTCAAAAGGTACCTTTGAGTCTAGTCTATCCTTCCTTGATTTTTCCAGAAACCATCAATTTTTTTCAGTTATTATTTATTTTTCCCCCAATCCTTATATGATCACTGAACAATGAATATTCATATCACATTTGGATATGAATTGGACCTCAAAAATTAAAGACCATACCTAGAAGACAAACTTCAAAAACAAGGCATGAGCCTCCCAGTAAACCATCTCTGCTTGTGTTCCCTTGTACATTTTTAATTTTCTCATGATTTTTAAAAGCTTAAATTTTTGTTAAATCGCAAAGCTCTTCCAGGAGTGGCTTTAAAATGGTAGAAAAACTTTGGGTGGTAGTAGAACAGTTGACAGTTCTGCTCCCTCTGATCTTTATTCTCTTTGACACTTCCTTTGCTGCAGTGCATGTCCTTCTGTGATATGATGGAGAGGGATGAGGTTTTCTTCTGGACTGGGTCTCTGCCTTCTTCCAGCAGATTTCAGTCATTTAAAAGGCAAGCAATTCACTTAGCTCAGGGTTGGTTTACCTTTTTTGTTGCCAGCCACAGCCTGATCCCCATCCTGATTTAGGCCCTGGTATACTCTCAGTGAGCCACTGCATAGACAGATGATGGATATAGCTGCAAAACCCCTTTGTTTCCACTCTATAAATCATGCTATATTGTGTACAATTCCAGAATAGCAGAACACTAAACCAAGAGCAGTCGAGCTGTTTGGAGCATCAGATGTGTCAGCCTTGCATGCTGAGCTGATCTGTGGGGCTTTGCAAAGCTGCTTTAACTTGAAGCCAAACAACCTGCTGATGATGCAAAGGGTCTGAATGCAGGACCTTTGCGTGTACTAAAAACGCTCTCTGTCCTCCAAAAATGAAAACGTCTTTTCTATCCCAGTCTAAGCAAGCCTGGTTTCTCCACCCTCTGGTCTACCTTCCATGCCTAAAATGTCAATAACAATTTCTGTGCAGTGCATTTCTAGGGAAAGTATAGCTGAAGGCCAGCAGTTCTTTGCAGGCAGCTTTAATCCTTAAGAGATGATCTGTACCTAAATCATTAGTGCTTAAATGAGTAATTTTCTCCTGGCCTTATTTGAAGCGCTGCACCAAGATGTGAATTAATACTGAGTCAAGATTCTCCAAAGAAGAATTTTAGTACGTGTAATTGTCTATGTGTATACACATATATATGTATTTGTTATTTTATGTTCACCTACTTTATCCATGCTGTTGAAATAGCTCAGTTTTCTTAGTGATGAAACCAGAGAGTAGATTTCATTGTTTTTTTCTCTTCAGTATTTGGGGCAGGTTGCGGGCAGCAGCTGTTATAACTACCTCCTGTCTTCGTATTGCTCAAAAGTTTTTATGCTTCAGATGCTGTCCTAATCTGCACTGGTCTGATTTTTGGGTGTGCCTGTGTGAGTTAGGAGTTGAACTCAATGATCCTTTGAGTCTCTAACTTGGGATGTTCTATGATCTACTCCTTTCTCTTGATCTTACTTTTTCATTCCTGAAGACTGTTTGACTAAAATAGTATCTAGCAGTGACAGCAGATAGTAGAGGAGATTTAACAAATGTGTTTAAATCAAGAAGTACGTTGTTAAAGTTGCTCTCTCATATTAGAAGAGAATAAATGGGTCACTGAATGAAGTTAATGGCCAATGCATTTAAAACAAATTAGAGGAGGTACTTCTCCATGTGGTGTGAAGTCAGCCTATGGAATTCATTACCACAGCAGGTCAGGAAGTCAAACATTATCACCAGATTGAAAAATGTGCTGGATAATTTTATGGCTAATAATAACATTTGTAGCTATGGTTGTGGGAGTAGTGAGTGACGGTGTTCTCAATACACACTGATGGTAGCAAGAACAGACATGCAGAGCACTTATCTCTGGGTTCTGTTGAATGAAAATGCTGCTGCTTTCTGTTGTCATCCTGAGAGATGCAGCGCAGGAATATCATAGAGCCATAAAGGTTGGAAAAGAGTGCTAAGATCATCAAGTCCACCTGTCAGCCCATCCCCACCATGCCTGCTAACCACATCCCTCAGTGCCGCATCTCCATGGTTCTTGAACACCTCTTGAGGTGTGGTGACTCCACCACATACCCGGGCTGCCTGTTCTAAGTGCTTCGTCACACTTCCGAAGAAATTTTCTTCTAATATTCAGCCTGAAAGATCGACCCATGTTGCTGCTTGCTTTGGATCTAGCAGGTTGCCTTTGCTCTTGTTTACTTGTGGGGAGTAAAGACTGAGGAAAAGCTAAAGCTGAATCTGAAGCAGCAAAGTTTGGACCATCCAAAGAATGTGTGTATATGCATCTTCACACTTGTGTGAGGACAGATGTGCTGACTGGAAGTGATGGCACGGCTCAGACCTGGGACAAGGGTAGAATTCTGCTAGAGACTTGAACCAGCTGCTGCTAAGGACAAACCAAGAAATCCTACAGTGGTCAGATATGTTCCCACTGACAGAGTTTCTTACTGTTCATCACTGAAAGTAAATAACCTCCTTTTCCCAAAGGGCAAATATAATGTCCTTGAGAGGCATGTAGAACCATATCAGTAGGTTACTGCCTGCATAACAGGCTCCTCAAGTGTAGAGGAGATGGAAAATTTCTTCGTATACTCCTCTTCTCTCCCATGTTCAGTTTTTTCTTTTTCTTTTTTTTTTCAGTTTCTCTTTAACCCACATTGCTCAGTTCTCAGGTTTCTGCTTGGTGTTTAAGCCAAGTGACAAGTTTGGGAGAAGAAAAACAAAAATGCTGCTGTCATCCAGGGGCATAACTCATTCTCAGTGTGCAAAAACAGCTTGATAAACTACTGGATTTTGTGGGTTCAGTTCAGCTCTCCAGCTTTTCAGCATAGACATTAAGGGAATTTAGTAATGTATCTGCTGACCAGAGTGGGCTTGCTTTTTGTTTTCTGTATCAGTGGGGCTATAGAGAGACTTACTTTTACCTACAGTACAGCCACAGTGACATCTACTTATCAAGGCTGAAATCGAGAGCTGTGTGACTCTCTTAATCTGAGGTGAAGCGCCCCAGATGGAGCCCAGCAGCTGAGAATCCATATAATGTAGTCAAAACAACTGAAGTAATTGGAAGATATTTAAAATATTTGGATATCTCAAATGCATGGGGATTGAAATGTCTTTCAAATCACAGTTGCAAGCCAAGGTGTCTGGTTTTCAATGTTCCTGGAGGTCATGATTTTCTTTCTTTTATGCTTTCTTAATAAGTATGTTAGAGCACTGAAGTTTTTCTTTAACAGTTTGACAGGATGAATTCTGCCAGGCCTATGGAGTCAGGCAAATATTTTAACTCAATCAGATTTCTGGACGACCAGAGAATGCTTTTAATCTCTGGAATCATACAGCTTGTGCAAATGCATATACAACCACATCTTGTATAAACCGTTCAGTGGGAAAGGATGGAACATCAATAGATCAGGGCAAAGCAGCTGCTTCTGTCGTGGGAAATTAGGGATTTGTGGAAAACTTGTTAGGGCAACTTTGTTACAATGCTAATATCTGCTCTATCACATAATAATTTCTGTGCCATTAACATGGAATCAGTTCGCATCTGTATGATACAGCAACCTCATCAAAATACCTCCATGTTCTTATGAGTACCTAGAATTCTTAGAATACCTACAAAGAAATGTTCCTGTGATCTCAGACCTATATTTTCTCTGAAAGCGTCCTGCTCAGTACTTTCAGATGGAATTCATTCTCCTTGTTTACTTACATGTGACCCCAATTCACTGGAAATAGTTCCTCAGCTCAGTTCACCCGCTTACTCCTCCCATGCTTGACAGTCTATTCCCTGACCTTCCACAACTCTTTGTGGAGTTTGTTGGGTGAAAGATAAGCTGGGATATCAGTATGAATATCCTGCATGGTCTTTCTTGGTAATAGATAAGGATCTCATGCTGATCCATAGCATCAGGCCACACAAATACTTCCCTGACACCTTTGGAGCTGTTTCAAGACTAATGCATACAGCAGTTGGGATCTGAATACTGCTATGCTACCTGGGCATAACAGTGATGATCTCAAATGGATGAAAGACAATTAGTTAAAGAGGTTCCGCAGCATTAACAATTGTTTCTTAGGTCAGAGCTGAATACACTAGGCTTCATCAAGTCAAACAGAAAACTCAGAGTGCAGAAACCAACAGAGAACAGATGCAGTCTGCAAAAGAATGTGCTACAGAGCAGAAGGTGTGACCTGTGGGGCTACATCCACTCTCAGCATTTAGCATCACTGCTTCAGGGAAGGAGTATGGTGACCTTTAGCTCTCCCAAGCCCTATTCTTTACTGTGAACTTCAAAACATTTCCATTTGGAAACTTAATATTTTTGCAGTATATGGTTTTGTTTTGTTTTCCATCTTCCTTGCTTACTTTTTGTTTGTTTTTTTTCCCCTGGAGTTGCTGGGCTCTTATTAGTCCAAACTGTCCACCCTTGGGAAAGCTTGAGACAGATGCTGTTTTGTTTTGTTTTCCTGCAACGTAAGCTGTTTTCAGTGTGTTAAATGCATAATAACTCCAATCACTTAAATCACCCATTCCTTGGCATAATTTGTATGAGTTCATTTTGTAAGCAGTGAGTTACAGAGCTCTAATACTTGCATTGCTATTAGTTGTACCATCAACAGACGTTCCTGTATTTTAATGATCCCTGTATCTAGCTTGCTCTCATAGGAGTAGTGCTTACAAAGTGTCTTGAAACATTAAAATTGAAGAACCAAATCAGAGTCAAGTTCCACAAAATCTACTTAACAGGTGAGAAATGTGTGAGAATGTTCTGTGGTAATCTGGCTTCCAAATTTATTTATAACTAGAAATTAGGTCCCAGTATGACACTTAATCTCTCTTTCACAGTTCTTCTTACTCTGAACAATGATAATTCTGAAGATTCGGTGTCCAGGTCTGGAGTCCCCAGTACAAAAAAGACAGGGAGTTGTTGGAGAGGGTCCAGAGGAGAGCCACAAAGATGATCAGGGGACTGGAGCACCTTCCCTACAAAGGCAGGCTGAGGGAGCTGGGCTTGTTCAGCCATTAGAAAAGAAGGCTGCAGGGTAACCTCATTGCAGTCTTTCAGTACCTAAAGGGAGCTTACAAACAGGAGGGGAATCAACTTTTTGAAAGGGTAGATAACTGCAGGACAAGGAGAAGTGGTTTTAAGTTGAGGGAGGTGAGATTGAGGTTGGATTTCAGGGGGAAGTTCTTTACAGAGAGAGCGGTACTGGAACAGGCTGCCCAGGGAGGCTGTGGATGCCCCGTCCCTGGAGGTGTTCAAGGCCAGGTTGGATGGGGCCCTGGGCAGCCTGGTCTAGTATTGAATGTGGAGGTTGGTGGCCCTGCCTGTGGCAGGGGGGGTTGGAGATTCATGATCCTTGAGGTCCCTTCCAATCCTGGCCATTCTATGATTCTTAGCAATGACATGAATTTTGAAATTCCTTGAGGCACTTGGCTTGAAGGATTTCTTCTGTTATTTTTATTGACTGCTTATGCTTTGGGTCAGAAAATACTTCCATTTCTAAATTCTGAATTCTGTTTATCAAAGCCCTCAGCCACTCTTCAGGTTCCTCACTCTGTCAACTTTTTCCTGTTTCAGCAAGTTTGTACCTCTCCTTGCTAATGGGATTTATTTAAGTTCATGCAAATTGCTGCTTAAGCTTAACCTTTTAAAAATCCTAAGCATAATAACTGGCAATGACATTAATGTCTTAAAAAAAAAAAAAAAAAAAGTTACAAAAATCCCCACCTTTTTTTGCGGTTGTTATTTGCATTATTCCCTGAAGTACATATAATAAGGTATTAAAAGCTGGCAAGGTTGTCAACCAAGATTCACTCATCTGACATTTTTGTCACCTCAAATAACTTTGTTTATGCTCTAGCTCAAATTTCAACATGTTGCTGGTTAATTTGCCAGTCACTCAGATGATATCATAATGAATTTATCAACATTTTCAATAGTACAGTGTCATGACATCAGAAAGGAGTTACAGCTATGCTCACACTTGATTGTTTTTATCAAATGTGACATACAAAAACATAGATGCAATTTCAAACCTTTTCCCCCCTTCCTCAGTGAAGACATAAATAAAACTCCTTTTCAGGCACACTGATAATGTGGCACTTGAAAGCATTGTAATGTTTATGATGTACAAGTGTATCATAAAAATCAATGATAAATCAGGCAAAATGGAAGACCTATCGAGTGAAATTTATCAGTAATATGCACCAACTCATTCAAAAACCATTACATTTGCAAACTTGAAATGCTTTGGGAACAAAAGAGGTGAACTGGAGGCCCAGAAAGATGTTCTGTAACCAGTATCTGTGCCATGTTGTTTGTAGACACAAGGGTATGAAAGAGTTGTAGCAACGAGCTAAAGTTTTTAAACAAACTTCTAACTGAAGAAGTGATCCAATAACAAAGCTAGAAGGGAGCAACTAATTGCTGTCAGTGAAGCTAAGCCAAGTTGTGGTGAAAGATTTTGTAACAAAAGGTAGTTTTCAGTGTAGCCTAAGTAGCATTGTGAATCCTCACCTATTCATGGTCATACATAGATGTGCCTAGCAGAGTTATTTCTGAGTGATTCAAAATACTTATGTGTCTGGAGAGTGGTTGTCTTATGTTATTCGAGGCAGGTTCAAGAGTGTTTTTCATCTGTTTGCTATCAGGGAGAAGCAGCAATTGAATGGAAAGGACTCTGAGAAACAGGGCCATGGCTACTGTACGTGTGAAATTTTGGTCACTGATTTGGTGCTTTTTTTTTTTTTTTTACTTTATTCTTCAGTGATTCCCAGCATGCAAACATACTCTATGTCCTATAAATCCGAATTTCACCTTCCTGTAATTTTATTCATGACTGTAGCAAGAGAGTTAATAATTTGTCTCCACATTGCCAAATGACCATCCCATTGCAGAAAACTGTCCTCTTATGTGATTCTTGACAACTTTTGTAACCACCCGGAGGCCATCATGAAGCACCAGCTCAGGCACACCACGTGAGAATTCAACAGATCCAGTAGATAGAAAACAGTCTTCTCAGTCTTAACCTACTCTTAGAAGGGAGACATACTGTTTTGCGAATCAGGATGTTTTGGATTCTCTCATTTGTTCATGGTTCATGATTTGTAGTTGCTGGGGTCGTGCTCCCATCTAGCAAGGAGAAGACTGTGTTCTGGATGAATAAGTCACTGCTAAATCTTTTATATAAATGTGTGTGTACATATGTATATTTAGGCACAGGAAACTTTTTCTGTTTGTTTTGTTAAGGAGGTTGTTAAGATAATGAGTTCTCCAGTCTCAATATGCAAATACTAGTTAAAATACACAATTTTTTTTGTGAGTTTCATGGTCGTTAGTTTTCTGAAACAAAAATTTCATTTTGTATTTGGCTGCTTGAAGTGCTTTATGAGAATTTCAGTGTGTGAGAATAAGGAGAAATATCTTTGCTGCTTAGAGGACTGTTACTTCCTCTTTGGGTTCCTGTTGCTTTTGGGACCAACTCTAGTTTTTGAAAACTTCTATTGTTAGGAAAGTTCACATCTTGCATGGTTGTTTATATTACACCACAATAAGTTTACAGTTTCAACAGTCATTAGCAGTGCCAAAACCTGTCTCCAGCATGAAGGAGTAGCATCAAAACAGATTTTGGCAAACCTAGTGCCCCATGGGGAATTGTTCCTCTGCAGAGGGCAGCAAGTAGATCATCACAGTACATCCCATTGAAATAGCCAGGAGTAGCATTTACAATAGATTCAAGCTTCGATAGAGGCAATGGGACTTAATACCAGAGACCCATGAGAGCAATCCTACTCTACTGGTTATGCTTGAGCAAAACCTACCTCATGGCCTTTTCTACTGAATTTTCCCTTCCAGAGAAGGGAGAGGGAGGAGGGTTGCTGTATGCTTAAGAGGAGCTACTGATCAGCAGATTTTATGAGCACATATTTCACATTCTTTATTTCTTCCCTTGACCCATTCTAACAGCTGAAATATTTATGTGCATCTCACCATGCACAAGAAATGAGACTAGTGGACCACGTAGATTTGTTTCCGAGTGAGTAGCAAAGGGATGGAAGAAGAAAGGTGTGGTGTGAGTAAATTATTAAGTCGAATGAGAAAACAGTGACATCTTTTATCAGATGCCATTATTGTGTACCTCAGAGTGTCAGGAAAAAGACTTCTAAAACATTTGCTGTATTCTGGTGAATGATAAAACGTGCTTTTTCTGGAAGTGCTGAGACTAAGGAATCACTAGTTAAATAAAATCAAGCATGAGGCATGGACTAGAGCTCAAATCAAGATTATTCACATGGCTGAGCCCATAAAGAGCCTTGCTCTTAATAACTAAGCCTGTTTGGTTTTTGAGATTATGTATAGAAATTTGATGAAGCCAAAGAAATTAAATGTACTCCTAACATGATACTAACCATCTGTGCAGCCTTTCTGAGGTGTGCTCTGGATCAGCTCAAGAGACATGTGGCTGGGTTTTACCTACTTTCTTTCTCCATGGTGTCTTCATTTGCACCTTTAAGCTTTGTTTGGTTCTGCCAGCCACTTACCTTGGCTCAGGAGCCTTCTTGAGATTTGTAGGAGGCCAAAGATTCCTGAATTATTTTGCTATCTGAACATGTTTTATCAGGAACATTGTTAGAGAGGATGCACTGTCTGCAACGTATTCCTGCTTCTGGGACTCTTCCGCCTGGAGAAGAGAAGGCTCCCAGGAGACCTTATAGCAGCTTTCCAGTACAGGAAGGGAGCCTACAGGAAAGCTAGGGATGGACTGTTTATAAGGGCAGGTAGCAACAGGATGAGGGTAAGTGGTTTTAAACTGGAAGAGAATAGGTTTAGAATAGATATTCCTAATATCTAATAGGAATTAGATATTCTTTACTGTGAGTGTGGTGAGACGCTGAAACAGGTTGCCCAGCGAAGCTGTGGATGCCCCCTCCCTGGAAGCACTCAAGGCCCAGCTGGATGGGGCTTTAAGCAACCTGGTCTAGAGGGAGGTGTCCCTCCCTATAGCAGGGGGAACTAGATGGTCGTAAAGGCCCCTTTCAATCCAAACCATTATATGATTCTGGATAACTTTCTGAAATTGAAAGAAAGACAAGACTACAGGAAGAAAAGAGCATATAAACTAGAAGTGCTTCTCTTCAAAGGCCTCAAAGACATTTCACAGAAGCTCACAGCAGTACTACACATCTTGATAAATTCAGATTACTTTTCATTCGCTGTGCTTATGGCCCAAACCGTGGTTTGATCTCACTAGATCCGTGTATGATAGCAGATACATAAGGTTGGTGCCTTCACTGCACCTTAAAATAAGAGAAGGGTAAAAGTGTTGTGGCTTATCAGAGAGAATAGATGAATGCTTAAGAATAAGTACCCCAAATTCATCCTCAAAGGCACCAGGAAGATGTTTTCTCAGACACTAGATACAGTTGCAGCTGTTTAAACAGTTACCATGCACCAGCTTGGTCATAGTACAATTGTGCATGTGTGCAGGCAAATATAAAGTAAAGCTAAGTGTATGTTAAGATAAACTTAGATTTGCTAGTGATTAAAGAGGATTACTTTAAATTGTTTCATGTGATGGGAGCTGTGTGCACACAAACAGTTGTGCTCAGGTGGTACTTGGTAACTCCTAAACATGCTAACAGTCCTTGCCTGTGATACCAGAATAAAAGTACATCACTAGAATTAAAATCTCTTGAATTGTCTTGCTTGATAAGGGAAAACATTTCCCAAGACAAGAAAATGAACTTGATGGATTTACTGCTGCAAGTTATCCTTGTAGTAATAAGAAGCTTAACAGGATCCAACAAAGGATTAGACATTTATTTGAATAGTACAACAGTCTGAAGTTATTCTAATGTCAAACAAAATGCTAAGTGAGATAATTTTTTTAAACATGAAAAAACTAGAGAACTAGAAAGGATGATTTAGCAGAATAGTTCCCTGCAGACAGTCTCCTATTTTGGAAGATATCTGCCTGTTGGAAACTGGCATTAATTAAAGCTTAAACATCTCATGGTAACTCCCATGGACTGATATATGTCCTGCTCCAAACAGGGCATCTGAATCGTGCACAGTTTGTCTCTTTACTCCTCTAATTTTCTTCTTCAGAACAGAAGTTACTTTAAATATCCATCTGGGCTGATTGGCAAATGTCCATGTAGGGGCTATTCTTGTGCTGGAAATAATTCCGTCTAGGAAGTCTCTTTTTTGCTTTTATTGATTCTGTATTGGGAAGGCAAAGACTCATGTAAAGGGAGGTGTGTTGCCATGCCGGACACCCTGTGTCAGTAGCTCTTCTTCTGGCTTATTCCTGATGCTCCTGCTTAGCTACTAAACATCTAAGTCCAAATGCTACCAGGATCTGTCACAAAGTGCCCTTTGCAGCACTTAAAAGAGGCCCCCTCAGCCAGTCTGTGGGGATGGCACATGTGCTGTCTATACCTAAGAGAGGACAGCTGGAGTGACAGGAGCATTTTCAAGGCAGAATCTTGTGAGGATTTGGTTAACTCCCAGATGTTAGTGAACATGTACAAACTGAGGTTTTGTCTAAAGCAAGGGAAAACAATTGCTTAACCAGACAGACATGTTCATTCTTAAAAACTGGCCTCAGTTACTTAGAAATGGATGCTATTCTCACCCTTCCCTTGTATGCTGGGAGGCACTTGGTGTGGAAAACACATCTGTGGGATACAACATCTAGACGCAAAAGAAAATATGCGTCTAAAATAGAAGGGCATCTGACCAAGTGCATTTCATATCTTGCAGTCTGTTCTTCAGTCAGCATGTTTGTGTTTCACATTAACAGGTAAAATGGGTCTAGCTCTACAGGGGCTGCTAAAGCTGACAGCTGAGTTTGTCACAAGTGGAAGTTTTCTCCACTCAGGATGGGAGCATTCAGTAGCTGAACCTTAACTTCAGCAAAACTTCCGTAGTAGGTAAAAGCATTTGCCCTCTTTATGTGGGGACATCAGTTAAGACAATAGGTTTTGCTACTAAACATATGATCCAAATTTTCTCAATTGTCGACAATAATAAAGTCATTCTCTCTAGCATAAACTGATCATAATCCCATATTCTTTGTCTAGTCTGAGCAGGTTATCAGTTGCAGTGTGAATACTCTCTTTCTCAATTGTCTGGTGTATTTGCCAAATCCAAAGCAGCAAAGCAAAGACAAATCTTCAAACAAGATTTATAATGTAATGTGGACTTGCAAGCAAGAGTTCTTGGGAAATTGTTGCTTCACCACTCAAGAATGTAACAGTAATCATAAGCTTATTAGGGATAGTTTCTAATGAGAGTCTGAAATATTATTTTAATTTAGAAACCCAAGTAATCTTTTACTTTCTGGTATTTAAGTATAATTTTGTTATATAACAAAAAATGTTTGAGTTACCAACTAGGCCAGAAATGTGTACATATTGGAAATTGTTTTTAGTAAATGGATGTTTGAGTTTAACAGACTGAGATCTACCGGTTACCCTTTATTTGTAGCTTAGACGTGGATGAGTATAGCTTTCTCTGTAGCGAGGGTCTATGACCAAAAGTCAATGAAATCTGTTGACAGGTTGAATCGTTAGTTTTCTTGGCATGAATTCATCATCTTGGAGAACACAGTAAAAAAGCTGTTCTCAGTTAAATGATATGGAACAAATGCAAAGAGATATGTGTGATTTCTGAAGGAGAAAATTTGATGTGAAAAGTCTCATAACTTTACAAAATATGAGTCCTAGACAGCCATTTCAGATGACACTGTGATATTCTCCTCCTGCTGAAAAATGACTAGTATTGGAGTGCTTGCTGTTCCCCAGAGTGATGAAGATGGTTCAGGAATCATACACACACACACACACACGCACACGCACACACACACACTCTTCTGTCCAACTAAATGTCATAACATACATGGTGATGCAGAAAGTTGTATTTAATTAAAAAAATCTGTTTTTGTGTGGCTACAGATAATTTTAAAAGAAACAACAATACAGCCAAAATCCTAAATGAGGTGTTTCCAAAATACTCCCTTTCCTTTTTTTTCTTTCCAGCTGATTTTTCCCCCTTCATTTTTTTTTTCAATGAGCACCAGCAAAGATTGCTCAGTGCTGCGCAATTCTAACAGTTAACACATTTATCCAAAGCCAGAAAATGATCAAACTGATAAAGCTTCTTTAGCAACAGACTATCTTCTCAGCTCATTAGCTTTATGTGCAGAATGTAACTCAGATTTTCAGACTTTGGCTTCTAGAAATTTTTTTCTACCATTTTTCAATGTTTGACAGCTCTTGGCTTAATAGTCTGAACTTAAAGAGTTTGCAAACCTGAGCTATTTTCTTTTGACTCTATTTTTCTTCCCAATGTAATACAGTATGGTTATTTTACAACATATAAATGTGAATCTGTCCATAATGTTTGTAGAAGACAAAATAGCTGTTAATTTATGGGAAGGTTCCACTAGATCCATTGCATGCGTTCTCTGAAAAAACAGAAGTATTTGGACCTTGCCTGTAAGTTGTTCAACAGGGGTTTAATTCACTCAAACGGTAAATATATCAATGTGAATTAAGAGACTGGGGGAACTTGGCAATAAAAAAAGAGAGAAGGTGAGTGTATGAGGGACAGATAAACAATTATAATAATAATAAAAACACAGGAGGAGGAAATTACAGTAAAGAGAAAGTTAGGAAGGCTGTTGTGAAATACTGGAATTTCTAGGTGAAAAAACAGTCCTAATAAACTGAGACAGAAGAAAAGAAGGTGGTGATATAGAAGAGACATATCAGCACAGCAAAAGATCTAGGAGCTCAATTTATAATAATATTCAACTACGCAAGCCAAAGAACAGGAGACTTTGTATTGGAAAATAGAAATGTGTCAGCCAAACCTGAAATCATATCTTTTTCTATTGAAAAAGAAAAATAACAAGTGTTTGTCAAAGAAGTAGCGTTGTAAAGAAATTCAATGACCTACTTAAAAGAACCCATTTTTCCTTGCTCAAACAAGGAAGTTCAAAAGTGTAGTTTATGAGATCATACATTTCAGAGTCCCAGCTACAGCATTTGGAACAGAGGCTTACGTACATAGCCAGAATAGCAGAAGTAAATAAAACAGACTGAGGAAGGATGGAGTGGGGGAGAGGGTGTCTGTGTGAAGTGGTGCCTGGACAGAGGTCTGACTGGGACATACATCACTGTGCAGCATTCTCTTGCTTTTTCCCATATGCTTGTAAAGAACCATCAGGACTTGAAGTATGGCCCCTGAGCCAAGACTGACCAGAGATGGCCTGGGCAGAATCTCTGCAGAAACTGATTAGAGGTCCCAGAAAACAACAGAGAAAACTCTGATAGGTCAGAAAGAAATAATTATTTCCCAGGAAAGTAACAGAACTCTGTGAAATGGTCCAGAGTGATGGTAGCACTTTCACCAACTGCATTTGTTAACCTTTACCTACATGTGAGCAACTCAATCTAGTGATAACAGTAGACATGGAGAGAGTTGAATAGTGATCCCCAGGGCTCCCTACACACCTAAATCTGCCTGGGCTGTGCTTGCATGGCTTTTTTTTTTTTTTTTTGCCCATCTTTTTGACTTTTTAATTGCTGCTTTCTCTTTCTGACAATGTGCCTGACACTTTTCAGGTGGAAGATATATAGAGATACATCTCTCCACTTCATCCTCAGAAAGAGTTTTAACTTGGCTTTTCACTCACCTCTGCACAAGGGAGGGTGACATTTATTCTTCTTATTGTCTTGGTCCAGTCTTTTCCTGTGGTTGCAACTGGAAAATTCAGCTGGAAATGAGCAAGAAGCTCAAGATTGTCTTGCATGTATCAAGACTTTCAGTTATTTTTCAGTGATGATATTTGTAAGCAACTAAGATGTGGATACCTACGCTTTGCTGGTAACTCTGCTAATGACTGAGAAAACTCTTGCCAAAGCAGAACTTTCTGTAGCTTTATGCAGCAATTGTATTTAAGGCCTTTAATGCAAGCTATTAAAGCCAATCTTACTTTCAAAATATTTCAGAGAATAGTATACTTTCTGTTTTTGAATCTGGCATTTTAGATGGTACATATGTAGACACTGAGTAAGAATTACGGAAAGATGTCAGTGTGGCAGCTGTCATAGTGCTGCTAATATGAAGTTATATATCCTTCTTTTTGTTCTTATGAGGCACTGGAATACATCCTCAGCAAATTTACTGATAACACTAAACTGCAAGGTGCTGTAGACTTCCTAGAGGGATGAGAGGCCTTACGAAGGGATCTAGATAGATTTGAGCACTGGGCAATTACTAACAGCATGAAATTCGACTAAGGAAAATTCCAGATTCTGAACCTAGGATGGATAACGCCAGACATAAGGGGATAGAACTGGAATCTAGTGGCTGGAGAGCAGCTCTGAAGGGAGGGATGCTTTGTGTGTTCAGCCCATAGCACAGGAGGCTGAAGGGAGGCACCATAGCAGCATACAGCTCCTCACAGGGAGCGAAGGGGCAGCATGGGTCTGTCACTGTCAGCAGAGAGCAGAGGACCTGGGGGAACAGCATGGAACTGTGTCAGGGGTGGGTCAGAGTGGGTGTTAGCAAAAGGTTCTTCGCCTCAGAGAGGTGAGCATGGAACAGGCTCCCCAGTGCTATGACCAGTGTACCAAACCGCTGGAGTTCGAGGAGCATTTGAACTAAGCTCTCAGGCATAGGATTTGGATTTTGGATGGTCCTTTGTGGAGCCAAAGAGTTGGATTTGATGATCCTTATGAGTCCCTTCCAATTCGGTATATTCTATTCATTTGATTCTGTGAAGATTAACATAATCCTTCTCTACCTGAAAATAAACCACCGACCCTGACTTTTGAGAAGCGTTCTCTCCCAATGGACTTTGTTATTCCCTGTACGGTTGGCAATACTGCTATTGAATTTCATTTTGTGAAGAGCACTTTGTTTATGACAATTAGCGTCTGAATGCTGCCGAAGATGTACTGCCAGAAAACTTTGCAGATTTCTTTCCAAAAGGTGACATTCACAGAAGGGATATTATTCACTTCAACAGCAGCAAGATTTATAAACCTCTCTAGAGCTGTGTTCTGCAGTGCTACAAATTACAATAAAATGTGTGGCAAACAATCAAGAAAGCAGACAATCACAGCAATATCAGCTGCACTTATGATCACGCACACATTTTTAAATGGCCTCTTCAGAGCTTGATAGGATATTATTCAGTTGTTCAGCTATTTCTAGGAAGAGCCACTGAAAGTATGGAGATTTATTACTAAGGCAGTGAGCCATCTGTCCCGCTCTTTAAGCCAGAAAAGCAATTGTACAATATTTGGATCCCTACAATGTGTGATATCTCTGGATCTCTATCAGGAGATCTCTATTTTGATCCCTTTAATCATTTTATCTGTATCTTGGATTGGAGAAGTCAGGCTGATTCCTGGGATGGTTCTGCTCATCCTATGAAATGAGATGTTTAAGAAATAGTTTGTCAGTCTGAAGTCTTTAAATATCTAATGGCCTGTCCAGTGGGCTGTGGTATGAGAGATGAAGACTTGGGTCAAACAAGAAGAACAAGTAAATGCTTTTTTCTTTCTGGTACGTTTCTGGTGTGTTGTTCTAGTACTGCTCCACTTCAGCATCTCAGGTCATATGTTTGGGAGCCCAGATACAGTGATATGGTTAATAACCCCAAGCGTAGGTTTTCACTTTTTCAAACAGCCTTAAATATGTTGTTGATACACCATAGAGTAATTTCTCCAGCAAGTGTTGGAGCAGATGTCCCTGGTAGGGTAGAGGCTTCAATACAGACTGCATCATATGGCAGATGTAGCCCTCCAAGTCCTGGACTGAAGGAATGCCTTGGGTCTCTTTCTGATGCCAGGAGAGATGGCCCTTTGTCCTGCAGGATATGTGCTGTTTTGGAGGAGCTGTGCCACCAGCTGTAGAAGTTATGGGGGATAGTGATCAGGCTGCAGTGTATTACAGAGGATGAAAGGGACAAGATCTTCTCTTACAGCTTAAAGACTCTGAGACCCCAACCACAAGAGAGAATAGAGGGAGCGGATGCTGCTCCTTAAGGCAAACATAGTCTGTAGAGAAGGGGAAGGGTGGAAGCTGGCACCAAGCAGAAGGACTCTTCTTAGGCGTTAATTTTAAGGTATTTACCTCCCTTGCTGTTCCTTGCTGGTGAGACAGAACAAGCAGTCAGAATTAGGAGCTAAATGTTGAAGATCAAAGGTGAATTTTTTTTTACCACCTTCCGAAGTGAAACTTGAACAAGGACTTTGAATTTTGGAAGTGCTTATTTGCCTGTTAGGCTTAAATATAGTTACGAGTGTAAGTTCCACTTTTGACAGTTTGGGCCAATGTCTACAGAATTTCCAGGTTTCTTTCTGCTAAAGGTCAATCAAGTCCTCTTAAGGATTATAATGAGTCAGGATGCGGAAGGTAAATTCATCTCTCCATCAGTAAGGATCAGCACAGAAAACTGAGGGCCTTATATCCACCCAATTCATGAATTTTAACAGCTTGAAAAGCTTTTTCCCAGCTAGATTCTGTTGCCTAATGTCCTTCTCACAGAGTAAACAAAGCAATCAAAGTCCCTGACATATACATTTTTCTCCCACCTTAAATAAATAACAATGCTTACATTTTTATTGTGGTGTCTCTATTCATATGACTTTCCTAATGGATGGAAAGTGAGCACCTGCTTGTGGCATGAAACATTGTCTGCTAAGATCCTTTAGTGAAATGATTGTGATAAATCACCTTTGTCAGTGATTTCTGAATGAGACAAATCCCAAACTAATCTGCTATCTGCAATCCAAATGTAATGGACTCATGGATCATAAACATTCTGCAGGGAAATATGCCTCCATTCTGTATTAGTCAATAGACAGAAATGTTATTCATACTTCCCTGTACAGGGGCTGTGATGAAAGCTATAATTAGAAGGTGAGTGAGAAAAGGGGCAGAATATGAAAGAAGCTGTGTATAGCTGGATTCAAATTGATTTTGGGAACATAACTGTTATTTACATGTGACAGAAAGCATTATGCACGTTACAGGTGCTATGCAAGTTCTTCACAACAGTGAAACTTGTTTGGAGTGTATTGTGGAAATGATTGGAGGTATAAATACCAATCCAAGCAAACTGTGATACAACAGGCCTATGTGGATCTTAACTAGAAATACTGTCACAAGTTAATGATTTCAGGATGAGTGAAGAGTTTTAGCCAATCAGGGACCAGACAAACTGAACCTCATCACTCTTCAGGTAGCCTCTGAACTGCAAATAAACTGCTCATATCTGCTTTTAAGCTCTGGACACATCAAATGGTTGGGGCATTCCATGGAGGAAAGAGCTGTGGCTGTTTTCTCTGAGAGATGATTTTGTTCCGCATTTTTTTATACAAGCGTGTGTGTGTATGTATATATATATATATATATGCACACACATTTCTCTCTTTTCTCTCTTTTCCAAACTCAAGACCATGACAGGACTCACTGTTACATCTATGATATACTTCATACCTTCAAGCACCTACAGATGGCTGATGTTAATTTTTCTTTCACATATCGTGCTCATAGGGAGTCAAAGTAGTCAAATGTCTGCAGTGTAACTAAAGTAGCAAGTAGGATCTGTGGTGGAAACAAAAGCAAGGCTGCACCATTTGAATTTTCTATGTGGCTATCAGGAAGAACTAGGGCTGTTAAAAGCTTCTGAACGAATCTTGGGAATGGTTAGTATGAGCTTATACTTCAATGCCTGAAGAAAAAAAGAAAACAAACAATGGAATATTGCCGGAAAGGTTCAGCATCTGCTGCCATACCACCAACATTGACCTCTGATGTCATGGGCCACCTTAATAACATAGGAGGCATTGCTTTTGGAGCAGCCCTTGTATATCTTCCTCTGAAGAGCAGTGTCAGTTGCAGAGTGCCAAATTAGATCACAGTTGATTATATTCATTGTGATGTGGCTTCTTTTCCAGTGACAGAAAGGTTTCAAAGAGTAGACCAAGAAAAAAAATATTTTAAATTGATTAAAGGGAATGAGCACAGTGGTTTTGGAACAGCAGATGTTGAAACTAGCACAGTGGGATATTTTATCTCTTGTTTATCTCTCTAATTTCCTGAATAAGTGCAGTAACTTCTTGGTTGCCTTTTTGTTAAACTAGGAGATATACAAGCACAGTTTGAGTTCTGGAGTTCAATTTTCTTCTTGCTCCTGTAAGCGTTGCATTCAGCAGCAGATATTCTGCAGTAATACACAAGTTGCATCTTACTTTTCTTTAGCTTTGCATATAATTTAGTGGGTAAAAATATATTTAATATATCGCAAGAGTTTTTTCATTCCTAAGTATCTGTTGAGATGTACAAATACTAGTGTAAGAACAATGAAGAGAGAGATGCTAAGTCATACAGCTGTATGAAGTTCAGACCACACTCATTTTTGGTAAAGATATTGTTTGTGTTCTTGGTGCTTCTCCTTTGAAACCTGAATGATCAAACTGAACATAGAATTATCTATCAGCCTTCCCTCCCACTTGTTCATGCAACACCTCATACAGAAGCCAGGGCAAATTGTGTTCAGTATCTCCACTTCTGTGATGAGAGAGCCAATGTGAGCTTTCTCCATATTACTCATTTTCCTTTCTTGTTGCTCCACAACTTTGCATCTCCAAGAAACAACATCTTGATGCAGCTTTTTCTTCCCAGTGTTGGGAAATACGTGGGAGCAAGGAGTCATGGAATGATGCTTCTGTAGAGTCTGTCCCTCTTCTCTGCAGATCTCTTGACTGTTTCAATGTACGCCTCTGTTAAATTACTGTGAGCAAAAGTGTAAAGCTAGATGCATCCAAAGCCAAAATTGCTGCAAGTATTTCATGTGGCAGAGCTGACACAGTTGTATTATTGAAATGAGTTAAGAACTTGCATATCTTTCTGATGTAGAAATAAAACACAAACACTTGAAAAATAGGTACATTTCAGCTATGCCATCCAGTGATCATATTTTAGGGAATTGTTCTTAATAGCCATTTTGATGCAGTTCGTAACAGCTTGGTTTTAGAAATTAGGTCACCTCTATAACTTTCCCTCTACAACTGAAATAAAATTCAGTTTGGAAGGATTGTCTTAAAGTGATTGTTAATCAGCATATTTCATCAGTCCTTCCACATCTATTTTCACAAGAAAAATATTTTCCTTTATAACAGCTGAAATGGAGGTAGACACCCCCTTAAGCATCTGAAAATGGAAAAAAAAAAAGAAAAGGTTTTTTATATTTTTACAGAAATAATCTATTCCATGGCATTTTGGCCTTTCAGTGGAGCTCACAATTTCCTGGAAAGTCAATATTTTATTAGAAGAAGCAATTCAGTCATTAAAGTGACTGCTAACTGAATCAAAATATGAAAGCGGGTGTTTGACCGCAGTTGGGTGTCATGAAATGAACCTCATTTTTATTTTTTAGTTTCCCGTGGCATACGTTTAGATGTGTTAGAGACGTGACAATGTAATTAGTCCTGGATTCTTTGTTGTAATTTCTCTCACAATTTTCATCCATATTCCTACTACTTTACAGATGTGGGCAGTGTACATGCTTGCTGTCCTGCCAATCTTTATAATTTATCTTTATAATTATGGATCTTGGATAAATTTATTAATCCAGCGTTACAATTATAAGAATTATAATATTACTGTGCAATTTTTGTGGCTGTCACTTTAATATTGTTACACAGCAAAAAAAAAAAAAAGAAAAACTTGCAAGCCTGTTATGATTTTTGTGGTGCTGTCATTGTTTTCTCCCTTAGTAAGCAGGGGTGGTCTTTTTGTACATCTATAACATTGTTTGGCTGTGTACCGAAAAGCGTGACTGTGAAACTTTGATCTTCTATGTAAACTGTAATAATCTTTACAGGAATACCTGCTAGTTTTATTCATTTATGTAAATTAATTCCTCCATTTGTTCTAAAAGTGTAAAGTATGTTTTAGAAGATATATCTGTACTTACTGATGGGTTTGTCTCTGCAACACTGACTGCTTTAATTGCAGCAGTTCTGAAGGATGTGTAACTCAATCAACTGACTACATGCAATGAAGATTCTGGTGTCAGGTCACTTGCAGAGAAGTCAGTTAGTAAACAGGAAGAGCTTTCCAATTTTACCTCATACTGGAGTTGCACCAATGAATGCTATTCATATCTGTGTTTCAAAGGAGTTGGAGACAGCTAACAAGTTACCCCCACTTTATTGCATACAGTGGATGGTCACGTACAAGGAGGTAGAGGACCTGAAAATTATGAAAAATGCACAGCAATATTACTTCTGTATTACGGTACCAGCCCAGCTAGATCAGTACCTTCTGCCTAATTAAATCAGTGTTCTCTGGTATATAGGGGAATAAATCTTGAGTGTGACCTGTTCAAAATGGAACTGCAATCTCTGTACTGTGGAATTATTTTAATCTATCTTTATGCCTTTAAACTGATAAGAAAAGGTAGGGAGCCTATCAGGCGCTCTTTCCACTTTAATGACCACAGGGTATTTAAGCAAGGAAACATGAAATAGGAATCTTTATCAGCTGTTATTACAAGTGTTCTAGTCATTATGTATGAAGAGTGGAATTAGATGTATTTCAACTATGGTGTGAAGGATCAGACCAAGCAGGAGAGCTCATTTCTGACACAGAGCAGTGCACTTACAGCCTCCATCTGAAGTTTAAACCAGCTGGACTGGGACAGATTAAAGATCAGTCCAATCAGGGCCAAGTAGACACTGCTAAAAGCAAGATGGTACAGGTAGTTCTTTCCTACTGCTAGCAGTCAGGCACTTAGGGACTTTCTAAGGCAGGGATTCACTTAATGTTAAATGTGCCAACAGAGAAGTGGCAGACTTAGTAAAACAGAATGCTGATTTCCTCATTTATTGTTCACCACTTATCCTCAGTGGCAAGTCAGAAATACGTGGGAACACACTGTCAGTCAGTGCATTTAGCTCTGTTCTTTGCCGCAGTGAGCTGCCATGTCACTTGAGAGCATCAGTACTACCAACAGTCTTATAAGGATTTCCCAGCATACAGGTGCATCCTTTCTATCAGATAATGACTATGTGCTGAACAGCAAACCAACTTTATTAACAGGGGTTTAAAATTTTTAAGCTTCTTAGAAGGACTGCTTTCTTATGTGATAACAATGACTTAGTTCATTGCAAAAATGATGAAAAATGATGAAAAAGATCGATAGACTTTTCCGATTATGCTCTTCTAATGTGGTTTAGACTTCATATGAGACATCTAAGTTTCAGTGTCTTTCATCTGTCAGCCATTTATATGTCCTCTAAAAAACTGTAAATTATTATAGTCATATTATTAATGGGAACCTATCCAAAAGCAATGATTTAGAAGTAATCAGCCTTCAAAATACACACACCAGGACCAAGCTTAATGGAGACCCTGTGCACATAGATGGAGGCTCTAGGCACGGCTGGCCATGAACATTCAGGGACATCAGTGCAATCTGAGCCCAGACACTTGTGGTTGCGCTGCCCAGAGAACACTTCAGAGGAGAATTCATTCATATTCAAGGACAAGAATTTATTTTAGTGAAACACAAAACCATAAGCAAAACCCATTAGTGCTACAGTGTCGTCTATAACCTGCAGGTACCACATAATCAATGCATGCTATTCTAATATGTTACATCAGAATGTGAGTGTTGCTATATATTAGTTCTATTTTCTGTAAGTGCTTTTATCAAGGTTGTATTTACAAAGAAGTAAGGCAAATTCTCAAATGCTATGCAAGACAATCATTTCTGCAGTCTACCTCCCCCAATTCCGTTAATGGTCCTTTTTAAAATAAACATGTCATTGCATCAATAGTTTTCCCTATGGGTGAAACAATTACTGGCAATTAATATTGTCTAATTTACAGCGAGTTTTCATGAAGCCATAAAGCCTTCTTTGTGCTAATTGTGTTTCAGTGAGGGTGTGAGTTTAGTTGTTGGGCTTTTTTTTTTTGGGGGGGGGGGGGGAGCAGTTGATACAGAACATAGGGTGGAGATAACTCCTGCAGCAGTATATAATGGAAAAGTTTGCAGGGTTTGAAGGCTGTTTCCACAGCTTAAAGAAAATAAATAGAATTCTTTATGTTCTGACTAATATTGTCTGACAGATGGTGAAATTGTGCCAATATTATGTTTTCAGGTGACTAAAACCACTAGAAACATTGATTAATGTCCTCTGACTGCCCAACTAAGCCAGCAGAGGTAACAGTTAAGTAGATAACAGCCAAGGATGAGCAGAGCCCAGAATATCAGCCCCAAATAATTGCTGTTAGTTGAAATCCTGACATATTTTGTGAGATGCAGAAAGCCCTCCTCAGAGGGCCAAGCAGAAGGGCAAAATGGAAGGTTGGCAGAAGTCTGCTCCATCAGCTTCATGTTGTTATTCCCCTGTTGGCCAGGACAAAATCCTTTTCCAGCTGGGAAATGTTGCACTGATGAACAGAGTTGTAGCAGGCTATTTCAAAGTGCTTAACAAGGCCACTGTCTGCTTGCTCCTGTGCACGGCTATTTCTGAAAATCCATCTGGCAGATGATGTTCTCGGTAATGTAATGCAACATGTCTCCAAGATCTGATAACACGTGAATTAATTAGATAATCCAACTTTAGATAATCTTAAGTTTATCTTGATAATAAATGGGGTTGTGCCACACTATGCATGTGTCAGTTAAGCTGGTTAGGTGCATCCTTATTTGCTCTAAGGCATCTCAGCACTTCAGGTACGCTGATGATCATGTTGTTATGTAAAAGGACTTGGCTATCTACTGCTCAGCATGGCAGGAGTTTGATGGGGGAGGTGGGCATCCTCGAAACTGTGGGATTCCTTTCTCTCCCTTCCTTTGTCCCTTCTTGTCTCCTGACAGAGCACCATTGAGCAGGTTTTCAGCTGCTCCAGGGAGTGATGGGTGCTGCCAGAGGTGCCCAAAGTTCTCCCATGCTTCCCTTTCACTTTTTTTGATCCCTTTTTCATTTGCTTCTCTCACACATTGTTTATCTTTGCCTTGGAACCACATAAGGTCAGAACCAGACTCACCTACAGTAAAACGCATGCAATCTACACACCCAGACACTTTTTACTGTACTAAAACTCTGTGTCTGTGTGATCTGGAATATATGCAGTAAGCTTTGAGATTAGCTAACAGCTACGCTATTACATTGAGAGCGTTAGAGAAGCACTTGGGCCTGAAGGATAACTGGTACTGAATGGCCTTATCTGTGCTAGTAAAGTATTGTCTCCTGAATAGAGTGGTTGCAGGTTGACTTCACTACCTTGGCCACAGACCATGTCCACATGGGAGAGTGCTCACTGACGTGCGTTGAAGGACTGCCAGGCTAATGACAGAGCAGTAGGATAAATTCAGAGCATTTCTGGTCACAACAGCACTTGCTAAGGAAGTAATTACACAGATAGAAGAAAAGCAGTTTCTGAAGGTGCTACTGTAATAACTAGCACTGTCTCTGGGCAGGAAAAGGCTCCTTCCTTCTAGACTGTGCTCTTGGAAGGTTTGTGTAAAGCTAAGACGTGCTCTTGTGAATGCAGGAATCAAGGGCTTAGAGTCCTACGGCACCAGGGCAGATCCATGTTGAACTGCTTGGGGAGACTGACTGAACCTACCAACCATGAAAAGGCCACTATTGTCCTGTTGGACACGACAGTGGAATGGGTTTTGTCTGGGAAGACAAATACAGCTTTTGAAGATGCAGAAGCACAAATGGGTGACATGTAATCTTCTCTTTGCCAATACTTTATGAAAGGCCAATACATTATTAATTGCCATTTTAGAGTGTGTGATGGACAGATGAGAGATATATTGTTAACTCTGATTTTTAGCACAGCGGCAGAAATTTTTAGCACAGGTGCTAGAAATGTCTATAGGCCATAGTCATACTTAGCCAAGTGAGCTATAGATGCTAAATAATTGATTAACCTTCTATTAAAAGATCTGTTAATTACTTATGAACCCTTTCTAAGTGGCATGTGGAACAGCCCCAGTTTCAGAGGGGCAAGTGCAATTTGACTGGGACATCCTCCTCTTCCTGTCACAAGACAGAAATTCAGTGAAGGGGAAGTACAAAGTTTGAATACCTGTGAATAAAGTAAGGAAAATTGTATGCCACTTCTATCAGGAAGTGCATAGGAGCAGCCTTGTGCTCAGATCTCTTGAAAATAGACTTGATTATCTTTTTTTGAATGTTGGGCTCCAAGATCAAGAAACTCCAGTGTTGATAACTACATAAGAGTCATGAATGGAATGCAGCAGGGAGGAATTCTAGGAGTGTATAAATGTTTTGGGGTTTATATACATCTGCCAGTGTGGTCAGCCCCTATAAGAGAAACATTGGCAGGCCCTACCAAACTTGGTGTTATCAAAGCCTCTCTGCTGATTTGCAAAGAGCAAAACAAATGTTAACACTTGCATTGTTTTATCTTCCTGGCAAGCACCCAGACAAAGCGCACCTCCCTCCTCCCTGCTGTGTTTTCATTCATTGCACTGGCCTTGATAGCATCCCTTGGGAAAATTAATTCCCACTTCCCAGAGATGCTCACTCCTTTTGTGTGCATGCATTTCTTTCACTTACAGAGGTGAATAGTTTGCCTCTTTTCATGACACAAGGTCAAGAATATGAATTAAGTCCGGAGAATGACAAGCAGGGAGCTGCTAACTTCTCATATCATTGTGCTTCTCAAATGTTCAACAAGTAGCTGGTTTTTTTTTGTTGTTGTTGTTTGTTTGTTTTTGTTTGTTTATTTTTTTTAACTGGTCCTCTTAAAGTGCCTTCATGGAGAACAGCATTATTCACATCAGACTGATAGCCAAGAGCCAATGCACTGGATTAAACTTCCATCCCAATCTGACCTGAAATCCAGTTCTCTGGACTGATATGAGCCAGGAGTAATCATGGGAACTCAAATATTTTCTGTTCCATGGATTCATCTCTGGGCTTCATGAAACTGCCTTTGCTGGCTGTGGAGGTCTCTGGAAAGTGCCTTCGCTTCTGGTATGGTATCTTAAGAGTGCTGCATCTAGTAAATCTGTGTATTCCATAGGCAGAAATGATTTTAGAAGTTATAGCATTACCTTTCACTTCTTTTTCTGGAACTCTGCTACACAAAAAGCCAGAAAGATCTGTTTCTGGGCATTGTCTTTCTGTGCTTAATGGGGACTTATCCAAGCATGATGGATTTGCAGATTTAATATATTCTGTATTTTGAAAATTTGTTTCAAATCTTATCTTGCAGTAAACATTTGGAATCACTCTAGATTATTAGTAACATAGCTAAGTGCCTCTTTTTGATCACACAGAGCTCTCATTGAGGTGTCTAAGTACCTAGCTCCCATTGAATAGCGTTGAGATTTAGGAATGAATATACCACTATTTTTTTATAGGAAAGGTATCTATATTTTTCTAATTAATTCTTGCTGTGAACAAGTTGGAAATGTGACCCGGAATGGAAACTACTTAAGCTAAAAACCTATGTATAAGGATTGTGATTTATTGTAGTGTGACAATATATAGTACTAATTTTTGGATCTGAAAATGTTTATCTCCTCTACATCAATATTAGATCTGCAATTTTAAGGCTTGAAAGCAGAGTCCTTTGCTTTCCTGGAAGGGCATCCCTTGTGCTATGCATGTTTGCCTCATGAACAGCAATTCTAACTTCAGAACTAGATTTCTGAATTTCTCTGTGGTATCAGTGTTGAGTTAAAGTGGCTCGAATACATTCAGTATTTAAACACAGAAGAAAAAAATGCAAGTTTGACATTGTCATTGCCGTGATGAAGTTCATCAGCAATAAAGACTGCTATGCCAGAACAGTATCTGCCAGCACCCTACAGTTAGTAGCACTATGGTCAAACCCATCGTCTTCCTTCATACAAGAACACAATTGGTGATATTTTCAAAGATCTCAGCTCAAGGACTAATATTTCAAAGGTTGCTGAGAAGTTTTGTGGCAAGGTGAGGCTCTTAGAAAATGCCATTTCAGAGAGCTCAAAATAACTGGTGTAAACAGCCCCAAGTTTTAAATATTAAGAAGTTAGTGTTCAGGTGGGCTCAAGCCCTATATAACTAGTCTACTGCTATCAGAAAAATAACACATGCAAAAATAATAGTACAAGATAATGAAAGCTAAGTCATAATGAACTTAAATTATAATTTGAAAACATTCCTAATCAAATTCTTAATAAACCATTTTAATTTTTTTGAAAAAAACTTTATCAGAAATGTCTTGTTTTTCAATCAGCGCTACTGAAAATGATGTTTAGAAAGAAGCAAGAATATTCTTGCTCCAGAAAACATCCACTACTGTCTGACATGACTTATGCTTCTGAATACTAAATTGCTCCTAGAAATTTTAATCAACAATTTTGGAGACTGAGCTTAAGTAGCAACAGCACAAAGCAAGATTTTTTATGTGGATGGTTTGAGTTCTGTGTTCTTTCCACCACATATTTTGTTTCAACCTTTTTGAAGTCTTTCAGGTTCATTTTCTTCATTGTTCTTCCTTGGAATAGCAAAATATTGTAAATTCAAAAAATTTCTTCATGAGTTGTTAAGACAGCTTCTAAGAATGGAAAACCATTGCTATGGTGCGGTGCTGCAAGGACTCTATTCCCATATTTTAAGGAGAATAAGCTGTATTTGCTGTGTCTTTGTCAAACAGACAGTACACTGCATTAAATACTCTCAGAGCAAGAGAAAAAGGCATGGAGAGAGAACAAGACCAGCAGGAATTCTCTTAAATAATTTATAGCAAGAAAGAGATATGTTTTTTAAGGAAAGGGACTCTAGTTATTTGATGATAGATTCAGTTTTCTTTGACATTTTTTTTTATCATGGCCTTCAAAGTGAAGTGTCTTTGAAGTGTGTCTTTGCTGTGACATGAAAACACAAGTTGGCTTAAGCCAATGAGCTTGTTGAGGTGAGTGTACTGAGATGCAGGTGGAAATCAGGGGACTTCAGGCATAATGAAGGGTTAGGAAATAAGACCTGCTGCAGTATCCATAACTGTTATTTTCTACTGAGATAAGTATACTGATCCTGTATCTTCTGAATTGCTCATTCTTTAGCATCCCAAGGGGGTGTTGCAATGGTGTAAAGAGCAGCAGACAGTCAAAAAGGGAAAGGATTTAAATTTAAGAGTACAACTCTAGGTTGGAAACAGCTGATAATGAGGATCAAAATTCTTCTTCTGGCACCCATGGACAGGACACTGGATTTGCTGAAAGTAAATTGTGGGTATAGTCTGATGCAATGGAATCGTGTGACTGCCTTTATTTAAAAAGAAAATAATGTCAACTTCTGCTTTCTGGGAAGCTGCAAATCATATTTACAGCAAACCATTTGCAAGAGCAAATATTTATGAAGTAAGAGCTTATGCATGTATTCAGACAGATAAGTGTTTGATGATAGTGCTAGACAGATTTCTTCTGTAGATAGTAAGCAAACTCTTTTCAAAGTAACTTCATTTTTTTTCTCACTTAATTCCCATCTTGAGATCCATCTTAAGGTTTGAGAATGGGCTGATCGCTGCTAAAAGAACACTTACATGTTTAAACCAAATAATGAGCTTGGCTTGTTATCTGGAGCATGCCGTCAGCTTTCATGGCAAAGCAAGTTTGACAGCTTGATTTTGTGACTGCTTTTATAGAAACTTCAGCTCCCCCAGGGAAAGCTGCAAGATCAAAGATTGGTTCCTGCTGTCACATAGCTTACTAAATCCTGGGAAGTTTTTTCAGTGTAAAAATAGGGTAAATTAGATCTGAGACAGGCCTCAAGTGTTTCCTTGGACTCACAGTAGTTAAGAGGAACTAGGAGAATGCAGCTTGATTGTTCTTTGGGAAGGAAGCAAGCTTTCAGTTAATATTAGTGGAGGTAAGAATCAGATCTATTTGCCAAGTGATGATCTAGTCAAAGGACAGTAAGTAAATAGTCTGCAAGCTGGAGCTCAAACTGAGTAAAAGTTTTCATAAAGAAAAGCTCTCTTTAGAAATTTGGTCCATTACAAAAAGCATGTAGAAAATTCAACTTCTGAAGCTGCCCAGGAAATAAATAATAAATTTGAATAATCTTTGAATCTTTGAATAAATACCGTACAGGTTTTTAAAGACCAGAATAGTTCTTTAGCTTTCATTCTTCAGAACTGACGATTTTGGAAGAAAAAAAATTATTTGGTTTTGAGAGTGGAAACATTGCCTGAAGGTGGAAATTCTGAAGATTAAGGCGACGTGTTAGTCATATGCTTTCAAGGTGCTGAAATTTCAGTTGATCTTTTTCCTTCCCAATCATCTACTAATAACTGTCATATTATAACTGCAATTGGCATGAGAAGAAATCTTTTGCAGTATTCTCAGAGTAATTCATAGGAGACATAGAACAGAAAGGGAGACAGCTCTTAATTACTATGGATGTCTATTTAATTGTCCCTCTGAAATTCTATATAGGGAATTTAGTAGTAGTTACTCAGATCTAACCTTGCAAGAAGGTTCCTTTCATATGGACAGCTTTCAGCAACTCCAGGGTTCCCGGTTTATCTTGAGGGACACCAGCCCAGAGGAGATTCTGAATGTTTTTGCTCTTGAAACCTCTATTATTACTGTTGATTTTCTCTTCTGAAGTATCTTCCACTGGTTTAAGTCTCACATTTTCCTTATTGGTTAATAGCCACATTTCATGGATCAGAACACCAGAAGAGACCACTAAACTGTGCATAATACATGTTTAAAGTTGCATCCAAGGCACTGCAGTTCTACATTCCAGATGATGGCAGTTTTCACCAACTCGCCTCAGTGGAGAACACTATCAATAATTTCTCTCTGTATCAAGGAATAACTTTGGCAGTGCCAACTTTGTTGTGCCAGGAATTTACCATGTTTCCATTGGTCCCAAACCAATGGTCTTGGTTTTTCAAGAACTCCCTATGAATGTTAATTTCAGGTAGACTAGATTATTTCTTTCAGCTTTTTCCATCTCATGTTTTCTACAAATCTGTGAAAACTGTCATACAGCTGCATATATTTCAGTGTGTGGACAGATCTTGAAATATTTACTACCCAGCTTTGAACACTGCTCTGCTGAACTAAAGCTGAAACCAGTAAGGAAAATAAAGCTTTCTAACAGTGTAAGAAAATGTAGGAATTCTGTTTAAGAATTGCTTTTGGCTTCTGTATAGTTGAAAGGGGAGTCTGGTTTTAATTTTTGAAAATCTATGGACTTTCAAATGATTATACCATGTAAAACAGTCATAACTTCCATAAAGTGCAAGTGAAATGCCTTTCTATCATCTCAATGATAAAGTCCAGCTGTATAGAACTAGTATGCAACTATCTTTAGTGAAAATAGGAAAGCTCAGATGAGATCAGGCCCTAGACAGCATGAAGTCCTGGTCTGCCTGAAGTTTGTAACTTCAAAACTGCCTTTCACTTCTGTTGACAGCTAGTGTAACCAGGTTTTCTGTAGGACAGGCTTGCGCTCAGCAAAGCAGAGGCCAAAGATGCAATAAAACTGTGGTGGGGGAAAAAAAAAAAACCACCAGCAAACATAAAACAACTTTTCCCATATTTTGGTAATTAGAACATTTTGCAAATAGCCTTTTCAGTTCTTTCTTTGGAACTGTTAGATGCGGAAAGATCTGTGGGATGAAAATTAGCTGAAGATTCCTGCTCGTTGGAGGAAAGTAGAGTCTAGCAACATGTGAACGAAGTTTTTAACTGTGAGGAACAGATGTTACAGTGCCTATTTGTAACCTGGTAGTATAATTATGTGAACAGTAAATACATCCATAAGATAGCCCCGAAAAACTGAGATTTCTTCTGCAAGAATCCACCTCAGACAAAAGTGACAAGGTATCTTCTATTCTACTGAAAAGTGACGAGTGTCCAGAATCAAACTTCTAGTCTTCTTCTTGGTCATATTGAAGCAGACTTAAAAATCCAGACTGAGAAACACACGTGCACATGGTCTACATGGGTAGTAGCTCCCAAGGACTTATTGCAATATGCAAGTCCCAAGGTTAGGTGAACATGCAGGCAGTATCCTTAGTAGCACATACGTTCTAGGGAACCTTTTTCTTTCTTCAACCTTTTCAGGCCTAAGGTAAAGCGAATAACTCATGAAACTCATAATCTGTGGGGACAAGTTACTGTTGTTGTCAATACAGAAGATGCATGTAGAAATGATCTTTCAGCATTTCACATATCTGGATGCAATAGTCCAGGGCATTAACATATAAATAGGGGAAAGCCAAGGATTCTCAGAAGAGAAAACAAGTTATTAACTTCCAGTCCATCAACAGTGGCTTCAAAAAATCTGAGAGACTGTTTAAAATCTGGCAGTTTTAAAGATCTTATGGGACCTTATGGGATAAATCATTTAAAGAAGTTCCACTTGAGGAAGTAACTCTTAAAACTTTACTTACCATGAAGTAATTACTTAAATGTATATCATCTCTTGCCTTTGCATGTAATTATAGCTAATGATCAGGGAGAGAATGGCTGACAATGTACCCACTGTTCTTTTTCTTTCTTTCTTTCTTTCTTCTTTTTTTTTTTAAGAATATTTCCACCAGGAAAGACAATTATTTTTCCTTTAAAAATGATTTGGTAACAATGGAATAAATATCACCTACTGCCTTCCACCTACCTTTTGTCCCTTTTTTTTTCTTTAACTCATAGCGCATTTTGTTTCTGCATTTTTGAGGAAAAATGAAAGTGTTTTAACTCTTCTATGTTCATCTGTTCTGTTAGACAAGTATGAATGATTTCTTCTGTCTTTTAATCTATAATCTTTTCCCTTTAATCTCAACTTGGATTAATTATTTTTAGTCAGGTACATTCCTCTGTGAACACAGGGATAGAGAATATGATATGCAAAACATGTATTAGGGTTAGTCAATAAATCTCTTGCTCGTGTGGCAAAAGTATAGTCTTCTTCTTTCTAACTCATGGAGAAGCACACAAGCATGAAAATAAATAACAAGGTCCTGGAAAAAAAACAATCTATCTATATGGTCTTCACATTCAGAGCTTGTCCAAAAACTTGAAGCCAATTGACTGTAGTTGCAGTGTTGGTTTTTAATTATTGGTTTTTTTGTACACTCCGGAAAGGCACTGTATGAACTTAGAGCAGCAAGACATCCCTTGTCTCTCCAAAAGTCCACTTAACATGAACCTGCATTTGTCATCTCTTGTCTTGTCAGTGCAATCTGAAAATATTCTGAACAGCTCCTCTTACTCAGGCTTCTCTCCTGACTGATCGACTCTGCTTGCCCTCTGTAAAGGTAAATGTAGATTAAAGGAATAGCTGGAATCCAATTTTTACCTTCTTCAATATTTCAAGTAGATTTACTATCTTCCAACCCATTCATTTGTCACTTTAATAAGTACCTGAAAAGTTAATTCATTAACAGGAATAGCCTGAAAATTTCAGCTTCTTCATTTATTAGCCAAAGAGCAATTGTAATTCAGGTAGCAATAAAGGCTTGGTGAAGAAAGAGTAAATGCTTGAATGGCACAGTAAATGTTATTGAACTCATTTCATCTATGGGTTTTAAAATAATTAATCTTGCATTGTTAATAGCTGGAGATGGACTGATCAAGTTTTGTGTTCTTAGAACATTTCAGCATGAGGCTATTTATGGCTTCTCACTGTGGAAGGGCAATACAAGGTTAGAATAAGAAAAGATTGTGAGTGAAACTAAAATGAATACATCATTTTTGATGTATTGAAAAAATTATTACTTTTCTCCTTTCTATCTGTTTCTTTTTTTTTTTTTTTTTAAGGAAAAAAATGTAATTTGAGTGGGAGAAAGAATCCCCTCTCTTCTTTGCTTAGAAAAAGCACACAGAGAAAACAGAAAACTGATGTTTACTTCTTCTGTGTTCCAAGCTGCAAAAATTAAAAGCATGTTGAATTCTATCACATGAGAAGGCATAGGGGGGGAAGAGAGGAGGAAAGAAACCATATTTGGAGGAATACTTTGAGTTCAAAAAGTTGTGTTCTCTCTTCTGCAGCTTGGGCTGAGTACTCCTTCTTCCCAAATCCTTAGTAGCTGAAATCTAGAGCTTTGCAAGGGTAGGTGCCAGATCCTGCACATGAATCACAACAGCCCCGTGCAATGCTACAGGCTTGGGGCAGAGTGGCTGGAAGGCTGTCTAGCAGAAAAGTGCCTGCGGTGTTGGCTGAACAAGAGCCAGCAGTGTGCTGATGTGGCTAAGAAAGCCAGTAGGTCTTGGCTTGTATCAGAAATAGTGTGTCTGAGAGAACTAGGGAATTGACTGTCACCGTATTCTCAGCACTGTTAGGCTGCACCTCAAGTACTGTGTTCAGTTTTGGGCCCCTCACTACGGGAAGGATGTTGGTCTTGAGTTACTCAGATGTGTCCAAAGTAAGAAAACTTGTGAAAGGACCAGATTTCATAACCCAGGCAAGCATCTGACTTTCACCAAGGACTTCTCGGTGTCTATTTTGATGTAGGTATTTCCTGCTCACAGCATTTTTATGCCTCTATCCTTGCTGCTACTGAAGTGGCAGCACATTCTGTGTATGGAGGTAATTAACCTCTGTCTTACTCTGTTTCTTCACCCACAAAACAAGGGAGAGCATGTCCTGCCAAGAATGGTTTCAAACTTTGTCCAGCCTGCCATACCACCAATAAAATGTTGTGTACGGGACACCAAATACACCCTATGATGGTGTGATTTGCTGACAATGAAATGAGAAATAAGGCTGTTTCTCTAGTCCTCTGCATTTTTTTTTTTTTTTTTTTACTGCAGTTGGGGACTAAAATTAGCACTTGGAAATGCTTCCTATTTATTTTATTCAAGGAATCCATTATACTGAGCACGAAGAAATGCTAATGTTAGAGTTATGGGAGGATTTGCTCATTAAAAAAAAATGTTCCTCAATGAATGAAATATCTGTGCATTAGCAATTACTTTTTTAGATGCCAAATACAACCAAAAAAAGCACTGTTGAGAAACACTGCTTGTATAGAGAAGAAATAAAACTCCATGTGATTTATAACAAAACCAGTAATGATATCAGCCATCTGAGAACCAACAAATAATTGCATTTTGTGTACAGGTAAAATACATGTTTAGTTTGACTGAGCCTTAATTATTGTTTCTGTAGATGAATATATCATTGCAAAAGGCATTAGACTTTCAACCAGAATTTGGCACCAAGAGCAGGACTTTTCAGTTGAAAAAAAAAGGGCTCTTTTTTCTTGTAGTCCCAGAGTTATCTCTATTTTACCCCTCCAATTTATGTCACATCTCAATTTCATTGATTCCTACTTTGGCATTACTTTTAATAGGAAGCCCTGGATTCATTGTGCCTAGATGGGGTACAGAAATAAACATCCTAAAAACACTGAATAAATTTTCAGTGATGTCCTCAGCTGAACAGGATCAGAAACTCCAGATACAACACATTTTTGCCTCCCTCTCTCCCCTACGTTTGTGATTACACACACATGCACATGGCACGTACACACAAACATTACTTTTTGGGCACACACAAAGTATGGGGTGTACACAGAAGGTGACAGATCCAGCAAAAAGAAGTATCACTAAAAATTACTAGAGTCACTTATGAAGTTTAGCAAATATCAGAAGTATCACCATAAGTTGAAAGCAGTGACCAGCAGACATGTGAATTTGTAAGCAACACATACTCATAAGATAAATATTGCAGTTGTTCAAACACCTGAATACATCTCCTGATGCAAATCTGTGCACGCCCACATACACGCACACATAAATGTTGGGCTTACAAGACAACGGCCGTGCATTAAAGTGAGGGATGTTGTGGTGCTGTCAGGCTTTCTAATAGTAATGTCAGCTCTTACTGTCATATTCAGTATTTTTCTACTGAGGTCAGATATTTGCATGAGAATCTCAGATTTTAAAAAAAAAGTATGTTGCTTTTCTTTGTGGATGCAGAAAAAGGCTGAAATTTTTTTTCCAGATTTAACTAAGAGAAGCCCTAAGCTTATGTTTATTTGTGCGTGTTTTTCAACTGGCTTGTCACATCTTGAGATCATAGTGTCATTGTGTTTGGAAAAACAAAGGTAAACAGTGCTGAAGTACTTTGTAATGGCATTTCTTCAGCTTGTTTTGTCATGCTAGCATTTGTACAGAAACCTTGTTCTGCAGAAGACCACGAGTCTCTTGGTGTGGGCCCAAGTAAGCTATTAAATTGTATGAGCACTTTGCAGAAACAATTTGATTTCTGATAACTTCTTCAATGAGAAACATGAAAACCTCACTGTGGCTATAAGTGATATTGAACGGATGCTCTCATATAGAAGAAAAACTGCCCTGCTGATATGCAGCACAGAGGGGATCCCCGATTCAATAGAATCATAGAATTGCTCAGGTTGGAAAAGACCTTCAAGATCATCAAGTCTGACCACAACTTAACCATACTACCCTAACTCTAATAACCCTCCTCTAAATCATATCCCTGAGCACCACAGCCAAATTGGTGACTCAGTCACCTTCCTGGGGAGCCTATTTCAGTGTTTAGAACCCTTTCTGTAAAGAAGTTTTTCCTGATATCCAACCTAAACTTCCCCTGGTGCAACTTGAGGCCATTTTCCCTTGTCCTCGTCCTGTCACCTGTCAGCAGTGAGAAGAGACCAATCCCACTCTGGCTGCAATCACTTTTTAGGTATTGGAAGAGAGCAATAAGGTCTCCCCTCAGCCTCCTCTTACCCAGATTAAACAGCCCCGGCTCCCTCAGCCTCTCCTCATAGGGCTTATTTTCCAAGCCCTTCACTAGCCTCGTTGCCCTTCTCTGGACCTGCTCCAGTGCGTCCACGTCCTTTTTGTACTGAGGTGCCCAAAACTGAACACAGTACTCAAGGTAAGGCCTCACCGATGCCGAGTACAGGGGCAGGATGACTTCCCTAGTCCTGCTCACCACACCATTCCTGATACAAGCCAGGATGCCATTGGCCTTCTTGGCCACCAGGGCACACTGCTGGCTCGTGTTCGGCCGAATGTCCATCAGAACACCAAGGTCCCTTTCCATCAGGCAGCTTTCCAGCCACACCTCCCCAAGCCTGTAGGGTTGCCTGGGTTTGTTGTGACCAAAATGCAGGACCCGACACTTGGCTCTATTGAAACTCACGCCGTTAACCTTGGCCCATCCATCCAATCTGTCCAGGTCCCTCTGCAGTGCCCTTCTCCCCTCTGGCAGATCAACACTCCCTCCCAGCTTAGTGTTGTCTGCAAACTTACTGAGGGTGCACTCAATCCCCTCATCAAGATCATCAATGAAGATGTTAAACAGAAGTGGCCCCAGTACTGAGCCTTGGGGGACACCGCTCATGACCAGCTTCCAACTAGATTCAACTACATTCATTGACCACGACTCTTTGGGCCCGGCCATCCAGCCAGTGCTTCACCCAGCGGACAGGACAAGGGGAAAAGGCCTTAAACCATATGAGGGGAGAGACAGGTTAGATGTTAGGAAGAAATTTTTTAATCAGAGGGTGGTGAGGTGCTGGAACAGGTTGCCCAGAGAGGCTGTTGATGCCCCATCTCTGGAGGCATTCAAGGCCAGGTTGGTTGGCATCCTGGGCAGCTTGATCTAGCGGTTGGCAACCCTGCCCATTGGCAAAGGGGTTGGAGCTAGATGATTGTTAAGGTCCCTTCCAACCTATGCCATTCTATGATTCAAGACCCATTGCCATGGGATTTGGCGGGGCATATGCTACTTCTCTGTTTCCCACTTTCTTAAGGTATCAGATAGTACACAGTAGCAGCAAGCAAGCATTGGTTAGAAGGTTGCTGATCCCTCAGGGAATGCACAAATTTCAGTGTTATGTTAAATTATATCTTACTTGATAATAGGGGAACAAGGAGATGGTCAGTATGGATTTTGAATTGAATAATTGATTGATTTTCCAATATTTAGTTAAGGAAACTAGAAGTAGTTGTAAGTAACAGAAAGTTCTGTGGAGTAATTACAATCTGTTATAGATACTTCAGGAAAAAAAAAAAAAGAAACTGAAATATATTTTGGATAATACAGTCGATATACAATGTTAAATAGTCAATACTGTGTAAAAATTTACATTTCAATGCCATTACCATACTGCACATTGAATCAATAGCTTCTTATATAAATAATGGGATAGCTCATTGCTAAATATGCTATCTCTAATGCTTATTAGACTGTCAGAGTCAGGCTTAATAACATATGAAGGCTAGTTAAACATTCTATGTACTGTAAAATTCTCAGAGATTTAGTTTATGTGAATTATCAGCAGGAATACAGTATCAGAGTAATGTCTCCCAGGAAATGACAAGCAGGACAAGAGTGGGTTTACCTTTTTCAACTGAGTAGCTGCCTCTAGCATAGAGATGGTGCTCACCGAGGTCAAAGTGAGACATGTCAGTCATAGATGGATTCCTTTTCCTCTGGAAATTGAGGGAAATAATAAAGATCTGAGGATATTATAACAGTTGTGATCTCTTAACAATTCTATGGTAATTATTTTCATTTCCTTCTTGTTACATTGGTATTGGTTGGAAATGAATGGTATAAGGCACTTCTGCGTTGCAAAAGCACATTTATTTTTTTGGAAGTCAAAGTGTCAGGCACGAAAAGGTAAATGATAGCTACATGCTGAATTTTGAAAATCCATTTATTTTGAAACATTTCTTTTTCCCTACCTCCCTTTCTTCTTTTCCTGCTTGATGTTTTCTATTCTTTTTGCATTAAAAGGCTAGAGGGTTCATCTGCTTCAGCTACTTATGCCTATAACTGAAGTGACGATACTGTATTTTTGACATCGTAATTATTTCCACTGCAACCAACTGCAATTTTGTAAATTGACTTCAAGTAGCAATGTAAGCAGCAGGAGCAGATGAGTCCTTAAGAAACTATGATTCTGTCCTTGAAAATATGGAATGATGATGAACTGCAGAACAATTTGTAAGCAGAATTATTGGGGAAAAAAAGTTTCCTCTTTCTTTTCTACACTGATAAACATCCAGACTATCACTCTGTGAGTTGGAAATGGACTCTTGGTTCTTGTCTAGTAGGATTTATCAGGATGCAGACCCCATAATTCAGCATTCATGCCCCCCTAAAACCTATAATAACCACTGTGAATGAATTATGAAAACCTTTCTTTCTGTCAGACTTGAAAATCTGAGAGGTGCCTGGTCTGCACCTGTCCTTAAGTCACCAAAAAGCTTCCAACAGCCAGTCATTAATGACACTGCAAGATGCCTGAGAGGGATGCTTCAGCATTTTACTAGTGTATATATCTCATCTGTATATAAGGAAGGCAGGCTTTTCCATGATAACTTGCCTTGGGTTGTGGTATAAAAAAGCAAGGTTGACTGACTTTAATAACCTTGGAAATGTAATATGCATTTAGAGATATTCTGTCTAGGCTGTGGAATTGCTATTAGGAAATGCAACTTATAAATAAAAACAGAGAGAAAATTTACTTAGCATTCCAAAATTTAGACTGATAAAAATGCACTTTCCTTCAGTTTATGCTACAGTGGAACTGGGTTAATCAGTAAGAAAGCCAGTGATAATGAATTTTATCTTGGTGTTACAAGATGAGAGTCTGGCCTCAATTAAAATAGAGACATAAACCAGCTAATACTATTCTTTTGTGCATCATGAACTACTTAGTTTGTTTAATAATAATACACTCAAAATACAGCTGGGAAAGTAAGCATTTCAAGTTTTACATGGCTAGATGTAAAATCTAGTACATCAATATGACACACTTGCAAAGAACAGATGCTCTGAGCACCAGACCAAAGCATTTTCATTTCTTAACTTGTGAGACAGTTTAAGCAACAGTTGCCTAGTTTGCAGGTTTCACCTACAGCTTCCTTCAGACATGGAAATTTAACAGAAATCACTTGTGAGCCCACCCAGGAGTGCCAGAAGAATTAAACTCGGTCAATTTGGCAGGCTGCAGAGATGAGTTCTAAATGTCTGAGCAGTGCTTGGTCAACAACTAAACCCAGGAACGCTTGACCTAGAGAGCTGCACACAACCTGTGCCTGGACACATGCATTTCCTATGCTGAACTTTCCTATTTGATTCAGACCAGACTTAGACTATGAGCATAAAGATATGCAAAGTAGGTAATTCTGTGTCCCAGAGCCCACCAGAAAGGGTGAACATATAAAATCCATTAACATAAAATGGAAAGGATCTGCTTCTTTGCAATAAAGTCCTTTAGAAAATTCCCAGGCAGAAAAAAAAGTCTCTCTTACTTCCAGATGCTATGGTCGTATGTTTCCATGGAAACCTCCTCTCCTGATATCTCCAGTGACAGCTACGCACGGGAGGCATCACTGGCAAAAAACCATGCACACAGCCTGACCTGGGATGTCAATGGAAGTAGGCTTGAGGTTTTTTTTTTTAAATCTTTTTCTGTAGTGAATGGTGTTTGGCAGGGGTAAAGAGCAGCTTTGCATCCTGACACATCTCAGGTTGCTAACTGCTTTCTATACTGTTCTCACAGTGCATTACAGTCCCAGTCTTGGTTCTTATCCCAGTTGGAACAAATGTAGTGGGTGACAATGATAAGGGAGCAGTGAATGGGTAAATAAAATGATCATCTGCCCAAGGTACAGTTTCAGATTTTTTTTTCTATCGTGATATTTTTCTTATCTTTGAAAAGATCTTTTCTTTCCCATCTCAATCCCTTAATTCCTCAGTTGGGTTTTGGGTCATTGTTGACCTTCCAAAACAGAAAAAGAAATTCAGAGGAGAGAAACCTGACACACATAAGAAATGAGAAGGGATTTTATTGTGCTTTGACCCTGGAAAAATCATGCATAATCAACAGAGTTGGGAAATTAAGTTTGAAAAGCAGATGAATCCACTAAAACTGAAAATAAACTGTGCTGTATTATTTGCAAAATTCACCCAGTAATAATATTCAATAATAAATGCATAACACCTAGGTAAATACCAAC